>CM060696.1:190261242-190880210 GCA_030686995.1 Artemisia argyi
TATATATATATATATATATATATAGAGGTAACAAACTTCCAAATTTCCAATAGATAATATATGAAGACAGGTTAATAAGATTAGGGATGTACATGATTTTAAATTATTTTTTACTAATAATTATAAAATGTACTGCATGCATACAAATGCAAATATGCAATCAAGTTTTTTACACACAAATAAGTCACACAGTTAACTATATGTGTATGCGTATATGCAATCCTGATCGACATTAACAACTACTATAAGACAAGCATTTTGGATCGAAAATTAAAGAACATGTACAGCCCCCGTTAATACCGCATTAGTAATTCTCTAGGTCAGTAATGACTAATGAGTGTTTAGTCAATATATATTGATAATCTAATTAAGGAGTCTAAAATTTGGTGTACGTACACTCCAACTTCTATGTTGTCAAGATTCTGCACTAGCTTTGAGGTTTGTTGGAGGTTTTTTTTTTTTTTTTAATCCCAACAACTGGTATCAAAGCCAAGGTCGTTGGTGTCTAAAGTTTTTGGTTACCATGTTTTGTTTAGAGTCGATCAAGACACGGGCAAAATGGTTTCATCAATAACAGTCAAGCAATGAATATCTGGGGACCATTAAACTGAATTATCGAAGGTGCTTACAAGCTAAAGGACACAAGTATCAATGGTAAAATGTCCTTTTGCATGTTTCCCATTAGTTTTTGTTTGGGACCATCTAACTCGATTCCTGCTAAATAACGTGCCCCCCATTGATTTCTCAACAGTTAAATATAAACGAAGATATGCATGCAGACAATACATATCCTATTAACATGGGACACAATGCTTAACTTAAAACTAAGAACACTCCAGCTTCATATAAGCCCCCCACATCTACATTTCATAATTCATAAAGTTGTGTCCCATAATTTAGTGTCATAATCACAATAATGAACACCAAGTGCGCAACATAACAAAGATCATTAAGAAATCATTTACACTACTGTGTCAACTCGAGATGGGAGCCAATCGTTGCTTTACACGGACACTTACTTTTAATCAAACGAACAAGGACGGAAATTTGGTATGTCCCAATTTTGATGGCATCTTGGCAAGTGCTAATAGTGATTGACCCACTAAGAGCTCGGTTACTTTAAAGCAAAAGTCTATGTCTCCCATTATTACAACTATACATGATCATGTAATGCAGGTAATGTTGAAATGTACAGTATTTAGCCTTATCAAAGATGCATTAAGGTCAATGTTATACAGCTGCAAAAAGGTTAAATGATAACCACATCAAATCAATGGCAACATTTTTTCAAGGAAAAGTAGGTGTTGAGAGCTCCAAATGCACATGGATACTGATCTTGATCACATCTAAAATGCTAAAATGTCACAATGCAACTATTGTGGCAAATGACTTTTGGTTATTTACCACCGACTCTAAAACGTCTTTTCACAACAAACTTTAAAATGTCGTGATTATCGAACTCAATGTCTGTGTACCAATTGGAAGATTTTAAAGCATTTAACTTTCTTAGAGTTACCAAAAAAGTTAAATTATACTCTCTAAGCCGATTCCTTTTTGGTATTTCTGTGTAACAACCGCAATGTCTGTGTATCAATATGATAATATAGAAATTTAAGAGACAAATGTATGGGAGCTCGAATGGTCGAACCCCTTTGTTTCAAAACCCATATATTGTGTGATCTAGCTAGTGCTCAACATCCATTACTATATATTATTTTTGTATCATAAGAGATAAAAACTGTGTTTCAATCGAGGTTGTTAAAATCGAGATCTTACATCATTTTTATCTTTAAAAGATCAAAATTGTAAGATTTAATCGAGATCGAAAGATCCTGCTTAAATGTTCAAATGTCTTATACGTCTAGTAATTCGTAGTTAAAAATGATATTATGAAGGATGAAGAGATCAAAAAGTTGTAACATAACGGAAATGAAACTCACATGGGTTTGGAATACTAATTTATCTAATCAGTGACTTAGTTTGATTAATTTTTTAGTTTAAAAATCTGTATCTCTCATGCTTATATGATACTTATAGTTGTTTATGCTTATTTTATTATTCAACTTTAACAAAATATATTCGTTTATAGTTTCTTTATTTAAAAGTTTTGAAAAAAGTATGATCGAGATCTTACGATCTTATGGTAAGATTGAGATTCTACGTATGATCTTATGTTTTCAAAGATCCTACAGAAGATTGGCTCGTTTTCGCTTAATATAATTGTAAATTCGTACGAACTTAAAAGTTAATGGTTTCAACTTTCAACACACAATCGCACGTTCTATAGTTAGTGTTCAACACTTCAACCCTGCAAAGTATAATAGTCAAATTTGGGCTTGGATTGATCATTATTTGTATGGGCTTGGGCTGAGAATAGACCAGCCATTTTTATTAGCTACTTAGGCTAATGGAATTGCTGGCAGGAATCAAATGAGAATCCAAGCCGCTTGCAACAAGTTAAAGATTGCATAGATTATAAAAGTTTGTTAAACAAGTGGTAAAGCTAAAAAGACTAACTTCCCTCAAAATGCAACAACTTTCATCGTTTGGTTTCTTTTTATTGTTCATTAGCTATTTATAGAACATAAGCGTAAACAAATATTTACACATCCTAACGCACTTGATAACCCGGCATATCACAAGGGCCATTTAACACATTTATTTCATTATACCATGTACCCTCTAGTTCCGTCCCTATATACAAGTCCTAAATAATGAATTTCACTGATTAACAACATATATTTCATACTGATGCTGTAAACTATGTATTCTTATATTAGCTTGGCTGACAAATTATATTTAATTACCTATGCTCTAAAAACTTAACCTATCCTTCAATGCCTTCTAAATGACAATATATAAAAAGAATTTTAACACAATTATAACTGGTTAAATAGATACAAGACCTCGCTAATGCGTTTAAGAAGTAATATGATAATGATGTTATTATTTATTAGTAATTCATGGCAATTCTAATAAATAGAGAAAAAAACCTATACAAATCCTTTGACCAGTACCAAAAAAATATGTTTTGAAGTTGACAAAGATGGGTAATGTAGTACTATGCTTTAGTTGAGAGCATGCGCTTTATTTTTCTCCAATACAAACATGCATTCTCTTCGTCACTGGTGGTGGTGGGTGGTGATGGCTGGAGGTGGTTGGTGGTGGCGATGGGTGGTGAGTGGTTGTGGCGATGGGTGATGGCGGTGGTGGGTGGTGGTGGGTGGCGGTGGTGGGTAGTGGTGGTGGCGGCGGTGGGTGGTGGTGGCGGTGGAGAGTGGAGGTGGTGGGTGGAGGTTGGTGGCGGTTGTGGTGTTGGGTGGTGGTGGGTGGTGGCGGGTGGTGGCGATGGTAATGATGTAAATAATTTAACTAAATGAGGACTAACGATGCAAATATTTTAAATCAATGAAGACTAACGATGCAAATATTGCTTAGTTATGTTATGTTTTTAATTTTCATGTAGTTCTTTAAATTTTCAGTTAACTGGTTCCCATTTTGTAAACTGTTTTTAAGGTTAATATAAGTTTCAGTTGAAATTTGAAGCTTTGTTTCTTTTTAGTCTCATAATCATTCTAATTGTCACTAAGACCACTGGTCTTAGTTCAATTATTGGCTTTTATAGCCAAAACTTGATGCACTGGTCTAAGTTCTATAAATCACCTACTAGACAACTAATAATCGATCTTAAGACTATTAGTGTATTGAAACACCTAATTATCACTAAGACCGGTGGTCTTAATTCTTTTTAGCCAAAACTAAATGTGACCCAAATTGGCTTTTAGCCACAACTTGATGCACTGGTCTAAGTTCTATAAATCAATCTACTAGACAACTAATAATCGATCTTCATTCTATAAAGATCGGTTTTATAAATCACCTACTAGACAACTAATAATTGTCGCTAAGACCAGTGGTCTTAGTTCAATTATTGGCTTCCTTAGCCACAACTAATTGTAACTAAACCCCAAATTGTCTTTTTTATTTTTATTCGCCACCACTGCTACCACCGCCCATCACCACCACCCACCACCACCGCCACCCACCTCCACCCATCACCTCCACCCACCAACACCACCACCCACCACCCACCGCCGCCACCACCACTACCCACCAACGCCACCACCACCAACCACCTCCACCAATCACCACCAACAACCGCCGCTGCCGCCACCACCCATCGCCACCACCACCGCCGCCACCACCACCACCATTACCACCACCACTTATAATATTCGTTCAGTGTATGGTGGTGGTGGTGGGCGGCGGCGGTGGTGGGTGGTGATGGTTGGAGGTGGTTGGTGGTGGCGATGGGTGGTGGGTGGTTGTGGCGATGGGTTAAAATATTTGCATCGTTAGTCCTCATTTAGTTAAAATATTTGCATCATTACCATCGCCACCACCCAACACCACAACCGCCACCCACCTCCACCCACCAACACCATCACCCACCACCGCCACCACCACCACCCACCACCGCCATCACCACCCACCGCCGCCACCACCGCCACCCACCCCCGCCACTACCTCCACCACCTCCACTTACCACCACCACCCACCGCCGCCACCCGCCACGACCCACCACCGCCACCACCATATGAGTTAAAATGTTTCTGAATCGATTTTAATTCACGATTTTGACCCGTTTCTGGTCCGAATCATCAAAAGTGTGAAACACAAAAGTTGTCTGGAATAATGTTTTACAACAAGACGCGCGAGATTTTAACCTGAAATTGCACCTCCACCACCATCACCAACCACCTCCACCCATCACCACCAACCACCGCATCCACCACCGCCGCTACTGCCACCCGCCCATCGCCACCACCACCGCCTCCACCACCACTGCCGCCACCACCACCACCGTCGCCGCCACCACCACCACTTATAATATTCGTTCAGTATATGGTGGTGGTGGTGGGCGGCAGCGGTGGTGGGTGGTGATGGTTGGAGGTTGTTGGTGGTGGCGATGGGTGGTGGGTGGTTGTGGCGATGGGTGATGGCGGTGGTGGGTGGTGGTGGGTGATGGCGGTGGTGAGTGGTGGTGGTGACCAGAATCTAACTGGGTCTTGGCCAGAATAGCCGAGTTTTACCTGGTTCTAACTGGGTATGTGTCTTTATTCGTAATTTTTTTAAACCGAAACTCTCAATCACCTAAAAACAACTACTCACCTCCTCCTTTTATAATAAAGAATAGTCGGCCAAACTTTCTTCCTTTACTAAACCGGCCCTACACTATGCTTTATTATAAAAGAATAGATATGGTATATTTGTATTTAAATGAGGTAGATTTAGGTGCTGAAATTAATTATTTTATTGCTGTAAATTGATGATGAAGTTGATTGTAGAAAAAAAGTTTATGTGACGCTAAGATGAGTGAAGTTTTCCTTCAAGGTGGAATCTGATGCGTCGTTCGAGGCTGACAGAGCTTACTTATTGGGTATGTACTGTGGAATCGAATCACTAGTTATTTGAACTAAATTAATATTATACTAACCCACCCCGACCCCGAGCCCCACCCATCGCGTCTCACAACCTATAAAACGCTTATTTATTTCTTGTTTCCAATTAGAAAATAAAAATGACACAATCAATGAATTGAACAACAAATTAAAACCACCAATTACTTTTACACAGATCAATTCAACACTTAGCAGGTAGTAATCATCCAAAATTATTTACCGTTTTGCAGTTATGTTTTAATCTGCTTAAAAAATTACTAGTTACTTGTGTGTTTTGATACTCGTTTTGTTGATAATTAGGGTTTCGAATAGAGGCGTTGCATTTATTTGTCGACAAACGGAGAGTAGTTGTAACCTAATAAAGACCTTAGTTTGTTACATTGCTATTTGAATTCGATTCGAGTAACTTTTGACAGCCGAATAGATGCCTTATTTTTATTTGATTTGAGTAGTTGATTGTCGAGTGATTTTGAATATATGCCTTACATTTATTGGTCGAAATCGCTGTATTTTGACATTTTTATGAGACGGAGAGTAGTTGTAAGTTGTAACCGAATAGATGCCGTAGTTCATTTGTCGTAATTTTGCACACCTAACTAAGTGCCATCTGGTAATTTTGATTAGTATTTTCGATTCGATAGCCAAATAGATGCCTTACATTTTATTAAGAAAATATATTGTCAATTGTTATGTGATTTGAAACATAATCCCATCTCCTTTTTATGCATAGTGTACAAAGGAAGAAAGTTTGGCCGACTATTCTTTATTATAAAAGGAGTTTTAGGTGATTTGAGGGTTTCGGTTTTCTTTATGGAGCAAGTGAATAGAATGAGACTGACACACAGACAACAACTAGATGATGTTCCGGAGTTGATTCAACGTATACAATTAGAATTGCCGCCAAAAGATGCGGCACGCACCTGCATCTTGTCCAAGTCATGGCTACAAGCTTGGTCTACCAGCCCTGCCATCAGGTTTTGTCCCACGTCTTTTAAAAAGCAACATCAAAGAAAGTACATGAGGTGGATCCACCTGGCTTTACTAAGGTATCACCGACACAACTTACCTATCACTAGTCTTGATCTTCATTTGGGCATTCACACCACTTATCGTGCTGCTCGAAAATTGATTTGGCAAGCAACTTCTTCTTCTAAAGCTTCTCTCAAAGAGCTTCGCCTCACAATCTTGGGTACATCATTTAGTTTGCCTGATGAGATATTTTCAAATGAAAATCTCAAACACTTTATGTTTGAAACTTATAAGCCCCTATAAGAATAATCTGCATTCACTTCACATTAGTAGCAATCCTTCCATCCGATGCACCAACCTACGAGTACTAGATTTGTCTTGTGTGTACATAACACAATATGTGCTTAATCAATTAATATCCAAGAATAAGTTGCTTCAAAAGATCATCCTCGACGTAACCCCAGGTTTTGATGAAATCAAGGTAAATAACCTCCGTTATCTTCGTGAGGTTATAGTATGTCTAAGTTGTGGTGGTCGGGTTAATATTTTGGAATTTGATGATGTCCCATCTCTACGCTCGCTCCTATATAACGCAACCATGTTACTGTGGGATAGGCCTCCAACACTATTTAAAATGTGCACGATAGGGAGCTTGATTATGTTAGAATTACATAATGTGTACTTGGATGATGCATTTTCCAATATGATCAAATCCAACTTCCCCTTTCTAGAGGAGTTGACCCTTGAAATCAAGTGGTCTAGTCTGAAGATCTTGGATATCAGATGTCTTAGGTTGCGGAAGTTGATGTTATCTTTTTTACTCGTCGAGGAAATCAAGGTACAAGTTTATGCTCCAAATTTACTTACTTACAAGCACGCAAGCTCTGCAGCCCCTCGTCTCTTGTTTACAACCACTCCCCCCGAGCAAATTGAGCTATCTCTCGCATTGGGTTTTTCCATCGATGTATGGTTCTTTCTTGAGATGAGGGAAGTACTCAAATTATCAAGCAAGTTTAACATTGAAATGAGCCGTTTCAGATGTGGGGTTTCAGTGCCTTTCAACATTGATGCTGTGAAAACAATCGTCGCGCATCCTGCTACAAATGTTGAAGAACTTATTTTACAACATTCAAATAAAAATGTCTTTTGGGAGAACTCACTACTCCTTGATGCAGTTTTTTCCATTTGCCATCCCCTGTACGCAAAGACAAATGATGTATTACGGCTCAAAGTTGCTAACTACTTCTTGAATCTAATCTTGAAGGGGGTGATGGAAAATTGTGAAATAAGAAATCCTCTCGATGGAAGATGGGTAGCACTAACGAGTTCGTTTAGTTTGCTTGATACAACGATTGGGGCCGTCGCGGTCCTGATTCAGTATATGCTCGGGGTATATAACAATGGAAAACTCTCTCGATTGACAAAGTAAAGCATCTTTTACTTCACGCTTTCGTTGATTTGCCTTTTGGTTCAAGGCTTTTGCAAAAGACGGGTTTGGTTTTAAAACCCTGTCAAGACAAATAGGTAACAGAAATTCAGTTTTGTTGTAGGTGGCTTTTGTTTTGTTTTTATTTACTTTTCTTTATCAGCTTAAAGTAACCCATAGGCTCACTAGCAAAAGAAAGGTTTGAGCTTATTAGGTTTTGCAAATCCAAATAGGCTGATGAGCTGAGGGTGTAGTTTATACTTATTAGTTACTCCGGAAGGATGTTTCGCGGGGGGTTTGGGTCCAACTATTTTTAGCAGATTTCCTCCCTTTTAAAAAAATTAAAAATAAAAAAACCTGAGATAGTACTTAAACGTCGGTAGGCAAAACAATCTTCTTCATCTTGAAAGTTCCAGTATGTCGGCTTGGTATATCAGCTTTAAGCAAATCTAAAGATCAAGTGGAGGGTTATTGGAAGTGGAACATAAAGATCTTTAGGTTTAGAGTAAATCTTTTAAGGCTGTTCTCTGTCTGTTTTTCTTTCATAAGTTGAAGTTTCAGAATTCTGTTTTACGCTTCCGTAAACTTGACATATTTTCTTTCGTTTGGTTATGATCAGGTTTTCAGAATTCTTCTAAAAAGGAGTCGCCAAAGATAGTTCAGCTGACTTCGGTTGAGAATGACAACGGGGTTATGATTTTGTGGTAGGAAATCTTGGCTAGGTAGCCACATATCGATTGTGGTTGCAGCCATGGTGTGTGCTCGGTGTTGCTTCGATGATTGCAGCTAGGGGTTTATGGGATTTCCTGATTGTTTTTGTTGATTGGAAGTGCACGACTTTTGGTAAGGAATAGCATCCTTTGATTGTTAATGGTTCGTGGTGAATAAGAGTTGCAAAAGAAATTCGCATTTGTTTTTATTTTTTTGTAGGGAACCTACCACATCAGAGGCTGCTGCGTTGCTCATGTTTTCAAAGAAAGTATCATTTCAGCCAGCGAATGTGTATCGCAAATTAGGTACTTGAAATCCTCCAAACCCAACACCTATGGGCTACTGATGTATACCACAGGTAATCAATCTTTAGTTGTGCTTCTTTTATAAAGATAAATTCGTGATTGAAAAGTATATGTTCAATACGATATATCAAACTATATGTCGAATTCGATATAATTGGGTTTCGTTAATTTCTTTTACAGGTTCACTTGCTGCTATTGATGCTGTTTGCGATTGACTTTAAGGTATTTGTTTTCCGTTTTTCTATTTTTATCAATCAATCCCATGTTTGAATTGTTGTCATTTAACACAAATCCAAACAGCCCCTATGGATAAGTTAACATTAATAGCACTGGCGGCTGATTTGTTTATGCGGACACATTATAGAGAATTCGCATACCTATTGGAGTACATACAATAACAAATTAATCCGGATCCAAATTAAGTGCTTATCTGCTTATGGTTGTGTTTTTGTTCGTGGTTAAGGTGGTAGGTTAAATTTGGGTTTATGGAGTTGCTTAGTTGAGCTTATGGGGCTTATTTATAAGACATGATTTGAAGTTGTTCCGATTATCTTATTTTCCTGGCTTATGAGCTTATTTAATTTTTTTATGTGGGTCCTGTTGCTTTCTTAGGGGGTGTTTGGATTAGCTTATTTTCACGGATTACAAGCTTCCTTTTGTTGTACAAGTTGTGATGGTATTTGAATCTGATAATAATGAGTTTAGAATAACCTGGAAGTTTATTAATTGAACTGTTAGGTATTTGTTGACATCACACTGTGTTGCTGCAATTTATAGTTTAAGGATGTATATAGGTGATTATCATTAAAAAGTAGGCACTGACTACTAGGCCATTTGGGAATACCACCTTTAGCTCAACCGAATAAGAAGGCCTTGGGGAATTGCTTTTTTAAGTGCTTATCTACTTATGGTTGTGTTGGGGGCTGATTTTACGCAGGTGAATGCTTATTGGCAGGCGCTTAACAAAATGTGGGATTTCATAACGGGGAGAGTTACAAAACGGGTGATTGTTGTGATTTGAAGTACGGGTATGATGTGAAAGGTGTTGGTGGATGCGTTTGATGTGGGCCGCGTTTTTTTGGTTGAAAACGCCTTCTGATCTCAGGTATGCTGCTTTTTGTATAAAGTGATGCTTGGTTTGGCTGTTTGGGATTAAGGTCAAATGTGATATCTCTCACAATATTTGATATCAGTGATAAATCGTACAAGTCCTGTGTATTGTAATGATACAGACACATTAAACCATTGGAATACAAGGAAATAAAAATCTTGAAAAGGACGACCAACAATGAATTGATGTTTGATCATACTTGATTCGTTTTTTTTCCTTAACACTCTAAATGTATATATCATTACAATTCTATTGCTTGCTCTAAACATAAATAGAAATTTTGATCACGCGAACTTAGGTTGCAACTAAATGCGTTTTTTAAAAATCAACTGTATCCTGAATTTAGTCTTCATTGTGTGCAGGATTGAACGGTGACTGAACTAGAGCATATTTTTATTCGACGCTGCAAAATCAGGTGACCAATTGACTAATTGTTCTTATGAGATAAACTCTTATAACAATCTATTAAGGCCATTTGGAATTGCTTACTAGAACTGATTATTTTATTTATTATTTTGGAAATAAGCTGTTTCAAGTAGCTTACTGAATATAGATTGTCAACATAAATAATCAGCTAAACAGTTCTGATTAGCAATGTTCATGGTAGTTCGTAATCCTTCACTGACTATAATCGTTTATTTGAATCAGTCGACTGCGTCGGATGACAAGAGGAATAGTCCGGTCGAGTTGGAGGTTGGTGAGGATGATGATAAAGAGGAGGTTGACGATAGGGATGGTCCAAACAACGAGGATTAGGAAGAGTTTACGCTAATGGCGAAGTAGATTTTGGAGGTATACTATTAACTATTTAACTATATTAGTTTTGAAAACCGTATATAATTCACGTTATTTTTGTAACATGCTATTTTAAGTATTGGCTTATGAATGGGCCAATTTGGCAATATTCTATCTGTTAATGGATCAATTTTTAAATAGAATGAAAGCAGATAAAAAAGAGACCGGTTGAAAGTCGCCGAAAGTGTTATTTACTAATTTTATTGCATAAAAAAAATGAGATAATCTGTCATGTAATGTAACCTTTGTAGTTATTAGTTACCAACAGTGGATTAAAATTTTAAGAAGAGTTTTCTGACAGCCTGACCTGACGTCCTGACCTGTACCAAAAAGTACCTGTTTTGAACCGAACCCATTTTGACTACTGTAGTTCACCGTTTATTATTTTCGTTAATCACATACTTTTGCGACTTTATGTTGGTCTGATGCTATGGTACTGGTAATATTATAAGTAAAAGATTACCCGCAATAAAGTTAATTATTTTGGCCTTTGAGCCATATAACCTGACTGATTTTGTTTAGTTTTCACATCCATATCAGCATTGCCGGAGAGTTGATTGCAGCATAATCGCCATTCAACCCACACAAATTGCGATCGTTGGAGCAACGCATTGTCGTTGGAGGTCCACTAAAGGATGTCACGCTTCTGTTGTTTAAAGCAAATGGGTGTGGATGAGGAACGCAGTAGGTTCGCGGTTTGGAGGACACGCCCGCGCGCCACAAGGAACTTTTGGAACTTCATATGGTAATCTGTAGGCTTTTATGCTAACAGTATTAAGTATCGATATGAGCTTTGAATAAGAACTAGCCTGAGTTTGTGTTTGTTGTAATGACGGTTCAAGGAATTTCAAGAAAGCCATCAGAAGAGTTGAAGTGATTAAGAAAATGGCGGACCGGTAAGAAAATAATTTGATCTACCATGTCTGCATTTTTATAGTCTTTCTGTATTTCACATAATGTATTATATATATATATATATATATATATATATATATATATATATATATATGTGTGTGTGTGTGCTCAGGTGCCGTATATGGTTTTGGTTGTCCGTAATTTAATCCTTGGTACTTGCTCTTGCAATGATGTTCTATGCGAAAAGTCCACATCGGCTTTACAAGGTTTGTTCTCATATTTATTTTCTACTTTTTACCAAATTTTGACATACAAAAATCCGGTTGTCATTTTTAAGGACCTGCAAATTCTCAACATGAACTGAATGAGTAGAATTGAAATAGACTTCTCATGAAACCCGCTTATGTAATTTAATGCTAAGATAAGAAATGTTTTGATCAAGTTACTGGAAAAGAATAGTTTTGTTATAATTATTACTTCGTAAATAATTAAGTCATTATATCATACTTACTCATTTAGATTTACTTAATACCCTATAACTGCAGGTGAAGGATTCTGGGTCTGGCATAAAACAACAAGACATTCCACAAACATTTTTACAAAATTTTCAGAGCCTCGTAGTGCATCCAACAGTAGTAATTGACCAACCTTTATCGTATTTCCTTTATAACTTTAATATCCATTATTAGTGTGCTTGAACTTTACGACGGTTAGTTGAACCTTCAAAATTGGATAACAACCGTACTTTTTTTATGTACGATGACGGTTTGCCCAAAGACTAAATAGATTATGTTCACGTCTTAATAACAACACAGATACCAAGTCTTGTTTGTGGTTGAAAATTTAACACATTGAAACATGTAAACCTAACTACTAAGGACTTCATTGAAACTTATGTCAAACTATTAATAGAAAGATGCACACACCTGGAGGAATATAACCCCTTGGAAGTAAAACCAGATAAAAAGCAGCCATAATTGCCAAATTAGAAAGTAAGTTTCTAGACTCGCCATGTTGTATTCTGATACAGTACACAAATCTTTTATTTGTTCTTGAATTTCCAGCATCTCCTCACTTTTAACTTCATTTTCAAAGCAAAATAAATTGATTCTATAACGTGATCCTTCTTGAATGTCATTTGTAACTGTGTTATGAGAGCCAGAGGAGTAATGACACGTGCCCGTCGAAACTAGTGACTGGCCTGAAGTTTCAAACTTGTGAAATTGATTGAGTGACAGCCAATCAGCAAATAAAATCTTGGGCAACTTTCTACAACCATCTGCTTCTGAAGATTCGAAACTTGAATCTGTTTGTTTGTCAACTTTATTCTTCAGATAAGAATGCCAGTGGTTCTTTATCGCGTTATCTGTCCTTCCGGGCAGATCTTTCAATATCTGAGACCACCTGTGCAGATCGAGTGTATCTAAATAAATATTATATTTACTTGTTAAGGTGGAAATTAAATGGGAGAATAAATAAGTAGTGTATAATGTTAGCATACTTATTGTCTAGCATTCCATGAAGAGCTCATCCTCGTGTAAGGTGAATGTCTCTCGCTCTAATCCCGGCCTTAGATAATTGATCCATCTACAAACCGTCAAGTCAAGGACGCATAAAGATTACCGATGGGCATATATGGAAGCTAATATTGATCGTGTAGCACTGATATTAACTTACCTGCATTATGGGGACCGAACTCCAGCAGCCAGGACCATGGTTCATGATGTAATCTTTGAGCTTTTGATCTTTCATCGGGTGACCATAAGCCCCTCTTGTGCTTTAGCTTTGGCTTTTCTGATGAATTAAATCTCATTGTGAAATGTGAATCTGGTATACCAACCTTATGACTATAAGTATACTATAAAGGAAAGATTCCTTACAAGTTACATACAAATGTAGTCTTTATTAAATAATGAAGTTGGCAGACCTCAGTTACAATTACAAGTGTGAAGAATAATCTATGTAGACGAATAAGTAAATGCGTGATTAACTATTCGTTTCAGAGAACTTTGACTGTCAACTAACACAACTACTAAAATTTTGAAGATATTTGCAATACATGTATTAGTTCAACTAAAGTTAGTTTTCTTGATGATGCAAGAGTATATAGGTGACTATGACATAAACATGGATACTTTTTTACTAGAAACGGGTAAAATATTGCAACAGTTATTATGTCTTGATCTGTCCTGTGCTTAATTATGATTAAGATCAAGGCAAAAGTTATTAGTAAACTAGTGGTTACATTTTTAACCATCATGTTCATTCTTCTGAAACAGGTGCAGCCTGTCCATTTGGAAACTAAGAAATGAATAGATTAAATGGAGTAGAAAGTGCATTTGCGACCGGTTCTTATTTTATGGTATATATAATATGTCCGGTGTGACTACCTAGTTGAAAAACAAATGAAGACTTGGACTGTTTGGACATAAGCATACAAGTGTGATAATTTAAATTTTTATGCCAACTCTATCATATACCTGTAATAAAAGAGATCATGTGATCAAAGTTAGCCTGAATATGACGCTTTTCTGTATCATTTACGCAAGTTTTTGATGCAGCAACACTGAAATTAGAAGAGCTGCAAATGCTATAGAAATGAGAAATGTGGTTGGAACATAATTTTTGTCATAACTCAATATAATGACGTTCTCTGCTAATTTGCAACAGTGAAAACTTTGGTATTAAAACTATCACATCCCAAAAAATACACCAATCTTTAACACTTGGAAACATACGTTAACTTGGTTAAACTACTAAGACTGGTTAATGAACAATAAAAGACACCTGCTTTGATCATCAGCAATGCAGAAAAACATCCTTCTGGCTAAATCATCCAAAAATATCGACCCATAGTGTTTATGCTTGAATCATTTTGAACTGAGATCTAGACAACATGTTTTGGCCAACAAACAAGAAGATGCTTTGACTTGATAGTCGATCATCCACTCTACTCATTTTGTCACCTCTCCAAAACTTTCTAATTCATCACATTTTGCCCAAATTTGGAACAGCAAAATAAACTAAATAATTCCTATTCACACATTTGGTCTCTTCTCACCAAGAACTTTGACCAAATCAAGACTACAAAGCAAGGAAAACAAGCTCCTCAACAGCCGGAATCTCATCAATCTTCTTCAAAGCCTCTTCGCTCAGTTTCTCATCAATACCAATCACCATGACCGCTTGTTTTCTTGGTGCGAACCTAGCAACACTCATAGAATTCATATTCACATTTTCTTCACCCAATATACTCAATATACTTGTAACACGACTAATGGTATTAGCCTGATCAACTTGTCTACAAAGTAAAATATTTCCTTCCAAACTCACATCCACCTCAAAAGCACCTACTTTCGTCAAATGTGGGACCCCATCTTTCACCCTTCCTTGCAATTTTATTTCCCCAAACTCGGATACAGCAATTGCGAAACGTGATTCAACTTCAGCAATTTGAACTATAATTTCGAGTGGCTTCTCAGATGACCCGTCTAAAACTAACCGTTCTTCATTCCGGATACCTTTGGCGACCAAATTCCGGACTAATGGGGTGTCGAGATCACCTGTTGCTCTTGAGGATGTGTATGTTATCTTTACAGATTCAGCACCACTTCCATCCGCTACCAATTGTACAGCTAACCTATGGAGTTTTTCAGCGAGGGAAACATACAATTCTGTAAGTACCTGCAACGAAGGTCATGGCATCAAAATGAATAATGTCGCCATAAACTTTTGAAAGAAAGAATTTCTCGACAGGTGTTTTTTTCTTTTGGGAAATGTCAGGCCAAAGAAGGGGTTTAAAGCTTGAAGCTGACAAGGTTTTAAAGGACTATAATTAGAAACCGTTTTTGTGGTTTGGTGAAAATTGACAATTTCTGTAATACCATTTTAAAAAATAAACTACACATTTTCTCAACATTGCGGGTATATGAGACATTCAAATCTCGAGACAAGAAGTTTAGCTTTAGGGGTCTCTAGGCACCAGAGCATATAGTGGTAGTTCTATATTAAAAAGATCAAGGCAGCCTGCAAGTACTCAAAACAGATTCAACCAATTTACATAAAAATGGGTCTTTGAGTTGGGTTTGATCTCAAACGGGTCAGATGTTCAGGTAAAAAGAAAGACATGTCAAAAGTCAAAACTATCCCTCACTTCATTTCATAAAAAAAATTTAGAACTTTCGGTAAAAACATTGTCTTTGTCCTCTTAACTAACGCATTAATTTCTAACAATGTTTTTTTTTTTTTTTTTAAAAGTGGACTAAAAACCGGCCCGTTTCAACTGGTTACTTAGACCGACCAAACTATCCATATCACACCACCCTCAGTAAGCAATAATTAACGCACAAGCTACCCATTTTTTGCAATAAATTGTTTTTGTAATCATAGGTAGCGCTTTAACTTTTGTAGGGAATTGCAAAAAGAAATGGACGAATACAACCTCTGTAATCTAATAGTTTATGGCAGATTACAAGTCAAGCTTTCAGAAGTATTACCTCAGCAGAAACCATTGGACGAGTAAGTACCAGATCATCATGAGAATCACTTTTAACCCTGATGTACCTTAAAGACTGATTGATGCTAAACACAAAAGTGGCAACTGCTTGCTCGCTAAAGGGACAATCACACAAGCTTAGCTTTCTTAGTTTTGGGCACCCTTTCAATAACTCCAAAAGTCCGACATCCGATTCTCCTGTACAACTTAGAGAGAGATGTCTCAAATTATGACCATACTTCCCAATGTATCCTAAACCCACATCCGTCAATCCACCAAAACAAAGCCTGATATCCAGCCTCTCGAGTTTGCTGCAACCCATTAGCATAGCTCGAACCCCATTGTCTAGTGGTGAATCTGTTATACCATCTTTCTTACTCAAGTGTTTGACTGGGTAATGCCTTACATACAACAAGACCACCTTAATTCTTCTGTTTCATTAGTCTCTAGGAAATATTATGATATCGATTCCTTAACGCGTAAACACCTAACTGTCCACGTGCATTACCTTACAAACCCCTCTCGTTTAACCCATAGATTCCCTAACCTCGAGTCGTTGACACTTAGGTCTTTTTCCCATGGATTTAGTACTGCTCCTGACAAATGTAGAGTTCCAGTCACCCCGTGGATTGAACAGATAGCCGTTCAGTTTAAGCGTTTGAAATCACTTTCTATACGGAACATGGTTGTGTCCCCTTCTGATCTCAAACGCTTGGCCGAAACCCGAGGTGATACTTTAAGGAGTTTAGATATTCGTCGGTGTAAAATGTTTTCTGAGGATGGTCTAGTCGATGTAGCTAGGTATTGTGTTGATTTGAGAAGTTTGCGTTTAGATTGGAATGACATAGATGATCATTCGGATGGGAAATGGTTACATGAATTGGCTTTGCGTAACTCGGTTATTGAGTCGTTGTATTTTGATTACCCATTTGATAGGTATGATATGAAAGATCTTACACGTCTTGCAAAAAAATGTAGCAACTCTTTAGTATCTGAGTATCTCTCAATATTTTTCTGGAAAAAAATTATTTCTGAAAAAATATTGAGATATACTAACGAGTTGCTACAGTTTTTTGCAAGACGTATAAGATCTTTCATATCATACTCATCAAATGGGTAATCAAAATACAACGACTCAATAACCGAGTTACGCAAAGCCAATTCATGTAACCATTTCCCATCCGAATGACCATCTATGTCATTCCAATCCAAACGCAAACTTCTCAAATCAATACAAAACCTAGCTACATCGACTAAACCATCCTCAGAAAACATTTTACACCGACGAATATCTAAACTCCTTAAACTATCACCTCGGGTTTCCGCCAAGCATTTGAGATCAGAAGGGGACACAACCATGTTCCGTATAGAAAGTGATTTCAAATGCTTAAACTCAACGGCTATCTGTTCAATCCACGGGGTGACTGAAACACGACATTTCTCACGAGCAGTACTAAATCCATAGGAAAAAGACCTAAGTGTTAAGGACTCGAGGTTAGGGAATCTATGGCTTAAACGAGAGGGGTTTGTAAGGTAATGCACGTGGACAGTTAGGTGTTTACGCATTAAGGAATCGATATCATAATATTTCCTAGAGACTAATGAAACAAAAGAATTAAGGTGGTCTTGTTGTATGTAAGGCATTACACAGTCAAACACTTGCTCCTCCATGTTTTTAACTATAATAATAATTCAGAAAAAGAGACTTACCAGAATTCTAGAAATGGGGTTAGGGTTTGCGAGTTTAATTTTTGAGTTGTTGAAGAAGCAAGGGATTGATTTTATGATTTCGGGTATTTGGTTAAGGTTTTAACGGGTCGGGTTTTTGGTTGACGGGTCAGGTTTTGCCGGATGATTTCGGGTATTTGGTTTAGGTTTTTGGTTTTTGTATGTAAGGCATCACACAATCAAACATTTGCTCCTCCATATTTTTAAGAAATAATTTCATATATCACCCTACAAGAATAGTAAGAGCCTTACCCCGCCGCCGGTGACCAGAATTCTGGAAATGTTGTACTTGTCGATGATGATGTTGTAAGAAGAACTAAGAAAAGATAATGGGTCTGGGTTTTCGATTTTATTCATAATGTTTTTTTAACCTAACAAACCCGATAATCGAACTGATGAACACCCCTAACGTAAGAAAATGAAGTCATCCCATTAAACGATAGAAAGTCAAAATTTTAAACAATTTGGTCAAATATAACAAACTCCCATCCAGCAGAAAAACATATATAAGAACACACGTGTCGACTTTGAAAAAAGAAAAACATAAAAAAAGAAGGGGTTAATTAATAAAAACTTCGTTGTTAAATTTTAAACGAAGTTTCATCCAACAAAAAAACATATATAAAAACACACGTGTCGATTTTGAAAAAAATAAATAAATAAATAAATAAATAAAAGGTTAATTAATAAAAACTTTTTTGTTAAACTTTTAACTAAAAAATATTGTTGTTCTTATTTATAAATATTATTTATAAATTTCAAGAATGCACGAGTTATTGTGATATGTAGATAAATACATGAGATTATACATACATGGTATATGTTAAATTACACATACATTTTACCTAATAAAACTGACCAAAACAACCAAAAACTGACCATAAATGCCAAAGATATTGTGTTTTTGTGTTTGTGATCGTGCATGTACGGATATTATGAAAAATGGACAAAAACAAAGCTAAAAAGACAAAAACGAGCACGAGAATTGAAAAAGTGTCAAAAGCCGGAGCCGGGGAAGCAAATGAGCTCAAAAAGTCAGAAATAGTCCTTAGAGATCATCAAAGTTGCAAAAATAATCCCTGGATGAAGTTTAAAGAATTTGTCACTTTCAGTCCCTCAAGTTTTAGAAGTTGTCAAATTTAGTCCTTGGAAGAATATTTTGAAGAAATATCAACAAAGACCCTCAGTGAATCAGAGATTTGCAAAAGTAGCCCTTGGATCACATTTATGGAAGATGGCAAGTTCAGTCCCTGGAATTTCAGATATTACACTATAGGTCCTTGATGAGTGTGTAAATATTCATCATTTTTACCTTTTCTGAGCTGCCAAAACATCTAAAAACACTCAATATTGCATCAAAATAGTGAAAATATCCCAGGAATGTGTTTTATATGTTTCAAATGCAAAATAATCAAAAACAGATGAAAAACGTACAAAGTTTGCAAAATTGGCAGTTTCAGTCCATCAACTTTCAAAAATTGTCAAATCTAGTCCCTGGTTGTTCTAAAAACTTGAAAAAGTCACCAAAGGCCCTTTTAAATCAAAAAGTTACATAATTAGTCCTTTGGTGCAAAGTTTCACAAAATGTCAAGTTTAGTCCCTAATGTTTGGAAAATTGTCAAAAATGGTCCCTGGGATATTAAAACTTTGAGGAAAACAAATTTTGTCCTTGTACTTCTCATATATGGCAGGATTGGTCCTTGATTGCAAGTTTGGTGAAATTACAAAACAGGTCCCTGAAGTTTAGTGATTTGGCAGATTTAGTCCCTGGGGTTTCATATGTGAAAAATTCCACACAGGTCCTTGTAATATTCTCATATGGCAAAACACACCCCCTGAAATACTTTGAATGAATGCCAAATTACACCCCTCACTTTTCGGATAATTACAAAAATGGTCCTTGTGCAAAGTTACACCAAACCGGACCCTTAATAATATCAAAACCCAAACACCAAAATCCAAGTCCAATCCAAAACCCCCCAAGCCCACTCCCTCGTTTTGGCCCAAAATACAAACAAACCCACCCTGGTATTAATACCAGGGTCAAACCCGGTCAAACACCCCTTCCCTCCTTCCCTCTCACCCAATACCGCCACAAAACCACCAACGATATTCATCCCCCCATCCCCACTTGCACATCACTTTTCCACCGCCCAACCCACCTTTCACCACCCATCACCTCCACATTAAATGCAACCCCTACCCCTCCACGCAACAGAAGCAAATTGCAAAAACAATTTTGGCGCAAAAAACACGTGGATGGCTCAGATTGAAATTAAGAGATCTAATGGACAGCATTATTGATGGGAAATGATAAGAGAGGCAAAGGGAACCCTAATCTTCAATTATAAATAGAAGAGAAGCACCATGGAGCATAGTAGTAGTTAATTTTAGAAAAATAGTGTCGTTTAGTTTGTAACTTTCAATTTCAGTTTAAGATCAAGCTTTTAAGCATTGTAGTAGTATAAGCAAGTGTAATTCAATCTTTTTCATCAATCAAATTCAAGTTTTCTTTCATCTTTCAGTTTATGCAAATTTCAATTTTATTTCAAGTTATTAGTCTTCTGTATTGTTGTTATTAGAAGGATTTATGGACTCTTAGGCTAATGTAAGCTCCCAGAAAGCTTAGACAAGCTTTTAGAAACCATAAAACTCAATTTAGTTACAAGAAAATTCAAAAACACAAAAAGTCAACAATTGCAGGTTTGGAAGATGAACACTGGAGCAGGGTAAATCTTGGATGGCCCTGGGTTAGTGGTCTTGTGGAAGACCTATAGGATTGATCTTGAGGTCCTTGGTTCTTGGGTTAAGCTGGAATGCACATTGTAAGACCTTGAAAACTCAATTCTTGATAATTACTGTAGCATTGCTATTTAGTTGTGTTAGTAGCTTTTCTGTGTTGATTTGGTGTTGAGTAGTGATAATCTAGTATAAAACTAGTGTCTTGTTTATTGGAAATCTTAGTTGCTTTGAAATCTCATTTTGGCAGTCAAATTAGCATAATTGTTAATCTTTGTTATTTGTTGTTGTTTTCTGTGGTTAAGTGTTCATTTATGCTTAATATACCATAAAAAGCTATCCTGGATCAATTGTAATAGCCCTAACACTCATTTGCTTTGAAAATCATAAAACAGTCAACCCTTAAGTAGTGTTTAGATCAGGGTAATCCAAGGTGTTGTGGTGTTCAAGTGTTGTTGTTTCTGGTTGATACAAGTCACTTAGGTCATTAATAGCTCAGAATAGTCATAAACACCAAGGCTTATTCAGCAAAAAGTCAAAATCAAACATTACTTGGCCTAGTTTACCCTCTGTGTTGGATTAAGAGTGGCATATGCCCCAAATCCATTCACTTGTGAGTGGTTTAGCTTAATTTAGTCTTATACTAGCTTAAATCATCAATTTCAATCAGTAGGATAAGATCAAAGTTCAATTAAGTCAACCTTTTACAAAATCTCAAAAAGTCAAAAATTGCCATTGTTTCAGAAATCCAAATCTTAGAGTAATTTTTGTGAATTTTGTGTTTACTTTGAAACCTTGTCCTTTTCAGAAGTTAAAGTCTACCACCTAGTGTACAAAAGCCCATAGTCAGCTTATTTTTAGGAATTTTCTATAAGCTTGTGCATTAACTTATTTCCACCTGCTGGGCAACACTTGCCCTGTGCACAGGTTTTGACCATTTTTCCCAATAGCTTTGTGACTTACTCAGTGGGACCCACCTTTGACTTATTGTATTTTTGGAAAGCCATACACCCCATCTTGATAAGTCAAGGCTTATTTCAGCCTTTTGAGCTTATTTGATAGGGCTGCAACCCTCATCAAGTTTGGCCATTGTCTGAGTGCATACTGAGTATTCAGTGTAAGACCCCAATTTCAAAGCATCACCCAAGCTTCATTAGTAAGCCATAGGATTAGCTTATTGGCTTATTTTGTAGCTTATCAGTCCCTTTATAAGTTTCAAGTTTAAGTTTGGACCCTAGATCACTTTTGTGGACCCCACAGAGGTCCAAAACCCTTAGGTTTGGCCTGATTTGGTCTGAGATCAAGCATAAGTGCTTATTTGAGGATTTTAGCTTATTCAGTGTGCTTAATTGTTCCATATTGCTTATTTCTTGTTAATATACATGTGTGATAGCTTATTTGATCATTCGAATAGCTTTTCACCAAATCACAAGTCCTAATAAGCTTGTTTGTCCACTGTTAAGCACTTGGTTCCGCCAAATACCATTTTTTTAGATAGGTAGTTGCCCTTTTAGGTTGCGTTTTAGAATTAAGTGTGTTTCGTTTTTAGTTTAAGTTACGTTTTTAGGTTTTATTTGCTTAATTGCTTTTACGCTTTATTTGTTTTCATCGTTAATTGTTTATTTACTTTAATTTAATTGCTTTTTATTATCATTAGTGTAAAAATCCAAAATATCACTTTTATCACATTCACTTCACATTATCACGAATCGAATTGAGATTCCATTCACACCTTCACTGCAAGAACGACTCGGGTTTGCATATTTCCGTTGCAATCTTTGGAGATATATTATCTATACTATTACTGAGCAAAAAGTTTTTGGCGCCGCTGCCGGGGAAGGTTTGAAGTGAATTTTTGATTCACGTTCGTTGATTTTGTGTTTTGAAGACCCTTCCCTCGGAAGTTACGTATTTTCGTGTATATATTATATATCTATAAAAATACAAAAATAGAATAAATAAAAACACTTGAAGAAAATGTTTTTCATAAAAATACAAAAAAAAAACGTCCATCGCTTTCTTTCGAAAGTGTTGTACAACCAAAAAAATTTAAAAACAACAAAACAAATCGTGAAATTAGTCGTTATTTGGATTACTTTAATTCTACAACCTATAAACGGGGAAAATGGAAGTCTTGACATTAAATTGCAGACTGAAGAGAGATCCATTCTTCTCTCCCGCTCCGCTGCGCGTAGTTTTAAAGGAAACGATATCGATTAACGTAACGGTTACCAAAAATAAAATAATATCTTTTGTTTTTTTTAATATTTAAAAAACCCAAAAACATTTTTCTTTCTTATTTCATTTTTCCTTTCTTTTATTTCAACAAAATCAAAAAAGAATCTTCGTTACCCTCTTTTATGTTTAATTCTTATTTCTTTACCTTCTCAAACCGTTTAATTCTTATCTTTTCATCCTCTTAACCGTTTAATTCTATCCTCTTATCCCTCTAATTGTTTAATTCTTATGGTGTCATTCGACTACCGTTGTTTTCAATGTGGAAATAATTGTATAAACGGATATTGTAATTTGTGCGAATCATTCATCAATTCAAATCCAAATTGTTTCAATGATTCACCAAATTTTTCTAACTACCCTCCACATTGGATGGTTCTTCAAATGGCTTTAATCAACGATATACTTGTGAGCGGTGTGGAAATGAGCTTATTAATGGATTTTGTTCAAATTGCGCTTCGAGAGTTGAAAATTCTTTCGCTTATGATCCAAATCCGAATTCGTCAAATGACTTTTCAAAATTTTCCAACTACTCATCACAACCCAATTTACCTTCGTTCGATCTACAATATTGTGATGGAAATCAAAATCAATTTCAAATCCCAACGTTAATCAGGGAAACTTTAATCAGGGAAATTTTAATCTGGAAAATCAATTTTATCAAGCTCCGCCTCAGGAATATAATCTTCCTCCTGCGCCTCAAGCTGCACCTACAGATGAGTTCTTAAATTTCATGACGACAAACGATGATGCCATACGAGCCATGCAGAATCAACTTAACAACTTACGAGTTGAGTTTGACAAAGAAATTGAAACGTCATTGATGAGGCGAAAAATGAACTGTTTTTAAGGGGTCATTTTAGCCCGGATTCGAATTTATTTGATCAAATATTGCCCTAAATCGTTCATTTTGTCATTTTAGATACTTTTGGAGTGAAATCTGGAAATGGAAGCATTTTAGACGTTTTTGGAGCATAAAAGTGAAGAAAACGGCAAAGTCTTAATTTTCCTTGCTGGGAACAGTACTTGACGGCGTCACTTTCTTCTTAATGACGGCGTCAAGAGTAATACAAGAGGTGGAAGTGGATGGTGCACATGACGATCCAGAAAGTTTTGTACTAAGGACATGACGGCGTCATCATAGGCCGTCATGGTCCAAATGTTAGTGACGGCCCAGAACAACTTTACACATGACGACGTCAAAAGTGGATCTAGGCAATCCGATTTCATTATGGGCGGCGAGTTGACGGCGTCAGAATTTCCTTCTTGACGCCGTCACCCTGTAAAATCTATATATAGTTTTGCAATTTTCATTCATTAGTGTGTAACTTTTAGGGTGCAACTTTGAAGAAAAACCTTAGTCCGATTTTCACAGCTCTTTCAAGGGTTTTTACCCTTTGAAACCTCTTATGTTCAATTGAGATAAGTACTCTTTCAATTCAATCAATATGTCTATGTGTTGCTTGAATATATCTTACACTTGTCTTCAATTTAACATGCTTGGCTAGATCTCTTGTGTGTTTGCTTAGATGTAGTGAAACCTAGATGTTAATTATGGGTTGATTGTTTGTTTATAGTTGTTACGAATGATTGTATTCGATGTTAGGCTTAAGAAAACTGGCAGACTTCCATTGGTAACATGCTTGAACGTCTTAAGAAACATGATCAGAGGTGTACTATGATTTTTGGTTGTATTTAATGCGTAGAAACATGTTACAACTCGGGTTATTCATATTTCTTGTGAATAGCTTGGACTTAATATATATAATTTGACTCGCATCAATACACTTTCCTCTTATAGGTTAATATTTTACTCAACATGCAAGGAACTTATCTTTGATTGCATCAATGTGATTAGTTGACATAACTAATTGTTGCTTAACAAAGATTATAATATTTGAAAATTGAATTCGAAGTGGGAATCTCCTGTGCACTCTTTTATCCAACCTTGTTACCCACTCAATGGACATTTCCCTTATTATCATCACCTTGGCCACCAAGCAAAGTAACTTCCCCCTCATTCACTCACATTCTCTTGATTCAAGCCACATTCATCCTAGTCATTATTGATTTTGAATTTCCAAATTGTGGTGCTTGCCTTTGTCCAATACTTTGGCACCACTCAAATTTAAACCATCTCTCCAACTATCTTTTGTGTTCTCTCATTTAGAAAAATGTACTAATCCAATCTTGAACACTTTTTTAAGCCTACTTAACCCTTACTAAACCATGTTTAATGAGTTAGTTTGATATAACCTTACTTGGGGCTTTGGAATAGACTTGGGAAGGTCAAAAATAATGTTCACACGGGGGTTTAACAAGAGCCAACGGCTAGTTGACAATAGGGCAAAACAGCACCTGGCACGTTAGACTCGCGTGTCGCACGTCTGAGCCAGCGCGTCAGGCACTGTCTTGCTTGGCTTTTCTATAAATAGTCCACCTCTCTTGTCATTTGGATTTCACCTGTTGCCAAACATTTCACCCCTCTATTTTCTTTTCTCATCCCTTTAAGTCTTTCAATCTTGGTGTGTGTTTAACATCTTATAATTATCAATTAAAAGCAAGATTATTTGCAATAAAAGAACCACAAGAATTTACTCCACTCTTTTGTATTGTCTCCAAAAGAAAGTGAGATTTTTACAATTGAATTGAAGTGAGTATTAGTCCATTTACATAATTGTATCGTGTGTCAGGTTAAACTCAACTGTAGGTACGATATATCTGTAAGTTATTCTTCAATAACTATTTAACGAACTTTCAAAGGTTTGAAATACGTAAATTTGTCAGAATTAATTGAAGTACGATATATTTTTAAGTTAAAAATAAATTGTTATGCACCTTTTTAAAATCTGGTTACTCCACAAGTCTGACAAAAATTTTCATAAACAATCTCTTATAATTTTTTATGTTTGCAACTAATGCAAATTTTAGTTAGTAAAATGTCATTTTTTAGCCTTGCATTTGATTCAACAATTAAATGCATGTGTCTATAATATGACAAGTATCAAGTATGTAAGGTAAAATAGAAAAAATGACATATTATTCCTCATATTTATTGAATTTGTGTAAATATTTTGATGCTTTGGCAATATGGGTGTCTTGGAGGATGTTACGGGGTGTGGGTCATTTCAATTCCATTAGTGAAAAGGAGGTTAATAATTTGGAAGATCATGGGCCATTGTGTAATCGTGTAGAAGATGTTAACAAGGATAAACATGTGATTATGGAATCAACTTCTATGCCTAGTATGCGATATGGTGGAGAAACTAGTGACCCGAGTCTACGTGAACTTGATGAGTATGACTTGTATGACGGATATAAAGATGTGGTATCAGACTTAATGGAAGAACAACTTGTGTTCAAAATCACACTATGAGGGCATATTAGGGGTTATTAAGTTGGTGATTTTTATTTTATTTTTTTTTATTTTTTTTCGTTTCTAAATTCTTAGAGAATGAAAAAAAATGAGAGGAGTAAAATGGGTTTTTCAAATCTTTAGTTAAAATTTAGTGAATAAGAATTTCACATTTTTTGAAAATTGTTAGAAAAAAATGTAACTAAACGGAATTTCAATTTTTCTCTTTTCATATAAAAAATTTACTGGAAAAATAAGAAAACTTTCCCCAACTAAACGGCCCCTTAGATGCTAGGTTATATTTGGTAATGTAATATAGTTAGGGGTTGTTTTCTTTATAATAGTTCATAAGCTTGGTTTGTCATTCTTATGATAGGTTTAGTTTGTAACACAAATGGTGTGTTTGTTTTTCTCCTACGTAACAAGTTAAGATACGAGATTTCATCTAAATCTTATGTATGTAAATGTTTTTTTTAGAATAAAACATTTACGGGAAAAACCTTTTACCCATAAGTAGTGTGAATATTTTGTGATAAATGAAAACTAACGTAAGCACATTTTATGAGACGAAGAGAATACATGTTAGTATTCGAGAAAAATAAAGCCCATGCTGACATGCTCTCAAGTAAAGCATACTATATTTTACCCATTCTCATCAACTTCAAAACATATTTTTTTGGTACTGGTCAAAGGATTTTTATAGGTCGTTTTCACTATTTATTAGAATTGCTAATAAGTAATCACATCATTATTATATTATTTCTTACACGTATTAACTATAAGGTTTCTTACGTTTAGTAAGGACCTGGAGATATGACCGAAGTCAAGAGTCGGAGTAACACTCACGAGTCGACGGAGTTGCTTGTGTCAATTACTCAAGAGAGTAATCGACTAGTGGGGAAGTTTGCTAAGGGTTAGCTTGTATTGGCTTAATTGAGCTTGGGCC
Source organism: Artemisia argyi (assembly GCA_030686995.1). Taxonomy (NCBI): domain Eukaryota; kingdom Viridiplantae; phylum Streptophyta; class Magnoliopsida; order Asterales; family Asteraceae; genus Artemisia; species Artemisia argyi. The sequence goes on from CM060696.1 coordinate 190,288,375, forward strand.
ATTTCGGAAAAAATGCCTAGTATTTATAGGGAGTCCTTTAGGGTTGCGAGAAACCCTTAAAGGCGAGTTATGTCTAAGTGTTACATGGGGGAGTACTTCCCCATGTCTTGTATCGGGCCTCGGCCTTGTCAGGTTTATGTTTGGGGCGAGTTTAGAGTGTATTGGCTTTAGCCAAGTGTACGTATATTTGTATTTTTATTTGATATCTCCTATGTCGTTTAACTTTAAAAATATTTTTTAGAACCATGTATTTGAAACACATATTAGATAAACATACCTTTTTATGTTGAATAATTTTATACTTTTTATACACAAAAAATTACTTTATCAAATAATTTCAATAAACAAATAAATAATGCTAAGGGATTTGCCAACTTTGTAAGACATAGCATAAGCATAACTAATGGAGTAAACGACTCGAGTGGAGCACGAATTCAAGCTTGGTACGTTTAGCTTAAAGAAGATCAAGCTTGAGCTTGGCTCATATCGAGCTATAGTTTAAAAGCTTGAACTTTGCCTTGATAACTATAAACCAAACTTGACCTCGGCTCATCTTTTCGTTTTTTAGTCTTTTCTTTTATAAAAAGATATGTTAAAAGTAAAGTTTACGTACGAAGCGCGAACTTGAACTTGTGTATATATCGTAAGCTCGAGCTTGACTCGTGTGTTGTATATATTTTAATATATTTAAAACTTATTTAAAATTTAATTGAAAGAATGTGTTTTCTTTATGTACGAAGCCGGCCGGGGTCATTAAGTCTCGAATAGTTTGGAATAGGGCTGAGCATCGGGTCAAAACCAACCCGAACCGAAAAAACCGAGAACCGAAATTCATGAAAAACCGAAACCGAACCGACGGGCCGTCGGTTCGGTTCGGGTTTGTTGGTCCATGTGTATTTTGGCATGTTTTTGTCGGTTTTGGGCCGAACCGGACCGAACCGATCCGATCCGACCTGAAACCGAAATCATGTAAAACCTGAAACCGAAACCGATCCGACGAGCCATCGGTCCGGTTCGGTTTTTGTCGGTTCGGTCGGTTTCGTCGGTCCGGTTCGGTTTTGAACCTTCGGTGCTCAGCCCTAGTTTGGAATAGGGTTGAGCATCGGTCCCGGTTCAACAAGGCAAAATAGTTAGTTTGTGGTCCCGACCAGACCATCCAAGGTCTAGACCGAATTAGCAAAAAAACCGAGCGGATACAAACTAAAGGTATTTCCGATTGAAAGCGGGAAACACTTTTCCCCAAAATTTAAATTCACACACACTTGTTTTCCCCCAAATTGAAAACCCTAACCCTAAAAACTGGAATGGCTATGTATAATAAGAAGGAGAGCGAAGACCATATACGGTGCCATCAGTGTCACAAGTATCATCTGAAAGCAGAAGCATTCAAGTGCACGGAACGAAAATGCAAGCTCTATTATGGAGTGAAGTGCTTGAAGAAGTGGTATAACGAGATTCCTGAAAGACCGGACACCTGGATATGTCCTCGGTGCAGAGGGATCCACAAAGAGACCAAATATCAATCCTATGAAGAGCAGCATATGAAGGGCTATTATAGGAGAATTGCTCTTCTCAGAGAGACCAGATATCAATCCTATGAAGAAGAAAAAGAAGAGCAGATAAACGACGACGCAGCTGAAGAAGAGCAGATAAACGACGACACAGCTGAAGAAGAGCAGATAATTGACGATGCAGCTGAAGAAGAAGAAGAAGAAGAAGAAGAACAGCAGATAAACGACGACGCAGCTGAAGCTGAACCTGTTGTGATAACGATTGATTCTGACATTGATGAAAATGAGGTTCGTGTTTTTTAGTTTTTTTTTATTCTATATAACTTTATTTTTCATATGATTGTTTGTCTAACCTTATTTGAAAATTTAATAACCTGGCGCCTACAAATTTCATTGTGTATGTACGGTAGATTGTATCGAAGCTTATTACAGTGAAACAGATGGAATTATTATTATACAAACAAGCTTAAACTACCAAAATGTGCTTACAGTTCGGTAGATTGATTGAATAGGGACATCTCATCATAAAACCATATATATGTTGCAGTTGGTAGTTTAAGCTTATGTGTATAAGTCCATGTGTTTTAACGTGCTTACAGTTCGGTAGATTGATTGAATAGGGACATAAAACCATATATGTTGCGGTTGGTAGTTTAAGCTTATTTGTACAATTCCATCTGTTTTAACGTGCTTACAGTCCGGTAGATTGATTGAATAGGGACATCTCATCATAAAACCATATATATGTTGCAGTTGGTAGTTTGAGCTTATTTGTATAATTCCATCTGTTTTAACGTGCTTACAGTTTGGTAGATTGATATAACACCTTGCCGTTGGGTCTTTTTCAAACACATCCTACACCATTTAGTTAATATAACACCTTTTCTTTTCACTATTAATAAGTTAGTTTAACTGAAAATCCAGTTTCCAGCTTTTTCAAAAAGTTTTTCCAACTTTTTGTAATTTTCTTATGTTTCTGAGTTTAAAATAGATTTTTAGTGAAAATTTCATAATTTTTGCTTTTAATTTACTATTTTTAACCATTTATTTTCTTTTATATTGTTTTTAATTCATAATAAATAAATGAAAAATCAAAAAATATTTTTCTTTTTCCCAAAATTTTCTTTAGTCATTTAGGATGTAGGAAAATTATTTTCATTCCCGTAGGATTAGAATTGCCTTAGATTCATTTTTTTATTTGCGCTCGTACGTTAATTTTAGATATTTCACGCGTTTTAAATTTTTATTACGTTTTAGGTTTAATTAGCTATACGTTATTGTTATAATTTCTCAAAATCTCACTTTATTCACTATTCACTTCACGAATCACGAATCGAGAATCCACGATTCCATTTACTCCTTCATACGGGATACGACCCGGGGAAATACTTTCACGAGTATTTCTTTGGAATTGAAGTCCGGAATTGAATTTATTTGATCAAATATTGCCCTAAATCATTCCTTTTGTGATTTTAGGTACTTTGGGAGTGAAATCTGGAAAAGGAAGCAATTCGGACATTTTTGGAGCATAAAAGTGAAGAAAATGCCAAAGACTTAATTTTCCATGCTGGAACAGTGTTTGACGGCGTCAAGAGGAAGAATTTGACGACGTCAAGAGTAAATATCATGACGACCCAGTACAAACATGAAGGCGTCACATGATATTTACTCTTGACGTCGTCAAATTCTTCAAGCCAAGTGAACAAAATCATTTCTTCATGCGAATTATGTAGTGGTCCCCATGACACTCGTGATTGTGTGGAACTCATTTCTTCCTCTTGACGCTCTACTTGTGACGCCTTCATGTTTGTATTGGGTCGTCATGATATTTACTCTTGACGTCGTCAAATTCTTCCTCTTGACGCCGTCAAACACTGTTCCAGCATGGAAAATTAAGTCTTTGGCGTTTTCTTCACTTTTATGCTCCAAAATTGTCCGAATTGCTTCCTTTTCCAGATTTCACTCCCAAAGTACCTAAAATCACAAAAGGAACGATTTAGGGCAATATTTGATCAAATAAATTCAATTCCGGGCAATATTTGAATTTTACATATTTCCCGCTCATTTTTTAAATTTTTTAAGAAAAAATTTATTAGAAAAAAATAACTTTTTTTAGAAATGTTTTCTTTTTAAACAAATTTTTTTTCGAATTATTTTTTTTGGAAATTTTTTTTGATTCGTCAAAAAAAAAATTAGATTTTTTTTTGAATTTTTTAACAAAAATTTTTATTAGATTTTTTTTTTTTCAAATTAATTTTTTCGTCAATTTTTTTTTTGGAATTTTTTAACAAAAAAAATTATTAGAAATTTTTTTTCAAATTTTTTTTTTGGAATTTTTTTTTCGTCAAATATTTTTTGTAGATTTTTTTCGAATTTTTTAAGAAGATTTTTTATTGATTTTTTTTGTTCCAAATAATTTTTTTGGAAATTTTTTTTTCCAAAAAAAAAAAAAAAAAAAAAAAAAAAAAAAAAAAAATCCTTTTTTTAGAATTGTTTTCTATTTTTTTTAGATTTTTTTTAAAAGACTAACTAACTGAAAGGACTAACGGTGCAAACATTGTAAATGATTTTTGGTATAAAGGACGAACGCTGCAAACGACCGTTAGGTTAAAGGACTAATGTTGCCACTTTACATTTAGATTTAACGACTAAACTAAGTTTGTTAGAAAATTGGATCAAAAGTGGAACAAAAACTAAAACTATTGGATTGAAATCTCACTTGTTTTGAAAATTAGACCAAAAGTGAGATTTTGATACAACCACAAGGACCAAAAATGTAGTTAACACTATATATATATATATATATATATATATATATATATATATATATATATATATATATATATATATATATATATATATATATATATACTATCTAATAAATGAAGGTTTTGGACAAGTCCTTTAAGCACCATGCATTAAAAATCCAATTAATGTTGTGACGTGGAATTCCATAATTAGAGATAATGTACAAACACTCTAATGCAATACTTTTTCTAAAACTCAAATACAAAGTCAGCTAATCTATAAAGTTTAGTGTACGCTCCATATATGACTTATTTATGTAAAGTATTCAATAGCATTTATCAATTTTAACAGCTTCTTCCCAGTCGGTTACAATTCATCTTATTTTTGTTAACCCATTAATACCATTCATTTCCAATTCTACAATTAGAAATCATCTCTTTAATTCTTTTTCAATTCTCCAATGTGATTCAATGACTAACACCGATTTAACCAATGAGTTCTATGACTAACATCAATTTGACCAACGATTCAAAAACATACAAATTTTCTTGATTTTGCAGTAAGTTCTATGCTAACATTGTAAAATGGGTAAGAATCGCTTCTATTTATGCTTTTTTTTTTTTTTTTTTTTTTTTTTTTTTTTTTAGGGTTTTGATTTAAATCCCTTAGTCCAACTCTTTTGATGCGTTAATTTTTTTGCTTTGATTATTTTTGCAGGTCATTTTTAAGGAGTTGTTTGGATGATTTTGTTAAAGAGATAAGTTTTGAGACGATGGGTGCTAAGGTTAGTTGCTTCTAAAAACAAAATTTAGATGGCTGATTTTGTAATGCCGGTTTTTGTGAGATGATGGTTTCATTCTTTTGATTATTGTTGACTTATCAAGTACCGCGTATGATATTGTTTGTTGTATAAAACTAATATTTCCAGATTGTTCTTTTTGTTTATTCTTCAGGTTGTTCGTTTTCATTTTGTGTACTTCGCGTAGATCATTGTTAGTATTCATCCTGGTAAGTTTGTTATTAATTATAATTAATGATTATTTCATTTTTAGATTATCCTTTAGCATTATTTTCGATTGAAAGTTTATGTTGCACTTAATATGTTTGATGAGTCCGTGTAATAAAATTTCTTAAGACACTTTTTGATCCTCATGTGATTGCCTCATGTGATTGTTGTAAACATATTTGGCTCCATACAAACCCTTTTTGATCCTACCCAACCTTCACTTTTTTTATGAGCCATAGCTTTTGTGGTAGGGAATGAACATGTGAGATACCTTTGAAGGTTGTCTAAGGTTACTTATCTTTGGTGTTGGCATTTAGATATTACGAATAGGGGTGTTTGGATTTAGAGCTAAAAATAATGTTGCAGCTTACAAATAAAGAAGTTGGCTAATAAATCTCCAGCCATATTAAAAAGAGCACACTAAAAGATATCAAGTTCAAAGGTACATATGTCTCTCTATTACAGTCTTATTAAATCCTTTGGGAGTTGCAGATAGGAAAAAGTATTTAATGGTTGTTGGTGTTACCACTGCTTTTAGTAGTCAAAAAAGAAGATTCATTACGGGCTACTTGGATGCCTCAAGGTTCATAAAAGTCAATTAAGTAGCTTCTTTAGTTTCTTTTGTGCAATCTCTAATTTACGCACTTTTAACTGTGGAATCTATAGGTGAAAAACGAAAGAAGTTACAGGATGGAAAGTGCATTATAAAGCATTTTGTCATTCATCACAGGTGCGTTTTCATTCATTGGACAGTGGACATTACTTTCTAATCATTTTCTTCAAAATTACGTAAATAAGCTTTTCTTCTTGGTATATATTGCTAATGACATATAGTTTGTAACAACGATGGACAAAGTGAGTTCACTCCAAACATATAAAAGTAATAAAATTTTTGATAAATAAACCCAATAAATTATGACAAGTTGATAACATAAGCTTTTCAGAATTCCATATGATTCGGTTTTTCTATTGTTACACTTTCCCTACTTAGAGTTATTCATTTGGATTCACCTTTATGGCTTTAAAGTTCATTTCATTTAAAGCAGAATAGACGATATGTACATGCATAGATGTAAGATAATCAAATGGAACTTGAAAAGTAGGTGTGGATGTTAAAGGAACTAATTTACTTCAATTATTATTATATTTAGTGCCACGGTAGGGAGAATATTGGACTGACCTATTGAACCTGAAGACTGAAAGCATGGAGATTTCTTGATGCTGGTACAAATTTTGTTAATATTTATTTTATCCTATTCAATTCAATAATTTGCTATGATTAATATTACTTATAGCTAACCATTGTTGACATTCATATGAGCAGGACCGTCTAGAGGGATACATGGAATTATCTACAAAGACAAACATATGAGGAGGTAGAGGTATATTTTTGCTATTAAAGGTTTTCAAGTTTGGTTCAATAATTTCCATTTGGGATTATTTTGGAAATTGAAGCTAAATTATCTATGCAGTTTGAGGTACCAAAGGAACTAACAACCAAAACAGGCGGTGGGTGATTCGAATTATAGTATGCGGTGGGCGGGCTGTAGAAACACCATAAATAAAGGGACATGTTGTTTATATCTCCAATACAAAATTCTGAATATGAAAGATGTGATAATTTGCTGCAATAAGATTCTGTTCAGAAGTTGCCATAATCAAATTATCATTAGCACCAATTAAGTTTTTGGCAATTATGATTATGTAAGAAATACATACAATAACCAGTGACGATCTTGTGATAAAAAGAGATGCGTCATGTGGGATAGGAGTGGAAGTATCTATAGTTAGTTTCTAATAAGCTCGGTACAGATACACCAGGTTACGGAGTCAGGCCGTTTACAACCGTATGTTCAAGGTAGGTTAATTTGTTGATTCAGTGACTATCAGGTGGTTGTGCCGCACATATTACATACCTTTTTCCATTTTAAATAGTATCCAATTCACAATTTACCTGATACCGATGTGTTGATATTTTTGTTATTGTAGGCATGCATGTAGGAGCAGAGGCGGGTTTTAGTAGTTCACATGGAAATGCGAGCCTATGACAGCTAACTGTTTAAGGTTAGTTCACTGTTAGTTTTTTTTCTGTATCATAAATATTGTGGTCTATCTTATATTTGAAATCCTATTTGGTTTTCCTTTTCTTTTTAGCCATGTTAAAGTTTAGCCTTCTATTATTTTTATAAGTATGCGTGAACTATCACAGAGAAGACACAAATACTTTCATACATAGTGTGAATTGTGAAATGACATATCCAAACACACAAATAAGAGAAGAAGAAGACAAAAAAAAATAAATAAAAAAACTAATTAAGCACTGTCATCCAAAATAAGCTACTTTTTAGGGCTATTTTTTATAGGAACAGAGCTTTAGCTCCATTAATATGCGTGCCTGATTCGCCTCAAACGGTCAGATAATTATTGATCAGCCACTTGTGAATGACCAACTGTAATAGTCAAACAGCTGAGGCAAATGCTTCCGTGAAATACAGTGTTTTCCCGGGTCGTAATGTCCCAACGAGGTTGTGATGGTATTAAAAACGAATCTGTGATTTAGTGAATGTGAACAAGAAAGGTATAAAGTGTGTGTGAGTGATTTAAACTAGGGTTTTATAACTTAAAATAACTTAGATAAACTAATTTAACGATTACGTAAAACCTAGATATCTAAAACGTAAAAACGTACACCAATTTAAAAATCAGACGCGACTGCGTACTGAGAAAAAGGTGAGTTTTAAGAAAAATAAACTATAGGGGTTAAAAATGAAAATTCTATAAACTTAAACTTAAAATAAAATTAAACTAAAAATAAAACTATTTTTTAGATTATTATATTATTTATTATTAATTATTTAATAAAAAAAACTATTTAACTATTTAATTAAAACTAATTTAATTAAAACTAAAAATGATAAATACTTCAATTTAAACTAAAAACTTATAAAAATAATTTCTAAACTTAAAATTGAACTTGAAGAAAGTATAAAAAATAAAAATAAATCTTTTTGTCTTTTTATGAACTTTTTATTAATTAAAAACTATTTATATTAATTAAACTAATTAAACTATTTTAAATTAAAAATAATACTAAACTAACTTAGAAAATTATGGAAAAATTTATAAAACTATTTTATATTATTTAGAAGCTAGGAAAAATATAAAAACTAGGTGTTACTATATAAAAATTAATTATGCTATTTATAACTTAATTATTTATTAATTATTAATAAAACTATTTTTAATTCTAATAATTATCAAATGACAATATAAAAATCTAAGAAAATTATTTAAATTACTTTAACCTATAAGGAAATTAATAAAAATATAAAAACACAAATTACTTAACTAAAATCTAAAAATGAAAATTAAAATTAAATTAAATTAAATAGAAACTATCACTTATTTTTATGTTGTATTTTCTGGATTTTTATTTTACAAAACTATATTATACCTAAAAACAATCAACTTTTATGAAAACAATAATTTTATAACTTAAAAATAAGCTAGATATAAGCTATCAACCCTAACAGTTGACCAAAGTTGACCAACTAAGCTAATAAGCTCACCTGAGCTTGTGTAGGACCCACTATAGTAAAACTTGGTTCCAATAAGTTTATTGAACAAGTTTAAGCCATAATAAGCAAAAGGGGACCACTGAGTAAGCCAATAAGCCACAATAAGCACTTGCTTATTGTGGACTGAGACAGAAAAATGGGACAAGGTTCAAGACTTAATCCAAGTGGGGTCCACTGAGTATCAGGTCAAACCAAGGGTCAACTTTAAGAGTCTGGTAGGAGGGGGTTGAGGGAACCTAACTAGAGGGTGTGGGACCCACTGAGGTGGTCACAAAACCACCACAAAGTGGTGGTGGTGAGTGACTGGTCTGCTGCACAGGGCAGCTTGTTGCCCTGCAAGTGTCTTTGAGGGTGAATGGGACCCACACTAAAAAATCCTAAAAATATAAGCTAGATGGAAACTTAAACTAGAGCTGGTAGAGTATAAGTCCACCAAAGCTCAAATCCTAAATCACAATACAAAAATCTAGAAAAATCCCACAAGTTTTGTGAAAATCTGAGAATGTCAATTTTGACTTTTGAGGAAAACTTGCTTTGTTGACTTTTGTGAATTTCTAGACTATATTACTGATTGATTAAGATGTTTTAAGCTATGACTATTCTAAATTAAGCTATAATTAATAGATATAAGCTAATGTGAGGGTTTGTGGACCTTAAATCCTTGACAGTTAACTGTCAAGGAATAAGGAAATGGATTTTGACTTTCTACTTAAAACACCTAAAGTTTTATGACTTAACTGAGCTAAAGTGACCTTAGTAATGAAGTTTATATAGTTTTCAAAACACAATTACCTCAGGAACACAATACAACAGTTAAAACCAAACACTCCCTTATCTTGACTAATTAGTGATTTACTAAAACAAATGGTTACAAATGATTATGAAATTACTTTTTATTTATCTATTAAGGTTAAACAAACTTAATTAAACATATATAAAACAGATTATAAGCTATATTTAATAAAAAGCAAAAATTATACTTATGACTTACAAATGGTATGCTACTGAGATGAATGAACCAAGACCAAGATTATTCCTAACAACCTTCCTCAAGGTTACTACTACCCAAAACACTTCAAATCAAACCTTGCTCAGTCCATCTTCCTTTCTTCCCTCTATTTTTTTTATTTTCTATTTATTTATTGGAATTTTTGGAATTTTTAGTATTTTCTGAGTAACTGAATACTAAGACTTTTAAAAGCTTATATCAGCTATGTCAAGAGCTTATATAACCTTATAAGTCCAATACAACAAACAAAAACAACAATCAAGCTTTTGGAAAATTTTGTAATAAGAGTAAAATTGCATAACTGAGATACAAGCCTAGAATTTGAAATTGATTATCATAAACAATCTTTAGTACACTGGGAATGATAAAAAAAAACAAGCTTTTAATTAAAGATTACAACTGAAAATGGAATTACACTAGCTACGACTTAATTAAACTACAACTACTCTAATAATTCTAATCTTCTGCATCTTTTCATCTTTATAGAGTTTTCTGAGGTTAGTGGGACCCACTGGGGTGTTTCCCACCAATCCATAGCCCTTGATTGTGTCTGAGCAATCCAAGCCGTTTAAATTGGCTTTTTGGCGCCAATTTGTCAACCACGTTAACTTGGGGACCAAGTACGGATTTTAAGGGTTTGGACAGTTGTGGAGGTGGAGGAGAGCTAGTGGGAGAGTGGTTGGCCAACTGGGGGTTGAGGTGGAAGGTGGTATTGGTAGCAGCGGTGGTGGTGGTATGGTTTGGGAGGGAAGGGTAAAACTGGGGTGGTTTTGTTTTGTGTTGACCGGGTTGACCAAAGGTTGGACTGGGCTAGGAGTTGGGCTGGGAAATAGGTGGGCTTGGGTAATGGTTGGGTTTAGTTTGGTTTATAATAGATAAAGGGTCCGTTTGGTATAAAAGTTATACAAGGACCAATTTTGTAATTTATTCCAAAGTTGAGGGGCTATTGTTGTAAATTCCCATAGTTTAAATAAGGGTTTAAATTATCACATGTGAATAGTACCAGGGCATTTTTGATATTTTTAATTTTTTAAATACCCGGGGACTAAAACTGACAAACTGCCAAACTTGAGGGACTAAATGTGTAATTTATTCAAAACTTTCTCCCAGGGACTAATAGTGACAATTATGAATTACCTAGGACCCTTAATGATAATTTTCCCATTTTGAACACCCAGGGACTGAAACTGTCAAGTTTGAAACTTTGAGGGACCTGTTTTGCCAAACTGTGAAACTTCAGGGACCAATCATGTAAATTCACCAAACTTAACACCAAGGACCATTCCTGCAAAAGATTATTAGTACAAGGACCAAAATTGCTTTTCTCAAAGTTTTTACATCCCAGGGACCATTTCTGTCAATTTCCAAAGTACAGGGACTAAACTTGTAATTTTGTGAAACTTTGCACCAAAGGACTAAATATGTAACTTTATGATTAAAAAGGACCTTTGATGACATTTTCATGTTTTTAGAATAACCAGGGACTAGTTTTGCCATTTTATGAAACTTGAGGGACTGAAACTGCCAATTATGCAAACTTTATACGTTTTTCATCTGTTTTTGCATATTTTGCATTTAAAACATATAAAACACACCTTTAAGATATTTTAAGTATTTTGATATATATTTGAGTGTTTTTGTATGTTTTGGCAGTTCAGATTAGTATAAAATGATGAGTATTTAGACACTCATCAATCCCCCACACTAAACTATTGCTAGTCCCTAGCAATCTATTGAGAAAAAATTAATGGATTTGAAAAAACTCTTTACCAAAAGCCATCACTTCTGGAGTAGCCAGGTGTAAGAACTGTGGCACACCTGATAACCGTGTGATTTTGAGCAAACCACCAGCTGTCAACGGATTTGATTAGTCTTTACCAAAAGCCGTTTGCTTCTGGACTAGCCAACTCTTGATGGAATAGTCAACATCTTGGTGAGCTGATTACCAATTATGGTTTTTCCACGGCCTTTACCACAAGCCATAATCTTGCGGGCTAGCCAACTCATTAGCTTTTGAGGATAATGGGGAGTTGAGGAACCATACAATTTTTGGCAAATTGCAAGCCATAAACGGGTTTGAGTTATCTTTACCAAGAACCGTTTGCTCCTGGATTAGCCAATCCTGTTGTGGGTTAGACATGGAGGATTGATACCATTTATTGCGTTCTAAGTGAGAAAAAATTTTAAAATTTTGGCTAAAATGGGGGTTCTTGATGGAACATGTGTTTAAATTCGTTAGAATAACGAATCTCCCCCCACACTTAGAACTGAATATTGTCCTCAATATTCAAAGTACAGGGTGTTAAACCGACACTTAGAACGTAAGAAGAAAATACTCTATAGCCTTTATTTAAAATGTATATACATACAATTATTTTTTAGATAAAACTTCTTAAATAGAAGCTATCACTATATTTACATTTTTTTTTAATATATATATATAACATGTGGGGCATCTCCCCCACACTAGGGTGTTACACACGGGTGACAAGCCCATGTTTTTGCTAATGTTTTTGATTCCCGAGTCACTAGCTTGACTCGACCCCGTATTTGATTCCTTTTCTCCCAAACTGTCAGGTTTATCACGCAAGATAACCGCTTGTGAACGGTTAACTGTAATAAAGAGGTCCTGAACAGACCTGGAGAAAAAGCAATTTAAAAATCTATGGGGAAGTAAGTGGAAGAAATCATCTCCATCGGACTTTCATTCAAGATGTTTGGATAAACATTTGAAGCACGTGAAAGTTCCACACCGATGAGACAAGTACCCGGCTCATAATTTATAAATGAGAATGTCGGGGTCAAAGATAGTGTCTTCATTCTCGAAGGAGTGAAGAATAGGAGAAATCACCTGGTAGGTGAAGGAAAGTAGGTAGATCTGAATAGCAATTAAGATAAGAACTTCCTCCTCAAGAAATACATATTCAAGTGGAGGAGGCAAGTCCTTAAGCTTGATCTCAGGAAATTTATCAGTTTCCTCAACTGATATGATTTCCTCATTATGAAGTTGTGGAAAAAGGGGAAATGGATCTTCGTTTAACAAACTTTCTAGAAAAAGAATGTCCCCCTCGGGATCAAGATAATTATCATCAACTTCGTATGAAATTGAACTATCTTCATTCATAAAAGCCTCGAATTCGTCCAAATCATTTTCACTTTCCGAAGGAAGTGGTTTGATCTGAGTGAGTTCAAACGCAGGATCATGAGTAGGTAAGAATTCTAACTCTCTCAAATCCGCTTCAAAGTCAAAGACTTCATTTTCATCCCTTGGTGGGATGGGATCCATATGAGAGAGTTCATCAGCGAACTCTTCAAAAAGATAGTCATTATTAGACTCGGGAAGTGATGCATCAACAAATTCGATGTCTCCATAAGATAAACAATCATTACTGGAATCAGAGACAGTCTCAATTTGTTCATTTGGATTATCATGGGTGAAAGGAATATCACACATAAGATCAAAAATTCCCTGTGACTCACTTGGGATTAGGACAAGGTTCTCAACACTAGACTTTATGAATTCGTCCGATTCCTTTGCGGGAATTGTGTCAAGATGCTCGTCCCCCATGCTCAGAGAGTGAGTGGGAACCTCGGGTGTGATAACATCATACAGAGGGAGCTGAGAAGGTCTAGCAGTAATGGAGTCTACAAGTTCCATTATTTCTACTGCTGGTGATTCAGTTATATTATTTTCCCCTGTATATCCATGGAAGGAGTCTCAACTGATGAACATGATGAGGTATCATCACTTTCATCATCCTCATAGAGAAGAGCAGCATTTTGAAATTTGATACGTGTTATAGCTGCTTGTTCTAAGACTCGTAATTCTTCCATACTTCTTTCGTTTCCAGCTGCACGTCCTTCAGCAAGTAATTCCGCGATAGATTTATCACGAGAATATGGAATGAGTGTATATTGTGGGGGTGTGAATGTGTCAAAACCGGAAGGTTGACATTGATCATCATTATGAGGACCCCCACAATGTACACAAGAAGAACTTGGTGCATTGTGCAACGACATATTAGCCAACTCCTCTCTAATGTTTTTAAGTTTTTCAAGAACCTTTAGACAAGGATCTTGCTGGTTTTGAGGAGTTGCTTGGTTCATTTGGTACTGTGGAGGTGGTTCTTGAAACGAATAGTCGTAATTGTTACAAGGAAATGGATTCCTTGTTTGACAATCAGAGCTAAAATGTGGACCTCCACAGTACTCACAACAGTTAAACTGTTGAGTCTGACTTGGTGTATTTTGATACGAAGCATCATTGATATTTAGATAATATGATTCTTGCTCGTATGAATGTGATGGGTAGTTGGAAAAATTTGAGGAGTCGTTGAATGAGTTTTGATTAGGATCATAAGCAAATGAATTACTCGATCCACAAAACAAACAACTCCCGTTTTGAATATCATTACCACATTGTTCACATGTACACCAACGACATGGCAAACCGAAAAGCGGCTCACCACAACCGACACAAGGAACAAAATCTGGAGGTGGGACAAGTGGTGTGCTCTTAGAGCTAGGAATTTCCACCACTTCCGTTATGGTCTCGGGTTTTGGTTCTTGATAAACGTGAAGGTTAGGTAAGTCGTTCTTTTCAGTCACTACCCTAAGCTCTGTACGTTTGCTTGACAAACTTTTAATCGTAAACCGTGAAAGATCAGGATTGATTCTTGAAGGTTTAGGAGCATTTGTGAGCTCAGGTTTTTGGACAACCATGGTTTGGACGTATTTAGCACCTCCATCGTCAGAGGAAAGTACAAGGTCCTTTGTCACCTCGGTTTCATGATCTCTTTCCCTCACCGGAGAGGGAATAGGAATCGAAGGTCCATCATAATCAACATGACATCTCGACATTCTTGACAAGGCCATAAGTTTTTCAACTTTGCTTTTAAAGGCCCTTTGTTTAAAGAAATCGTCATCAAGATATGCCATTAGAATCAATTATGGGACAAGTGGAAGAAGGTAGAATCAAAGGGTTTTGGGGATGAGAAATGAAGAATCAAATAGACAGGGGTGTAAAGGTGAATATTTTTGTGTTTTGTTTTATAAAAATATGGATAAAAGATGGTAAATATACAATGGATGTATATCCAGAATCACAAATACGCAAAATCGTTTAAAATAAGCGCACAACCTCCCCGGCAGCGGCGCCAAATTTTGATTCGCCTCAAACGGTCAGATAATTATTGATCAGCCAACTGTAATAGTCAAACAGCTGAGGCAAATGCTTCCGTGAAATACAGTGTTTTCCCGGGTCGTAATGTCCCAACGAGGTTGTGATGGTATTAAAAACGAATCTGTGATTTAGTGAATGTGAACAAGAAAGGTATAAAGTGTGTGTGAGTGATTTAAACTAGGGTTTTATAACTTAAAATAACTTAGATAAACTAATTTAACGATTACGTAAAACCTAGATATCTAAAACGTAAAAACGTACACCAATTTAAAAATCAGACGCGACTGCGTACTGAGAAAAAGGTGAGTTTTAAGAAAAATAAACTATAGGGGTTAAAAATGAAAATTCTATAAACTTAAACTTAAAATAAAATTAAACTAAAAATAAAACTATTTTTTAGATTATTATATTATTTATTATTAATTATTTAATAAAAAAACTATTTAACTATTTAATTAAAACTAATTTAATTAAAACTAAAAATGATAAATACTTCAATTTAAACTAAAAACTTATAAAAATAATTTCTAAACTTAAAATTGAACTTGAAGAAAGTATAAAAAATAAAAATAAATCTTTTTGTCTTTTTATGAACTTTTTATTAATTAAAAACTATTTATATTAATTAAACTAATTAAACTATTTTAAATTAAAAATAATACTAAACTAACTTAGAAAATTATGGAAAAATTTATAAAACTATTTTATATTATTTAGAAGTTAGGAAAAATATAAAAACTAGGTGTTACTATATAAAAATTAATTATGCTATTTATAACTTAATTATTTATTAATTATTAATAAAACTATTTTTAATTCTAATAATTATCAAATGACAATATAAAAATCTAAGAAAATTATTTAAATTACTTTAACCTATAAGGAAATTAATAAAAATATAAAAACACAAATTACTTAATTAAAATCTAAAAATGAAAATTAAAATTAAATTAAATTAAATAGAAACTATCACTTATTTTTATGTTGTATTTTCTGGATTTTTATTTTACAAAACTATATTATACCTAAAAACAAGCAACTTTTGTGAAAACAATAATTTTATAACTTAAAAATAAGCTAGATATAAGCTATCAACCCTAACAGTTGACCAAAGTTGACCAACTAAGCTAATAAGCTCACCTGAGCTTGTGTGGGACCCACTATAGTAAAACTTGGTTCCAATAAGTTTATTGAACAAGTTTAAGCCAGAATAAGCAAAAGGGAACCACTGAGTAAACCAATAAGCCACAATAAGCACTTGCTTATTGTGGACTGAGACAGAAAAATGGGACAAGGTTCAAGGCTTAATCCAAGTGGGGTCCACTGAGTATCAGGTCAAACCAAGGGTCAACTTTTAGAGTCTGGTAGGAGGGGGGTTGAGGGAACCTAACTAGAGGGTGTGGGACCCACTGAGGTGGTCACAAAACCACCACAAAGTGGTGGTGGTGAGTGACTGGTCTGCTGCACAGGGCAGCTTGTTGCCCTGCAAGTGTCTTTGAGGGTGAATGGGACCCACACTAAAAAATCCTAAAAATATAAGCTAGATGGAAACTTAAACTAGAGCTGGTAGAGTATAAGTCCACCAAAGCTCAAATCCTAAATCACAATACAAAAATCTACAAAAATCCCACAAGTTTTGTGAAAATCTGAGAATGTCAATTTTGACTTTTGAGGAAAACTTGCTTTGTTGACTTTTGTGAATTTCTAGACTATATTACTGATTGATTAAGATGTTTTAAGCTATGACTAATCTAAATTAAGCTATAATTAATAGATATAAGCTAATGTGAGGGTTTGTGGACCTTAAATCCTTGACAGTTAACTGTCAAGGAATAAGGAAATGGATTTTGACTTTCTACTTAAAACACCTAAAGTTTTATGACTTAACTGAGCTAAAGTGACCTTAGTAATGAAGTTTATATAGTTTTCAAAACACAATTACCTCAGGAACACAATACAACAGTTAAAACCAAACACTCCCTTATCTTGACTAATTAGTGATTTACTAAAACAAATGGTTACAAATGACTATGAAATTACTTTTTATTTATCTATTAAGGTTAAACAAACTTAATTAAACATATATAAAACAGATTATAAGCTATATTTAATAAAAAGCAAAAATTATACTTATGACTTACAAATGGTATGCTACTGAGATGAATGAACCAAGACCAAGATTATTCCTAACAACCTTCCTCAAGGTTACTACTACCCAAAACACTTTAAATCAAACCTTGCTCAGTCCATCTTCCTTTCTTCCCTCTATTTTTTTTATTTTCTATTTATTTATTGGAATTTTTGGAATTTTTAGTATTTTCTGAGTAACTGAATACTAAGACTTTTAAAAGCTTATATCAGCTATGTCAAGAGCTTATATAACCTTATAAGTCCAATACAACAAACAAAAACAACAATCAAGCTTTTGGAAAATTTTGTAATAAGAGTAAAATTGCATAACTGAGATACAAGCCTAGAATTTGAAATTGATTATCATAAACAATCTTTAGTACACTGAGAATGATAAAAAAAACAAGCTTTTAATTAAAGATTACAACTGAAAATGGAATTACACTAGCTACGACTTAATTAAACTACAACTACTCTAATAATTCTAATCTTCTGCATCTTTTCATCTTTATAGAGTTTTCTGAGGTTAGTGGGACCCACTGGGGTGTTTCCCACCAATCCATAGCCCTTGATTGTGTCTGAGCAATCCAAGCCGTTTAAATTGGCTTTTTGGCGCCAATTTGTCAACCACGTTAACTTGGGGACCAAGTACGGATTTTAAGGGTTTGGACAGTTGTGGAGGTGGAGGAGAGCTAGTGGGAGAGTGGTTGGCCAGCTGGGGGTTGAGGTGGAAGGTGGTATTGGTAGCAGCGGTGGTGGTGGTATGGTTTGGGAGGGAAGGGTAAAACTGGGGTGGTTTTGTTTTGTGTTGACCGGGTTGACCAAAGGTTGGACTGGGCTAGGAGTTGGGCTGGGAAATAGGTGGGCTTGGGTAATGGTTGGGTTTAGTTTGGTTTATAATAGATAAAGGGTCCGTTTGGTATAAAAGTTACACAAGGACCAATTTTGTAATTTATTCCAAAGTTGAGGGGCTGTTGTTGTAAATTCCCATAGTTTAAATAAGGGTCTAAATTATCACATGTGAATAGTACCAGGGCATTTTTGATATTTTTAATTTTTTAAATACCCGGGGACTAAAACTGACAAACTGCCAAACTTGAGGGACTAAATGTGTAATTTATTCAAAACTTTCTCCCAGGGACTAATAGTGACAATTATGAATTCCCTAGGACCCTTAATGATAATTTTCCCATTTTGAACACCCAGGGACTGAAACTGTCAAGTTTGAAACTTTGAGGGACCTGTTTTGCCAAACTGTGAAACTTCAGGGACCAATCATGTAAATTCACCAAACTTAACACCAAGGACCATTCCTGCAAAAGATTATTAGTACAGGGACCAAAATTGCTTTTCTCAAAGTTTTTACATCCCAAGGACCATTTCTGTCAATTTCCAAAGTACATGGACTAAACTTGTAATTTTGTGAAACTTTGCACCAAAGGACTAAATATGTAACTTTATGATTAAAAAGGACCTTTGATGACATTTTCATGATTTTAGAATAACCAGGGACTAGTTTTGCCATTTTATGAAACTTGAGGGACTGAAACTGCCAATTATGCAAACTTTGTACGTTTTTCATCTGTTTTTGCATATTTTGCATTTAAAACATATAAAACACACCTTTAAGATATTTTAAGTATTTTGATATATATTTGAGTGTTTTTGTATGTTTTGGCGGTTCAGATTAGTATAAAATGATGAGTATTTAGACACTCATCAGTGCCAAATATAGCCAAGACCTGACCATGGAAGTATTGTAAAGGTTTGAGTAGCCAAAGCATTAACTAAGCTGATGAGTAATCATATGGTATTTACTGGTTTGGATGCTAGAACTGATCCTCTCAAGTTTGGACAAAAAGTATATATGCTTGAGGTTAATTTAATAAGTACATAAGCATTTCTTTCAGTGGCTGTGTGGAATGTCCCCGTATCTAATGATGTAACTTCTTACGATGTTGTGAAACATTATATCGTAGGATGTCTGTATGTGTCTCTAAACTGTGTATATCAGCTACCCAGGTAAAAATTATTGAATTTAAGGGTGGATTACCACCGTTATTTCTCTTAATATAGCATGAACATATGTGATAAGGAGGCGATGGTAGGTCTATTTGGCTATGTGCTGCTCAAAATAAGAATTTGGTCATATTTGTATATTGGTTAAATAATATAATAGATTATATTGCAACAGAGGTGGAATTGAAATATAGGAAACAATTTTTTTTCCCGTTTTTACTACTCTTTTAAACAAATGATGCCCGTTCAGATCAAAGTCTTAACGAGTCTTTATAATATTTACATAAAGGTATTGATATGAACTGGGTTGCAAGGGGTAAGTATTCTTTGCTATCACGTTTAAGCAATGAACTTTTTCGAGCTATAGTCTTAGGTGAAATTTTCATATTATCTTTTTTAAGACATTTTTTTGACTAATAATTGAATAGTGTGGATGACTTACAAAATTGTTTGTGGAACAAAGAATGATTCATGCAAATTTATTATTTCATTATACTAAATGATGCATATTTTTGTGGAATTGTATGAAGATCATTCAAAGATTTAATGCATATATTTGTTTCTTCCCCAAAGCTAATCATGCTGTTTTTCAACTTCAGCCTCAATGGATGTCCTCTAAAATTCTTACATGGAAGCCCAAGAACAAAAAATACGGCCAGGTTAGTCCTTATAACTATGAGCTTTGCTGTAAGAAAAACATGGGTTGATGGGTGATGAGTGTCTAAATACTCATCATTTTATACTAATCTGAGCTGCCAAAACATACAAAAACACTCAAATATGCATTATAATACTTAAAATATCTTAGAAGTGTGTTTTATATGTTTCAAATGCAAAATATGCAAAAACAGATGAAAAACGTACAAAGTTTGCATAATTGGCAGTTTCAGTCCCTCAAGTTTCATAAATTGGCAAAGCTAGTCCCTGGTCACTCAAAACTTGTTCAAATATCATTTTAGGTCCTTGGGATTCGTAAGTTGTTAGGAAAAGTCCTTTGAAGTTAAAAATCATAAATTTACAACTTTGGTCCCTCAACTTTGAAAAGTGTCAAAATCAGTCCCTGGGTTATTTAAAATGGAAAAATATTAAATATAACCCTTGTACTATTATATAATGGCATATTTGGTCCTTTGTGTTAATATTTGATATTTACAGGTTTAACCCTTCAAGAATCAGAAAATTACAATAAAGGTCCCTGGAGTTTAAGGAATTGACAGAAAAGGTCCCTGGAAATTTAATATGGGAAATTATCATCTTTGGTCCTTGGGTTATTCAAGTATGACAAGAGTGGTCCCTAAAACTACTTTGGGAAAGTTACAATTCAGGTCCCTCAACTTTTCCATAATTACAAAATTGGTCCTTGTTAGTTACTTATACAAACGGACACTTATTATTAAATAAACCCAACACCTAAACCAAGCCCACCCCTTTTTGTTTTTGTGATCCAAGTCCACCAGGCCCAAAAATAATACCAGCCCACTCCCTCTCTTATTTTTGGCCCAAATGAAATCCAGCCCACCCCTTTGGTCAACCCGGTCAACACAAAACAAAACCACCCCCTTTACCCCTTTCCCTCCAATACCACCCTCACCACCACTGCAACCAAACCACCCTGGTATTCCACCCAACTTGACCCCTCCAGCTCACAACTTCACCCCTCCACCTCACACAAGCTACCAAAGCCCATTAAACCCTTAAAAACCGCCCCACGTAATCTACAGTACCCAAGAAGACTTTGGCGCCAAGAAACAAATTTAAACGGTGTGGATTGATTAGACCAATCCAATGGCTGGGATGTGGTGGGAAATACCCCAGTGGGTCCCACAAACTCAGAAAAGGTCTACAAAAGGGAAAGAAGGCAGAAGAGTTCAAGTATTAGATTAGGTTTAGATTATTGTAATCGTAGGTCATGTTATTTCTAATTTAGTTGTAATTTTAAGTCAAATATTGTTGTACTCAGTTAATTTCATGTCACTTAATCTTTAATTCAAGTTAATTTCAAGTTTCATTTGTTGTCTCAGATTATGCATTTTCATTGAATTCTAAAAATCTCAAAATGTTAATTGTTAGTTGTTGTTAAGAAAGTTCATAAGTTAATTTAAGCTTTGACAAAGCTTAGATAAGCTGTTAGAAACCTAAATCATCAGTTTCATTTATAAGAGTAGAAAAATAAAAAAAATAGAATTAAATAGTGAAAAATAAAAAAAAAAACACAAAAGAAGAAGAAGGAAGAAGATGGAGCAGGTCAATTTTGATTGGATTATGGTTTAGAATCCTATGGGGGATACTAGGTTGTGATCTTGGTCTTGGTTTCATCATCTCAGTCCAATTTCATTTGTAAGCTTTTATACCCATTTTTACTATTTTACTGATTGAGTACTTAATTAGTTTAGATTTCAGTAATTTTAGGTTTCTATATTGTTTATTAGTTATAATATTAATTAAAATCATTATTGTGTTCATTGGAAATCATTTGTACTAAAACCAAAAATATCACTGTGTAAATCTCATTTTTGACAAATCTGAGGTATCTACTTGTGTTGTGATTGATTCATGTTAATTTGATCTTCTAATATCATAATTTAGTGTTTTAAAACTGTGTGGTGGATTAAACTCACCATTTGCTTCACAAAATCTTCACATCAGGTTTAAAAGGGGTGTTTGGCTCAGGGTTGCTCAGTAAGCTCAACTAAGTTTGAGTGTGAATTTGTGATTCAATATAGTAACTTAGGTTCATACAAGCTCAGTCCAATCATATTTTTAGGTATTATATAAGGAAAAAGTCAAAATCACCTTCAAACATCATTGGCAGTTAACTGTTTGGATTTGACACCTCCATATCAGTCATACTTGCTCACATTTTGTTATAATAGCCTAATTAAGTCCTAATATAGCTTATTACATCTTAATCAGTAGTTAAAATAAGTTAGAATCTCATATAAGTCAACCTAGCTCAGTTTCATAAAAAGTCAAAATCTCCATATTCAGATTTTTATCAAAATTGTAGGATTTGTTTAGATTTGTCTATTGAGATTTAGGTCTTGTAATTTTGTGGATTAGTAGTCTACCACTTCAACTTCAAGGTCTCAGTACCCTTTCATTTTTGTGATTTTTGTGTGGACCCCACCAGACCTCCCAAGTTACTTGCAGGGCAAGAGTGTGCCCTGCTGCAGCAGACCATAGTCACACCACCCACTTTGTGGTGGTTTTGTGACCAACTCAGTGGGCCCCACACCCTATAAATAGTTTCTCTCAACCCCCATCCTAGTAGAGATCTTATATTGACCATTTGTTTGACCTGTACCTCAGTGGACCCCACCTAGAAATACCCTTGAACCTTGTCCCCATTCTGAGTAGAAATCAGTTTTTGGATTAGCTTATTGTGGCTTATCAGCTTATCTACTGAGCTTATTTGACCAAATTGAGCTTAGACAAGTCCATAAGACTTATTTGGATCAGAATATACCAAGGTGGGTCCCACATAAGCTCATTTGAGCTTATTTGCCCTTTCAGTCAACAAAAGTCAACTGTGGAAGCAATAAGCTTCCACAGTGCTTATTAATAAGTTCTAAAATTATTGTTTTTACAAAAGTTGTCTATTTTTATGTATAATATAGGTTGGTAAAAGAAAAATCAAGAAAAACAAACATAAAAATAAGTGATAGTTTCTATTTCATTTAATTTAATTTTAATTTTCATTTTTAGATTTTAATTAAGTAAGTTGTGTTTTTATATTTTTATTAATTTCCTTATAGGTTAAATTAATTTAAATAATTTTATTAGATTTTTATATTGTCATTTGATATTTATTAGAATTAATAATAGTTTTATTAGTAATTAATTAATAATTAAGTTGTAAATAGCATAATTAATTTTTATATAGCAACACCTAATTTTTATATTTTTTATAGCTTTTATAAGTCATAAAATAGTTTTATAAATTTTTTCATAATTTTCTAAGTTAGTTTAATAATATTTGTAATTTAAATTAATTTAAATTGTTTAATTAATATAAATAGTTTTTAATTAATAAAAAGCTCACAAAAAGACAAAAAGATTTATTTTATTTTTTATACTTTCTTCAAGTTCATTTTTAAGTTTAGAAATTATTTTTATAAGTTTTTAGTTTAATTTGTAGTATTAATCATTTTTAGTTTTTATTTAAGTTAGTTTTAATTAAATATTTAAATAAGTTTTTAATTAAATAATTAATAATAAATAATATAATAATCTAAAAAATAGTTTTCTTTTTAAATTAATTTTATTTTAAGTTTAAGTTTATATAATTTTCATTTTTAACCCCTATAGTTTATTTTCCTTAAAACTCACCTTTTTCTCAGTACGCATTCGCGTCTGATTTTAAATTGGTGTACGTTTATTCGTTTTAGATATCTAGGTTTTACGTAATCACTCTAAATAGTTTATTTAAGTTATTTTAAGTTATAAAACCCTAGTTTAAATCACTCACACACACTTTATACCTTTCCTGTTCACATTCACTGATCACAGATTCGTTTTTAATACCATCACAACCTCGTTGGGACATTACGACCCGGGAAAACACTGTATTCCTCGGAAGCATTTGCCTCAGCTGTTTGACTATTACAGTTGGCCATTCACAAGTGGCTGATCAATAATTATCTGACTGTTTGAGGCGAATCAAAATTTGGCGCCGCTGCCGGGGAGGTTGTGCGCATATTTTAAACGATTTTGCGTATTTGTGAATCTGAATACACATTCATTTGTATATTTATCCATCCTTGTTCATACTATTATCATATAAAACCAAAAACTATTCCCGAAAACTTTTTAAAATCAGTTTTCAACGAACACAAAAAACCAAAAACCTTTTCCTTCTTATTAGTACTACAAAAATTTTCAAAACCCAAAAATATTCACCTTTACACCCCTACCGATTTGATTCTTCATTTCTCATCCCCAAAACCTTTTGATTCTACATTCTTCCACTTATCCCATAATTGATTCTAATGACATCTCTCAATAACGATTTCTTTGAGCAAAGGGCCTATGAAAGCAACATCGAAAAACTTATTGCCTTATCAAAGATATCGAGATGTCATGTTGATTATGATAAACCATCGATTCATATTCCCTCTCCAGTGAGGGAAATGGAACGAGAAACCGAGGTGACAAAGGACCTTGTACTTTCCTCTGACGATGGAGGTGCTAAATATGTCCAAGCCACGGTTGTCCAAAAACCTGAGCTCACAAATGCTCCTAAACCTTCAAGAATCAATCCTGATCTTTCACGGTTTACGGTTAAAAGTTTGTCAAGCAAACGTACAGAGCTTAGGGCAGTAACTGAAAAGAACGACTTACCTAACCTTCACGTTTATCAAGAACCAAAACCCGAGACCATAACGGAAGTGGTGGAAATTCCTAGCTCTAAGAGCACACCACTTGTCCCACCTCCAGATTTTGTTCCTTGTGACGGTTGTGGTGAGCCGCTTTTCGGTTTTCCATGTCGTTGGTGTACATGTGTACAATGTGGTAATGATATACAAAACGGGAGTTGTTTGTTTTGTGGGTCGAGTAATTCATTTGCTTATGATCCTAATCAAAACTCATTCAACAACTCCTCAAAATTTTCAAACTACCCATCACATTCATACGAGCAAGAATCATATTATCCAAATATCAATGATGCTTCGTATCAAAATACACCAAGCCAGACTCAACATTTTTTCATTAACTTTGTTACATTTTATTCATTTCTATTCGTATGTGTCTTTTATGTGCGTAAGCGTGAAAATCATATAAGGGGATCGTTTATATACAATATACATACATATGTTGTATTTATAATCACAAAAATCTCAATATAACTCTCAACATCACGTGAGCCATACGAGCGAGATTCGTTGAAATCATCTAATGATTCATAATTCTTATTTAGTGGTATTTATGATTGGATTTAATTCATTTATATATTTGATAAAGAGTTTATTAAATATATTAGCTACTTCTTTATAAAAAGCATAAAACTAATATTAACCATTATATGATCAATGAATATATATGAGTAACAATTTATTTATCATATTTAACTTATTCATACATATTAAGAATCCAAGTAATACTTGTAAGCTTGAATGAAAAAAGAAAAGAAAAAGGATTTTATTTCACATCCCACATTGGACGAGTGTAACAAAAGGAAGGCAATGTGGGGTATATAAAAATAAAAGCCCAAGCTTACTAGTTTGTATGTATATTTAACATATAAACTAAAGTGTAGATCTTTGATGTGATTGAAGATTAACATCTTGCTAGTTTTGGTTTTTAGTTTCACCTAATACTTATAGTAATTAAAAATTTAAAATTAAAATATTTTGAAACTACATATTAGCTCGATTAGCTCGTTCGGCTCGTTTAACTCGAGTAACTCGTTAGGCTCGTTCGGCTCGAATAACTAAACGAGCTTTCGAACGAGCCGAGCTAAATATGAGTTTTAAAAGCTTGGCTCGTGAAATTATTCGAGCTCTAAATTTTGTTTGAGCTCGACTCGAGCTCAAAAATTATCAAGCTCGACTCGAATTAAACGAGCTTGAGCTCGAGTAGCTCGTTAAAAGCTCGACTCGTTTACACCCCTAATACTATGGCATTGTTACTAAATGTAATTATGTGAAAAATACATGGTGCATCTTATGGATGTTGAAGAAGGTACACCATTACACAAACCTGATCACATTATGCATTTTTATTAATTGACATCACATATACACCTGTTAGTAGTTAGCAATTTGAAGGTCCTTCAACTGTGAATCTCTATCTATTACATAAGGGTTAATGGCATGTAATAGCTACGTACTTTTCCACTTGTGCCATTATCAGATACCAACTCAAAATATTACAAAAATACCCATCCAACTGCATACTTTATGTGTTGATATCAACAAATTCACCTTTTTTACCTAGAAAATTAAATGCACGTGATATTTGTATATTCCACCTCATATTTTATTTTTTTTAATTCCACCTAAGCCTTCTAACACATATTATAATGTGTTCTTCCCCAAATTGAAACACCACAACCCTAACACTTCAAACCCCAAATTAAAACACATACCCAACCCAAATTGCACCAAATTAAAACATGTCTACTTCTTCTTCTTCTTCAAATCAATACTATGGTCAATTTCCCAGGTTATGTAACTGCAAAAATCCATTACCATTGGTTCTTCGAAAATCAACAACTTTGAACCACCCTGCAAGACGATTTCTTTGTTGTCCTAATCCAAGTGTAAGTGGTTTTTTGTTAACATTTGATATTCGTTTGTGTTTAATTTCCCAGCTTACGATCCCATAAACAATTTTTTACCTTTGACTTTTTGATACTTGCAGTGGTCTGGAAATCAATGTAAGGCTTACTACTTTGTTGATGATGAATTGCCAAGTGATTACTACAAATATGAGATGTATAATTTGATGCAAAAAGCTGGAATCCAAAAGCAACAAAACCAACAAGCTGAGAACACACAGATGCAAGAAATTGGGAATGAGTTGCACTTGTTGAAGACAGAATTGAGCAACATGGAAAAGGAATTCAAGGAGTGTAGAGAGAATGTTTTGTTCTATAAGAGGGTTGTAATGGTCATGTTGTTGTTTATCATTGTCTACCTACTGAAATGAATAAGTGTAATGCAGTAAAATGTTGACATGTTGTAATGGTCATGTTGGTGTAATGGACCATTTCCACTAGTTATGAAATGAATAATTGACAGCAACTTTAACTTCATTATGTCTTGAAGTATACAAAATTAGTGGACCATTTCCACTAGTCACTGTCTTGGTGCATACAATACATAAAAATACTAAAATCCTAATTTGACCATTCTCAAAAGCAACAACCATAATCCATAATACATTATCTTAAAACATAAGTCATTCATTACTAATATCAAATGCATTCTCTGGTGTTGAACCAGTTCCATCTTCATCAAATTGGTAAGGCTTTTTCCATTGGTTCAAGAGGATCTGTGATGGTCTTCTTGTTCTTACTCCTCTTCTCAAAACAGGTTGTTGTGGAGGTTGAGGTACTTGTGCAGGTTGAGGAACTTGTACAGGTTCTTCCACATTTGCAGGTTCTTCCACATTGGTATGTTCTTCAACATTTTCAGTTTCATTGGCTTGTTCAGTGGCATGATCTTCATTTGCAGGTACATTTGCAGGTTTCTAACATTATAGCATGATTCATAACTTAATTATATGTTACAATTATAAACTATAAATTTTTATAAAAAAAAATCATGTACTTACCTCATTTTGTCTACTACCACTACCACTAGAACCTGGATCAAATCTGATCCTCTTTAATGCACTCAGCCTCTTTACCCTTACCCAAACACACCTTCCTACCAACCTTACTAGCACACCTTCCCTGTTCAACATTCCTACTACACAAAACAAGTAATGATTTATAATCATTCCTTTTGTACCATAGTTGATAACCGTTAGCTACACCATAATTGGCCAACATAATCTTCATCTCTTCATGATCTTTAAATCTCATTCCTAAGATGGGTTTCATTTCTTTCCATGGCTGGTTTGGATCAAAATCAGGATATTCTACTCCTTTTGTAACTTTGTAAATAGGATTCACACTTTGATCCTCTATTTCATCTTGTTGAAGTGCTTTTGTTTCCCCTTCATTTGTACCAAATGTGTTCCTAGGAGTTTTGTGTGCATCTGTTTTGCATAACCTATTTAAAAATGGATCATTTGTGCACTTATTGGGTATGTCAACTTCTTCTTCTCCTACATATTGTGGTTCAACATATGCTGATATATCATCTAATTGACACTCATCCTCATCAGATTCCTCTAAATCAACATCATCTTTTGGAAACCAATCATGGATATCATATCCATGATGTTCAACATACACATCAATTTTCCCACCATTTCCTAAACCTACTGCTATAAAATCACCAAACTGTTGTTCATTACTTAACTCCCTAACCCCATCACTTAAGTCAGAACTAGGAAGACAATAAAAAAGGCCAACGGGAGGGTTTTCAGTAGAACAACCTATAAAATCAAATAACTTACCATATGTCATGGATCCAAAATCCACATCTTTGATTATATCTTTTTTACCCGCAGCATACTCTAACGGAGGCCCAATAAAGAGTCCATCATGATAAAACGTAACTGTTAAGATAACCATTCTGCAATTACAAAAAAATCAAGATTTAGGGTTAGGGGTTATAACAACAAAAACACAAAATTTAATTGATCTAATGCATTAATAACTTAATTGAAATACTTACTTTTAAAAAGCCCTATGAAATTTAACAGATTTGGAGATCAATTTTATGTTTAGAAAATTAGGGTTCATGAGTGGATTTCACAACTGTGTCCGTTTTGTGTGTGTAGTTGTGTGTTTAATGATAGTCAAACATACAAGTCAAAGTTATAATACCGTTTCAAAGTAAAAATAAAAAAACAAAAAAATCCACGTATTGTCTATTACCGGTGTAGTCGGTTGCCTGTTAAGCCACGTAGGAAAACGTATGATAATGGTAATTTTTTTTAAAGTTTGATGGGTATTCTTATAATATTTTGGGTTGGTATCTGATAATGGCACAAGTGGAAAAGTACGTAGCTATTACATGCCATTAACCCATTACATAAAGTGACGATAATCCCAGTGGTTATCTTCTATTGATACAGTATTTGTAAAGGTCTTGAAATGTAGAGAGTAACAAGTTAAAATAGTACTTAGTATATATAATACAAAATAAAGTTAAATCCTTGGATAAAACAAGAAAGAAATACCAGTGACAACAATATTTAAAAAATAAATAAATAAATAAATAAAATAAATATATATAAAAAATAAAAAATCTTGACACCGTTATACTCCCTCCGTCCCAAAATTATTGTCCCCATTTGATTTTTTCGGTCTTTATTTCTCAACTTTAACTATAAATATTTTTGTTTGTGTTATACAATTTTTGATAAAAATTATACCAATCAAAATAAATTTGAAACTCAATCCATTCATATATTTTGTAATATAAACAAAAATACTTAAAGTCAAAGTTGAAAAGTAAAGACAAAAAATGTCAAAATGGGACAATAATTTTAGGTGGATGTAGTATAATTTATGTGTTTCAATGGAACTTCATAGTAGCATAAAATATAATTTGTATTTGATAACACATTATACTTGCTTTAACATTTGAATCTATTTGATAATAATTTTTTTTATTAAATTCAAATAAATAGATATATAAAACATATGTAATGAGTTTTATTTTTTCTATGAACAAATCCAAACATTTTGGATAACATACATGATCCGGCGTACTTCCAAGAAAAAGGCGATTCTTGCTCCCACCAATGAAATCGTTGACACTATAAATCATCTGGTGGCCAAATTTCCATGAGAATAAATGGTCTACTTAAGTTGCGACAACGTTGATAAAAGTGAACGTGGTGTCGTCATAGATCGGTCCGTTTTCTCGCCTGAATTTATCAGTGGATTGAAGTTCTCAGGTGTTTCAAACCATAGGCTTGCTTTAAAAGGGGGAGTACCGATTATGTTGTTAAGAAATATAGACCAAGCCAATGGTTTATGTAATAGGACAAGAATGCAAGTACTTAAATTAACAAGAATGTCTTTAACTGAACCAACTTTGGAAAAAAGGTGATTATACCAAGGTTGCAAATTACTCCGTCAGATAAGCGTTTGCCTCTTAAGATTGTCAGGAAACAATATCGTATATCAGTTTCGTTTGCCATGACAATCAACAAAAGACAAGGTCAATCGCTTTCTAAAGTTGGTTTGTACTTTTCGCGTCCTGTTTTCACACATGGACAACTGCACGTTGCTGTTTATAGAGTAAAGAGCAATAAAGGTTTGAAGGTTGTCGTTTGTGATCGGGATGGTAATATCTCCAAAACTACAGTAAATGTTGTGTATAGAGAAGTACTGGAAGGTCTATGATCAAAACTATAAAATGTATGTAAAATACACACGTCCCTTTTTCTTTCTCATATTCTCAATTATAATCTATTATCAATACCACCATGCATTTACTTACATCATCTACGGACTCTTAGGTGCGCACGACATGGATTGGGTTTTGAATCGATAGGCGCTTACACACATCATTTTATGTTCAAGACAATCAATTTTATATTCGCCAACACTTGGACGTTTGTTAGTATAATTGTAACAAACTAAATTGCTTATAAGATAATTGGCGCATTGTCTCATTATTTCTTTCATATATTAAATGAAACATGTTTACGTTATCAGTTTTCTTATCATCTCATTTTGCTACCAAAGAAAATCAATTTTGAAGACCCCAAACTTGGACGTTTGTTAGTGTAATTTTAACAGAAGCAATTTCTTATATGATAATGGATGCATTGTGTCATTCTTTGTTTCATATTTTAAATGGAACATGTTTACGTTATTACTTTTCTTATCATCTCATTTTCTTTATTTCTTTAAAAAACAACCCGGTGTCAACGGGTCTATAAGCTAGTGTATATATATATATATATATATATATATATATATATATGTATGTGTGTGTGTGTGTGTGTGTATTTTAATCTTTTTAAAAATTATTTAAAATTTAATTGCAAGAATGTGTTTTATTTACGTACGAAGCCGGCCAGGGTCAGGCTCGAATAGTTTGGAATAGGTCTGAGCATCAGTCTCGGACCGGACCAAGACCGAGACCGAATTAGTCCCAAAGCCGAGATGGAGGACCGGACTAAATGTGGTCGGTCTAGTCCAACAAGGCAAAATAGTTGGTTTGTGGTCTGGACCGGACCGACTAAGACCGAGAACGAATTAACTAAAAAGCCGTGATCGAGGACCGGTTTTTTTTCCTACAAACTTAAAGGTATTTCCGATTGAAAGCGGGAAACACTTTTCCCCAAAATTTAAATTCACACACACACACACACACTCTCATCACATGTAATACTTCATTCTAGTACCATAAACTAGCAAAAACTCTCTCCCTCTTCCTTCTCTCTATGTGGATCGGCCAAGGATGAACACCAAGAAGAACATCACCAAAAATTTCAAGATCAAGATTATCTAGTCCCATTGTGTTCCTAGTTTAGGTTTTGAAATAAAAACCTCAAAGGTTCCTTAAACATTTTCACCCAAAACTCATCAATACTTCAAGTAAGTATCTAAATAAATTTCTCTATTTTTTTTACTTCCATTTACTATATTTTTATGCTCTAGTAACTAATCATGCAAATATACATATGTTAAATATACCACTTACTGTTTATTTTCTTTATAAACATAGATTTAAGCTTTTTACTTGTAATCTCATGAGATCCACCAAGATTGGTGATGTTTAGGACCCATGACACCCTAAGAAGGTGTATGGTAGGATTGAGTACTTGTGGAGTTGATTTGAAGTAGTTTGATTAAGTTTTGAACAAGCCTTGAACTAGAAAAATTGATTTTACAAACTATATATAAGGTTCTGTCCATTTTTGTGAAACGTGGGAAACTCAGTAAACTTTGGAATATTTTGGCCTTCATATTCAGAAAATACTTTCAAAAACGAAACCGTGACCGCTTGAACGGGTAAAAACGGACTTACGACGAGAAAGTTATGATTTTTCTAAGTTTAACGATGAAAAACTATTTTCTGAAAATATTAAGTGCTGTTTGCCGAGATTCGACGGACAAAACGAGACGTTAGACGTGACCTAGGAGAGCCGACCTACTGAAAATATATTAGTACATGTTAATACGAAACCGTGGACATAAAGAACATAGAAAACGAGCTTATAACAACCGAGATACACGCGTTTGAAAACCGACAAACCATATATATTTCCATCAACACTAATAGAATTTTTTTGCTAAATATAGAAAAATAGTTTTTGCACTACATTACGTTGAGAGCCGATTTTCTCATTGATCAAGACGCGTATGGACTAAACGTCAATATTAAGAATTCTAGACATTGTTACAAGGTTTTCAAAAATAAAAATGTTGAGCTAGTTGACTAACACTTGATGTACACCATTTCGCGACTAGTTTCGCGAGACTAATTAGCCATATTTTCAAGTTATGAAAAATGCCATTTTGCGACGAAAACATTATATTTGCCGATAGAACACCAAATGACGATCGTGGAGTATCGTTGCAACGTATTTACACGAAAGGTGTTTATTAACTTAACGAGACGTCAAAAATGTATTTTTGACGATAAACATTATTTTCAAAACTAAAGAGTGGTATCGATAACATACGTACTTGAATGTATAGCATTGTATCATTGCTTACATTAGATCATATCATTCATATTAGGTTGCGGCTAGAGTTCGCGCCTTATTTCAGTTCATACATTTTGTCATCATATCGCTTGTAACAGGTGAGTATTCACGAACCCCTTTTTCTAACTATTTTAATTGTTTTGGGGTGTATGCATGAATTATACTTGAACTAAATTGATTGTTATTTATTGAACTCTTTTGACCTAAACTTTTGAACTTAAATCAAACTCTTGAACTTTATTGCGAACTTATGACTTGTTTTGAACTTAATGAATCGTATGTGCTATGATCTAAAGTCTCACCTTATTGGTAGAGCGTTCTTGACCTAAAGTCTCGCCTTATTGGTGGAGCGTGCGAAGTCTCCCATGTTCGGAGCGTTCTTAATTGTATATAATAGTTGTATGATGTACTGTTCGTACATTCGCATTGTTCGTCACCTATTAGTAGTTAGTAGTATGTATATCGCTATTAGAGGTCGGCAACCTCTCGTTCACTATGTTACGGGACGCATATTATTTATTTAGGGGCTTTGCCTGACATACATTATTATATACGTGGTGTTATACTGTGACCTATTATGATCGCGTGTGCTTGACTACAAGACATCATATTTTACATGCAATGGATTGTGAACACACAGGTTGCAAGTTTTGTATGGGCGAGATTTGCAACTGAGTGGATTTACAATGCCTTTGCCTTGTGAACTTTCTCAAATGGTTTTTTTCATATTATATAAAACGTATGTACTCACCAACTATTTTCATAGTTGACCCGTTTTATCTCATGCATTTCAGGTGATCGTCAGTAAGCTTTTCTTCAAGGTCTTTACATAATGAAGTTTTCACATGTCACTACTGATCATTATGTACTAAAACGCTATCTTTTGGAAACCAAACTTTATATTTTAATTGCCGATGTTGGCAAAAACGATATTGTAATGATGTACCCTTTCCTTTAAATTTTAAATGATGGTATGTTCTATCATCTTATGCTTGTGTTCCCTTTCCAGTTACACCTCGTGTTTCCGCTTTAGCGGGGTGTGACACCACAACCTTATCTTGCTCCTCATAATCCTCATCTTGCTCATCTGAATCACCCTCTTCCTCATCATCACGATCTCCTTATAATCCTCATCTTGCTCCTCATAATCCTCATCCGGCTCATCTGAATCATGAATGATGACACATAAATGGAAAATGATATAATGCACCTAGAAACTGATGGGCAATGTGCTGAAAAATATTCAAATCCAAAATTCATTGGCAATGAGTGAAATACTACAATCAGATATGATTCTAGTAGAATCACATATGATTCTGGTAGAATCATATCTGATTCTTTTCTTCTTTGTTACAGAAAACTAGGTAACAGAAACACTTACTAGAAGATCACAAGCAATCTTGTACTTTGTGTTGCAGATCTTTGGAGTATTATCAAGGATAATCATCGTTGTTGCACTCTTTTTAACGTTGAAAACAACCACATAAAAATGATCGGAGGTACGAATTAGGAAAAACGTATATTTAAACAAAAAAAAGGAAACTTAAAATACCAAAAGACAACTAATTATTTTCTAATTATGTTGTATACATTTGAGTCAAATACATGTTATCTAGTACACATTTTAAACAAGTTCGCAAATAGTAAAAGGATATTCTAATTATGTTGTATACATAAGAGTCAAATACTTGTTTAAACAACGACAATACACACATAAACAATAATCTACTTAACAACATCTTATCAGTTATTCGAAAACAACTACAATATGCGCATAAACAATTATCTAGTTAAAGAGCTACAATAAAAGAAATTATGGCGAAACATACACTAATTCCAAACCAAAAAATTGATCCAAACATACACTAATTCCAAACCAAAAAATACTAACGCCTGGTATATAACTAGTAACTAGCTCATCGCAACATTTCAGTATCACATATATAAAACAATCAAAATACTACCTCAAGCGGATTAGACGAAAGTTTCAATGAAACAAGCATCTTCAACTGCCCAAACGCCTCGGGCAAAAAGGCAACCGCTTCTCACTCAAATCAACTCTCTCAGCATTATTTGCCAACGCATCATTCAATCAACTCTCTCAGCATTATCATTTGTTGGCAAAGCATCCAACAAACACTTGGCCTTCAATAAAAAAGATAATACAAATCAAACTAAAAAACAGGTGAAAAACCTGAAACATCAGTATAAGCACTAAAAACATCAGTATAAGCTAGAATCATATATGATTTTAGTAAAAATCACATATGATTCTAGTAGAATCATATATGATTCTACTATAATCATATATGATTTTACAAAAACATCAGTATAAGCACTAACTAAAAAACATATATGATTTTAGTAAGAATCATATGTTTTGTACAAACCAGTTATAACAAAATCCATAACACGAACATGAACATCACATATAATAACCGAGGCTCATTCGGTCATAGCACAAGACAATGCAAGTAGATTAGGAATAACATCAAAGATGTGGCATACAAGGAGTCACGAGACATAAAAAGACCCAACAAACCCATAAAAAGCAGTTTTGGCTTGACTCATAGAGCTAACCGAATACGACCTGATATTCTCATCAACGAACACTTGGATTACACTCTAAACATGTAATTCACAACGTTTTAAATAAAAAAAAAAAAAAAAAAAAAAATTCAAAACTCATTCGCACATTTCGTCGAACGCATTGTGCATGCGTATATAACACACCACATTTCCTCTAAGCAAACTTCTTTTATATGGATTTGTTTATTTGTATTTGGAGGCATGAGCTGAGACAAAAAATAAGCAAAAAAAAAAAAAAAAAAAAAAAAAAAAAAATTAAAAACCTAAACAAGCAACAAAACAAGCACAACTACTGATTATATACCAAATAAATATGAATAAAAAATTAAATACATACCAGAATCAATATTTTGAAGCTTATTATGATCGGAAACTGACAACGAAGACAATTGAGGCAATGGATCACCTTTAGATAGTGATATTGCATCTTCTATGTCTGTTATATATCGTTAATTTTGATCAATTTGGCATGAACAACGATCAGGGTTTGAATACGGTGGTTTTGGGGTGGTTAGTGTGTGTATAACGACGGGTGAGAAGTGAAGAAGCTCTGACATTGAGTTATTAAGATAATAAAATTACCAAAATGCCCTCATTAAATAATTAAATTAAAATGCTTTGAACACTTTTGCCCAAAATTTAAATTTACACCCACACACACACGCGCTCTCTCTCTCTCTCTTCGACACATTTTCCCCAAATTCAAAACCCTAACCCTAACTCCATGAACGAGGCCTATGTTTGGTGCCATCAATGCCGTCATCCTAATCGGCAATCAGAATCATTCAAGTGCACGGTACCAAATTGTATGCTCAATTATGGAGCGAATTGCTTGGAGAGATGGTATATCGAGATTCCTCAAACAGCGGACACCTGGACATGTCCGCGGTGCAGAGGGATCTGCAATTGTAGCAGATGTAGAAGATCACTTGAAGGAGAAGATCCGCAGATGAACGGCGTAGCTGAAGAAGAAGAGCAGATAAATGAGGTCGTAGCTGAACCTGTTGTGATAACGGTTGTTGATTATGAGGTTCGTCTTTTTTAGTTTTCGGCTTATTTTGATTTTATATAACTTTATTTTTCTGGCTTATAATGAAAATTTAATAACCTACAAATTTGAACCCCATCAAATAAGCTTAGATAAACACTCATTGTGTATGCACGGTAGATTGAGTGTTTATCTAAGCTTATTACAGTAAAACAGATGGAATTATTATTATACAAACAAGCTTAAACTACCAACTGCAACCTATGTTTTAATGTGCTTACAGTTCGATAGATTGATTGAATTGTGACATCTGACCATAAAACCATATATATGTTGCAGTTGGTAGTTTAAGCTTATTTGCACAATTCCATCTGTTTTAACGTGCTTACAGTTTGGTAGATTGATTGAATAGGGACATAAAACCATATATATGTTGCAGTTGGTAGTTTAAGCTTATTTGTACAATTCCCTCTGTTTTAAGCTCATGTAGTTGACTAAAAATGATTTTACTAGACCATTTGTCTTTGTTGATTCATTTCATGTCATACATAGTCTGCTTAATTTGTTTCTTGGCTTAAATTACTCAAAATAATAGATTTCTTTGTGCTTGCCTGCTTTAAGACGTGACGTGACTGCTACAACAAACTAGAAGCAAATGTTTTATGACTACTAAAACTCACAAGTCTTCCAATGATGAGATAATAGCTGATCTTGTTCTGATAAGAAGCCAGTATCATTTTCCCTCTTTTATGTTTTAGCTGCATTTTGTTTCGACCTTCTAGTCACCTTGTATATGTGGTTGCTGATTATTAGGTTCCATTAATTCAATTTAAGTTAGACTTATTAGTTAGGCGACCATGGTTTTGAATAAACAAAAAAAAAAATCCATTTCCTCTGATGTATTATTTTTTATAATTGCTATATCACTCTGGCCTTTGTATCTGCCTAGTAAACCTAATATGATTTTACCAATATCTCTTTCATAGTATGAGGACGAGTCTGAGAACGAAGAAGCATCAGAACATCACACGGAGGAAGCAGTTGCTGAAGACTTATCAGAGAGGGAGAGGGCAGAGACTATCAGTGATGCGTCTATTCATGATGATAGCCACAGCAAAAGGAGTTCCATGGATGCTGCACGGGTTAATCAACAAAAGGGACGAAAAATGTATCTTGTACTGATAAGGTTCGTCACTTTCTCTTTCCATAAGGTGTGACTAAGCTACTTGCATTATAAGGATACAAAATGATCCATAAAAGTATTCACTAGTTGCTGTAACTTTTAAAATTTAGGTCTAGAATTTGATCTGTGATATACAGACATTAAAACTATTAATTTTATCAATAATAATGGGGTAACACTGTATCAGCTTTAATTGTTGAGGGTTAACAAAATGCAGCCTGCACTTGTAAAACTGAGCTGCCATACTTTGTTGGGGTCGCCCTTTTGGTAACATTAGACAGAAATCTGCAGCAGGGTTTGGTAGCCTTCCAAAATCATAGTTGTGATAACTAAGCTCTGTTATTAATAACTTTAGGTATCACGTAACACATGCCTTTACTATGTCATAGTATAGTATTTAAGATCCGACTACAGCCCACGTCTTCTTTTACTCTCTGTTTAGAGTTACATTTTCTCGGAACCGCAAAAGGCTACAAAATACCAGGTTCACAATTATATATGGTTTGATTCTTACAGCCTGCAATATATATGGTGTATTAGATTGACTAGCTGTGTAGGGTAACAACTACGATTTCAGAAAAAGTGCCTCAATTTCTGCCCTCTTGTAAACAAATTTCTTGCAGCCTTCACGGGTTGATACGTGGTGAAAATCTAGAGCTTGGACATGATTCTGATACAGGCGATCAGGTATGGTTCAACAATTCATGTCTTTACTTCCATTCATTTCTCCTTCGTTGCTTATATTTAGGCAGTTTAGATCTTCGGTGAAATGTATTTTCTAAGTTGTTTTTGACGATGCGCAATGACTTTTCCCTGCTGTTGTTCTTTCAGGTTAAGTATGTTGTAGAACTTGCAAGAGCTTTAGCTTCATTGCCAGATGTCTATCGAGTTGATTTGCTCACAAGGCAAGTAGTCTGTGCTGATGTGGATGGGAGTTATGGTGAACCAACAGAAAATTTATCTCCACGGAATTATGATGGTATGACTGATGAGATGGGAGAGAGTAGTGGTGCTTACATTATTAGGATTCCATTTGGTCCAAAAGACAAATATATATCCAAGGAGCTTCTTTGGCCTCATATCCCTGAATTTGTTGATGGTGCACTTGGCCACGTTATGCAAATGTCCAAAGTTTTGGGTGAGCAAGTTGGTGGTGGGCGCCCGGTGTGGCCTGTTGCTATCCATGGTCATTATGCAGATGCTGGTGACGCCGCTGCTCAGTTATCTGGTGCGTTAAATGTACCCATGCTTTTCACGGGTCACTCACTTGGGAGAGATAAGGTGGAACCACTTCTGAGAGAAGGACTAAGATTAACTGAAGATGAAATTAGTGTTACATATAAAATAATGCGTAGGATAGAGGCTGAGGAGTTGTGTCTTGATGCATCTGAGGTGGTTATAACTAGCACCAGACAGGAAATAGATGAACGTTGGTTGTTGTATGACGGTTTTGACCATGTTCTAGAGAAGAAACTTTGGGCTAGAATCAGGCAGAATGTGATCTGTTATGGAAGGTTCATGCCTCACATGTCTGTAAGTGCCAATATCAATGCCTTTCTTTCGGTGAAATTAGTTTATATCGTGAGTATGTATGACAAAAAAATGTTTTGGTAGTGTAATTTGACATCTGCAACTGGTTGAAACATTTATTATATCTTTCTGACCAATACCTAGACAACAACTCACCTTTGTAACTTTGTTGTATATTAATGATGGAGGCACTGTGTATAAATATGGCATGTACATGAAGATTGTTACGAACTTACGATATTACTATTTGTTCATGAGACACATTAACAGTGCACAACTCCAAAACCTAACATTTTTATCCCTCTAAAAGGATCCCAGTAGGGAATTTATTGCTCTTTTTGTTATAGGATTAAACCAGAGTAATGTATTCCCTTGTAATGCTGTGTGACGTATCCACTAATTTCTGTTCATTGTATTTTGCTTTTCCTTTAGTTACAAATTTAATCATTATTAGTTAATGGCAGGTAATTCCTCCTGGGATGGAGTTCAATCGTATTATTCCAAGTTTCAAAAGTGAAACAGGAGGAGAAGACCAGGAATCTTCAAACCCACCTTTCTGGAAAGAGGTTGAAGTTTTTTTCTTATTCTTTTTGTTTCAGTCTCTTTCTATTTTGTACTTTCAAAAAAAAAAAAAAAAAAAATCATAAGTCCTTGAGTACATGTCACGCAGATAATGCGATTCTTTACCAACCCGCACAAGCCTATGATACTTGCCCTTGCTAGGCCAGATCCTGAAAAGAACCTTGCAACTTTGGTTAAAGCATTTGGGGAGTGTTGTCCATTAAGGGAGCTTGCTAATCTTGTATGTTAATATTATCATACTGTGTTTTCTGGATTGAATCTATTTGGTCATTGAGCTATAACTATCACCTGCTTTTGCAGACATTAATAATGGGTAAGCGGGATAACATTGATGAGATGTCAAGCATCAGCGCGTCAGAGTTTTTGTCAATTATTAAGATGATTGATAAGTATGATCTTTATGGTCAAGTGGCATATCCTAAACATCATAAGCAGAATGAAGTCCAAGACATGTACAGGCTAGCAGCAAAGACCAAGGTACACTTGAAGTAATTTATAACTGATAATTTGAGCAATTCAGTTTCTATTGCCATCATTCATCTAAATGATCATCATTAATGCTATTTTTATGCTTATATAATTAACATAGAGAGTTTTCGATGCTAAAAAGAGCAAGTATAACCTTTTTCAACTTATTTTGGCAGGGCGTTTTCGTTAATCCAGCTTTCATCGAGCCATTTGGACTCACTTTGATCGAGGTAAATCTTTTGGCACTTTTAGGGAAATAAGTGCACAATTTAGTTTTATACCATTAGACAAACTCACTTGATTATATAAAACAGGCTGCTGCTCATGGCTTACCGATGGTTGCCACAAAAAATGGAGTTCCTGTGGATGTTCTTCGGGTGAGTTATAAATATTACATATCGTGGTGGAAAATTTTGTACTGTCTACTTTTAAAATTATACGTTTCATTTGTATTTAACAGGTTAAATTTAAAATATTACTAGTAGCTTATAAGGAAGCAAATCCAGTGAGTTGGAATTGCCAGAAGTGTATATTTTAATGAATAAAACCACTTGAGTCATTTTATTGAAAAAGCGAATCAAGAGGAAATTTTTTGATACATCTACTTGTGAATTCATTTGGGTCAAATATAAGCTTAAAAAGAAACGGGTCAAATACGTCTTAAAGTCACTCAAAGAGTATTTTTATGCAAAACTAAAAATTGTCGACAGTAAATATTTGGGCAAATTACCTGAAAATGTATTTAACTTGCCACTTTTTACCATTGTATGTAGCCATCTTTTTTTTTTCCTATTGTGTGACTAAACTTTCGAATTTGGTACATTGTGTGTATTTTGTGACCATTTTACCCTTGCATTTTCAAAATTTCGAAGGGTAAAATGGTCATTTTACAAGGCTAAAAAGTCACAAAATACACACAAATGTACCAAATTCGAAAGTTTAGTCACACAATAGGAAAAAAAAAAGATGGCTACATACAATGGTAAAAAGTGACGAGTTAAATACATTTTCAGGTAATTTGCCCTAAATATTTTAGGTCAAACTGACCTGACCCACACTAAAATTACCTGTTTTGACTCGTTACCACTTTTGTCAGTTTAATTATATTTTCATGTAAAATCTAATTTAAAAAAAAAAAAAAAAAAAAAAACCCTTAGATTATTATGAGAATAATTTATATTTGTAATCATCTTTGATGCATCAACTAATTTTAAGATAATGAAAATTTACGGATAATAAGTGTTTTGAGTCAACCTGACCCATATTAAAAATTACCCGCTTTAACCTGTAGTTTCATTGTCAGTTTTTTCATGCCTATGTCAGTTACTTAATTATCCAATCATTGCAGGTACTTGGCAATGGTTTACTTATTGATCCTCACGATCAACAATCAATTGCCGATGCTTTATTTAAGCTTGTTGCAGATAAGCAACTTTGGGCCAAATGCAGGGCAGATGGTTTGAAAAACGTTCATTTGCTCTCATGGACTGAACATTGCAAAACTTATCTTTCACAAATAACAAGCTGGAAACCAAGGCAGCCACGCTTTCTAAACGTTTTTGATGATGAATATTCAGAACCTGGCTCAGCAAATGATTTCTTAGGAGATATATCTCTGAATTTGGACTTCTCAATGGATTCTGAATTTGGACTTCTCAGGAAAAACATACTATATCCAGTTTCAGGTGATGACAATGAACAAGATATATTCCCTGCATTAAGAAGAAGACGACATATTTTTGTGGTTGCTATTGATGACGATGACATTGAATCACTTTCCGAATTTGTTAGTAAAATATTTGAAAGTGTAGAAAAAGAGATAAGTGACGGTTCGATCGGATTCATACTGGCAACAAGTTTAAAAATGGCTGAAGTTGATAACTTTCTGGTTTCAAAAGGTGGGAATCCTTTGATCTTTGATGCATTAATTTGCAATAGTGGTGCAGGTCTGTACTATTCGTCTTCACATTCTGAAGATAATCCGTTTGTATCAGACTTGTATTATCACTCACATATTGAGTACCGTTGGGGTGGTGAATGGTTAAGGAAGGTTTTGGTTAAATGGGCTTCTTCTATAGTTGATAAAAATGAAGAACATGTCGTTACAGAAGATGAAGTTTCAACTGACTATTGTTATACTTTTAATATCCACAAGCCTGGACTGGTTAGTGCACCTTTGCTAAAGTCCGTTTTCTGTTCTAGCTGTCTCTTATAGTATTGGTATAGATTTGAATTGTAGTATGGGTGGACGGGTAATGGGCTGAGTAGCTAATACTTTGTTACTATTCTGGTGTGACCCAGAATATATTTCTCATTTAAACATATATAATTTTTTTAGAATGTGTCAAATATGATTAGAGAAGTTATACAGTACTACGCTAACTACAATCTGATTTTTCAATTAAGTTATGTTTATTATTAACAAAAATAAACTTTAAAGTATGACGGCTTTTTGAGCTGTTTTACCTCTTTACCCATCGGCCGTCTGATCCATTATGAATCTACACATTCAAGTAAATTGGTCTAAAGTGTATGTGCATGTGGCTTGTTTATTTAATCTACACATTTTGTAGGTTCCACCTGTTAAGGAACTTCGGAAGTTAATGAGGAATCATGCTCTTCGTTGCAAAGTGATTTATTGTCAAAATGGAAGGAAGATAAATGTCATTCCTGTGTCGGCATCTCGTTCCCAAGCCCTCAGGTACTACTTATATGTAGATGTCAAATATCCCGATTTCTTAATTCCCTTTTGCTTATCAGAAAGCTTGGTACTTGACAACAGCCTGACCTAGGACCAAGACCCTGACCTAGGACCAAGACCCTGACCGTTCTTGACTGAAGATTGATTAGTGCCAGAAAATTTTCCCACATTTAATCACTGATGACAGTTATGGTTAGGAGTGTTAGGGCCCAGAACTGGTTAAAGCCTGGGGATAGTGTGGACAGAGAGTACCTATTTTTAGACGAATGTCAAGTTCAGTTGCTGGTTATTCTTAGAACAAACAAAATAAAGAACAATGTTATTGGCAAGAATGTCACCATTAAAATAAACAAACATTGTAAATTAGGAAAAACAATAGGAGAAAAAGAAAGCTGATTTTGTAGTAATGGGCAACCAGCTCAGCTGTGTTAGGAGTTAGAGCCGATGCTACTAGAGACCGATGTCTTAAGCACCAGGCTTGGTTAGTGACCAGTCTTTTTGTGCTTCTGCTTTTTCTTCTGGAGGATCTATATCCTTGCTAGCAAAAACATTACCATAAAATTGGTTTTTTCTTAGTTGAGGCATCAATACTTGTACATAGAGGTGGTACTTTTGACCCATTTACTAATATTGGGGGACTATGGGAGTGTCGAATATGAGTTGTAATATATTTCTAACGAGTCAATATAAAAATTTGGCACCGTTCAAATGGGTCAAACAGTTCACAACTCATCTGAAAAGTATAAATTCAGTGCTAAATCGATTTTATCTAAAGATTTAGATTTTCAATTTTCATTGGGTGTTATCTAATCATATATCAAACCCCGTCCATCATACCACCTCTAATGGTACACACAAAAAATGTTGTCTACTCATCTTTCGTCTTATTGTTTTGGGACGATTGCTTGTAATTCAATACATTATGACTTCAGGTACTTGTATCTGCGTTGGGGTATGGACTTGTCAAAAGTGGTTGTTTTTGTTGGAGAAAGTGGCGACACCGATTATGAGGGACTTCTGGTAGGTGTTCACAAGTCTGTAATACTGAAGGGAGTCGGCAGGAGCACCAGTAATCAACTTCATGCTAACAGAGTCTACCCACTTTCAGATGTTATACCTACAGAAAGTCCCAATATTATTCAGACACCTGAAGCATGTAGCAGTGCTGATATTCGTGCTTCGTTGACAAAGCTCGGTGTTGTCTAATATTCTTGACACATGGGCTCAGAGTGATCATGATCCGAGCCACATTTTCAGGTGAAATCTTTCCAGCCTATTTTGTTGATCATTCAATCTGCAGATACATGAACTCTAGTGTATGATACGATAAATGACATTTTGTACAGAGTAGAAAGGGAGTATTGTGACTCTCATCGCTTCTTTCATATACCACTTTGTTTTCCTTTAAATGACCCTATAAACTACACATGAATATATATTGTTTGAATTTGGTTTGATGGATGTGTTTCCTTTAAAGTCATTAAAGTCTACAAATCATCATCTCCACCACTAAACACAAGAGCATCTACAAAGTGGTTAAAAACTTTTTAGTATTCTAAAAGCCATTTTGAAGAGTTTTTTTTTAAAAACTTTTATACAAAGACTTGATAAAACATCACGTCTTTCCTCAAAACTTTGCTGTTAAATGTATAATGCATTAAATGCATAAAGTCTTAAAGGCTTGATGCATTGTAGATGCTTTATGTCGGGAATTCAATCACAATCAAATCGGGAATTCCATGTTAACCAAACTCAACAGAACAGTCTATGTCACCACCCTCGGTAGTAAAGATTGTTCCAAATACTGATTTCGCTTGTTGACTTGTTTTCTCCATTGTATACATATCCAAATCACTCAAACCCGCTCACCCACCATGACTTTCACTGTCTTCCATTTTCACCCATGTTCTCATAAAAAACAAGGCTTTTTTTTTTTTCAACTGTTTTCGGCCAATGACCATTGTTGTTTTGCTTTTGCTAGTGCGGTTTGAAGATTTGCTTTCGCTCGTTGTCTGATATCTTCATCAACAAAATACTTAGTTTAATGATTTAAGTTTTCTACTCCAGTCCGAGCTTTTACGATATCACCGCTCGAACAGCGGACGAGGGAGTGTTAGACAATAAATTAGTAGGCCTAAGCTTGATTGTGGGCTTTGGGTATATTAGGGTTTTATGTCATTATGTATT
Source organism: Artemisia argyi (assembly GCA_030686995.1). Classification (NCBI taxonomy): domain Eukaryota; kingdom Viridiplantae; phylum Streptophyta; class Magnoliopsida; order Asterales; family Asteraceae; genus Artemisia; species Artemisia argyi. The sequence continues at coordinate 190,333,076 of CM060696.1, forward strand.
TGCATTATAAATACTTCATCAATAAAAAATACTCCATCCGTCCTAATATTATCGTTCACCTTTCCTTTTTGGATTGCTCTAAAAAGATTGTCCACTACTAAAATTGAAAGTTGAATTAATTTAAGTTTACCTTATTACCATTAATCAAAATTATTATTTACAAAATTAAATAAAAGCAATAATTACTATAATTGTCAAAGTGTAAAACTGTCATTTTGTTGCTTTTGCAGAATCTGAAGGAGTAATAAATGCACCTTTTTTAATTTTTTATTTTTTTTTGTCGGTGAACAATAATTTTGAGACGGGGAGAGTAACTTTTACGGGAATTATCATTGTTCAAGAGTTAATAGGGTTGAATTACAAAAATAAATATCTTGTCATAAACTATTGACCAATTTTATTAATGGGTTTCATTTTATTTAAGCACCAAACATTAATTTGACATGTTTTTTTTTGGATTGTAAATTTCATTCAAAAGCGCGCCACAAAACGGCCCTCAAAGCAAGGACCTCCGAGCAACAACGACATTACATCAAATCCAAAGGATATTTACACCAAACAACCCAATTTAAACCTTTTAATCTAGATCTATTTCGAATCCAAAAATACGAAGTAGATTTAATACTTTCGACCACTTCCATATCTCTCCGGCTTTTACCTTTGAAGATTCTATCGTTTCGTTCGTTCCACAATTCCCACATCGTAGTAAAGATAATACCTCTTAGAACGTATTTCGTGTGCTTCGTCTTCGGCGGAATATTAACCATCTTCAATAGATCGGACACATCAAAAGCAAATATAGGGGACAATCGGAACCAGTATTCAATTCTCGACCACACTTCTACTGTAAAAATACACCCCGTGAACAAATGAAGGGTTGTCTCCGAATCTAAGTTACAAAAAATGCATGAATCACTCGGCAAAATGACCCCTCTTCTGATCAGCTCCACCCTCGACGGAAGACGATTAAAAGTCCCTAGGGCGTTTGGTCACTGAGTGTTGTGTTGAGGTGTGGGTGTGCTGTGGACCAGGGTTCGAACCATGGTTTTGGCATTTTTTTTTTTTTTTTTTTTTTTTTTTTTTTTTTTTTTAAAAAAAAAAACTTATAAAGCTACTGAAAATAGAGACTTTTTGTGAAAACAATTTTTTTTTTATAGAAATCAAAATTAAGCTCAGCAAAAGCTTAAAACCTAACAGTTTCAAATTAAACTTAAAATGGTACGACCAAAAAAAAAACTAGTGGCTAGCAAATAAGGCAACAAGCTAAAACTAAGAGGCAAAAGTTTATACTAGCTGCTAACTACTCTAAACAGACCATATCTCCCTAATAAACAAGCTTAAGCAAGCTCAGCTTATAAATCTAATACCCTCAACAGTTTCAAATCAAGCTTAATTGGAAACTTAAAATGCACTAGCATCTACTTAAAAGGACAAAACAAGCTAAAGATGGACTAGGAAAACCAATAATCAGACACAAAGGAGATTAAATGAGCTATTGAAGAGCTGAGAAAGGGCTGCTAAGAGTGACAGCTGGGTGGAGCGGAGCAGGGCACTAGCAGCAAAACAGGTAGGAAGAGCCTAATTTTAGGAAGCAAAAGCACTTCAAATTTCAAAATAAGCCAACCAAGATAAAGTTCGAACTACAACCAACTTGTACAACTACTATTAGAAGCTAAATATAACAAATTATCTAGAATTAGAGAACAACAAGGCTGCTGAAATAGGGTGGGTTTGGACAGGTATGATTGCAGCCTTGAACAAGCCAAAATCACTACTTGCAGCCCAAAATTAACAATCCAAATAAGCTATGGGACCTAAATTGTTCATCATTATGTACATTCCTAAAGTTAAAAATTGACCCACTTACATTCATAAAAATCCCGATCCCTTAAACTCAAGCAGGCCAAACAGACAACCATTTACAAAATATGTACATGCATATATTTCCAAATCACAACACATGATTTATCGAACATTAACTTGAATTACATCCCCATCTTTAAGCTGGGTGTTGGGCAACACAACCTGACCATTTACAGAAACCAGCTTGCCTTCGAGTCCGACCATGGTGGCAGCGTCTGCAGCTGTGCTACCACTTCTCAACCTCATTATATCACCATCTGGCCAGCAGACAACTGCTATTTCCCCAAAATCGTTCACATCAGCAAGCTTTCCTGCCTCAGACCGCAACTGTTCCTCCCATTGAAGCATCGTCCTCAACAGGAGCACCTACATGATCAACCTTTTAGTGCCAGACACAACACATAGCATACTTGTTATAATTTTAAGACTGAATAGTTGGTTTTTTGTTTGAAAAGCAAGGTCACCCGAGTTGTAAAAGCTGGCTTAAATCAACCCTGAGACCTCCTAACTTGCGATTTCCAGCATAATATATGAAATGCATGGATTAAAATATTTCAACATTCCAAAGATCATGCCCACATACCTTATTGTTGATACCAGCTTCCAGGGAACCAGAGGTTGAAGGTGAACTCCAAGAGGGAGTTGAGTTCAATGACACAGAATCAAGCTGTTTCCCCTCTTAACACAGAAGACACAACGTCCCAGTATTCAATTTCCTCCGCTTCACTTAAATCAATTACTTGAATGAATGTTGGCAGCAGGTGCTGAAACTGATCTTGCTGCATGTTAAGGACTGCTATTAATATCTAAATAATCTCATGAACGATGGGTCAAACTTATTCATTCTTACATAACAGCTTTTAAGATCATTTTGCAAGAATACAACATGTGAAGAACAAGGCAAAGAATAACGGACAAAAAAATCACCTAGCAATACAGACAAGTATTTTTTTTATCCCGGTAACCCTAATTGGTCCATTGCTATGGTCTGGTAGATGAAAAAGCACCATGTTCTAAGTGAACCAACAATTCATATGGGTTGGCAAGGACCAAAGTTCATGATTATAGATGTTGATGCAAAGTGCACCTCACCAACATATGAGTGAACAAGATCCTGATCGGCCAAATATAAAGAACATTGCACATACCTAATGGTACAAACCATCTCGACAGAGTCTGTACTTCTCCAAGCAGGTAGACCAATCCCCATGCCCTGGTTCACACCACCATTCATCTGATACCTGAAAATTATTTGGCACCAGGATATGTTCTTCATTCAAACTACACCAATGTTAAGAGATAAAGGTGATTTTTTAGCAAATACATAGAAGATCATCCATAACTATGAAACTGTTAGGTCCTTGAGGATTTTAGAGCAATTTATTTGTGTGTATAACTCTATATTGCTCCATAGGAACTCTAAATCATAAGTCCAGACAAAGACATATTCGGCCACGATGAAACATATAAGAAACAGAAAATGTCTCAATAAAAAAAATAACGCTTGTTATTTTCTATGTAGTGCAAATAAAATTTCAACAGCATGGATCAAAAAGGAAGCCACGAAACATGAATTAGGACAGTGAATCCTTTCAAGTGGCATAACTATTAAATTTCATATAAACGGTAATTCAAAAAGAAGCATATGCATGTATGTTTATGTGTGTATTTGTATACGGTATACCTATATTCAAGTATTCAACCTTACCTTTTTGTACAATCTTGCATAAGCCTCCCATCGCTTTCTTTGAGAAGATCTTCTGTCTGCAACCGCTTCAGAAGCGGCAATTACAAAGCTGGCAGCTACAAGCAGATCCCTTCCATGCTCATCCACTCTGCATTTCAGGTGTCATCATACAATTTATTGACATTACTCACATTAGCATTAAGCATGATGAAATACCTGACAATAACAGCAGCAAGCAAATTACTTCCTTCAACTCTAAGGACCGGATGTCCGGCTTTTAGGGAACTGTACTTCTTAAACACATGGTCTTCAGTTGGACTCTTATCTTCCATATCATTTGAGAGATAAGAGGACGATGGTATTTCAGAACCAAATTACACTGCTTTTAGTAGGCAACTTATTATCAGCTTCTTTATAAAGCCAATGTGCAGCAACTCCATGCTCAGCATATTCATGCATGCTCTAAATATAAGAGAAAAAGGCTAATGTCAGCTAATACATGCTTTAAAAAATACTGTAGTCTGTACACTCGATATATTATAGTCTTGTACCTGTGTTCTTATTTGGACTTCCAAGGGTGAGTTTTCTGGACCATGTACTGCAGTGTGCAGAGACTGGGATTATTAGATAAGGGTCAGAATTTGAGAGCACTGATAACAAGAAATAAAGAAAATATTAACAGCATAGGGAATATGGCCATGTCATAATGAAACATATTATAGGGGTCTTAGTACAAAGGTAGAAGACTTCATGACTTTTTACATTTTGCTTGATATATACATAGTGCAAAGATGACAAACAAACCTCCTATTTTGAGTCAGGCTGGCAAGAATGCCTGCCAAGTTCAGATAAGGGAAAGCTTCCCCCGACCATTAAAGGAAAGGCTCGGCGAAGAGAGGAAGATGCAGCGGGGAAGGAAAAGGCCATCGGAGATCAATAATTTTTTTTTTTTTTTTTTTTTTTTTTTTTTTTCCAACGAAAACTAAGAAGGGAACGGGTGACCTACAAAAGGCAGGAATGCAGGGGAAAGCCCACTTTATTGGTCAAGTGTGTAAATATTGCAACGATAACAAGCAAACAAACTTTCCACAACTCGTTTTATTTTATCTTTTGATTGTATCTTTCTCCTTTATTATAATTTTCATGTAAAAATATCAAAAACTTTTGAGCCACTGACCATATTTTGATCATGTCAATGTTTTGGTTTATCTAGTTTTTATTTCATTAAGCCAGCCGCTGCATTCAAAAACTGCTGCCACATGTCGATGCACAGATTGATGTCTGACCCTAGGGTTGTAATTGAGCAGAGTTAACTCGAGAGTTACTCAAGAAAGACTCGAAATCGACTCGAGCTTGAGCGAGTAGACTTTCAAGCTAAGCTTGAGTATCAAATTATTCAGCCCGTTAACCTCGTGGGCCTTATCGAGCTTGTCTTTATGTAATGTGTATATTAATATTTACATGATGACCCTACAATATTAACCATGATTAATACTGTTATTAGTTTTTTAATACTAGTCGATCCAAAGCGATCCGAGCTCCAAAATATTATTAATCAACCGAGCTCAAGCTTGAAAATATAGCTTAGCTCGAGATCGAGTTGAGTTCCGAGTTTTACCTTTTTTAATCGAGTCGAGCTCGATCCTGTCGCTATATCTACTCAATAAGGCTCAATTACACCCCTATCTGCCACCGTCGTGTCGTGTACTACCTCACCTCCAATCCAACTGCTGTCATGTTTTCAGCTTTTCTATTTATAATTAGCTATTGCCACAACAACCTCTGCAGCACAATTATGTGTTCCATCTTGTGTGCCGCCACCAGTGTTTCTGCCTTCGCCTAGGGTTTTATATCACTTAAATGAACACAAATATGCCCCAATCGTGCTACTCACTGAATGGTCATGGTCCACTTTTCAACCTGTGACTCGTGTTCTGGTCTCAACTATGTGTAGGCCTCATGGATCAACCTCAACTCAGTTACTATTTGGTTTGACTCTATATACATTGTACATTGTTCCCTATGGGATTGTAAACAAAATTACAACAAGGCTAATCTTTAATGTTTTATTAGCATTTTCAACACGTTTATCATCGACGGAGTAAACTGACAGGATTATGTTTGTGCTAATTAAGTTAAAAGCGATTTGTGCAAAATAAGTGATTAATTTATATATGATATTCTAGGGCCATATATGAGAAAGATGCATCATATGACACTAAATAGGATTATAGAGTATTTTATAGTACAAAAACTTGCCTAGAACAACTGTAAGAACATAATAGCATTTTTCCGTATATAACAATGGTACTAGTAACGACCCGACCAGTATGAAAGACTACATGTCTTCCAACCTGTCGGATCAGTGTATTTTGCGACATATTTACAAAATTAGACATGTCAGGGTTTTGAATTCTGGATTCGCCGCTGATAACAGGGTGTGGTATTTCAAGAAAAAAAACTAACATACTGAAAAAGTGATGTTAACCTGATATCCGCTTGGCTTTGGATTGACAATGTAATCATCAAACTCGCCATCGATTGGTGTCCAAAGCCTGCAGAAAGCCAAGGAAAGGGTGAACCAAAATAATAAACATCTTTCACTTATATTACTGATCTTACATGAAGTTATACAGTGACTAGTCATTAATTTGCAGGAACAGTTGCTAGACATGCTTTCGATGGCTGATGGCATGCCAAGTTCTAGCATGAAGCAGCTTTGATGCTACCTACCCATTTCCCATCTGATCTAAATCAGTACTAGACTTTTTGTTAGGCGTCACAATTATTGTAACCTGTGTATGATATTTAGAAGATTGTAACAATACTGAACAGCTTGTCCATGTAAAGTTCCACTTCTATCTCCAACAATTACTCTCAGCGCACGTGCGTCATATATTTTATCGATACTGACTTCTTTACGATTCATCTGCGAGAAGAAAAATGTATGTCAGCACACAAGCCAGCGCCCAGCCAACAACAGGGGAAACCTTAATGGGCTTAAGACAACTTTAAGCACAAACCATACTAAATCATGTATTCATGGGCTATTTATCCCCATGGTCAAGCCTAAGTCTAAAGGGAATTGACATATAGAAGTAAGAATGCAGCAACGTCTCACAAAAAACTTTTGATTCAGCATAATGCATCGTATGTTTTTAGCCGCAAACCTTTTTAGGTCAGACTTATTAATTGTTAAAAGTGGTCACTTTAATCCATTTATGTGAAATTGGGCTGTACTTTATTCATAACGGGTCGAAAGACAGGGAAGTGGAGCAAGCAACCTCAAGGTCACTCCTTGGAATCATGCATTATCCAAGGCCTCATGGTTTCCTAACTCTTATATTAAACAAATGAAATATGGGCATCACTCGTACCTTGCTGTAGATGCTGTATAAACTTTTAAGGCGGCTAGATAAGGTGACTTCCATTCCAGGAACGTAGCTGCAAATATAAGAATAGGAACAAAGTCAAGGCAGGGTAAACAAGACTAAAAGCTAAAGATCTATCTAACATGATCTTACGAGGTTGATATAAACAACTCGCGTTCCAGTTCTTCCTCGCAGACAACCAGAGATGCTAGGGCAATACCAGCATCCCGCACAACTTTTGGTTTAGTTTGGACCTCTGAGCATGACCCAAGATCTTGAATATATTGAATACGTTTCCTTCGATCAAGTAGAAGATCAAATGGAAGAACAGCCTGCAGGTTCGAAAAAGGAAACCACTGATGTCATATCATAAATCTATAGCATTAGTTAATCACTACACATTCATTCTTTGTTAACAATTACCTTCATGCTGACTTGTATGTCATCTAAAGATGATTCACACTCAGGAGTTACGTTCCTTGTGTTTGGTTCTGCATTTGAGCTGCTGCAGTTATGCAACCAAGATTATCAAAAACATAAAATGACAAGTAACACGCATACTAGTAACAATTGATATGAAAGAATTCCTACATAGTATTACTTCTTAACAACAACACCATCATCATCCTGCTCCTGCTCCTGCTGCTGCTGCTCATATTTACTAACATCATCATCATCATCCACCCGCGTTACTTAATTAATTAGTATTACTTACTCCATTATCACCACCCTTCATTCATTCATTTGTGTGGTTGTTGGAGGAGGACTAATAACTACTACATATTTCACCCTCTTATATATGAGTCCAGCTTTTAACACTCGACCTCAAGCTCATTTAGTTTGAGTCGAGCTTAATACTAATTTTTAAGGTTGACCCAAGTTCAAACAAAATGATATGAGCTTTTAAAACTAATATTTCGTTCAGCTTGTTCAAAACCTCGTTTAGTTATTCGAACCAAACAAGCTACTTGAGCTAAAATATGTAGCTTTAAAATAATTTTATTGTAAAACTATTTGTATTATAGGTTAAACTTAAAATCGAAACTAACGATATGTTAACCTTCAATCACATCAAAAATATATATTTTTTAGTATAAACTAGTAAACTTGGACTTTTTTTTTTATACACCTCATATTATCTTCCATTTGCTTCACTCATCTAATGTGGGTTGTGTAATTACACGGACGAAATTTGCAACAGAAAGTTTTGTCATATATTTCACCACACATTTTAGTCAAACACATGTGACACACGATTATGTTGGTTTGGTTTAACACATTTAGGCATGGTTGTCAGGATCCCGATCCTGATCTTAGGATATTACGATTTTACGATACTGCAAAGTCAATAGGGGACAATAAATTTGGGACGGAGGGAGTATATATTATAAAAACAAAATTATATGAATGTTGCATCAAAATGTTGTCATAAATTATGATTATGAAATGTTTAATAAGATTAACATGTTGTTTTTTAAATTCTATAAAAAATAATCTAGAAATGTGAAGTTTTTTAGTTTGTTATCCGAGAAAAGTAGGATCGGATCTTTCTCAACTTTGACTATAAATATTTTTGTTTGTGTTACACAATTTTTGATAAAAATTATACCGAATGAAAATACATTTTAAACTCAATCCATTCATATATTTTGTATCAAGTATTATGTAATATAAACAAAAATATTTAAGGTCAAACTTCAAAAGTAAAAACCGAAAAAGTCAATAGGGGACAATAAATTTGGGAAGGAGGTAGTAATAATTTGTAAATTTGTATAATATTACAAAAACTATTAAGAAAATAATATTATAGTAGGATCTTACGATCCCGATCCAATCTTACGATCACGATCTTGCAAAGACGAAAACGATCCTGGGTAGGATCCCGATCTTGAAAACCTTGCATTTGGGTATTGATAATCCATAAGACTACCATTATCTATACCTACAAGTATTGTCAACAACAACATATCGCAAAGTCTCAATTAGTTCATCAAATTCCCTACTCACCCTCAGTGGCGGAGCCAGGAGCCAAGTTTAGGGGTAGCGAAATACGAAAATTTGTTTAGGGGTAGCGAAAATTTGTTTCAGGGGTAGCGAAATCGCCAAAAAATGGCCAAAAATCGCCAAAAATCGCTAAAATTACACTACCGGGTAAAAGTTCAGGGGTAGCGACCGCTACCCCTGGCTTACACATGCCTCCGCCCCTGCTCACCCTCCCTCTAATATCTCTATTCCAATCCCATACTCAAGTCCAACTATTATTATCCCAAGTTCCCTTATCCAAAACGTTACCCTCCTTTCTACTATCCAAATGGTACAACCTAGAAAATCTATCTCGAAGTCTCTTATTATTATCCCAACCTAGTGTAACTTTTATTTCATTTTTATATAAAAAGATGTCCATCGAGTGAGACCTATTAACGGAATAACTATACAATGAATGATATGAAAGAAAAGCCAAACAACCGCTTTCTAATTATTATTAACACTCTGTTCGCAAGATTAGTAAACAAGAGATAATGTGTTCTCTATTGTGAACAAAAATAGAAGGAACGAAAAGTATTATTCAATTGATTATTAACTAGGAGATTTACAAAGAGTATATATAGACAAACATTAGGGCAAAACCCCAATAGCTAACATGGGACGTGGGCCTCTTATGGACTATATGGACATCCACTAATAATTATCCATAACACTCCCTCTTGGATGTCCATATTGTTAATACCCTTAGGAAATGTTGCCTCATTAAAAACCTTGTCATGAAAACCCAGTGGGACAAAACCATGACTAGGGACAAAACCATGACTACATCACTTGATATCTTAGTAAATAGGCCCACGAAATTGTCACTTTAACGAGAAGTGCCTTGTCGACTTTGATGTAACATTTCTTGAATATCAATACTAGGTATCCCCTTTCCATAATTTATGCATGGTTTGATGAAGTAGCCGAGATTGTTTGCTCTATCTGTTGTCAGGAAATATTGTCGCCATTTGTGAAAACATATCCAGTTTGTGATCGATCATGGTAATTTAAACATGTATCCTGCATATGCAAAACTAACTAAACTTATTTTGATGGGTTAGTAAAATATAAACCCCAATACCTAGGAGATATCGAAATACTTGATTTACTCCATTATAGTGAGTTATTCAATTTGATCAATTAGTATTCTCGAGAATCATAACACGTCATTGATGCATTCTATATCCCCTAAAGAATCTCAACTTAAAATGAGCTCTTGTTTTATAATATTAGACGCATACAACTTATTTCTCATATTGCCAGGCATAACATTAAATTTTCTTTCTCATAACATTCATGTGTATGGATTTCATCCCAATAATAATGTCTCGTCATAAGAGACTTTCATAGTTCATTAGTTACTTGCCTCTTTATATTATTTGGCCATTCATTTTATAACTACACTTCTTGCAGATATCCAAGATCCTCACCTTGTATTTATCATGCACATTATTATATACAGTATTATCGACGTTGTTCTAGTTCTTTTCAATTCCACACTTTACTAGAATAATTATCAAACAATATTTTTCACAAATAATCAGTTTCACTCAGCATCTTAGAATCATTCAGCAGTTTTGATTTATTCAGCGCTAAATTATATTTTTTTTATCAAACAACTCCTTAAAAATACCTCAAGAAATCAAAATCATCTTATATTATATGAACATCTACTAATAATTATCCATAATATTTTCAAGATTTGTTGAGGGAAAAAAAGAAAGAAAATAAGAGGGAAGATCTGGGAAGAAGATGGAGTGTTATTTTTTTTTGTATAAGATGATCAGCCCACTTTTGGGAGGAAGTGGGAAGAAGAGAAGTGATCTTGGATCTCTTCTCTTATATTCTTTTCTTTTATGAATGTTTCTCAAGAACACACTGTAAGAGTAAATTACAAGATGGTCCATGTGGTTTGCGTTGACTTTCACTCTTGATCCTTTGACTTTTTTTTTGCATAGATAGTCCCTAACTCGAAAACCCTTAGCATTGAGAGTCCCTTAACAAAACGGCGTTAGCTTTAATTTATTTTCGCATTTCATTTATGTTCTTAGTTTAATTAATCAAACAATTCATAATCTCTTTTAAAACGTGACATAGACTTAGATTAAAATCCAGATATATATAGCTCTTAGGATGACCTCGATTTTACCGAATACTACACTACACACGACCGAGTACACTGCCCATTAGTGCATTTAGGTAGACCATAGGTAAACGAGACTATTATAAATATTAAAACATGGGCATGAATATAGCTAGCAAAATTTTCAGCAGAGCAACCTACAAATCTGATTACTGAAGTTAAAAGGTAGACTTAGGGATATCAAAAGATGGACGATAACTATATTCTAGCAGTGATTAGTATTAACATGAGTAATCATTAATGGACATATGTGTGTAGACTAAATCATTGAGACCCTTATGCAGTTTATCAGTTTTAGTTCGTTTGGTGATGTATGGCTGACATACAAATTATATATCTGCAGGCATGAATTTTATCAGAAACTAGAGGAGGTGGTTGTGACCATATTTGCCAAGGGAATACCAGCTAACAGTGTGTTTGTCAATTACTGGAGAGTAAATTGTACGTTGGCATTTTATCTTTTCTCATCTTAAAAAATAAAAATAAAAAATAATAATAATAATAAAATCCCATGGCTAGATTTTATGATGAAAAGGTTATCATACATGACTACTTTCATTTGATGTTTCTTTTCGGCCAAGTGTGACTATCAACGTCAAAAATTAAATCTAACCAAAATGGTCCCCAACATCACAAATTCTTCCATTCCCTTAATCTTAAACATAAGCCCAAATAGTCCCCAACAAGCCCGCTCAAAAATTAAAATTAATCATTTTTTCCCCAAAATATTGTTAAAAAAAATTAAACATGTAGGAAGATCCAAAGAAATTCGGCTTTCATTTCCCATACCGCAACCAATATTTTACTTGGACTAAACAATCACACAACAACACAACCCTCCGCGACAACGCACGAGCTTAAACACTCGTTAGGGACTAACATCTGTTCTTGAGATCTGTTAATGATCACTTCTCTTCTTCCCTCTTTTGAGCAAAAATTTGTTAACAAAAAACAGACACTTTCCCCACAAACTAACTCGCGGGATGTATGGACAAAGCCACAATTCAGCCAGATTAAGTTTAATTGTGATGCAGCATGGCAAAAAGAGTCCAGGAAAGTGGGCATGGGGTTTGTAGCTCGTAATTGCAATGGAGCAGTGTTACTTTCAGGAGCTCGATCAGAATTCTATGCAATCTCGCCCTTAGAGGCTGAAGCTAAAGCTGTTTGGTGGTGGTGGGCTTCTAAACAAGCTCAATGTAGAGGCTACTCTGAAGTTGTTTTTGAGTCAGATTCATTAACCTTGGTTCACGCACTCCGCAACCAATTGATACCTCTACAAATTGCAACCTTGTTTTCAGATATCTTATCTAACTCGCTTATGTTTAGTACCTGTAACTGGTCGTTTGTAAAGAGAGAAGGGAATATGGTAGCTCATAGTATAGCGACATGGGCTTTAGGATGCACTAACGATGTCATTTTAGAAGGTGAAGTTCCAAGTTGTGCGTCTGTTTTAGTTTCGAAAGATGTTGTATCGCCTGTTATTTAATGAAAGATTCACTCTTTCTATCAAAAAAAAAAAAAAAAAAAAAAAAAAAATTATTTTCTCCCCAAAAACAAACTCAGGTTAACAATAGTCAAACATTAGGAGTGAAATAGTCAAACTTTGCCCGGTCTCACTTTTCTCCTACATGGCCAACCACCAACAACGTTTATTAAAGTAAAAAACAAACATCCTCCACGCACACCTTGTCCGTCCGACTAAAATTCCTCCACCGATTGTAAGTCTTTTTATTTATTTATGTTAAATAATAATAATCATTCATTGATTCCTATAAACCCCAAACTCACACACACTGTCTGTCTGTGATTATAATTCCAGAACCTTCTTCATTCAATGGCGTCGTCATCTCATTTGCCAAATCAAACATTCACCGGTATATATTGATTTTGAATGTTTTGTTTCGATTTTGACCTAATTTAGGGCTTGTTTATGTACATAAGGTTAAGAATTCCGCAATGACTTATTATGTCAATGTGATTATACATGGTTTTTGCGTCATTCGAAATGTATAACACATTTACCGGAAAAGCGCTAGATAATTGGCGGGGTTGTCAGTAATGTATTATAGCTAGCACAATTTGAGAAATGAAGTTAATAAGTTTTTATTATGTCAATGTATGACTTATTATGTCAATGTAATTTAGGGCTTGTTTATGTACATAAGGTTAAGAATTCTGCAACGACTCATCATCATCATCATTGCCTCCAGGACAGGAGCCGCCCTTGCTCATTACAAAAAGAAAAAGGGGAAGGCCCAAAAAAGATGTTGGTGGCGAGCCCAAGAAAAAAAGGGGCAGGCCACGCAAGCCATTACCGGAAAAGCCGCTAGAAGCTGAACCTGAACCTAAACCTGATGGAGTTTGCAAGAAGAAGAGGGGAAGGCCACGCAAGGCATCAAAAGCAAACTTGGTATCTCTTTCTCTTCCTACCTATATTTCCTGATTACATGGCATATGCAACATCTATCTTCCACTCTTGTTTATTATTTCCCATTGAGACATGAAAAGTGACTAAACAAATCAGGGGAAGTCTTAAATCTGTTGATCTTTAGTGTAGATAGGATGGGATGGGTGTATCTTGGGAGTTTTCCAAATACACTTTGATAAATAAGATTCAAAAGTAGGCACTAGAAAAGCACATATGTATTTCTTATAATGCTAAAAAATTGAATTTTGATTTCATGTTCTTTCTCCCCAATATCCATACAGGGTGAAGAAACATGTGTTCCACTTGTGACACATATAATGCTGCGTCGTTCTGCTGGTGATGTTCAAGCCCTTTCGGAAGAATTACCTGAGAAGCAAAGAACAGAAGCGAGGTTGCAGGAACAAGTGGAGGCATTGAATGAAAAGCTGAGATGTGAAAAGGAAAAGTTTGAAGATCTATCATCCGAACATAACCAACTTATATCTATATGTCAAGAGAAAGAATCAGCCCTTCAGGTAACCAGTACACTAGCTGTATTAGGCCAAACTAGATTACATGGGTCGGTCCAATTGTATAGATATTAGGTTATGTGTTAGTTGCTTGGTCTCCAAGCAATACAATATCTACATTACACAATTACAATCACATCAATACAATACCTATTAAGGTTTTATATGGTAATCAGAGCAAAACGGCTTTGTTGAACGTCGCCATCGCCACATTGTGAAACTGGTCTTACTCTTCTAGCTCAATCGTGTGTTCCTCAACGTGTTTGGCATTATGCTTTTGATACTGCCGTTTACCTAATCAATTGCATGACCTTCCATCCCTTTTTATTTGCTTCGACGTGTGAATATGGAAGCTAATTTCATTTCTATTGTAGGAGAATTGTTCCTCTCAGAGAGACCAAATATCAATCCTACAACAAGCGTTGGCTGTTGCTAACCAGAAACTCCAGGTACACTTTTATTATTTTTAAAAGGCCAATATCATTACTTTCTTCGGCTAATCTGTTGTATTTAATTTTCAAAGGGTAAATTACGGATCATCAATACTGCGTGCATGCATACTTGGTCTGTAATTCTAGTGTTTTCTTTTGGCTCCTAATGTATCGAGTCCTTATTCGTTTACTTTCTCTTTTATTGGTTGCCCGTGAACTTAGGAAAGAGTCCTTAGCTTTGCTGCCTGGTTTCTTTTATTGCCACTCCATAGTATATGTGTATCACGATTAACCGAACTTCAAGTCGGTATTTATGGTGACAATGGTAGCAATTTATTACCTCCTCCAACTAGGATTACTTAAGTGGGTGAGGATGTTATTGGAACGAGCTTCCAAGCATGGTTAGACTCGAAAAGCTTGAAAGAGCATCTGAGCTCAACAATAATGCACATTTATGTTAATCAGTTAATGTAGCATAACCTGACTTATAAAAGATACCTAATCACAGTGGTAAGCCAAATAAATATATATTTTCTTTAACCTTTCATATATTATAGAGTCATTGGTGGTCACACCCAAACCAACTGTATGGTGAATAAATAAAGTTGTGAAAGATAAAATCTGACTTAAATTATTTTTCTTTTTTTATTCAAAGAAAATTAGACTCCCCTGTATTCCAATTTGAACTCTTTAATTTAGATAGATAGTTCAGAGATCGAAGGATAAATACTCATACATACATACATACATACCTCATGTGTGTAACGATGGGGGCGGGTTACTAGTCCTTGGCCGAATTGAATGGTTGTGTCCCATATTGAGCTTCAGTGATGCCACGTTTTCTAGGTGGATCACCAGGTTACCCCAACGGGTGTGCCACATTTCACAAAGTAATATAGATCCTTTGGTTAGAACGATAGTACCTTGCCTTGCTTGCATCGTTTGTACCTTACAGAAACACATTTGTACACAATTGCATATATTTTAGAGATGAAAAGGAGATTAGTGGTTTTACTTTGTTTCTTCTGCAAGAATACAGTACGTAACCTCCTACTAGTCAAACTCAAACAAGATGAGTCATAGAGAACCACGACTTCTTATGCCTTAGCGGTTACAGAAACGTAAGTCTGAATAGCTTAGGTTGGGAGTCCAATTGACATGATAAATAAAAAACAGGTTCTAGTTGATTTCAAGATAGGACTCGATCCAATAGAGCTTCATTTCATATTGTTTTAGTAAGTATCTCATTCAGACCCTCTTATAAACCAATAGAGCTTCATTTCATATTGTTTTAGTAAGTATCTCATTCAGACCCTCTTATAAAAAGCATTTCATGTTATTTAAGGACCTGATGTGGCAAATGACTACCATGCTAATATCTTTGGACGTTGTCGTCAACTTGTCTTGTTAAGTCTTGTTTAGCTGGTTGTTTGTTTTGAGAATGTTCGAAACATTGATGTTTGCTTAGGCAAGTGGTCTAGAGTGGTGTTTCATCACTCTCTCTTGTAAGTAACAGTTACAGTATTATTCATTTATTCGTTTCAACGGGTATAAAAACCCTTTACCCAAAAAACTAAAATAAAAAATGAGGCCATATGTTTTTTGTATTTTTTTTGTTTAAGAAATATGTTAATTGTAATTTTGGAGGTTGTATGTTCTAAAGTTTTCTGTCATAGCTCATGTTTATTTCAGTATTCATACATTCTTTGTTAAACGAATTCATTTTAAGTCAATCACTTGATCAATTGCTCCTAGGATTTTAAAAGGGTTGAAGATGAATTAAGGTCAGATCTGCATGCAGCTGAAGAGGCAAATAAGCAGAAAGTTGACAAGGTGTTAATCCTTTTTACCTGAAAGTGTTTATTTTTGGTGTCTGTGTGATGCGTTTGTGTATATATTAAAATGGTTTACATAATTGTGAGTTCAGATAAGGAGGCTTGAGGAAGGACTGAAACAAGCCGAGGCTCGTGCGGCTGCTGCTGAATCTCGTCTGGAATTAGAGTTATCTTCTATGCGAAAATTTGTGATAGAATGTGACGATGCGGCAAATGAAGCAGGTAATATTCATTCCCTGATATTTAACCCACAAGGCTGTTTGTTGGTTTTCAATTTCTCATGATGCACCTAATAATGTTCTGCTCTACCAAATTTGTAGTTGACAAGGTTGCAAACGTTAAAGAGCATGTTTGGAAAGACACTTTTACTTCATGGAGGATATAGGATCTTCAAGTAGAATATGAAAGTGTCCAACCTTGATCGTATTTCCTTTATAACTTTAACATCCATTATTAGTGTGCTTGAACTTTACGACTGTTAATTGAACCTTCAAAATTGGATAACAACTGTACTTTTTTTTTTTTTTATGTACAATGACGGTTTGCCCAAAGACTAAATAGATTATGTTCACGTCTTAATAACAACACAGATACCAAAGTCTTGTTTGTGGTTGAAAATTTAACACATTGAAACATGTAAACCTAACTACTAAGGACTTCATTGAAACTTATGTCAAACTATTAATAGAAAGATGCACACACCTGGAGGAATATAACCCCTTGGAAGTAAAACCAGATAAAAAGCAGCCATAATTGATGTCAGGTTTTGAAGTGCTTCAGCTCTCAAAACCAACCACTCCAAGGTCGCGTTTGTGCATCAGTATCTGCTATCTTTAGGTAATTATTGAAGAACATGTTTTCCTTTTATAAGTTCCCTAGTGGATGGTTGATAATACCCCTGCACACAACAAGAGGTTCAAATATGTATACAGGTAAAACAAATGAAATGAGAATAAATTTAGCTAAAATGAAAACAAGTCAAAGCTCTTCCAAAGCGTATCTTTAAATAATGAAATCTCAAAAATCATTTTATTCAACAAATTAAATATTATTGAAATTTTGCAATTCTTATTTGACTTTAAGTAAGTTCGACAAAAAGTGTTACATGTTCACTAATACCGGCTTTGAACCATTACCTAATCCACCTGACCCGCTCAGTTTAAGCAAAAGCTGGAAAAGTGAAGAGCTAAATTCACCTGAAAATACTTTGTAGCTTGACTGACATAAGCAACTGATCCTAAAACATCCACCTATATGCAAGCAAATAAGCAATAGCAATATGCTTTAGAAAATTACATATTATTGCCAAATTAGAAAGTAAGTTTCTAGACTCGCCATGTTGTATTCTGATACAGTACCCAAATCTTTTATTTGTTCTTGAATTTCCAGCATCTCACTTTTAACTTTTTAAGTTCAATCTCAAAGAAAAACAAATTGATTCCATTTAAAGAAGACTTTAGTCTAGATAAAAATTGAAAGAGCTTTTGGAAAGTATTTGATTGGCTCAAACATTGTTCTTAACGTTGCCAAAATCGTGAAAATTGTGCCAGCATTTGAACGAGCATTCTTGAAAAATGCACACCCGAAAAGCACAACTGAAGAAATGATCCTTCGTGACATCCAATACAAAATCCAGCAATAAGCTTTTTGATACTGAGACTCACTTAACCATTTGAATTCGTTTTCTCTACAAGACGCAGATAAATTCCTTAAACTTGATGATCTTGAAACTGTTTAGGATCTCCGAAGTGGACCTCACTCTCTCGTCTTTGGCACTCATAAATTGTATTGCAAGTGGAACATTAAGAATCCCACACGCAACAAGAGGTATTAACCCTGGAAGAACACCAACTCCTACTGAGAAGAGAACACCAATGCTAGAAATGACTGAAGGAAAGAAGTCGAGGAAATATGAACCTCTTTGCCCTTTCGTTACATTGAGATATGAGATATGAATAAGAGGTACACATACACACCTATCCCACATTCATATTGGAGCCATATGCTTGCAATCAATCTCTTGTGTAAAAGCTTATCTATAATCAGATGTCAGGGAGCCAAAAAGAAGTATGAAAGAGGCATATCGAACGCAACCAAATAAAGATGGTAACAATTTACATCTATTATAATAAAGATAGTACTAATTTATATCTGCTCAACAATCAGAACATGATGTTTGTTTCTTGTAAGAGTCTTGCAATTATAACAAATGCGTTTAACTCAATGAGAATCATATGTACAACTGACCATGGAATTAACAAACAAGTTTAAGAGTAAATTACACCGTTCGTCCTTGTGGTTTGCGTTGACTGGCGTGGTTCGTCCCTTGACCAAAAAAACTGCACCGTCCACCCTTAACGGGCAAACGTTACGCGTCGTTTGTCCCTCCATCCAGTGGGCCCCACTAACGCTGGTTAAGTGTTGTTTACATGAAGTCCCATGAGGGTATTCCCGTCATTTCCATCAACGTAGCTCTTCACCGACTTCATATCTCTGAATCTCATCCATCTTCTTCCACATATATCAGCTACTTCATCTTCTTCCTTAACTTCATCTCCTTCCTCTTAAGTCTTGACTTCATATTCAAACTATAGCCGCCCACCATCATTTTCTTCCACATATATCATCAAATTAAAATACCATGTTCAAAAACGGAAAAACCAATAGCCCACCATCATAATCTACACAAATCCATAAACAAAAGCCACCATCATTTCAAACTAACAACAACCCTTTTTTCCGGTAACCACAAAAATCACCGTCACCCTCATTAGTTATTATCTTCCTCATTACAAAAACCCATTAACTATGTCTCCAACCACCATTTTCTTCCACATATATCCGGCTACCTCCACCTTCATATCCAACAATCAATCATGCCATCCTATTTTAGCACCACAACCATTTCCAAATTCACCGCACACCCCCAAATCTACACATTCACCATCAAACTAAAATACCCGAATCAAAAGCCAATTGCCAACCTCCATAATTTATACATTTATATTCTCTCTAATCATATTATATCTAACAAAAATCAAAGATATTCAAAACCATGAAAAAAAAAATTGTTCAGACTTCAGTACACATTCATCATCAAACCCATCTGTTCAAATAAATCAGACCTTCAAACTCACACCCGCCACCGATCCTCCACCTACCCACGCAACCTCCACCCACACCCGCCACCGATCCACCACCGTTGTTCCATATACTTGTGTCTATAGTTTTGGGGTTTTGTATATATTGGTTTTAATTTTTTCGATTAAGATTTAAAAAAAATGAGGCTTTTTTATATATGTAGTATTGGTTTAATTGGGTTTGATGGTAAGAAATCTTTTATGGGTTTTGGTTTGAACTGATTTTTTAGAGAGACAATTAAAGATGGATGAGATTCATATATGAAGTGGGTGAAGAGGTAGTTGGGGTGTTGGGAAATGACGGGAATACCCTCATGGGGACTTCATGTAAACAACACTTAACCAGCGTTAGTGGGGCCCACTGGATGGAGGGACAAATGACGCGTAACGTTTGCCCGTTAAGGGTGGACGGTGCAGTTTTTTTGGTCAAGGGACGAACCACGCCAGTCAACGCAAACCACAAGGACGAACGGTGTAATTTACTCCAAGTTTAAATATCTACGTATAAAACTAATTGCTAGCACATGGTCACCACCCACTTAGCCCATATTAAACTAATGTTGTTTATAATTCTAGACATAGTGGTGACCTGGGTCACCCCGTCACATCAGCTTTCTCTCTCCGATGACCAGACACGACCAAGTTGCCACAGTTGATGACCGAGTTTTTTTTTCTTTTATACTATCAAACGGATAATTTTTTTTGTGAAATATTGTGTGTATACAATCAGTCGAGTTTTAGACCGATATACCCAAAACCATACAAATTGACCGCTATTCATTTTTACACCACACTGGCCATGACCGAATTCTATATCGGTTACCCCATGCAAACGCCCGACTTTTTTCGCCCCTTTGCGTCTAGCCTAAGTTACTACCTTTAACAAAAATCCGTTTGAGATGAAAGTTATGATATAAGAGACTAAGAGAGCATACAAAGTTGGTTTTTGCTCGGGTCCCACAGATGTCGCCAAATGATGCTACCAAAATCCTCATGGTCATCAAGGTGAGTATTGATCATATAGCTATGTATACATAAAAATGCTTAGATAACCTTAATGGTAGGAATGCTTAAATGATAAGAGTTTTTAGCTATAAGTTAAAAGGATAATAGTAATTGGTGTCTCGTGTGGCGATTCCCCACTTCCTAAAAATGAAAACGAGTATATTAGGAAGTAAGATCGAGAGGATAACTAGGGGTATTCCTCATGTGGTATTCCATCATTAGAATAATATTGCTAGTACTTAGGGAAAGATGCAAGAAGTGAGAGTGGAAAAACTATAGATAGAAGTGCTTAGAAGCACATTCGTGTCTTTTGATCTTGCGATCCATCTCCTATTTATTCACACACTATTTTTTTATACTTATTTACACACTAATTTTTTTACACTTATTAGCACACAATTTATTTTACACTTATTATACTTCTTTTTAACACTTATTCATACACTAATTTTATTTTACACTTATTACACTTTTTTTACACTAAATTTTATTACACTTATTCACACACTATTTTTGACTACTCATTTATTACACTTTTTTTACACTAACTTTTTTTTACAGTTATTGTTGACTTTTTTTGCTGTAGTTTGACTTTTCATTTTATTGATATTTACTTTTTCGACTGTTAATGGACTATTAAAGCAACCCAACGGCTAGAAAATAGATGGGAAGGGGACAAGGGGTGCAATTGTTGTGGTCGGCATCAATTTTTTTGGGGAGACGCGGCCGGGATCGATCGGGCTAGCCGGGGGGGGGGGGGGGGGGGGGGGGGGCGGCTGGGTAAGCTGTAGGTTGGGGTTAACCGATTGCCTTTAGAGCTAAAATTTGCTCACTTATGCAAAATTCTAGACTGGAAGAATGGTGAATGAAATAGTTGGTGCTGTCAGCTTGCATTACTAGTAGAATGTTTCTGTTTCTGGCTGTTTGAGACTGCATAGGGCATGTCCTAGCAGGTTTCATACTGCTTGTATGTACCGGTTATTTGTGATAAATATAAAAGTATACATGCTAGCTAGTAGCTACACCATGATAGATATACATCTCACGTGGAAAACGTTTTTTTAATTCTAGATATTGGTTTGAAACTAGAAGTATACAAGCATTAGTTTGCAAGGGAAACAATCCATAACAAGCTAAATCCCTTGTATTATTTAATGAAACATGTATTAACACTTTATAGGTTCTAAATGTAGTATGATTGAATCACTTGGACAAACCTTATGACCCTCAACCAATTCCACATGGTAAAGAAATGATCGAAGATGCCACCATTCTGATATGAATCAAACCCATATCTTTACCCAAACATGTCCTCGGTCCTGCATGAAACACCGTAAATTTGTACGACGGTTCATGTTTTATCCTCCCATCATTCGTAAAACATATGTCGGGCTTAAACTCTATACAATCCTCGTGCCATATATCTTCCATTAGTCTCATTGAATAAAAACAAAGCATAATCCTCGTGTTTGCATCAATAACATGACCGCTTGGAAGCACGTCTGCCTTCAAAGAAGCCTATGCTGTAAAGTAACAGGTGGATATAAGTATATCACCTTAATGCTTCACATATACCCTCCATGAAAATAAATGAGTCTATCTAGCTCTTTTATACACCCCATTTCTCACCAATCTCGGCTCAGATCTTTCGGGTTTCGGGCAAGGAGACTAATAACAAAGTACCACCTCCGTCCCAAAATATAAGTCCAGTTTAACTTTTTGTATCAAATTAAATATTTTTGTTTGTATTATATATCACTTGATGAAAATTATATCAAATGAAAATACATATAAAACATTATCCATTTATATATTTTGCATCAAGTATTATATAATACAACCAAAAATATATTTAAGGTCAAAGTTCAAGTAAGAAAGTCAAACTGGACTTATATTTTGAGACGGAGGGAGTAGTAATTTAACACGTACACCTTTTATTTGGCCATCTGAAGATGTTAAATGTCTAACATTTTTATGTTTGTCTACATACGTACATCGGCTAATAACAAAGTAGTTAATACGAAGTATATGTATGTTTTTTGTAATCTATAAATACACATTTCGGAAAAGCTCAAAACATATCATAACGCCCGAGCAATGAAAACCTTGTTATAATCAGTTACCTAATGATAATACTCTCTTGCCATAAATTGTTGACAATCATTTAAGTTGGTTTCATTTTATTTAAGCAACATTAACAATGATAGATTTGACATGTAAACACTTTGACTACTACATGTGTAAGGAATTTACTCATACTATGAAAATATATAAATTTAACAGTCAAATGTGTGGGAGCTCAAACAATCGAACCTGTTGGTATTAACACCCATGTGTAGCTATGGCCTGAAAGTGAGAGTGACGACTAGCCGCAAGTCTATAAGATTGTGGTTGCTTGCACGATTACTTCCTTCCTTTAAACTCATTAATGTCTTATGTCTGCAAAAGAAAGTGACATTTTTACGACTGAAGCTAGTAAGTATTAGTCAATTTACATAAATGTATCGTATGCCAGAACTTAACTACTTAAGTGTGGGTACTTCAGCTTTTCTTCAATGACTTTTTTAACAAACTTTCAAAGGTTTGAAAAACGTTTTAAAATTGAGTTACTTTGTTAGTTTAACAGTTCTTTTAATTTGACTCACAAAAAATTTCATAAACAGTTCTTTTATAATTTTTTATGTTTGCAACTAATGCAGGTTTTAGCTAGTAAGGTCATTTTTTAGCTTCGTATTTTGTTGTTCCCGTTTAGTTGGTTACAAATATGAACTAAGTTAACTAATCAACTTTCATGTTTTTTTTGGTAAAGGGTTTTCACCCGGTAAATATATTACTTCAAAAAACAGTTAAGTACATTGGATGTGAGTGAATCTCACATCTTATCCCGTTAGATAGGTGGTAAACCACACATAACAAGATACACTACTATAAAAGGAATAAAACCGCTAGACACTAGCGTACATTTAATTTGACTCATAAAGACACGGAACATACGCTATATTCTCCTTTGACCATGAAGATTAACATCCATCGCATTACAAAATGCCAATTGATCTTTGTTAAACCATCAAAATCATAAGTACCATAGATGTCATAATCTTCGTCCTCATATAAACTTGCATCATGTGAACCACTACTAACCATGAATTGAGCAATCTCATCGAAAACCTCATCAACAACACTATCACTCTCTTCCACGGCCTTCTCCACATCCTTTGCGGTATTACCAACGTTTCAGCAAGTTAAGTTTCCACAGTCTCGAAAAAATTGTCATTTTCCTTCAACGCTTCAAACGAATTCTTAAAAGTAACCATGTAAATATCATCCGAGTGCACAAGTCCTTTATTATTAGAACTTGAGGCCATGTTAGGTGTGTCCTTTTTCAAAGTCGTGGCCCCATTTTTCCATTCATTACCATTTTTTCTTTGACGTTCAACTGTACTTGGATTAGAAACAAGACGATACACAAATGTCTTAGGTTAAACCAACTTCCATGCTAATAAAATATAAAAACATTTAACAAGATAACAAGTAAGAAAGAAATACACAAGTGTTTTTCAACATTTAAATTCTTATTATAAATGAATCAAATAATTTACTAAGATTGTTTGTGAAATAACAATCGCATTTACTCCTTTGAGATATTCTCATTTATAAGCAAAATACAAGGTGGTTACTCGTGAGTTAATACCGATTTGTCAAACATCTAACTAGAAAAGTATACTGCTACCTTATTGCATTTTTTTTTTTTTTTGGTAAAAGGTCAACGACCCGGTAAATATATTACTCCAAAAAACATTTAAGTACAACGGATATGAGTGAATCTCATATCTCAGCCCGTTACATAGGCGAAAAGCTTATATAACAAGATACTTCTTATTTTCTGGACAAGAAAACAAAACCACTACCACATAATATTGAAAAACTCGGACAAAAATATAAACTACTTCCTACGACCTTGGAGATTAAAGCCATAAATGGCATTAAGAGCATCTAATTCCCCTGAAAGATCATAAATTTGCTTCGAGTAATCATCATAGTCATCAAACTCATCTTCACACTCATGACCTCCACAAAAAAGATTTGCAGATTCGTCAAACGTGTTAAGAACCTCATCCTCGTCACTATCAGAAACCTACCTTATTGCATTAAATGTTTCTATTCTAGGAATGTGTCCAACCCCACTTTCTAGAACAATGTGGATAACGGTTTGCCTCTTTATATCAACTCTTGTACTTATTTGATTTTCTAAGATAAGTGTCTTTCTAGTTATCTTTCTAAGAAAGTTTCCGCCAATTCTTTCAGACAATTAGATACTTTTCTTAAATATCTAAGTTCAGAATGTCTTTGATTTGTTGAGGAGATCAAAGGGAGTTAGTGAGTTATTCATCACTCAGTAACTCCGTCATCTTCTTTCAGGTTCAAGACTTCACATACTGAGTTCCGACTCAGGAAGTGATGAGACTTTCTTTAGTCTCTGAAAAACTGTGAAGATGACTCCCTAAATGTTCAATCCTTCAAGGACTTCATTTATTCTTAGGGATATTTTATATTCAAATATTAGTCGAAGATTATTGGGCTCTAAATTATCTCAATATATTTAATACACTAATAAAATGCATGTTTTTATCATATGAAAAGTATCAAGTAATTAAGGTAAAATAGAAAAACTAACATGTTATTCTTCTTATTTATTGAGATTGTATAATTTATTTGAGACATAAACAAACAGTAACGCAATCACATTTTGTGAGACGAAGAGAATCCATATTAGTATTGGAGAAAAACATATTAATAGAATTGCTATATATTACAGAATTGGTAAAGCGGTAAGAAAAAGTTCATGTCGAAACATTTATACTTGTAGTAATTTTGTGGTAATGGTCAAAGGGCGTTGGTGTAGGTCTTTTTCTCTATTTAATATATAGAATTGCCATATATTACCAATAAGTGATAACATCATTATCATATTATTTCTTACACGTATTAACTAGGTTTTGCACATTTTGTTACGCTTTTGAGGGCTTTGTCTATGATTCGTTTAGCTTTTAGGCAATGTTAAAGAGTTGTATTCAAATCAATCGATTAGACCTACAAATCATAATATAAGCTGGCACTAATTTTGGGCTTTACAGCCTTGGCCCAGTTTTTGGGCTTAATTTTTTTTGGTTCAAGGTGTTCTGAATATTGACTATGATGGCGACTTTGGTTTCATGTTTTCCAAATAAAAAAATAGGTTGATTTGATTTTTATTTATTTATTTTTTTGGTGGGGGAGTTAAGGGTTGATGTTGACACGTACGAAAATCATCTGTGGATTAAGGAAACGATTATCATTATGACATTATGTCTTTCATTTAGAGGAGTTATTGATAAGTATCGATATTGAAGAAAATACCGGTTACAAATTATGAGAGCAAAATACAATTCATGGTTCTTGTTTCATTTTTTTTTTTTTTTGGTTGCTGCTTGTATTATTGTAAGAGTTGATGTTTGCATATGATTATTTTTTTTAAAAGAAATGATTTCAACAAATTTAATTATTTATCTCCAATATGTGATAATTATGGCATAACAATACATTTTAATAAACCATCAAATAATCACAGTGGCGGGAATGATTTTTTTTATATTTGAATTCTCCATGAAATAGGTGCCGTAGAACCCAAGTTGTCTACATATAATTAAAAATATATACAAATTTCTCAGTAGTTTCCAACCATTTCTTATATGAATACTTCAAATAATTCAAAAAATAAAATAAAATAACAGAAGTAAACCATCGCAGGATTGAAAAGATATACTTTGTTAATAGATGCACTCCGTAATTAACAAACCAGTTTCTGATATAATCCACGTGAATATAAATTAAATGCATCTCAACTTTTTTAAAAGAAAAGAAGAATAAAAGGTTTTGTTCAAACTTTTTTTATTTTAGTGTAAGTTGGAAATGATTATACTTCACTGTTTTTCATGTTTGCATCTACAGTCGCTTTGACTAGATTTTCATCTTTCTTGACTTATATATATATATATATATATATATATATATATATATATATATATATATATATATATATATATATATATATATATATGCATTCGTGTGTACGTATTTATAAATACATGAGCATATATATATATATCATCATATGTATAAATTTACCTTTTTATGTAAATTATAATCATATGTACACTACTACATAAACAAGAATTGAGACCCCTACATGGAGACCCTTTTATAAAAAGACAGGTCTCGTAAAGCTTTTCCACCTAGAAAAACAAGATTAAGACCAGTTTCTATAATTCTAACAGGTCTCTATTTGGAAAATATATCAAGACCGGGTAATATGTTAAAGACGGGTCTATAAAAAGTATCTATCCAGACCTGTTGGTAACTTTAAAACACGTCTATATCTGTTTGACCCGAATAGACCGTTTTCTAATCAACCACCGGTCTACCATATTTGAATGGCGGGACTTGAAAACTTGAATTTTCACCTCAAAATTTCATTCCCACTCAACATAACCAAACCCTAACCCCCATCTCCAGAATTACTCCTGCCACCAAACCACCTCCA
The DNA here is from genome assembly GCA_030686995.1 of Artemisia argyi. Lineage (NCBI taxonomy): Eukaryota > Viridiplantae > Streptophyta > Magnoliopsida > Asterales > Asteraceae > Artemisia > Artemisia argyi. Next base: position 190,360,096 of record CM060696.1, read on the forward strand.
GCACCACTGCCATCATTAAGCCACCAAATCAAACCACTTCCACCTTCACACCATCATCCTCCAACTGCCTTCGAACCCTAACCCCGTCTCCACAGTTGCTGCAGTTCCAAGTCCCCATCTCATCTCGTCTTCTTCCAGGAGAACACACACATCTGTAGCACCCTTCTTATCCGAAAACACCAGGTACTTTTATATGTATTAATTTTGAATTTGTATATAAAATTAGTTATTTTAATTATCATTTGCTTATTAATAAGTAGGGTTATCTGATTAAAGGTTGGATGGAGATTCAATGTCGAAATTTGTTAACAAAATGAAGTTTATTTTAATCTGATTAAAGGTTCGATGGAGATTTAATGTCGAAATTTGTTAACAAAAAGAAGGTTGGATGGACTTTATCATACAATTATTAAAACTAGATGAAATTGTTTCCATGTGTAAGCCTTTCTTATTTGTTATGTCAGGTGAGTTCATAAGCCATGGTTTTAACTAGTTAATTCTGTTACAAGGCTTTAAAAATACAAGTCTTTCAATTGGCGTAGAAGAATTTAAAGCGTAATAGTTCATAACATTAGCTTTGGTACTCTGTAAATCATAGAAATCGATTATGTGAAAGTGAGACGGAGTAATTGAAATTGTATAATCAGCCTTGGAGAATGTAAGACTGCTGTTACCGAATTAAGAAGTAGGCTTAGCAATGATGCTTATAAGATAGAAAAGTTTTTGAAGTAATGCAATTACTCTTCTTTGTATATGTCTAAACTGAAGTATTTGTTTATGGTTATGATATAAAAACTGAGCTTGGAAGTCATTTGGTCGACGAGCTGGTTGATAAAGTTTATGTAGTCACATACATTTTTCTTTTGGAGTTGGCTGATAAAGATTACTTTTACATCTGCAGATTGAGGATACATTGTCGGGCTAATCTTCCTACGCCATATGCCGCAAGCTAGAGATATTAGTTTTACATCAGGTCATATTCTTAGCGTTTAATTGTTTGTTTTCCTTCATGTTATAAGCCATTGAATTCTATCTAAATGGTAATCTTGGTGGATATATTCATTCCCTAACATTTACTTAAGCTAGCTAATAGGTTTTTGTCTTCTATGATTTCTGCATCTGCAGATTGAGGATATTGTTCGTGCAACTAAGTGTCACAATCGCCGCCAATAAGTCCATTATAACTAAGTTATAATGCATGGCAGGGGGCCTGGCCAACTCTATCCACCGGTCAGGCACATAAAGGAATCGAGAGCGTGTTATAGATTTAGATCAATGGCTACAAGTGCTTAAATGAGTGTTTACAAGTTTATGAGGATTTTTAGCTGTAACTTGTTTTAGTTGTTGCTTAGCTAAAAGTTTACACATTGATACGATACACTTCATTTTGAGGTGAAGAATTTAAATTGTGTACTTATTAATAATGGTTTTTGATTGGCTTGAACTCAATATTACTCAAAATGCATGATTTGTAGTAGCTGTTTGGGATTGGTTATTGATCACATTTATAGGGCTGTTTGGGATTTGTTTATTGAAAGTGCTACTATAAGTTTCAATAAGCAATTCCAAACGGTATTTTTTTTAATTAAAAAATAAGCAAAATAGACCGGTTTTTACCATGCAAACATGTCTCTATTCGTTTTTAAAAGCCTATTTTAGTGACAAAAACCGGTCTTCATTTTACTTTAGAGACGTGTTTTTATCTTCAAACGGGTCTTGAAATCAAAAGAGAGACCGGTTTGAAAACCGGTCTCATTTGATTTTCACATGGAGACCCCCCCTCATAGAGACCATATAAAAAACAGGTCTTGTTTACGTGTACAACAGGTCTCGAAACTCCTTTTTGTAGTAGTGGTACGTACTCAGCTTTCGTCTTTATTCACGCAGCATGCATGCATGTCATCTTCATTGTTTGCGATACTCATTTGATTTAGCAACAAGTTTAATTTCAACGATTTATTTTGCATGGTGTACATAACTATTCACTAGCTAGATGTATTTGCAAAGTTTGCATAAATGATTTCACTATATTTAGTAGTATAGAAATGGAGTATAAGTACGTACGAAACATGCTTTGTCCCCAACTTGTTCCCTACCCAAAAGCCATTTGTGACTTTTTATAAATTCATGTTTTTGCACAATATCAGTGTAAAGAGAAGATGTAAAAGTAAGAAAAACGTAAATAAAGGGTAAAAAAAGTTAAAATATGGGGGGTCGAAATGGAGCACGCCAACATACACAAATTTTGAATTTCACTCCCACGGCAACTCCAATGGAGATTCTGCAGGCGTGAAGCACTCAAAACCCACCAATTTTTGTTATATTTTCACTTTACACCCTTATTATCACTTCCTACCAACATCATTACATTCCACTTTGTTCGACTTCAGCTTTTAATTTGTTCAACATTATTTGTCTATTATTCGTATGCTAATGATGAAAGTAGAGTAACATGGTGATTTTTGAAATTTGCAAGCATATTTACAACACCTTAGGTTAGTGTGCATTGTCAAACTAGAGATAAGAAGAGCTAGATACTGAATAAGTCCTCTCTAATTATGATTCATCATTTAGAGTAGAATGAATAAAATCTATGTTGGTCGCGACATTGCATGAATTCATGTTTTTGCACTAGCTATGTTATTCAAACGACATGCAGATGACATGCATACTCGAATCCTGATTTCAAATACTTTCATGTAATCCTTTTGAAAAGAAAACGACGACATTTGCTTTTATATGAAAATTTAGAGAGATTGACATGATGTGTAATGTTTATGAAGAAAATAATCTAATGTAAACTAATTGTAGGTCGATCTATGACTTGAAGGTCAAATAAATACGTAACCAAACTTTAAGGTGCTTTATTCAGATGAATAATTCCTTACATAATTCTTTTCACTATACGTTATTCTTGAGTCGATCATTATATTAATCTTCATTTCATAAGAATCCATAGGCTAATAATTGATATGTTTCGGGGAAACATTGAAATTGGTTATTGTGACACATGCATTACATAATTCATATTTGTGTGGGTCTTAATTAATAAGGTCTTGAAAATAATGCCTTCATGAAGAGCATTAATAAGTGTTGCAAACTTCAATGGTGTCTCATCCAAATGTAACTAAACTATATGCCAATATATTGACCCTCCAAACTTTAGTTTTATTCGTTTAATACCATTAGCAATATTTTATAAAGAAAAACCCATGACCCATTGTCTCTAATGTCGAAAGTTCATAAGATGACTGATTAAACACAATAAATTAAATCTAATCACGGAAAAAAGATAGGATTTGAAACTATTCAATAAAATTATTAAGTTCAAATGATATATATAGTCCATGAGATGAATATCTTTTTTAGGCATTAAATCAAAACAAACTTGGTTCATAAATCGACCAAATCCAAGCCATTATTTGTGTAAATACACCACAACAAAATTTGCTTGTGAATTTTAGTTGAACAAGTTCTCAACTTGATTAGACATAATCTGGACCGAAGAGGCATTGACTTAGACTCCATTAGATGCCCTTTGTGTGATGAAGATATTGAAACGCAAGATCAAGTTGTTCGTATCATGCAAGATTGTTGTAGAAATTTGGAAGGATTTGCTTAAATGGTTGCGAATTACAAGTGTATCCATCAATAGCCTTGATGATATAATATTTTTGGCAGATAATGCTCCGGTGGCAACCAAGCACACAAGGTTCCTTGACGTGGTGGCTCAAACTACAATTTGGTGCTTATGGAATTTTAGGAACATGACAGCTTTATTATACGAACTACTAAAGATCTTCTCTTCAATGACATAAAGCTATTTTCTTTTAGTTGGATTTATAGTAGATGTAAGAAATCATCGTTATATTGGATAGAGTGGTTTAACTACTCTCGTAACGCTCTATCCTCCATTTTATAACAATTCTAGCTCCTTGCTAGTTTCTAATCTAATCGTCGTTCGAAAAAAAGAAAAAAAAAAAAAAAAAGTTGAACCTCGGCGGTAAACAGTCTAAAGAGAGGCGCTGAGAGTGAATATTTTCCTTTACGAGAAGAGTATCGTTCTAGCGAATATGTCATCAACTGGTAAAGGTGACTGTGACAAATTCTCTCATAACATGCAATAAATCGTTTGATTGTAACCCCTGATGGGTCTTCTCCACATACTAAACTTAATCGACCAAATGTCGTACACCAAAGTTATAAAAAGTAACCCTGCTATAGAGTATATGGTTTCGAATATAGATATTAAAGGAAAGAGTTACGTTTTTTGGTTATATAGTTTATTAAGCTGGAAAATGCCCATGCTTTATCTTTTTTGGTTCCAAGTTAAGTACTGTAGAATCCTTTGTAGGGGTTTGTCATACTTATTTTTTTACTTGGGTTTTATGTTGTAAATAACCTTTCATTTTATCTATTTATTTTACCTTTGAAAAAAAGAAAAAAAATTATAAAAAGTGTTTATACATTTATATTATATGTCATGTATGGCATTGCGTACTTTTGTAGTTTGATGCACAAACATAAGACAAAAAAGGAATATATTTTCTAAGTAATTTTTTGTTAAGAGTAATAATTATTGTTAATTGTGTTATGCTTATATATCTGATTTTTTAGACATTCTATGTTGTTTGGGTTCAACAAATGTTTTGGTTAGTTGTATAGTATAGTTTGATTTATCCCAAAATGATCAGATGTAGAAACAGTAGGGCTTCAGCGACATTGTATAAAGTATGAAGGGCAAATTAGCAATAATTAAAAGCAGATGTTAATCTCGATCAAGAATCCTTTCAAATAATTTGCCAGCTTCCATTCCTCTTAATATTCTTCTATTTCCAAATTCCCATGACAAGATTCCTTCTTCTTGATTCTTTAATTTCTGATAATATAATTTAGGGTTTCATGTAATTTCAAATTTCATTTTCAATTTAGAAAATAGATTTGCTTGTTTAAAATCGCAAAAAGAATTACTCGACAGTCCTAAACAAATTACCTTCATCCATGGGCGGAGACAGAAGGGGGCACGTGCCCCCTAGCAAAAAAAAATTATAATGTTTTTTTTTTTTTTTTTTTTTTTTTTTTTTTTTTCATGACCTCAGAAAACTATTTTGTAGCGTAGCTTTAAAATTTATCAAAGTGTGCTCATTCGAGCAAAACATTTTAATCTGCCCCTGGCTTCATCATAGTATTACCCATCATACATATATTTTATTTTATTTTCTTTTTTTCATACAATCTAATTGAGTCGACATCAAAAGTATCAAGTCGGTCCTGTAATTATTATTGTTTTCAAAATATATCTAATAGTACTAAGAGGACTGGGAGTGGGTACGGGGAGGTGTGGTGCGGTAAGCCTCATGCACGGTAACACCGCCGCCGCAACCTCCATACCGCACGGCAAGCCCAAAATGAGTGAAATACTCACGCACGGGAAGAAAAAAGAAAAAGGAACGTTGGAGTAAAATATAGCCGTTGCCAACGTCTTTTTTTTTTTTTTTTTTTTTTTTTTTTTTTTTTTTTTTTTAAAGAGTGTTTGTTAGAGGGTGGATCGAAAGGCAAAAAAAAAATTGAATTCTTGAGATTCAAGCCGAAGCTCGATGCGTGATACCCTTGCAAGTTACACGTCCGAAATCTTTTTTTAATGCAAGCGCAGTTGGAGGTTCAAAAGAAAAAAGACGAAGAATATTTCAACTTTATTAATGGGGAGGTCTACAATCGTGACATGAAATTCGTTATGGACCCGCACGACAATATCCCGGACCCGGCTTTTAAGGAATTCGTCATCGCACGGAAACGCGAGATATGCGCCAAAACGGGTGGCCGTTTAGTTTGTAGAATTTTATGTTTTTTAATAATATTATGTAATGTTTTTTAATATTAATTGAATTTTAGTTTTTTAATGATTTTAATGGAATTTAAAAAAGAAAAAAAAAAAAAAAAGTGAGTGAAGTGGCGCCTCTAAAAATATGAGTGAGTGAGGAAAAAAGTGGGAAATGATGTGGCGCATTTCAATTGGTTGGGAGTGAGTGAAGGAAGGGATGGTGAGTGAAGCACTCCCTCCCTAAGTGAGACGAGCATGTAAATCAAATGAGAAGCATACATAGAGTATTTATAAAAAAAAAACAAAAAGTAAACCCCTATAGGCTAACAATTGGCTAGTGGATCGTTCATTGGCTAATACAAGCTAATAATATTAAGCTAACAGAGCTAACCGAGCAATTAAGCTCGCTTAAAGTATATGATTATCAATTAAGCGAGCCTGTGCTTGAAAATAATAGAGGCCCGTGTTGAATTTCGAGTTTTCTAAATAAGCAAAATGAGTTGACGTTGTATCAACTCCTCATGGCTAAGTTACATCGTAGTAAATTATTATGAGATGAGCATAGACGGACCCAAGATTTTTGAGAGGCTATTGCACAAACGTACTCATTCTTTTTAAGATTGTGAGTATTAAAGTTAAAATTCAGGGGTTGCACTTATCAAGAAAAGACATATTAAAAAAAAAAAAAAAAAAAAAAAAAAAAAAAATTACTTCATGGCCCAAAATAGGGTGTAACCCGTGTCACGCCCGGCTCTCAAGTGGGTTCGTCCCTGATTACGAGTGCTTTTATCTGTGTCGTGAAATAGCATAATATATATGACTTGCCTTTGAATTTAAGGCAGTTAAATACTAGTTTGCCAACAGCTAAATGAAATATTTATGCAAAAGCTACATGTTTATAATATAGGTGTTGCACATTATTATGTACGTGTTTGCTGATGAGACGAGCATATCAACATCATGATGTTACGTAATTGCTATGAAAGGGGTTTTGTTTGAAAACTAGTGTTTACCAACAATATTGTGCTAGTTACTTTGTTTTTAAGGCACATCATATCAAGATTCTTAGCATCTATTCAAAGTTTTAGTTACAAAAACACACACATGTACAATATTACAAAAATAGTTCTAGCTGATTGCTATTTACTTACCAACCCTTGAAAATAACCTCACACAACCCTGCATTGCGTATGATTCATATAACTCGTTATTTAAAATATCAGTCAATCTTTTTTTTTTTTTTTTTTTTTTTTTTTTTAAAGAGTTTCCCCGGTAAAATACCTGTCAATCATTTACTAGCTTCTTGCTAGTTTTTTCTTTTAATATAAATCACTGTTAAAATAAATAAATAAAAATCATTTAATCTAGTTTACGAATACTATAGTAGCTAGCTACAATATGTCTTAACAAAGATAAATCTAACATATTCCATAATTAATGTAATTAGTATTTATAATCAATCTTTTGAAAACCGGGTTTTAAATCGACTCGATCGAGTCATTAGGCACCGGTTCAACCAGTTCAACCGTTTCGGCTGCTGGGTCAACCCGGTTTTTCATTAATTTTTTTTGACCGGTTCAACCACCGGGTCAACCCGATTTTTACACAAAATTTTTTTGAAAAGAACCAAACCCGGCCGGGTTTCAAGACCCGGGTTGACCCCGGACTCTCAAAACTCGGCGGGTCTAACCGATTAACCTGGTTTTAGAAACCCGAATTTTTTGTGGCCGGGCACCGGTCCGACCGGTTGAACCGGCCGCGTCGACCCGGTTTCAAAACATTGTTTATAATATTACATTTCTTCACATAAAATGGGTGAAGATAGCTTTTGTAACACCTAAGATATTTTTTTACCATAAATGGAAATCTGGTTAGTGATTGAACAACGAACTTAATAATAGTCTTTTTCATTGCTTGTACCTTGGTCATCATTTATGTCTTCTTCTTTTTTAAGATCATTTTGACGACAATATTTCAAGAATTATTCTTATTCAAGGATTGAGATATCATGTTGGTTGCAAAGTCTTATGAATGCACATGCTGAAAGTTATATATAACGTAATACACCAAAATAATAAACCCCGTGTTTTAAACAAGATTATTACCCCTTGTTAACTGAGAGATTTTTTGTAATGTGAAATGCACGTCGATCTTGACCTCTAAGTAATAAAAATATGTTTGCCTTAGTCAAAATAAAACCAAATTCATTAATATAATACAGTAACAATCAACGTGACTTGTTTTTATATATCTTTCGTCATGGTATATGTATATATATAATTAGAAGTCATTTCTTCTAATTCAAACTTGTTGAACTTAGTAGCAATTAATAAACTAATTGAAAATGCATATATAGAAAAAGTTTGACTTGAAATTTTGTTTCACGTTTGATAGGCAAAGAGGTTGATATATAATATTTTCATTGAAATGAGAGGTAAAATGTATAAGGTGTTTTGAATCTATGGCTTTGGTTCCTTTTTTTTTTGGACAGAATGGCTTTGGTTCCTTGATTATAGTTTAAAATGTATTTCATGAAATTTAGTTTTTTAAATTCTTTAATTCAATAAATTTGATGTTTAGGTACACACGTAGCTAAATTATTGCAACTTTTTTCATTTGAATATAATCCCCTCGTATAGTTATTTCTGAAAGAAATCTTGTGTACCTAATGCGAGAAAAAAGATCGAATTATATTGTGGTAGTTGGAGCATGTGTAGCTAATAATTTGGTATATTATTAACAACCAAATATGAATCTGAACATGGAATAATAGGTTAAACCATAGCTGTTAAGATCTCGATCTAGCTCTTAAGATCTTCCGATCTTACGATCCCGTTAAGAAAAAACGAGTCGATCCTTCGTAGGATCTTAAATAGCATAGGATCTTAAGTATGATCTCGATCTTACCATAAGATCGTAAGATCTCGATCCGATTCGATCCTACTTGCCTTAATTTAACTAACTAATAAACTATAAATGAATGAATTTTGTTAAATTAAAACAATATAGCAAGTGTTAACTATTGTAAATGTCTAATAAGATCAAGATATATAGATTTTTTTATTAAAAGATTCGACGTTCTTAATTAACAATGAGATATTTTTGTATTTTAGAGTATTACGCGTCGCATTCTCATATTAATATAACTTTCAGAACTCTTTTTTCTTCTCTAATTTGTTATACAATCATCTTTGAATACGAATTACTAGAAAAATAAGATTTTTAGACATTTAAGTAGGATTGTAGGATCTCGATCCGATCTTACAATCTCGATCTTGCAAAGACAAAAACGATCTCACGTGGGATCGCGATCTTGACAGCCTTGGGTTAAACAACAACAAATTCAAATTAACATGATTAGTTATGATGGAAAAGAATTATTGAAAGTCAAAAGACTATATGATAAGTAAGAGAGACCACAAATTATGGTATGATTCAATTTGCAACCATCATCATATCAATGGTCTTTTGGATCCCTGAACTTTAATACTCATTAATGCCTTCTTTGTTTTTCTGAATCGTTTCATTTGGTTGCTTCTCCTCCCCCACGTGGTCCCGTAATATTATATCCTATCCAAGGGTAAATTCGTCTTTTCACATCTTCACCTGATTTATTATGGTGCTACTATACCCCTCATTCTATTCTTTCAAACACATACACAAACTAATACACTCACATTGTGAGAGAGACTATACAACCTAAAACGTATATTCTGTATACTTTCGACAAACTTTTTTTCTAAAACGTCGTCTGTGTCTGTGATGACGGCAGGATGGATGAAATCCCTACAATGCAAAGCGAAAGCAGCAGACGACGTCGTAGAAAGCCACCACCTTCATATCCTTCCACCATCTTCAAGCTGTAGAAAAAGCTTCCATGACATCATTGACACCACAAAACACAATACTACTAAACCTAGAAAACAACCTTTAGCGACAGTTGACCACCAACCGTCACGAAAACCTAAACCTAAAACACCCGTTACAAGAAAACCCGAAAACCATGCAACGTTTAATACTAGAAGACCGTCGGATTCTTATGTTCCGGCGTTGACTGACTTGCCGGAAGGGCACCCGTCACGTAATGTGGTTGAGATTATATTCCATACAAGCTGGTCGTCACCTAAAGTGTTCTCGGGTCGGATAGAAATGGTGTTCAAGGTCCAGAACTTGCCCCGAACCGTGACCCGGTTCGAGGAGTATCGGGAACTGGTGAAAGCTGGTTCAGATGGTGATAACGATGGGTCGCGTGAAGACCACGCGCGGTGCGTTGCGGATGGGAATGAGGTCATGAGGTTTCAGTGTTTGGGTTCTACTTCTAGCAACGGCGGCGCGTGTGACGGCGCGTGGTCGTTTCAGTTCGGGAAAGGGGCGGCGCTGTGCACGTTTTCAGGGAGCGGGGTGGCGCATGAGAGCGCCGGCGGTGGTAGGGGGCGGAAGGCGATGTTGGTGTGTCGGGTCATAGCGGGTCGGGTCAGGAAGTATGACCCGGTTTATAATAATGGACGAGTTGGGTATGACTCAGTGAGTGGGGAAAATGGCGAGTTGCTTGTATTTGATTCTCGTGCTGTGTTGCCTTGTTTTCTCATTATCTATAAATTGTAAAAAAAAAAAAAAAAAATTACTATAAGATTTTGGGAAAGTAAATTTAACATTTTCTTCCTTAATTTTAGGCCTCATTTATTGTATGCTTTTGACAATCTATATAAATATAATGATGGTAACACATTTGGGTATGTTATACATTTATTTGTTTTATAGATTCATAATGAACCACATACTAATTTTTTGTGAAAACAATGTTCATTTTCGGAATAGGGAAATGCTAAATCCTCGTACCAAAACATCTTATTTATCTTCTTACTCACAGAATTTTAACAAGTGTCAGAATTGACGATTTAGATGCAGAGAGAATGAAAAAAAAATATATATTATTACGTGTGTAAGAGGATATTGTATGTGTCTTTAATTAGCAATGCTTTTTGAGAATAATAGCTACGAAAGCAAGAACATTTGTAATATTTGTTTTGGATAACATACAAATTGTTTGTTAGAATAGGTTTTTTTAATGTTTGTGCTATTTTAGAGTAACATTGTAAGCATAGACAACACTTTACTATAGAGATTGAACCCAAATAAGAAAGGGTCCCTCTTGTATTGTTACTTGTAACACAATTGACATATCATGTGTTGGTACAATTTTCATCATATTATTGCATATTGGAATAAACCTTCAGAGTTCAGATACATAATTATTGTTTGCTGTATTGGATTTTTATGGTGTTATTGTTTTGGGACAAGCCTTTTCACATGTTTTGTTTTATGAACAATAAAACTCTGTCGGTAAATTAATACTCTCATGACAGTTGTATAAATTTAAGTCTCGGTTTAAGTTACATAGGATGCAATAAGTTTTTTTTCTTTCTAACTGAAACAATGTTAGAGAAAATTAAGTGCATTTATGATTAAAGATATGTATTTAATGTTAAGCGAGTGTTACAGCTTTATGCTTGTTATTTTACCGTATAAGTCACTCCATAAATTTCAAATTTCATCTTCTTGGATTAACGTACTTGCTCTTAAATAATTTACATTTATCTCTCACTTTTTGAAGAATGAACGACAACGAAACTCAATCCCGCATGGTATGAGGAGGTATACTATAGACTAGGGCTGAGCAAATGAATCGAACGGACTGAAGGACCGACTGAGACCGGACCGACCACATTCGGTCAGGACCTCGGTATTGGCTTTTTGGCTAATTCGGTCCTCGGTCCGGTTGGTCCGGTCTGGTCCAAACCACAAAGCGATTATTTGGTCTTGTTGGACCGGACCGACCACATTCGGTCCGGTGCTCAGTCTTGGCCTTTTTAGCTAATTCGGTCCTCGGTCTTGTCGGTCCAGTCCGGTCCTGGACCGATGCTCACCGTTACTGTAGACAGATCTTACCTTTACCCTTGAGTAAACCCGAGAGTAAAAAGAGCCCGATCACTAGCTTGTTGTTGCATGATATACCATTTTTGGACAATTGTTCACTTGTAAGACGTACTACTATGTTTGAATTTACATATACATACGTAAATAAACAAAAATTTTTTGTTATTTTTATTCAAGTTACTAGAATTTTCAAACAATTTTATAGTACACTGTTTTCTTGTAGAGTTCAATTTTTGTTTAAACAGTGTAAGAAATAAATAAAGTTCTATATATAGGCAGTTGGGGGTTCCCCGTCATAAACTCATCCGTAACTAGAATAGTCATAGATAGTAATAGCATTCTCAATTGCTACTCTAGTCTTATCTTTTGGTGCCTAGGATAAGTAAATGCTCTCTAAGACGATCATGCATGCTGATACCGTATCTTTAAACTCCCATACCACTCCACAAGATAGTCTGAAAACAAAGTTAATAGATTTATTAGAGAATTGTACCAATAAGATATTGAAATGAACTTGCTCAAAAAATAATAAATAATCAATAAAGTAAAAAAAAAAAAAAGGGATGTTGATATGAACGCATTGGAATAAATATATCAACGAATGAAGTTTTCTCTATATAGTATATACGCTACTCGTGTAGAGCGCGTCATGTTGATAAGGCGCCGCTAAAGTGTGAGATGTGACCTCCAAGTTACCAATTCAATAAACCAAGGCGTTAGTTTTAGGCGTGATGCGAGATGAGACATGAAAAGGTGCGATAAGACGCGAAGCGTGACGCCTTTTTTGAATTTAACTTTGATGAAAAATGATTTTTTTGAAATAAATGAAGAAGGTTAAAAACAATGATAGTTTTTTTTTTTTTTTTTTTTTTTTTTTTTTTTTTTTTTTTTTAACTTAATTTCTTATGTACAATGTCTTTTTTAAACTTGATATATATAAAATATAATATAATAAATCTATAAATATTTTCATATGTATCGGTTTAAGTCACGTCTTATAAAATGCTATAATTTCGCTATAGCTTCTAAGGCGTGAGACTTGGTTATGCCGTCACATCACGTCTCACGCTATTTATAACCTTACTCTGATTACATATATCACATTTATCAAATGTTTTTTATACTATTTATAAATTACTTAATGATTAGTAAAAATGAGTGGTTGGTTTTCTTTACATGTTAGTCTTTAGGGTTTTTATAGCAAAAAAACATTATTAGTCTTTGGTGGCTAGTTTTCTTTATATGTTAGTCTTTAGTCTTTTTTCGTTAGTCATTCAGTTCCCACTATCACTCCCTAGATTGTTTTTATTACATTATTTAATCTCTAGCATGTACATGTATAGTCCTCAGGTTTTCTTTGTTAGTACTTTTGTTAGTTACTATTTTGTTTTGTGGTTAGTTTTCTTTACATGTTAGTCCTTATATTTTCTTTGTTAGTCCTTCCATTAATCATTCAGTTCCCACTATCAGTCCCTGGATTACTTTTTTACATTAGTAGTCTCTAAAATGTATAGTCCTTAGAGTTTCTTGGTAGTCTTCATGTTACTTATTGGGGTTCGGTGGTTAGTTTTCTTTACTTGTTAGTCATTGAGCTTTCTTTGTTAGTTCTTCCGTTAGTCATTTAACTTTCATTGGCACTTTCAAAATTATTTTTATTACATTATTAGTCCCTAGAATGTATAGTCCTTAGGTTTTCTTTGTTAGACCTTCATTAGTTGTTAGTCCTTGATTTTTTTTTGAGAAATAAACGCTATATTTCGTTTACGTAAAAGTTTAATAAATTGATTTATGCAATTTTTTTTTATCATTATTCTATAGTTAAGGCCAATAGCTTGCTAATTAGCCTATACTTAAGAGGGTGTTTATGCATTTTTAGTTTCTTATGAAGAGGATATTTACATCGTGAGTCCATAAATTAGTTTTTACATTGTTAGTCTTTAAAATGTATAAATTTTGACATAAGTGTGATACCTTATTGTATTTTAATTATGTAATGTTTTTATTTTAATTTGTTATTTTATTCAACACAAAACAAATGTGTTGGCCCAGATGAACTTACAAACTCGAGTTATAAGGTAGCGTGTGTTACATCGATATGTATTTATCATAAAAAATAAATTTATTTAATTTAGTCATATAAAAATTACTTCCACCAGAACGCGAGGGCCAAAGTTACTCATTTTTCACATGATCAAACCCAAAAGTCTTTTAAGTCATTAAATACACAAACATTCAGGATGCATTTAGTCCTTTTTTTTTTTTTTTTTTTTTTTTTTTTTTTAATTATCTCTAGATTTGTAAAAAAATTGAAAAACAAAGTTGTCTGTACAAAATATTTGAAATATAAAATACATTTGTATTTTAAAGAAGTAAAAGGAGAGATATGAGTTATAAAGGAAAATAAGGAAATAACAATTGTAGTTTTATTTGATAAGTTAGCAAATGAAGACTTTTTAAAAAATAAAGCAATTTGAAGGTGATTTATTTATTTATTTTGTTGTTTTTTTTTACAAAACATTTTATAAAAAACATGATACTTTCCTTTTATCTAAACGCAACCTTATACGTATATCGTTGCAAATAGGGGCCGCCTTTCACATTTATGGTTGACATGGACACCACGTAAGAATTTTGATTTTCTTTTTATGATGTGGACTTAATATTAATATTTGATTAAATTAAATATGCTGATGTGACCTTTAATCTTTATATTTATTTATATTAGTCGTTTGTGTTGCGTTGAGTAGAGGTGACGAACCTGAAGGGTGAAGGGATCGGTCATGACATCAATGTAAGGTAACAAAGGGATCATTTGGGGATTTTGTTATTAATAGAAATAATTTAAGTTTAATAATAAATATAAATTTGCAGTCCGCGTTTAGCTATAGAAAAAAGAAGTTGCATCCTAAATTTTGCATGTACCTACGCTGAGATTTATTTACGAAACATAAAAGGATTAAGAGTACAAATATGATGAAATTAATATTGTACTAAAATTTATATTTAAGATAGGACGAAACCAGTGAACCTCTATTATAGCGAGATGGATGACTGGTCCTTTTCGGATTAAGGATGTCACGCGAGATCCAAGGAATGACTCCGTGACAGTAAGTTGTACTCCTTACAAAAGCTATTGTTAATCAAACATTAAAACCTTACACATTTATTAAACTTTGTTTTTACGATAGTAATGTAACATTTTTAGATACTGCACGGATGTTCTATGCGGTGTGTATGAATATGTTGAATAAAATAATTTGTTAAAAGGGAGATGTCGTCTTTAATCATGGAAAATCTAATAGTGATCTAAATATCAACTCATGAGATTAACATGGCAGACATGAAAATTAGAAATTAATCATGTATAATCATAAGCATACCCTCCTCTAAATGTTTATTTCCTTATGGATGCAGTTTTTTTTTTTTTTTTTTTTTTTTTTTATCACAAATATTATGCAGAATTAGTATTACTTTCATTTTATTGATTAAAGTATGACATTTTTAAAGGGATAATAACTTTATAAACCATCATATTTGTTCAAAAAAAACTTTTTTGGGTATCGAACAAATTTTTTTTGGTTATATGAGTACTGAACTTTCAATTTCTGACTTTTTGAGTTACGTTGTGATAACTTTCTCGCTGGATTTTTAATAATTTGAAAGGCAAAAACGTCACAAAGTACCTATAAAAGTCCAAAATTGAAATCAATCCCATATAAACAAAAATGTTGTCCGATACCCATAGAGTATTTTTGGACGCAATTTAAACAATATTTTAAAATTCAATTCACATTTTAAAATTATTATCCCATTTTTAATGAATATCTTAAAATTCATTTTTAAACAATATTTTAAAATTCATATTTAATGTGATATACGCAATTTAATAAGTGATAGTCCATCTAACTGCAATTCATATTTAATGTGATTATGCAATTTATTAAGTGATAGTCCATCTAACTGCATGACGATACACTTGTTTTTGGGACAAAGGGTTTTTTACTCGGGTAAATATACGATACACTATATCACTTTCTAATCGGTGAACACCGTGTGCAAGTGGAGCAGTTGTACAGGGTCACCAATTCTATGAGGCATCCCTTTCATATATTATCAAGTTATATATACATGAATTTAAGTTCATGGTTAAGTTTATTATGAAACAATGTTACGTGATCACAACCAAAATACAAGATTAAAAAAACATCAAGTGAAGATTGCATGTTTGAGAATGAAAAAGTCGACAATTCTTTGTTTTTTACATTATAATTCGTCAAACATGCCGGCCTATTTATCGTGACCGCACAAGGCCTCCAAAATCCATTGGACGGCCCTGATTTGCATGTCTACATGACTACATATAAATAGCTATACAAAGTTTTTGTGTCCCAATATCAACTTATATCAATCGGGGTATATAAACCTATTTGATTACATACACCAGAGTTATAGCTATTACGGAGTACAACTTAAGAGTAGGAAAGAAAGAAAGAGGAGAGAAAAAAAAAAAAAAAAAAAAAAAAAAAAGCATTATGCAAAGAAAGGAACAAAATGAAAGTTGTTGTCGAATAAGCTTTTTGACAAAAGCTGAGGACAAATCCAATTATAAAACAGAAGCCCAATGCTCACTAGCTACCAGGCCCACCACTTAAAGATGTTTTATCGTTAAATACATGTACCATATGGTGATACAAACAAATGAAAATTGTTAGTTGAATCAATATCAGTTCACGAATATAGTATGATTAGTATCAATTAGCTTTAAGTTACACCTGGTATTTACTTACCAACTGCGTTTTTCTCCGGTTCTCACTCAGGCGTCAACGTAGTCGGTTACATAGGAACCACCAAGTACTCATATAATGATATCAATCAAGTATTCGACACAGATATATAGCACCAAAAAATTGTGAGTCAAGTCTCAAACGAACCATAATCTTAACAAACCAATGGACACTACTATACACAGTACACATAAGTAAGTAACATAGCCCAAAAAATATAATAAATAAAACAGCCACTAATTAGCTGATTCGTATTTTGTGTAGTTACTTTGTAGTGGTATTTTGCTTAGTTACTTCACAATGGTGTTTTGTTTTATATATCTTGCAGTATTGCAGTGGCATTCGTTTGTTACTTAGCCTAATACTTTGCTTAGCTGGGCTTGTATTTTTGCGTAGTTACTTGGCAGAAGTTTGTTAATCGATGTTTTTTGTGCTTATTGCTCGGCTGGTGGAGTTTCATTTGAGATCACGAGAAGATTTGACATCGTGTAAATTACATGCTACATGGACATGCAACTACTATACGTTTAAAATCACATAAGATATGTGCTGTAGGGTGAGTACAGTCCAAGAATATATGGTACTCAAACATGAGATTCTATGAAAACCATAAATTGCAAATGGAGGCTGTGCAAATAGCTTCAAGTAGCAGAAATGACCAAAAAGTGAGCAACAACCCGATGTGATATAGACCTTTTGCCAACGAAAGTTGTACATTGCTATCGATTTGGTCATTTCCTCAAGCAGCAAAGCTGCATTTATGGAATGCACCCATGACTAAACAGAATTTCCCTTGGTTGCATTCATTTCCTGCAGCTAAACACCGAAAATTAAAGTAGGGGACGTTCTTAGTCACGGAGGTTTTATCTTAGAAAACTGGATACAGAATGATCTTCAGATGAAGAATAATAGTCTCTAATGTACACTTTCCCCATGATGCTAGAAGCAAATATCATCATAACATCGGCTGATACTGCGACTCCACAAGCACATATAATGGCTTCCCGTGCAATTTTAATTGCTCACGCCCCTTCAAAATCCAACAAGTGAAAAACAAAATTAACAAAACAATAATTTTGGCTTCACGACTACACGAGCTTCAAAAGATCTCATATAATTTGGGCTAGGTTAGTTTAGAAATTGGGAAACGGATACCTTCAATTCTGGCACTTCAATTACACAAGCGCATTCTACGACCACTGCACCAGCACGCTCTGGGAAACAAGTCAGTTGTTTACCTAATTAAGTACCGATGAAGTAAAAGAAATAATTAAAAAAATGAAAATGTGAATTTTTGAAAAGTTACCAAGCAAGTTCATTGCAGCACAAAGGGTGCCACCAGTAGCCACCAAATCATCAACCACAATAGCTCGTTCTTCGGGTTCAACTGCACCTACATGCATTTCAATACAATCTGTCCCATATTCCAGAACATATTTCTCTGATATAACTTCACCTGTAACATATCAAGGTTTAACAGCTATATATACAAATGCTACAAGGGATGACTTTGTTTAATATTATGAAATGACAACGGACAACAAAATCAAAATAAAAGATAGGAAGTACCCGGCAACTTTTTTGGCTTCCTTAACGGAACAAACTTTGCGCCTATAGCCAATGCAATTGCAGGCCCAAACATAAAGCCCCGCGCCTCAATACCTGCCAACACACATTCTAACATCAGCCTACACTGCACGATGTTGTAGTGGCGGACCTTATATAAGTTCCAAACTACAAGGTAGCATAATGCACAAGGCAAGAACTATAAACAGGTTACAAGAAAAAGAATTTGTTTTTTCCACAAATGATGAAAAAAGCCTAACAATAATTGATTAGGAGAAAATGACAGATGAGTAGAATCATTAACTATAAAAAAAAAGTGTAAGCGTGTGGGGTGAGGTCATGAAGATAAAACAATGTATATACACATTGAAAAAGTTCAAAAGGCAAGTCATCTAAGCAGTAAGCTAGATAACTTATAATAACTAGCTACATTGTAGTGAAATGTAACCAAACACATTAGAAAAGGTGCGAAAAATCCATCATTACTAGGTCGGGTCCTACGGAACAATAGCAATAACGACAACAACAACCGCCATTATCCCACCCCCCAAATTTGGATCTTGAGGGCACATGCTTTAGCAAGCAAATTAAAGGCTACTTTTAGCTGTTCATAACAAGTGAGTATCAACTGATCACCCCAATTTCCCACTATCCATCTATCAACTCACTATTCTATAATACTCCAAAAACAAACTCACCAAATTCCATATCAACTCATTTCACATCATGAGCAAAAAGAATCTGTTTCTACCAAATATTGCCAACATGAATGTAGAATCATAAAATTTTTTAGTGAATATATATTGTCCAAAAGGATAACAAGATATATGTTGTCATCATAGAGATGTTGATAATGTGCAAATAGTCAACCAAGTTTTAAATTTTCCTAAAAGATATAAATATATGATAACTATTAATTGTGACGTTTTATGATGTAATTAGTAGTACAACTTTTATACTATATTGCTACTAGTTTTACCTATATTATGAAACATCTTCAAAATTAAAACATCTTGATTATTAAAAATTTAAAATATTTTGATAAAAACAAATACTTTTTACCTGCAACAACAGAAATGTTCTTGTGTTTGTAACGGTCAACGAACAAATCAATGGTGTCTTTGAAAGCCTTTGGATGAAGCAACAATGTAGTGATGTCTAGAAACATGATCCCTGCACTTATAATAATATTCATCCCAATAAGCACTCTTTGTCATATACTTTTTTGGAGTGTAATCGTATTATATATTTTCAGTTTGTGTATTTACCTTGTTTTGGGAAGTTAGGGATGACACGAAGGGTGGACTTTATGCCGTTAAGGATTTCTTCATGTTCTCCGGCAGACATGTTTTATACAATGTTAAAGTTAGTGTTTGTGTGTGTTTTTTTAATATGCGTGTGTGTTGGTGTAGCAGTTGAAGAAAATTAAATGACGGAGGGAAATTGTTTTGTCTATATATAGGAAGGTTCTTTTGTGTACTTCAAAAGTAAGAGGGTTATTTTGAAATTTATTTTTTTAGGTAAAGGGTCTCGGTAAATTTATTACATCCAAAACAATTGAGTACAACAAATAAGGGAGAAATGCAAATTGTGGTTCAAACTAAAACTATCATAAGAATGATATGACAAATTGTGGTTATCTAAGTTGACTACGAAAACTAATATCAAAGGCGTTAGCAAACTGCATTTGAGCATCAATCAAACCAGGATCGACGGAATCATCATCATCGTACTGGTCTTAATCATAAGTTTCATTCCATTGTTCATACAAGCTTTTATTTTCCAATTTACTGCCGCTTTTAGAAGCTTTATTAACCTTAGAGCTCGTAGAGGCCATAAAACTGTCTGTTTCGTTGTATACCTCGAACTTCACTATCTCTATCCTCATTAATCGGATAATCAACCTTTTTAGAAGCCACCGTAGAAGAACTAGGAAGCGTTCATTTACAAGGTTTTAGTGGCTTCCCATCATCACCCACTAGCACAAGCTTCCCATCAAGCATCTTACTTCCCAGTCCATTAATCCTTGCAACCAAAGGTGTAGTACATGGATTACCAGATACAAAACCACCCACATCTTGGACAACTTTCTAACCTGAATTTGATGACCTCCATTTGATCCAAGCTCATCATCTTTCTCAATCGAATTAAGTGCATTAAAAGGATTAGCTGAGCTCATCTCTACTTCAGAATTCTTTTTCATACCACTTGAACTAACACCATTCTTATTAGAGACAGTTTGGTAAACTTGTTACTTATGTTTAAACCGAAACTTAGATCCCACATTAGTACCACGGGAAGTCTATCTAGGAGGTTGTTGGAAACCATTCTTTGGTTTTTCAATCCATTTTGGACATAACATATTATCATGCCCAAATATCATACACACACCACATATAGGTGGTTCCTATTCGTACTTCACCCTCACCGTGTGAAGAACCTCTTCATCATCTTCCACATTTAGAATAACAATAACCATCTCATCCGTTAACTCCCGATCAGCTCTAATATCAATCAAAGCAAGAGCATAATCCATACGACCCCATGATTAAAGATACACAGAACTCATATATGAATCAAGCATAATCGAATTACCAAGCTTAGTAGCCATAACACTCAATCTGTCAACAGTAAACGCTACAATGGGGAATATCATGGAATTTTACCCAAATGGGAACAAAATTCAGATCTTCCTTAAGTAAATTAGCATTACGCGTCCATTTCTTCATGATGATACGTGCAGACTCCAATACCAAGTTCATACCCTTAATCTAAGCAAACTTGAAGAAAAAGAACCCCTTTGAATTATTCATTACTCGAACTAAGCCATACTTCTTCCATGCATTCTTAACATAGTACTCAACAACCGGGAATGCTACTCTTTTACCCGCGAAATAACCATACAAAGCTAAAATCAAATCTCGAATGAACTTCCAAAATAGATGCCTTTGAAATTTTGACTTCAACCTTTGCATTAATACCTTTATCCGTATTCAAAGATCTAAAATTTACCTTACTGGTATCAGCCTCATATTTAACCAAAATCACAACAAATTTTGGAATAGTGCTTTCCTTCACGTTTGGTACACTCTGCCCCCCATTAGCCCCACCTCGACTCGTGGGTAAATCACTATCAGTTACATTACTAGCTGTATTAGGGACATTAGCTCTTCCAGAATCCTTTGGAGAACTATCTGTAGCAGAAGCTACATGAGTCGCAACATTCATATCATCGTTACCGGATACACCATGCACATTCCAATCAACCTCCACACCATGCACAACACCATAGTATCAATATTAACGTTACCATCCTTAACCTGATGACTAGAAACATTGGCTTGTGTAACATCTATTATTGGGTTTTGTTCGACCTGTGGACCTCTTATGGGTTTGAGAGGTTTACCATCGGCCCCAACAATTTCCCATTAGTATGAGGAACTTTGGAAACCAAATCATTCAGTGAAGGAAAGTTTTACTCCATAACGTTACCAATTTCGGACACTAAACTTATATTAATCGAACTACTATCTTTCTTCTTCTTCTTCTTCTTCTTCTTCTTCTTCTTCTTCTTCTTCTTCTTCTTCTCCTTCCCCCTACAGAATCCAAAAACCCACTCTTCAAATCAAAACATACTTGACCAATCAATTCCAGAAGCATGAGAGACGTCTATACTTCAGTCAACTTAGAAACCCTAAAAAGATTAGGGTTCTGCAAATTCAGCACCTTATAATCACATGTTAAGAAACCTTAACAGAAGTTAAGGATATAATAAGTATGCCCAGATCACCAATAAATGCTATCAGATCAGATATAACAGTAACAAATTCAGTAGCACAAGAACATAAACGGAAAAACCCTAGCGATGGATTTAAAACCTAAAAAAGAGAATAAAAACCCTAACAGTAACAAAAATCAGTAACGAAAGCTATATATTGATGTAGATCAATAACTAGGTTTGTTAAGAAATTAAAGAGGAACCATTCAGAAAACTCGATTTATAATATCTCAAAGAACAAAGTGACATAAAAAGTCCCTTAACTTCAAAAAGTAACTTTGTATTATCATTGTCTTGCTAAGAGGGAAGTCTTTCCAAATGTTTCTTTTGAAATTGTCAATTCGATTTACGGTATGTTCGCCAAAAATAATACGAAGTAGTTGCTAGAACTACAGAGTGTAAACCCATAAATTGTCACTGAATCCAAATTTTGAGTGACATTTTTCAACAAGTATAAGTAAAAGGTTATAACTTTAGGATTTCTTGCTAAAATAAATTTAGAATTTATTGACATCTTTTTTGAGAAAATTATGTCTTAAAAATCAAAAGGATATATTTTCATATTTTTTTTCTCCTTGAAACGTGTGATGTATAACTCATAGAAACTTGTTAAAATTTTGTTTCATTAATTCTTTGTTATTTGCTACCTTCATACATAGTAGTTGGAATTGTGTAAATTTACAATATTACCTTTAATCTTAAATAATTGTCAAAGATTTTGGACTTTTACCAAAATCGAAGCTGTAATTAATGTATTTTTTTATAAACTATTTATTTTTTGTCTAGTGATAATAGTTTTAGAATAGAATGAGTAATATATAAAAATATCGTGGAAAAATTGCTTATCTTATTTTCTACGAGTAATATTCTAATTATGTTTTTACAAATTTAATAAAGCTAGTTTACCGATATTTTGATTTTACATGTTCTCTCGGCTGTCATAAGTCGGAAATAATATTTGACTTTTGGACACATGTTACTAATAGAATTTTCATGATTAAAGAAATATATTTTTTTCGAGCGTGCTAGCAAAAATGACTGATAATTGGGAGTCATTGCTTGAGTTAGAGCTAAATCTTTTAAGTATTTAGCCATATAAGAGTTAGGTTTGGAGTTTAAGATTTTGTTTTCTGACATGCATTGTTGCAAAAATCGTGAGTCGGTAGTGAGGTGGTTGATCACCCTGTAGCGTGCAATAGCCGATTACAAAGTTGATTACCTTGTAATTGCCGATTACAAGGCTGATTATCTTGTAAAAATCAACAAGTTGGAAGGTCGTGTACCTTGTAATCACCGATTTTAAGGCCGCTTAGGCCCATTTTTTGCAACATTGCTGACATGTTTTTGTCAAACTAGTTGTACCTATGTAAAATAACAAAATAGGATTTTAAGAAAAGGTTATTATGATTGTTTGAGAAGTATTAATGTAATTAGTCACTTAAAAAAAATTATGCTTTTAATAATGTAGTTCAAGTATCTTTTAAAATAAAAGTTTATAGAATTCAAATGTTTTTAAAAAATTTCTTATCAAACAAAGTTTGAGTGTAAGTGTAACCTCTATTGTCTAGCGCCACATAACTCTCACCCACTCTCTAATTTCACACCATTTACCTATGAGAAATAGTAAATCCTTCTACTAAAATCTATTACTTATCCTCCTACTAACAGGATTTTGACAAGTGTCAGAACTGACGGTTTAGAAGCAGAGAGAGAATGAGTGTAAAGAAAATATATAATATTATTGTGTGTGTAGCAGGATTATTAAGAGGATATTATAGGAGGATGTAGCAATGCTCTTTACCTATATCTATGAGAGACAACCTTACGTATACTATACACTCGGACACAATATAAAAAGTTCTTCTTACCAGAGACGCCCCTTACCTTCAACCACAAAATCATCCCTCACGAGTGGTTTTTAGAAACCTGTAACAGTCTAACAGAGTTGACACATGCTTTTTACGTTAACTCGGGCACCACACACGTCTTATTTTACGAAAAATAGAAAGAGATAGCTGAACGGACGAAAATGGAGATTTTTGATACAAGTGATGAATGCTAAAAACAAAAGTAATTGTATTTTCTCTTGTTTTATGTTAAGAGCAGCCCATTTTTTCTGTATAAAATCTTTATCCATCTGCCTTTTAGATTCGCAAGAGCAAACATGCATTGACTAAATGCTAGATTCTTCTTTACAATACTTCTTTACAATACTTATATTTGCTTTTTGCTTTTTGTTTTTTGTAAAATAAATATCAAGCAGATAAAACCTAGAAGAAATAAAATAAATAGATATGAAAGTTAACCACCGATATTGACAATCGTTTATATTATAGAAAAAATCCAAAATCTTTTATATAATAAAAGAATTACATTATTTTGAAGTATTTTTGTAAATCCCTTCTCATTGAAAATAAAAATTGGACCAATAGCAGAGCTCAATTTTGCCACGTAGGCGAAATCGAGCAACGTGATTGGTCAATAAAAAGTCAAAATTAAATTGATTTTGGTCAAACTTAATAAATTTGGTGGAGAAATTTGGTTAAGAAAAAAAAATGCATAAAAATATAGGTGTTAAATTTATAAAAACAAAAACTTAAAAAAAGATGAAGTAATTAATAAAACTTTAGTGATTAAATTTTAAATAATTTATATAGAGTAAAGTGTAAAATTACAAGTTTCCATGTTTTTTAAAAACTTTAGAAAAAACACAAATAACCCCTTACACTTTATACCCCTTATACTTTATAATATTAACTTTGTTTAAAGTTACATGAGTATTAGTATTGGTTTTTAGACTTTCAGCCATTAAAATTATAAAATTTGGTAAATATGCGAATTAGTTTTAATATACGTTAAATATTTTTTTAAACTAATGTTAATTTTAAATTTTCATCCATTAGAATATTTTTTTAAATAAGGACTGATGTTAGTATTTAAAAGTTTAATTTATGCGTATACGGTTTTGAAATACGGCTAAATTATTAGTAACGAGAATATAAATATCAAATTGTAAGCACGATACTGTGATATGAAAATAAGTATAAGCGATTCTACTTATAACAACAACTCATGAAATTGTTATTTAAAATTTGTATATGGATATCATAAAAACATTTTAAAAACTTTACGGAGCATATTTTAACTTCATCAAAGCTCATTATGTGCTACTAAATTCACACATTTTGTACAACATGATATCAATAATTAAACTTAAACAACAAAATCAACCTCAACCTCAACATGTCTGTCAGTTAAAAACGTTATACAAAGCTAATTTATTAAAAAAAAATTTGTATAAGCTAATTTACTTATACAAGTAATAATAATTTTCTTATATATATATCAGGCTTAGAGAAAATATTTCTTATACATTATACGTAAATGTAAAATTAAATTTGAGTACTACTCATTACATCCTTTTTCGTTTCTCTTTATGTAATAAAGAAGGTATAGTGTAAGCATCTATGTTAATTTGTTAGTTTTATAATCAAACATTAGAAGTAAATAACACAAGAAAATACAACTTTCCAAACAAAAAGGTACATTAATAAAAATGATCTGATTGTTATTCATAACTAGCAGGGTACCCGTGCATTGCAGCGGCAGGTACCCCGAAATTAAATTTTCCGGTGAATAATGTATTTTAACTTATTATGTTTTTTTGACAATAAATTTACGGATATCAAGAATTTCGTTTAGGCCGTGCCCGTTCGGGCTCGAGCCTGTTTGGCCTGCACCCGTTCGGGCTCAAGCCCATTTGGCCTGTTGCCCATTCGGGCCTGAATATTTGTATAATGTGCTTTATTATTTGTATTAGTGACATTTAATGTAGGAATTGTGTTTAATTTGGTTGTACAATATGCTTGATAATTTGTATTTGTGATGTAAGGGGTGTTTTAATAATTGTATTAATTGTATTTATTTACCAATTAATTAATTGACTATATTAAATATCATTAATGTGGGTTTTTTTAATATGTGCATTAAAGTGGTGTACACTATGCTTCTTGTCTTATAAGTCTGAAAATTATGTGCATTAAAATAGTGTACATGCATCTTTCCTATTAAATAAATGTTTTTGGTATTAAACATTTTAAGACTTCTAAATATAGATGTCCTAAATACATTATAAGGTAGTATAGATTAAGAAAACGAATCACAATTACAAAACACATAGTAAATTGATAACACGGGTTTGCAAAACTAAAAGCATATATCACTAACATCTCATGCAAGTCAAGTATCATCATGTGATTTTGCTTGAATAATAAAATATAATTTTTATCCAAAAGTATTCTCCTAAAATAATAGGTAGTTTATAACATATACATATGATTTTTTATTTTTAATCCACCAAGTAAAATCATTTGAAACATGTTAAGTGGTTTATTTTTTAATCGATAATAATACATAATTAAAATGAAATTTTAAAAACCCTGTGCGTGCACAGGTATTAAAACTAGTTAACATATATATTTAAATTACAATTTCGGCGACATCGATGATGGAATACGAACTCAATGTATATTTAAATAAATACAAATTTTGGTGTTAATTAATTAGCTGTTGATCGAAATTTGCGTAGCAACTACTTAAAATTCGTTCGTATGTTGTGTTAGGAACGAGTTTATATATTGAAAATCTATCGGTCTTGTCTCTATTACGGAAAAGTATAACTTTTAAACAAATAGGCTTTAATTGGTATTCTAACAAAAGGGATGTAATATTCTCACGGCTTCAATTAGGGATGAGCACGATACCGGTATCGGAAAATCGGGTTTTCTCTGTTTTTTTTTTGAGAATTTCTCGATTTGGTATCGGTCCCGTACCGAATTAGTGATCCCGATTTTTTCCACATTATTTTGTAGTCCCAATACCGTACCGTATATCGAGATTAGTACCATTTCGGTACGGTTTCCGGTTCAGTTCTAGAATTCAGGTCGAAATTCTCATCCCTAGCTCAAATTTATAAATTCAAGGCAATTGAATATAAGATTACAATAATACCCTCACATTTATCTATCTATTCACCAAATATACAATCAAACATCCTTGTACGGTTAATCGGTTATTAGCCCATCAATTATTTACGCCCATGGTCACTTCATAGTTAGCTGAATTTAGCTCTCTATCTATACTACTTATAAAAGCTCTATAGTCAAAGTGAAATGTTGAGTGTTGAAAATGGTCATAGGTGAAAGAAATTATACTATAATTAATTAATATTCTTATTAAAACACTTAATTACTTAAAAGTAAAATGATTTATTCACATTATACAACTAATTAAAAGCATATCTACCAAATTAAATACAACAAATTAAAACACAACTTACTAAAAAGTACTATAAAATTTTTATAATGTACAATTTAAATAAGCTACAACATAATTCATATAAAATAATTAAACACACTAATTAATGTTATTTTTAAACATCTTAAAATGAAAAGTACATGTTATTATACACATTATACAAATTAGTAAAACACACAAAGCTTCATACAACCTAACAAGTTGATGGTACATATAGTTTTGAAAACTGAAAGGGACCAACAGGTTCAACCGGAAACCGGTGTCGCCACCGGTTCGGCTAACCAATAAAAACCATCCAAAAACGAACCAGGTAGGACCAGTTGAAACCGATACAAACTGGTGAATCCGGCCTCATCAAGATCTATTTCTCCGGTTAATCGTCACAGGGTATCCGAAGAAAAAACTAAAAAAGTGAAAAGTTGAAACTAAAAAAGAAAATGTTGAAAACATATATTTCAAAAGGAAACTATTAATACAAATCACAAACCGAGTTGACCTGGGACGCTTCAAACCCGGCGGGTTGACCCGTTTTTTAACCAACCCGGCAAGTTTGTATTGGTTTAAATCGACCAATTTTTCGACCGAAACGGTTCAACCGGTTGAACCACCCGGGTCGAACCGGGTTTCAAAACATTATGTTTAATCCTCAAATTTTCAAACTTTTATTAATTTTCGTTTATAACATATAAACCTTTTTTTTATCAATAAACTATCTGTCACTATCAAATATTGTTGTTATGCATGGGTACTCATCTAGTTTAATAAAATCATGGCACAATTGAGTATAGTTTTTTGCTTGATAATTATCATGTGTATTGATGACTGATGAGGCGATGAAGCAACCTCCTTTCGGAGTTGCACATACATGTTACACGATCATTAGTTACCAACATATTTAACCAATTTAAATAGAAGTCATAGAGCTAAAAAAAAATATCATGATTACTTTTGACAAATCTTGATCACGCCAACGAATCAACTACAGTATTTGTAACATCACAAATTAGTTTTGCAATTGTGAATGTTTTGTCAATATTATCATATATGACAACCATTATTCATTTATAATGTTACTGTTAGGATATTAGTGGCATGAAAGGCGTTGAAGCAACGATAGTGGTGTAGAAAATGGTGGGTGACAAATTAAGTTGGAAAAGATACGATAATGTGATTTTGATGAAAAATAGGTAAATAAATTGTGAGGGTATTATTGTAATCATACATCCAATTGCCTTGAATTTATAAGTAGGAGCCGTGAGAATATCACTTCCCCTTTTGGCACTGGGTACGTGATAGCGCCAGACGGGATCCATCCCGTGCGTGAACACCACCACCGGCCTAGCGGTATCGCACGGGATCCTTCCCTTGCGGTGAGCTTTCACGCACGGTATGAGTTTGAAATTGAAACGTTGCATACTAAATTTTGGACCGTTGGGAGCATGTAACGGTTACTTTTCTTTTTTGAGTATATATGGACAACAATTGAACAAAAACAAACAAAAAAAAAAAAAAAAAAAAAAAAAAAAAAAAAAAAAAAAAACCCCTACTGCCTAAAAAAAATATATACTAATCCAAAATAAATCCCAAACCGAAATTTAGTTTTTTAGTATTATGGAATTTATTATTTTAGTATTATGTAATGTTATTTTATGTTTTTTAGTAATATTATGTAATGTTTTATTAATTTTAATGGAATTTTAGTTTTTTTTTAATTTATAAAAAAAGAAAAAAAATGAAGTGAGTGATGGGTTGTGGTGAGACAAGTGATGCCAACAAAAAAAAATTGGTGGGTGATGAAGAAAGTGGGTGAATGATGTGGTATAAAAAGATTGATTGAGAGTGAGTGATGGGGTGTGGTGCCATAAGTGTTGCGAATATCCTAAGAAAAAAAACACACCATTATTATAATAAGACATAAGACATTATTCCCCTCATAATAGAAATCTAACAATAAAGTAGCCAATCTTGATATTAGCTAAAGCAATTACAGTAGTTAATAATTGAATAGGGGTTACTAATTAGGGTTCAAGACTAACATGCCCATCTCTATCTTCATTATCATTTGTTGCTTTCGTATCTTCATAAAAATATTCTGTGGGCTAACTCACACATACCTTTTTGTCGTTTTTTCATCCATATTAATAAATATCTTTATATTAAATTAAATGAGAGTGAATGCTACAAATTATCCTCGCCTAACTTGTTGCTCTTAACTCAACAAGTGGAGATAGTAATTAAAAGATTAGTTAGAGAAGATTTTGTCAGTATGTTGTTGTCCAATATAGTTAAGATAGAGTTAGGGAAGATTTGAAGCTAACTTTTGAAAAGTAAATATGCCAAACTCGTGTACATGTCTGCATGCATGCGTTCCCTTTGGCCATAATAGCTTCTAAAGTGTGATACTACTATGTCAAATGATTTTACACGTACGTACACGAGTTTTTAAGTGATTGCTCTTTTGGTAGGGTTTTTTTTTTTTTTTTTTTTTTTTTTTTTTTTTTTTAATGAAAAAGAACAAACAAGATGCGTATTGTATATATTTGTTTGATTTGATGTCTCAATCAAATGCCTTATGATGGTGTTCGCCAATTAATTTAAGCTTGCCATGTTTTGGGCGACTGTTATTGATGCAAGTCTAATATTGTGATATGATTTTATTGAAGAACATAGTTAGTGACTATTGGATCGTTAAGTCAAAACATCCAATCCTAACATTTGAAATTTTAGATTCTCGGAACAAAAAACATAGGGATAATGTGGGGCCTGTGGGGTTTTCAACCTAAATCAAAGCCTAAAAATGTGATGCTCAAAAAAAATATATATAAAAAATAAAAAAACCCCTAATTCAACATCTTCAAATAAATAAATAAAAAATGTCGAAAATATAATTCGTTCTAAATCTGTTTTCGTGCATGTGAAACCCAATTCCAGTAAACACAATTTAATCCGGCTAGCTAGCATACTTATAGCTTCCATTATCAGCTTTCCGGCTTGTCTTGTTCAACATCCGTTTCTGACAATGTGGTCGTGTGAGGGTTTCCATTATATATAGGTTTGAGTTCCGACGACAATGTTGACTTACTCCGGGGAACAATGACCACAACAGTGGATCTTGGTGCCTTGCTTTTGGTTAGCGAGAAAATGAACATAGTGTGTTGATCTTGATCTTACTCAAAATATATAGCTTACCTTGCACCTTTTTTTTGAACAGCTGGAATATATAAAAGCAAAGCAAGACGCTAAGCAAACCAATTACAAGATGTCAGAAATGGCTTTACATGGGGTAGATAGCCAATCCAACCAGTTGATTGGGGAATTATGAGATCTATTGGAGATCCAAACAAAAGAGAGTTGTTTTACATCATTAAGAATAAGACTTCTATTTGGCTTTACAGCTGCAAAACATGAGTCGTTCCTGAACTTCCAGAGGATCCAAAGTGTTGAGTGAACAACAGCATCAATGACTTTAGAGTGCATGGGCGACTTATTTGAACGTTTCGCAATAGTAAAGACATCATCAAGGTCTTGGATTCTGATGTTAACGAGACTCCACCATTTAACGACTTCTTTCCATGTCTCTGCTGCTACCCTGCACTTCAAAAGAATATGCTCTTCCGTCTCTATATCTTCGTCACAAACCGGGCATCTAACTGAATGAAGGTCAATCCCTCTTGAATCTAAGTTAGTTCTAGTTGGGATTCTTTTGTTCATAATCCTCCAAGAACAAATGTTGACTTTAATCGGCACAAGCTTGTTCCATAAGGTTGGACTTGGTGAATTAGGGGATGGTTGGGTTGTGATGAGGGATCTCATACCATTAACAGTAAATTTCCTCGTAGTGTCAGTTATGCACTCCCATTGGTCCTCGTCATGAGAAGTTAACTGAAAATTGGATAAAAGGCTCTGAAGGTCATCAAGTTCAGTTAAATCATGAGTTCTGAGATCTCTAGACCAGGCCCAGTGATAAGTTAGCCCAGGGGGGTTAAAGGGATGGCGGTCCACAAGGGTCTGATCCACGCCCATAGTAGACGAGATAGCACAAGGGACAGAAACGGTGGGAATTCTGTCTTTTACATGGCACAACTTGTTTGTTTCGAGCCGATATAGTCTTGGAAATGCAACGCATAGGGGTTCATTACCCACCCATTTGTCGGTCCAAAAACTAGATGATTCTCCATTGCCAATCTTGAGTTTAAATAAAGAGTGAATATCAATCCCATACTCATTAAAATCTCCATTAAGCTTTGCAATTTGATACCAAGGCCCCGATTTGCTTTTGATGGATGAAAAATTGTGGAGACCACCGTGAGGCCCATGGATAGAACGAATGATCTTGCACCAGTTAGATGATTTTTCTGTTAAAAATCTCCACCACCATTTGGCTAGCATACTTAGGTTGCTTGTGCGTAAACTACCAATATTTAGGCCGCCTTGATCAAGAGAAGCGGTGACCTTACTCCAAGATATCCAAGAAATTTTATTACTGTCACTGGACCCACCCCAAAAGAATTTCCTTCTAATACATTCAAGCTTCTTGATGATCGATTTAGGGGCTTTAAAGGTGGAGAAGTAGTAGACCCCAAGGCCACCAAGAACAGATTTCGTGAGTGTTAGGCGACCACCAAAAGATAGTGATTTTGCCTTCCAATTAGAGAGCCTATTGAGGAAGCGGTCCACTAGAGGAGACCAATTAGCACTTTTTGACATATTGGCGCCAATAGGAAGACCAAGGTATGTGCACGGGAAATGGGATGGTTGACATCCAATGGATGATGCTAAAGAGGTGAGATCGCTTTCATTCACACCAATACCGAATAAACTACTTTTGAGAAAGTTTACCTTAAGCCCGGATGCAATATGGAAGCAAGTGAGAATGCTTGACAAGTTTCTCACATTAGTGGTAGACCACTCACCCATAATGATTGCATCATCTGCAAATTGGAGGTGAGAAACATGAACTTTATCACTTCCCACTTCAATGCCTTTGAATAGGAGTCTATTTTTTGCTTCCACAAGGGCCACGTTAAGGGCTTCAATCGCCAAAATGAATAGGAAGGGAGAAAGTGGGTCGCCTTGCCTAAGGCCTTTCTCGAGCTTGAATTCCGGCGTGGGGGATCCATTAACAAGAATTGAAGTATAAGCCGAGTTTAAGCATGCGGAAATTCTATTGCGCCATTTGATGCTAAAACCCATTTGGAACATGATAGAGTCAAGAAACTCCCAATTCAATGAGTCAAAGGCCTTTTCAAAATCAACTTTGAGGATAAATAATTTTTTTTTATAGGTTTTTGCCCACGAAATGATTTCATCCACAATAAGAGGCCCATCAATAATTTGACGGTCTTTCAAAAAGGCCATTTGAACATCTCCAACCACCGAAGAAGCAACCTTAGCTAAGCGAGATGCTAGGATTTTTGCAATGATTTTATATTGACACCCAATTAGACTTATGGGGCGAAAATCATTCAAACTTAGAGGATCACGACTTTTAGGGATAAGAGTTATGAAGGATGAATTACAACCTTTGGGGATAACACCCGTAGCTTCAAATTCTTTCACGTACGAAGTAATGTCACTTCCAATAACATCCCAATGCTTCTTAAACAATTTAAAGGTAAAGCCGTCCGGCCCAGGAGCTTTATCACCGCCACAACTCCACACCGCATCTTTGATTTCTTGAATTGAAAAAGGGAGGTCAAGATAGGTTGAGTCTTCGCTAGAAAGTTGCTTGAAAAGATTGCTCGAAAATTTTGGCCGACATGGGAATGCTTCATGGAATTTGTCTTTGAAGGAGTTGTATACATGATTTTTAATAAGCATAGGTTCAGTTACCCAAATACCTTGGATATTAAACCCATTAATTCTAGAACGATTCCTCTTATTATTAATCAAACCATGAAAAAATCTAGAGTTTTCGTCACCTTCTAATGCCCATCTAGATTTAGCCTTCTGCCGAACGTCTTTGCATCTTAGGTGGTCCATGTCAGCCAACTCCTTTACCATCTTGGCTCTTTGAGCAATATCGACATTTGAGAGAGAGGAAGATTCGGCTTTAACGTCAATTGCATGAACTAAATCACGCAACATGGTAGATTTGGCCTCCTCTTGAGTTACTGATTGTCTCCTCCAGTGTTTCAGTGAGTTCTTAAGATTTTTTAGCTTTTCTTTGAATAAAAAGGCCTTGGAGAACACTCTGATCGGTTGGGCAGCCCATGATTCCTCAAGAATGGGTCTGAATTCATCTAGCAGCAACCATGAGTTGTAGAAACGGAATGGAGTAGGCCCAAAGTCGTTGGTCTTAGTGTGTAGAAGAATTGGCGAGTGATCAGAGTACTCGCGAACAAGGGTTAATGCGTAAGCAGTTGGCCAGAGCTCCATGAACTTTGATGATACTAGAATTCTATCTAGCTTGCTTAATTTGTCCCCAGACCTGTTCATACGGGTAAATTTCAGCCCCCCAAGTGGAATTTCGTGGAGACCGGATGACGAGATGAAATCGTTGAAACGGTTTGCACCTTGGTGACAAAAGATTGTTCCTGCCCTTTCTGAGATGTCACGCACTTCATTGAAATCTCCTTCAACAGCGATAAACCCCTCTCCTTCGATCCAAGAGATTTTGGAGAAGCGCGAAGTGTCCCAGACAGCCATTATGCCTCCTGATTTGCCTTCTGCCTTTTTCGAGACAAAATCAACAGGAGAATTATTCCAAATGCTATTTATAAGCCATTTATCACTTGTTTGGGTGAGTGTTTCTTGAAGCCCCAGGAACTCGACTTTATGATCATAACATAACCTTCTGACCCATTTCCTTTTATGGTCCTCTCCTAACCCTCTGACATTTAAAGAGAGAACAATCATGGTACACCAGCTGTAACACCGTTAATAATGGAGTTGATCTCTGTTTCTTTATCTTGAAGATCGAAACCCAGCTCATTTCCAAAGTGAATGAGGTCATTGATGTCTTTTGAATTGGTCGTTGATAAGGATGGTCTTGAGAGTATGCGGATGTTACATCTTTGAATCTTCGATAGTGAGTCGGAAACCGAGGTTTCGAGGTTTGAGGTGTTGTTGCTGTGGGAATTAGAAGGAGGATGGTTAGTGGTAGGTTTTGACAAGTTCTTACTGCTTTTTCGAACAAGATTGTGGGTGTTAATTCCGTTCATGGAGTCGATGAGTTTGAGTGAAGCAAACCTCTTCTTCCTCATTACAGAGGCCGAAGGTATACGAGAAGCAGAAATAGGGGGTAAAGAGGTGGATCGCTTTTTGCTATGGGTGGATTTAGAATTGGGCTTATCTGTGTCAGTTTTATCATTCGGTTTAGTAGGAAGAGGGTTAATGGGTTTAATGGGTTCAGGCCCAGTCTGAGATGAAGAGTTGGGGTGGGCTTGAGGGTTACTTATGTTCTCATGAGTCTCTGTCCCACATAGTGGGGTTTGGTTAGAAGTGTCAGAAGCAAAATCAGAGCCTGAAGGAATAAGGGGACTTTTGTCGTTGACTTGCTTTATGACATTGGTAGATGACCCATCTCCACAAAGGGAATTGTCTGCATCAGCATGTGTGTTTGCATGCCCAAAATTATCACCTACAAGGAAATTTTTTGAAAACCCTTCCTGATGGTCATTGTCTTCATCAACCCCAATAAACTTCTTGGAATATCCATCTCTAGTGTCACTATCATCGGATTCATTCGCCGGAGAATCCTCCGATGATTCGGAATCAGTGTCTTCTTCATCCGATGACGAGGCTAGAACGTAGCCATTAAAGATGGTATCAGTGTCCCCTTCAAATTCTAAGACCCGCACCGATATCAATTCCTTGTTAAAAGGAATGTGCAGGGTATCATTAATAAGATCCATCCTTTCTGAGAGGACACACACCTTGCCGTATGTTAGGTTAAATTGTCTTGTGCAACACACCTCTGGAATAAGGACATCACCATAATGCTTTGCGATCGATGAGAAGGAGTCTTCCCACCA
This sequence comes from Artemisia argyi, assembly GCA_030686995.1. Classification (NCBI taxonomy): domain Eukaryota; kingdom Viridiplantae; phylum Streptophyta; class Magnoliopsida; order Asterales; family Asteraceae; genus Artemisia; species Artemisia argyi. The sequence continues at coordinate 190,395,274 of CM060696.1, forward strand.
TAGCTGAGATGGCAGCCCAGATATTCTTAGCCAAACTAGCCGATTCGAAGGTCTAGTTGTGGGGTTCCAACGAGACATAGATTTAAAATAGGATACAAGATCATTGTCAACAAGTGCATTTTCCAAGGCCATTGAATCCCCAAGCTTTATAAGTATGAACAGGCCACCAACATATTTGATGGAAAAGTCTTCAAATCCTTTATCAAGAAGAAGGTTGTGGGTCCCAGAGGCATCATTGATGGATTTAAGCTCTGCGAAAAAAGAGGTGGTGGGGAGGTGATTAGATTTTGGTGGGAGTTTTAGTTGGATGTTTGTAGAGGTTATGTGATTTGAGTTTTTAGTAGCGGTGTTTTTGGCAGTGGGTGTAGTCAAGGGAGAAGTTGGTGTTCTCTTTTCTTTTTTCAGAACATTGGCGTAGGGTGTTTTGCCAAGGGGTATGTGATTAGGACTGGTAACGAACCGTGGCTGATCGGCTATCCTTTGACGAAGTGGTGGTTGGGAGTTATCAAGTTTTCGTTGGTGGTGGGCAACATTACATTTGAGCTTTTGGGTACCGATGCAAATGGAGTCGAGTTTCCTTTCCATACCTTGAATATTCGACACCCCACTGAATCTACAAAAACCAAATCTCTTGCCTTGTATATTCCTTTTCCCAGGAATGTACACGTTAAGTGCTTGTCCGTATCTCTTGAAGACTTCGAGCATGGTCATGCTGTCCCAATTTGAAGGGAAATTGGTGAAGTGGAAAGTGATAATTGGAGAAGGTGATGCATTAAGTGACTGAGGTGGTGGGCGCTCAAGCCCTCGCTTTCCACTGTGGTTGCTCCTAAGGTGTTTGTTATGCTTTCCGATGACCCATGTCCAACCATTGTCATCCTTTGATTCTCTCTCCATTGACCCTTGAGAGAAAAAGTCAACACCCTTGAATTCCAAGATTGAAAGAAACGTAACTTGTGATTGAAAAAGTAGGCTGCTTGTGTGACTGGTTAAAAACAGGTAATCTGAAAGTACCGATTTACCTTGCACCTAAAATGCAAACAAAGTTTCTATTTCGATTAACAAGGTTAAAGCAAATTAGTTCATTAAGTGTTCTCAAAGTCTCGAAAGCCACAAAGTTCTAAACCTGGTTGGGTGAACATTTTGGGTTGGGCAAGAAAAGTTCTGGACAGGGCCAGAAAATACAGGTCAAATCGCATGCATGAGAGCCAAAAATGCCCGACTTACTGAACAACCTAAACAAAGGTCCTTTTATGCTTATTCACTTACTGAATTAGCAAACATCGTTTAGTCGTCATATAGTAAAAACCTTAAACAAAGAAACAACAATAATAATCGTGTTAAAGTCCACTAGTGTATGAGCTTATTCCTTTGTAAATCATGTCTCGTTCTAGAGAGGACAAAAAACATAAAAGCTAGGTGTGTTTTGGTTTATGACGTTCGATTGAAACTTGGATGCCTATTGAAGGTTGTAATTTGGAATAAAAGAAACAACACTAATTGAGTTTAGCTCCACTATTGTTGTCTGATGTTTGACCTTATTTCTCAGTACTTCATTCGTGGATCCGTCATAGGAACAAGAAATCTAATTCTAGTTGGTTAGAGTGGTTGGATGATCCCGTATTCTCATGCAACTATGCAAGAACAAGTAAATTCTTGTTTCGATGTAATTTTTGCTAGGCTAGTTTTGTTTTTATTTTTATTTTTTTTAAGTTTATAAAATGCCGTTAAAAAAAAGATGTTAGGGTGAATGATTAATTGATTAATCCATAATGTCATAATACAATATAAATAACATAATAAGATGGGCTAGGCCTCCCAACACAAACAGTGGGCCTAGACAAATACTAATCCAATACTAATCCACTAACTGTCCCACGCAGTTGGTAGGGGTGTAAGGTGTTTATCGGTTCGGTTATCGGTTAATCGGTTTATTCGATTCGGGTTGTTCGGTTAAAAAAAAAATTTGGCTCATAACCGAAAACCGAACCGAACCGAAAATATCTATAACCAAACCGAAGTTCGGTTCGGTTATGGGTCAAAACCGAAAACCGAATTTTTTACTTAAATTACACTATTTATATATTTTTTTTAATTTAATTATATATATTTTTGGCAAAAAAAATATTTCAAGCATTAAAAAGTGTTTTTTTTATATTAGTATAAAATTTAATGGATATTTTTTATATTTAAAATAATATAAATATATAAAAAATATATATATTTATATAAATTCGGTTTTCGGTTCAGATAGCTAAACCCATATCCAAACCGAAAACCGAATTTTTAATTCGGTTCGGTTTGGTTTTAACAAGTTCGGTTCGGTTATATGTTCGGTTCGGTTCGATTTTTGGTTTATTCGGTTAATTAACCGAACCGTGAACACCCCTAGCAGTTGGAGCGAGAGAGGAACGAACACTTAAACTGGTATGAAAATCATCAAATAAAGCATATATAGCAACCCCTTAGTGAAGATGTCAGCGAACTAATAACAAAAAGGCACATTAAGAACTTGAACCTGACCAGTGGCATATAAATCACGAACAATTGAATGTCAATCTCAATGTGTTTCGTGCGCTCATGCTGTACATGATTGGATGACAGATAAACGGCACTAACATTATCAAAATAAAAAAAGTTCCGACAAATACAGGTGTATGAAGTTCACGCAATAAATTTCGCAGCAAGCAAGTCTCGGCACCAGCATTAGCAACACCCCGATACTCATCCTTCGCAATGGACCGAGAAAGCGTAACCTGACGTTTGAAAGACCATGACAACAAATTGTTACCAAGAAATACACAATAACATGATGTTGACTGACGATTAGTCGAACAACCAACCCAATCCGCATCCGAGTAAGCAATCAAAAAGGTGGTAGAAGAAGAGTAAAGTTGTAACCCGTAATCCAACGTACCACTAATATACCGCAAAATCTGCTTAAGAGCCGAGAAATGAGGCTCACGCGGATCATGCTTATAAAGGCATACCTAAAAAAACATAAGAAATATCAGGACAAGTAAAACTGTGGTACTAAAGAGCACCAGCAAGGCTACGATATAAAGTCGAATCAGAAACCGTATCACCGTGAGCCCCCAACTTGGACTCAGCATCAAGCGGAGTCTGGCAAGGATAATATCCCACCATATGAGCACTTTCTAGAATCTCATAAGCATATTTCCGTTGGGATATATGGATCCCAGAAGAAGTGCGAGTCACGGAGATTCCAAGAATAATTAAGAACGAAAAAGATTATTAATGGTAATAGGGGTGGAAATGGGCCGAGCCGAGCCCAAGCCTTCCAGAGCTCGAGCTCGGCTTGTTTATATTTTAGAAAGTTCAAGTTCGAGCTCGGCTCGGTTCGAGCGTTAAGATTTGAGCTCCAGCTCGGCTCGTGTTATGATATATAATGCTTGAGCTCGGCTCGTTTATGATGCGCTTATACAAAGCTCGAGCTCGGGTCGTGTTTTGACCTTGTTTGTTCTTGGTCGTTCTTGGTCCAAAATAGAGAGCAAAACTGAAAATAAAGAGGTGAACAAGAAAGAGCAGTAAACAACATAACCAACAACCTTAATCTATCCTATTACATCTCAATCAACTACAACAACTAACATCACAATAACCTCACAACACTCCCTATTTCACAGTCAACCACAATAAGCTCGAGCTCGGGTCGTGTTTTGACCTTGTTTGTTCTTGGTCGTTCTTTGTCCAAAATAGAGAGAAAAACTGAAAATAAAGAGGTGAACAAGAAAGAGCAGTAAACAACATAACCAACAACCTTAATCTATCCTATTACTTCTCAATCAACTACAACAACTAACATCACAATAACCTCACAACACTCCCTATTTCACAGTCAACCACAATAAACAACCAAGACTTAAACCTAAAAGAAAGAAAACAAGATCTCAGTTTTTCTTTCATATATCATAGATAGCTTTAAGATCTTTCAAGATCTTAACAGCTCGAGAGAAAATCACCATAGATCTAAACGAACAAACCAAGAACAATAATTGTACCTACCCGAGGACCTATCAATGATCTTATCGTGGTCTTACTGATCTTCGAGAAACATGAAACCAAAGGAGTAAAAGGTTTTGTATAGCATGATTATGTTCGAGTGTTGGTGTTTGTAGCCGTGACCTTGTTGAGTCTTTGTTCTCAGTCGTATAATAAGAATAAAGGAGTTTGTTTGTGTTCGGTTAGATCTTAAGCAGTAGGAAAGATTCAAGGTTAAGCTTTATAGTTGATATTAACTGTGGTATATTTGTTTGGTATGCAAATGAAATTTAAAAAAAAAAAAAAAAAAAAAAAAAAGATGTATGTTGCGTTTTTGAGAAGTTTATTTGAAGCGAGAGTGTGTAATGAAGATGTTTAACCGGGGGCGTAATAACGTGAGTAAAATTAGGGAGAGTTGAGCGTTGTATATAAAGCTCGGGCTAGGTTATTAAATGAGCATTAATTTAGGCTCGGACTCGGGCTCGAACTCGAGCTCGTTTAAGCTCGGCTCATCTGAGCTTTTACCGATCCGATTTTGAGCTTTTTAAGAGCAACTCGGTTTGTTTCCACCCCTAATGGTATGTATCATACGCTCCGACTTACCATTTTTTTGAAAAGTTTTGGGCCAAGAAAAACGAAAGTGAATGTCTTTGGATGCAAATAATTGATGAAATGCATTTTTGTAAAACTCATCATCACGATCACATTGAGTTAAGATGGGTTTTTACAAATTATGAAAAAGGACAAACTTAGAGAAGACATCAGATTTATTAAGTAACGGATAAACCCACAAATAATGCGAATAATGATCTAAGAACAAAACATAATACCTAAAACCCGTAAGACTTGAAATTATGGAAGTACAAAAAATCCGAGTAAACAATGTCAAAACACGACCTAACAATAGTAATAGAACTAGAAAAAATGAAGCCTCACGTGTATACCAAGCTAACAAGCATGACAAACACTAGGGGACTTTCACTTTATTACAAGAAATATTATTCTTATACATAAGAATAAATAGCATTTCACTTCCCGGATGTCCAAGACGTTGATGCCACATATGTTGACTCACAAGAAAATCTTGAGGAGAAGGCCTCGTGACTAGATATTGTAGGACCTTAGATCTATCAACTTTAACACAAATATAAGCACTAGAAAGATGGAAAGATGGTGACTTGATGTATGTATATGTATTTCGTATAAGAGAGAGAGAGATGAAAAGATGAGAGCTTTTATTCAAGAACACACACACTTACACACACAAGCACACCTTACAAATGAGGGGTAAGGTGCCTTATATAGTTAGAGAGAAAGGCCTCATGGGCTTTCTAATGGACTTGGGCTTGGACTTGGTTTACATGAATTATATAACAAGGCTTATGAAACATAGCACATAACATATTAGCTTCCCAAGCCCAAAGCCCAATGACTAAACTATTACTAAACTTAACAAACGACACAAAGTTACAATATGAGAATGACCATCACTTCTATATATAAATATTTTAATGCTAACAATCTCCCCCTAAGGGGTGGTCATTCGAATGATGCTCCATGTGAGTGGGTCTTCCGTGTTCTTTGTCTTCAACTTTGTGTGTCGTTGTAGAATAGTCTTTAGTCTTTGTTCCTTCATGCTTTGTGATCATTGATAACTGATTTTTCATCGATCTTTGTTCCTTTGTGATGTGGAGTTATCTGCCTTTCGTCACTTCTGCGTCTGTGGTGGTTGTTTGCCATTCCAACATGCTCATACATCTTTGGACTTTGATATTCATATGCACGTAGTTCCCTTTCTTTCACTTTGATCTTTAGTCTTTATACTTTGTAGATTCTTCTTTTTGGCGTAGAATCTTTCTTTGAACTTTGTGTTGTATAGATCTTTGAGGGAGCTTTCTTTAACTTCCAGATGTATGTATGAGCATGTGGAATCTGTCGCCATGGAGATGAAGTGTCCCTGCATATAAACAGTTAGCAATAAAACATCCGGTACTTACAGATAAGAATTAGAGATCATCAACAGCATAGTGTGAAGACTCCTTCTAACCCTTACCAAGGCCGTTCCCATGTCAGATACTCTCGAGAGAGCTTACAAGACCTACTTAGTAGCTCAATGACTGGGTGAGTCGCTGGGGATCACTCCACGACTGTAGACCGTTTGAAACCACCGCGAACACTAAGCGTAACCCATAAAGAATTACCGAAGTGACCTGCTGTCAGGGCTGCTTGATGTTGACCCTGGCAGGAATTTCCATTCAATCATTGAGAATCACGAAAGTGAATCCTCTCATAAATGTTCTGGCAGATTGCTAAGATCTGCGTAGGACTCTATAATTTACATCTGGCGTCCTTAATGTTGAACAACCAGTGTAGAAATATCATGTGTTCCTATGAGATCTTTTGATGAATCTCGGGGCTCTAGACTCGATAAGTGTACATTTGGTTTCCTATGCGGAGATTAGGGAGAGGTCTCCTACTTCAATATCAACCATCTCTAAGAGACAGGTCGATAGATTACACCGGTTCCCCGTGAGAATGAAACAAGCTCTTTTAAGAGAACTTGAGTGGTTAAGAAGGTTTAGTGCAGTGCGTCACTGGGTCCATGATGTCTTTGTCTTCAATACCGGTGTCACCTTAGTAACAACCAGTAGCATATGAGTTGAACCCGGTGTCTGCCCTAAGGTTGAACATTTGGAGGGCTATTTCTTTTCACCCTTTTTCACAACTTTTCTTTTTAATTCTTCAACCCCTTCTTTCTCCTTTCTCATTTTCTCCTTTTTTCAATCATGCCTAAGGACTTCTAGTTCTAATCTATTGGAATTGTCCTTGGGTAGATCCCTCCGGCTCTGGCGGATCATAGGACGGTTTTTCCTAACCTTAGTCACCTTATAACTCCATGACTATCCTATCATTGCCATAAAACCATTCATTTGAAAGTCTCTCAAAGTGTTTATGATAATAAAACACATTGTTGACACTTTGAGAGTTTTGCATTTCTTTAGATGGACTCCCCCTTCACATGTGCTCATGAATATTTTAGAAATTTGCACATGCGTGAGGAGTTTGCACTTTTTGAATTGATCCACTTTCAGCGAACATGACCGATTCGAGACACGCTTACATCACTAGTTAGACTAGCTTGAAATTATTACCCGTCCTGGTCAAGTCCAAAGAAAGTCTCTCGATACGGTACACTCTACTCAGACAAGTCCTATTCGAGACACGCTTACATCACTAGTTAGACTAGCTTGAAATTATTACCCGTCCAGGACAAGTCTTTTCGATTAATGACATTTTAAGCTTCGTCAATTCATTGGTACTAACTGAGTCGAGCTCTTTTGAGATTCAGCCACAATCTTTAAACATCTTTGATCACATTTTAATCATGTCTTCTCCCCCTCAAAAATAGCATATCGTGATATTTTTTATATCAACAGATTAAGAAAAAGCTTTTGGAGAGAAAGACAGATTCTGCATGAATTTGGAACATTTTTGTTTTTATGAAATACTCCCCCTTAATGATAGCACATTATAAAATCAATTAAGGGTTTTGAGGGAGTTATCTTGAGCACTAATTTTGAGAGATTTTGAGAAATCTTTTGAACAATCTTGAAAAAGTGCTCAAGAATTTTGTTTGAAAACGAGTTTTTGTTTGAAGTCTTTTTCGTTTGTTTAGACTCGAACTTTTTGAAAAAGAGTTCGTCATTGAACGTACGAGTCCTTGATTTGAAAAATAATCAGAAGTCATCGTTTAAGTACGGGTTTCGTACTGAAGTATACGAAAGCCATAGTGAAGAAACATTTGAGAAACGACATGTTTTAGAAAAACATTAAAAAGAACTCCCGCTCAAGCATCTGTACATGTCCGTATCATTGTTGAATGACATTTCTAGAAACGTACAGAATATTGATTTATACGAGAGACATGTCGTGAGAAGAATATTTTTGGATTTTTTGATTTTATATTGTTTTTGTATTTTTTGAAATTTTATATTTTTATATTTTGTTTTTGTTGGTTTTTCAAATTTTGTATTTTGTTTTTCAAAAATATTTACAGCGAAGCGGTTTTGAAAACATTTTTCAAGAAGATTTGAGAAGACGTTCTAGCTCCTCAGGAGTTAGGCTTCGCATGTCAATTCGTCGAACTAAATAGTCAAACCTTTCTTTTGGAAGGGCTTTAGTAAATAGATCGGCGAGTTGATAATCAGTCTTAACGAAAAATAATTCAACAGTACCCTCTTCCACGTGTTCTTTGATGAAATGGTAGCGGACTTTGATATGCTTCGTTTTAGAGTGATGTACGGGATTGCACGAGATGGCTATGGCACTTTTTGAGTCACAATACATAGGTATTCTATCAAAAGTAAAGCCATAATCTGTGAGCTGTGTCCGCATCCAAAGAACTTGGGCACAACACGCAGATAGAGACACATACTCGGCTTCGGCGGTTGATAGCGCAGTACAATCCTGTTTCTTTGACGACCAGCTTACAAGCTTTTCACCCAAAAATTGTGCTCCACCTGATGTACTCTTTGCTGTAACTTGATCACCAGCATGGTCTGCATCTGAAAATGCTGTTAGATTAAACTCCGAATCCTTCAGATACCAAAGTCCCATGTTAATGGTGCTTCGTAGGTACCGAAAGATCCGTTTAACCTCTTTGAGGTGAAGTTCGGTAGGCTTTGCCTGAAACCGTGCTAACAAACAAACAGCAAATTGGATATCGGGTCGGCTAGCAGTTAGGTACATGAGAGAACCGATCATGCTCCGATATTTTTTCGGATCGATGGGTTTCCCAAATAAATCAGCACCTATTTTTGGTGAAGTGACCATTGGTGTACCAACAGAATCACAGTTTTCCATTCCATGTTTTTTCAAGATCTCGATTGTATATTTAGCTTGATTGATAAAAATACCACGAGGGGATTGATGAATTTGTAAACCAAGAAAGAATTTTAGTTCCCCCATCATGGACATTTCAAATTTACTTTTCATGAGATTTTCAAAATGTTTTGAATGGTTAGGATTGGTTGATCCAAAAATAATGTCGTCCACGTAAATTTGAACGATCAAAATGTCATCTTTGAACTTTTTGATAAACAAGGTGTCATCAACCGTTTCTTTTGTGAAATTATTTTTGAGCAAGAAAGATGATAGTTCGTCATACCACGCTCTTGGAGCTTGTTTTAAACCATAAATGGCTTTCTTAAGCTTGTAGACGTAGTCTGGATGTTCCTTATCAACGAATCCTTCTGGCTGACTTACATACACTTCTTCTTTCAGAGTTCCATTCAAGAAAGCTGTCTTAATGTCCATCTGATAGACTGTGATGTTTTTGTGAGCGGCATAGGCTAAGAAAATCCGGACTGCTTCAAGTCTAGCTACAGGCGCGAATGATTCCTCGAAATCTATCCCTTCTTCTTGTGGATAACCTTTAGCCACGAGACGAGCTTTGTTGCGAATAACAGTCATTTCCTCATCTAGTTTGTTCTTCCACAACCACTTGAGATCAAGAACTCGTTTATCAAGTGGTCGTTCAACAAGTTCCCAACTGTCATGTAACAGGTATTGAAGAAATTCCTCCTGCATCGCTTCAATCCATGGGTTTTCTGCCATTGCTTCCCGAATGTTCTTAGGTACTTTGGTGCTTATTGAGCAAATGTAAATGCACAATTCGTGATCGGTGGCAAGTTGTCTCCTCGTCTGAACTGGCATTGAAGGATCACCAATAATATGTACTAACGGATGGTCTTTTGTCCATTGAAATGTAGAAGGGTACCTTTGGTTGAACGAGTGTGTGTTAGATGGTTCTTGTAACCTTGAGGAAGATTCAGCAGAGTCTGATGCAAACGGGTTTTCAAATACTTCTTCTTCTTCTTCTAACGCAACATCGTTTGAATTATTTGTAGGTTCTTCTTGAAAATTTGTGTTTGAATTATTTTGGTTTTGCTCATCAACGTTTGGTAGAACAGTTTCAAGTACTGGAGTTGCTTGAGTAGATGTAGATGATGTTGATGTAGTTGGTGCTTCAGCTTCGATTGTAGTAGATGCATCATGTGGTGGTGGTGGTGGTTGATGGTTGTGAGCGGGTGCAGCGGAATGTTGTGGAGATGCATTTGTCAAAGTTCCACCATAATATTCATCAAACATTAACTCGAAGAAGTTTTCCAGTTCTTGTTCTGAAGGTTTATCCGTGTTTGTTGAATGAGCTCCATTAGGCACGAGTCCTGAACTGATGTGTCCAGAAGTCTGCTGGTTTGGTGCGGGTCCTAATCCGTTTTGATTAGAAGCCATTGGATTAAGCGCGGGTTCTAGAGCGAGTCTCTCAGAAGCCATTTGTGAAATCTCGTCAAACTTCACATTCATCGTCTCCATTATCTTTTTCGTTCTTCTATTATACACCCTGAATGCCCTCGAGTTTTCTGAATATCCAATGAAGATTCCAATATCACCCTTAGCTTTTAACTTCCCTAGATCTTCTCTGTCATTCGTCGGATAGCACAAAGCGCCAAACACGTGTAAGTAAGAGATGTCAGGTTTACGGTTGTTCACTAGCTCATATGGGGTTTTATTGAATCTCGGATGGACTAGGGATTGGTTTTGAGTAAAGCAAGCAGTGGCTACAGCATCAGCCCATAAGAATAGTGGTGCACTAGAATAGATTAGCATTGTGCGAGCAGCTTCCACAAGAGTTCGGTTTCTTCTTTCAACTACCCCATTCTGCTGTGGAGTTCTAACAACTGATGTTTGGTGTGTGATTCCAACATCCTCAAAATAGGTTCTTAACTCCTGATTTGTGAATTCTGTGCCATTATCTGTTCTTACAATCCTTACTGGAGCTTGAAGTAGAACTTGAATACGCTTCAGAAAGGTGATGATGATGCCTGGTGCTTCGTCTTTTGATCTCAAACACTTTACCCAGGTATATCTTGAATAATCATCAACAATAACAAGAATATACTTCTTCCCATTAATGCTTTCAACTCTCATTGGGCCACATAAGTCCATGTGCAACATATGTAACCTTGCTTCCGAACTAGGTACGGTTTTGGGTTTATATGATGCTCTTTTGCTTTTTCCTTGTTCGCATGATGGACATAGGTGTTCCTTGGTGTATTTGAACTTAGGAAGTCCGGTGACGATGTTGTCTTTGGCTAACTTGTTGATGGTGTCAAAATTGAGATGGGATAAACGTCTATGCCACAGCCAGGACTTAGTTTCGGTTGCCCTTGTCATAAGACAAATTGGTGATGTAGAAGCCATTTGGTTGATGTCGATAGCATACAAATTTGTACCACGATTACCAGTTAAGAGATCATCACCAACCAAATTTCTTATAAAAACCGTGTTTCTCCTGAATGCAACTTCTAAATCTGCATCACAAAACTGCCCGACTGAAAACAAGTTGTGTCCCAACCCTTCGACGTAGTAAACTCGAGTGATTAAAAAATTCTCAAACCGAAGATCTCCATAACCCTGAATAGCTGCTACATGATCATTTCCAAAGCATACAGTTCCCATGAATTTCCAGACGAAATTGATCAGCAGCTTTAAATTCCCGGTCATGTGCTTGGAGCAACCCGAGTCGACGATCCAAAGACATATTTCGATAACCTGCCAAGAACAGAAGAGTTTGTGTTTGGAAACCGTTTTGAATTTGGTTCCATGGGGTTAGGAGTAAAAGCAGAATCACACTCATAGACAGTTGCTACTTGTTTAGCTTGAGTTATTTCTAATTTGCCGTCCTTAAGAGTGAACTCTCTACCCGTCGGAATCCACATACAAAACTTGAGGTAGTTCCTAGGCATTTGACTACTAGTGGTAGACCTAAAACGTGCAACTAATCTTTCTATAGATCTAGATCTGGCACTAGTTCCCTTTGGAACATACTTCTGTTTAGGCGTAACATTCACATTCTTAGAAACATATTCATCATGAACATCATTAATTAAACATTTCTTGCATATTAAACAAACAGAGTCATTACATGCAATAGAAACAGTACTTGTGACATTACATTCAGATGAAACATGTCTCTTATTACAAAGCGATAAATTCCTAGGGTGTTCTTCTACTTCTTCAACTTTATTCTTGCTACTACTTGTAGAAACATGCGAGACTCTGTTGTTCCTTGTATTGCTCCTAGAATTTAGTCTGCTGCTCCTAGAGGTGCATTCTAATCCTGTAGAAGGTAAGGCACACACATTAGGATTTATATTGTTGTCCTTTTTAGCATCACTAGACTCTTTAGAATTATCCTTTTTGCACGCATTTATCTTAGAAGTGGAGGCAGACGCATTAGTGGGACTAATCCTAAAAAGGCCAGGTGCTAGAACTTTTGGTGTTTCGACAACCGTTTTTCCTTTATCAACAATCTTTTCATTTTCAATTTTATTGGGCAAGGGTGTTGGAGTGACTGGTTTTGACAAATCCTTTTTCTCATCGACTTTTGGAGCAAACCGTGAAATTGACATTTTTGGTTTTTGAACCGTGTTTGAGACATTTGGTTTCTCCGAAGTCAATGGTTTTGCAAACTTAGTTTCCTCACTCTTTTTTTTTTTACTTTCAAGCTGAGCCCTCAAAAGATCATTTTGCTCTTTCATGTTCTTTAAGGCACGCTCATACGACAATTTGTCATACTTGCATTCTTCCTTTTTTCGATCAAGTTGTTTAAAATATGACACATTTTCTTTTTCAAGCTTTATAAGAGCATTTTCATATTTTGAAACAATTTCGGAGGTCTCAGCTCTTAGTCTTTCATCGTCTTGAACAGAGTATGTTTGTAAAATGATGGACATAATATCAGTGGTCATAACAGCTTCGAAGAGAGAATCATTTAGGTTTTCCAAAACATTCATGTTTTCACGAGTATCATTAGCTTCGTTTACCAGGGATTTGTGGTCCTTGACAAAGGCGGCCGTTTCTTTTAAGAAAGCACGTTCAAAATGGATTACCCTCGCACTGATGTTATTCAGTGGGATAGTAATTTCGTTTTCAAAAACTTTTTTCTGTTCAATATGAAAACTGGAATGCCAGTTGTTAATATCGATTGTAGTTTTAGAAGCAACAATATTTTGAAGTTCTTGAATTCTCTTTTTAACGTCATCCAAAATTTCTCTAGCCTCACTTGTATTAAAAGTGTTGTTAGAAGAAATTTGTTCCATTTTTGAAAGAGATTTAGAAACAATTACTTTCTTAGAAACCATTTTTGAGAATGGTCGTTTTATGGAAAACACAGATGGTTCTTTTTGTGGAACAAAAGTAATTCCCGAAAGTTTGTTCAATTTGTTGTAATCAATGGGTTTCAAATCCTTTTGTTTCATTTTAGTAATGCTCTCTTCGACATGTTCTATCGTTTGCACAGAATCCCGAACGACGGGAGGATCATGTTTGGTGTAAATCATATTACCATTATACAAAACATTCTGTTCTTGCTGAGCTTTCTTGAGATTACTGGGGGTGTTGTTACCAAGACCCACTTTATGTTTCGTATGGTAAACCGGATTAGTTTGATTTGAAATCATTTTCATTGTTTGACTTGACTGACCCGACTTAACCACCAATTCTTCTAAATGAGCAATCATGTGTTCTGACTCTACGATTTCGGCCAAAAGTTTGTCTTCTTTCTTTGCAAAGTCCTTTTTCAACTCATCCCTTTCTTTTTTAAGATAGGTATAAGCTATTTTTTGTTTAGAAAGTTGGTTTTGTAAATCAGAAATTTCCGCGTTTAAAGATTTTATCTTTTTGAAAGAATTAACATCAAGTGTATCAAACTTGAGTTGCAATTGTTTTTCCCTTGAAACGGAATTTTGATAACCAGTTTCTAATTCAGACAATCTTTTGTTATGAAATTCAAAAGATTTAGCGTTTTCCTTGTAACTCTCAAGCTCAGTGGTCAATTTAACATTCGCGGCCTTAACATCGCGATTGACCTTTTTCACTTTTTCGATTTCAATATGACAATTATTCAATAATGATTCAAACAAAGCACGTGTTTCCTCATCATTCTCAGCATGCTGTGAAACGAAGCCTCCATTATGATTTACATCTGGAGTTGCTGAAGGAGTATTGCTACTACTTGGCGTGTCCAGATATGTATCATAAGTGGGTGCTAGCTTCTCAGAATGTTGTTCCTCATGAGGAGACATATCAAATATATCATTATTGTGACATGTGTTGAAATTTGGTACCTCAGATGGTGCATTGGTGTCATAAACAGGAAGTGTATCAGAATCCGTGTCATACTTAGCTTCCTGAAGATTCGCCATGAATATGCAGTTCGCATCGATATCCTCTCTATCTTCCATGTCATCCATAAGAGCCATAAAATCATTCTCCTCGTCATTCAACTGAAATCCTGCCTCTGCCTTTTGTGCCAACATCACTGCTTTCTGCAAGTACGCTAGATCTTTCTTGTTCGGCTTAGTAGGACAGTTCCGTGCCATATGACCTACACCCTGACAGTTGAAACACTTTACAGGATTACCCTGATTCACATTTCCCAAATTCCCAACTACTGGAGCTGCAACATTTCTATTCTGATTACCCATTGCCTGATTACCAACATTCTGACCTCTCTTATTTCCAACAAACTGACCCAACTGATTCCCTGCATACTGACCATATTGATTTGCTGCATTCTGATTCCCTGCATTCAGCATATTCTGATTCCCCATGTTAATTCCAGTAGCATATCCTTGCTGATTCCCATAAACTCCAACCATTTGGCCTCCGTTGCCCATATTGAAACTCGACTGAGCAATCTGCTTATTGCGAGTGTTCGATGAAATCCTTTGGTTGTTGTTTGTTGGTGTAGAATAGCGTCCTTGGAATGCCTTTGACAGAAAAGCAAACGCTTGGGTCAATGCTGCAGTAGCTTCATCATTTTCAGTGAATTCTGGTTCTTGGAGTTGTTGGTATTGCTGTTGTGGAATAACATGTTGTTGTTGCTGTGGGTAGAACTGTTGTTGGTAGACCGATGTTGATTGTTGAATGTATGATGGTTGCATGTAGTTGTGAGTGGAAGATGATGATTGTTGTTGTGTGTTCACTGGTAGCGGTGTTGGTGTAGTAGCAATTAATGCAAGAGGATCATGATTCTTTGCCAATCTTTCTTTCCTTACTTCATTAGCCTCAGCTTGGTTTCGCTTCAAAAAGTCATAGAGTTGATCATAGTTCACCTTATGTAAATCCTTTGTTTGATTGACAATTGTAACATAACGACCCCATTCTTCTGGAAGGTTATTGATGAATTTGATGTTTGTTGCAATTGTTCGAGGTGTCAACTTGTTTCTGATTAACTCATTCATCAAAGTGCAAAACCTTGTGTAGTAAGATTCAATCTGTTCACCTTTAGTGGATGTAAAGTTCTCCCATTCAGTAAGAAGTTTGTTCTCAACGTCTTGTTGTCCAATCTCTGTTCCATGACAAATCCTTCTAACACGTTCCCACATAGCATAAGCAGTTTCACAACTGTCGACCGCAGCAAAGATCTCCCGTGGTAATCCAAGTTAGATTAAATGCATTGCCATATCATCAACGGCGATCTGCTTCTTGTCTTCCTCTGTGTAATCTGCTTCTGTTTGTTCACGCACGAATGGTTGAGTAGGAGGTGTTGTATTTGGATTGCCTTCAATTTGAACTTGTCTTGGCTTGAATGGACCATTTGTAATGGAGTTGATCATTAATTTACCATCAGGCTTTGTTTTGATGTAACGAAGCATGCGGCTTGTCCATGGGAGATATCCACCTTTTTCAAGCATCGGAGGTCGGTTTTCCGCACCGGCTGCATGAATATCTTGCTGAGTTGCCATTGATGAAGTGTAGATTGATAAAGTTGATTCTTGGATCGTTCCAACGAAGTAGGAGTTGTGTTAGTGTAAGTTGATGCAAGTTTTTATGGTGAAAAATTTGATCTGGAACCTTAAAACCTCAATAACTTCCGTTCGGAGTGGATTTGGGCCTCGAAGCTTGGCTTGAATGATTATTCAACGTGTCCTTCTTCTCGGTCTAGATTATTCAACGTGTCCTTCTTCTCGGTCTCGCGGTCGTTTTGACAGCTGATTCGTCGAAAACGGAGTTACGGTTCAAAAGTTATGGCCGTTTGAAGTTTGGTTGTCAGAAGTTAAAAACTTACGCGTAAAGCTTGATTTTACGCGTAAACCTTGAATAATCTTACGCGTAAAATGTTATGCGTAACCTTTAAGTTATGCGTAAGATCTAAAGTTATGCGTAAACAAGATTGTTTATGCGTAGACTTTGAATTTACGCGTAAACTTAGAGTTTATGCGTAGAATGTTACGCGTAAGGTTTTTTCAACCAATTTGATCTCTCAAACTTATCCAAGCTTGAAAGATATCCCGTGTCGAAGTATTCCACAAACTTATCCAAGTCAGGGAAGTACTGAGTCACCGTAGCACGGAGAGAGGACCTGTGATAAAGCTTATGCGTAGAACACTGAAACTTATGCGTAAGATTAAATCTTATGCGTAAGATCTGACTTATGCGTAGAAATGGAACTTACGCGTAGGATTTAGCGCGTAGACTGACAAGTTAAGCGTAGGAACAGGGTTTTGACCAATGTTACGCGTAAGAAAAGGGTTTTGACCTTAGTTATGCGTAAGAAAAGGGTTTTAGGCCAAAATTTATGCGTAAAAAGGACATAAAGTACTGTTCACAGCTGTAGATTCGTACTATTCACCCAAGTTACGCGTAAAGTGACCAGAAAGCTTGAAAAATCCGATTTTTTCAAACAAAAACACTTTTTCCACTTGTTTCTTTTGATCAAATCTTTCCCAAAACACTTAGAAACACTAAAACTTCAATAAAGACAACAACTTTAACACCAAAACTTGTAAAAATCAAACCTTTTTTGAAGAAAAAGTAAACAAATGAATGAAAAGTGTAACTTTTTAACAAAAAACTTGATAAAACCACTCCTAAATCATTGTTAGGCGATTGATACCACTTGTAATACCTTAGATATATCAACTTTAACACAAATATAAGCACTAGAAAGATGGAAAGATGGTGACTTGATGTATGTATATGTATTTCGTATAAGAGAGAGAGAGATGAAAAGATGAGAGCTTTTATTCAAGAACACACACACTTACACACACAAGCACACCTTACAAATGAGGGGTAAGGTGCCTTATATAGTTAGAGAGAAAGGCCTCATGGGCTTTTTAATGGACTTGGGCTTGGACTTGGTTTACATGAATTATATAACAAGGCTTATGAAACATAACACATAACATATTAGCTTTCCAAGCCCAAAGCCCAATGACTAAACTATTACTAAACTTAACAAACGACACAAAGTTACAATATGAGAATGACCATCACTTCTATATATAAATATTTTAATGCTAACAGATATAGATCACTCGTACTATCAGATCGGAGAAGAACCCCAACGGGTCATAAAATCCTAAATAGAAAAATAAAACTCATCATCTTCAATGGTACACTTATTATCACGAATAAATTGACGAACATGAATTAGAATTTTATCAATGTTAGGTGTGACAAGAACATTATGTAAATAAAGTAGAGATGTAGGCAAAATGCTTTGGCCCATGTTGGTAATGAGAATAGATTTCTTGTCATCAACATAGGCAAATGGATAAAGGCACGCATTAAAAATAGTACTAAGAAAGTTAGTAGATGAATTAAGATGAAAAGTTGCACATGTATCCATGTTCACCCACCATTGGTAGGATCTTGAAGAGTCATGGCACTAAATGCATGAGGCAACAAAGTTTCTTGTCCTGAGCTAGTAGCAGTAGGAGGAGTATTAGAAGATGGTGGCACAGAAGTAGAAACATAATCATCAGATGGGCTAGGCTATCCAAATCCTGGTGGGCCATAACATGTTGTACGAGGCCGTGGGCCTGGCGAGGGAGTTAGCCAAGGACAAAAGCTTGGGCTTAAAAAGAGTTACTCGTCCGGTGTTGTTTGTCATGTACAGTGGCCTTATGCAAAAATTTAAAACCATTGCCAAATTGACATAAACCCTTATTAAAATTGAATCACACCTTATTTGGAGGAGAGTCACGAGTATCCTTGTGTTGTGTAGAGGAGCTTTTGACCAAAAGTACCGTAGGAGACGAAGAGCTATTATTTAGAATGTTTGTGACTTGGACTTTAACCTTATCTCTTCCGTAGTAACCATTGACCTTACGGTGTCAAGAGTCGGGAATGGGTCTGGATGAGCAATAATACTCGCCGCCTGTTCTTACTTGCCACCTAAGAAATTAATGGCTTAGGTAACAACATCGTCATTACTCATCAGAGATCCAAGATTCGTAAAAACTGTAGTTATAGACTTAATTTTCTGATAATAAGCATCAACCGAAAGGTCACCAATTTGAATCATGCGGAGTTCCCCTTTTAAAGCAATCGTCTTGGTGCATTCATTGTCAAGATTTTTTTCTCAATTTAATCCAAGTATCCTTAGCAGTTTTTGGATCAACAACAACAAGGCGTTCCTGGAGAGCATCCGAAAGAGTTGGAAAAATCCATGACGTGACAATTAAGTCAACTTTCAACCAGTCAGTAGAGGGAGGGGCAACAACAGTCTCACTTGATGATTAAGCTTTTATACATTTAGCGACGTCAAAACCTTCACAAGGATTATTTAAAACATAACACCAAGAGGAATAATAAGTTTGTTAAACATCTAGTTTGACAAGGAAAAGATTAGTTATGTTATGGACAACAAGTAATTTATCAACAATGGACAATTAAGAGTAGGAGATTGACCAGTCATGATGTTTCAAGGTAGGGGAATGATCAATGGAATTAAGAGGGAGGAAAAAAACATGTAGACTGTGTTGGGATAGGATTAATTAGGGTTACAAATTATTATTATTATTATTATTTTTTAATCTTTGGTTATGATACCACGTAGGATGAATGATTAATTGATTAATCCATAATGTCATAATATAAATATATAATATATAAATAACATAATAAAATGGATTAAGCCTCCAAACATAAATAATGAGGCTAGAGCCCTAGACAAATACTAATCCAATACTAGTCCACTAGTTGTGTCCAATTTATGGAAACTTGGATGCCCATTGAAGGCTGTAAACTTGAAATAAACCCTATAATAAGTTGAAGGGCTTTTAAGTTTTAAATAAAGAAAAGGACTCCTATTATTTCAAATATAAATGGGCTTGCACCAAAACTGATATGAAATTACTAAGCCCAACAGATTTTTTAAAAGCTTCAATATACAGCTAAATTATGGATGATGTAAAAAATCTACCAAAATCGACTAGAAAGTAGAAACTCATAAAATGAGCAAGCAAACTCAATAACTTAAGAAAAGAGAGAAAGTTACCCTGTCATGTCTTCAAATATGGAGTTCGCGTAAGTAACAAAAATATATATATATAACGAATAATTTGCTGGATTTCTCGTAGACAACAATGATAATGATCTATCTAAGTACCCGTTGTTGTATGGAAATCTAACTTTGATTCCTACAATATATGTAATATATGTAACCGTATAACATATGCTAAGATACTTCTAATAAAATTGTTTTTCTCAAATCTAAAATCTATTGATATAACCAAATAATATAAGGCGACTACATTGGTTCCAATCTTTCACGCTTTATCATGTTCTAATGTCAACGCATTTACATGGTTAACTCTTGCTGTAAATAAAAAATACAAAAACATATGGCCTCATTTATGGACATGTTTTAATGCTTTCTATATGTAGCAAACGAATTAACATAACCACATCTCAAAGGAACATCAAATTAAAGAGACTACTAAATATAAGCAACGTAAATGCCGGGGGACAGATCCACCCGACCACTCCCGCCATCTCAGCTGCACTGGAACACACCAGTTTGATCCCGGTCTTGATAACCTTTCCCCCAGTATACTTATCGACCTCAAAGTCTACGCCCACAACCATCGACTGCTTCCATTGCGCTATAGACTTGAACTTAACCCTGCCAACCAAATCTACCCTCATCACTACCTCCCTCTCACCACCAGGCTTCACCATCATTCCACCTGTTACGAACGTATCATGCACGTGCTTTTCCTTGTGATGATTCTGGTGAAATCCATCTATAGTGTACACACCTAAGTGGACACGACTATTAGTACTCTTGTTAGGAAAATATGAAAAACTGAGATTCATTGGACGGTAGTAAATCCCGACTGGATTCTTGTTGTAAAGCTTAAGATCAAAGTAGATGGTGGTGCTATTCGTTGCGGTATTGGTGGTGGTGGCTTTGCTAAGCGTAGGAACGTAGATTTCTTCGATGGTGACTGCGGGAATTTTGCGATGTAGACTTTGTATGAACAATATAAGCACCACTGAAAATAGGGTGATATAAGTCATAATCTTAAGACTTTCGAGGCATACCCCATGATGAGACATTTTTTCTTTCTAAGGAATGGAAATTGGAAGCTGAATGTACTTCATGTTTGGAAGTTGGAAGTTTAATGCGAATTTATGTGGTGCTTATTTGGAGTAATATGCGGGAGCTTTTGGAAATAAGAAAAGCAAAGTGACCATGTGAAAATTATGATTTCTTATTTTTTAATTACATCTTGAAATCACATTCCAGAAGTTATCATTACGTTGATCCTGATTTGCAATAATTTAGTACTAAATGATATATAATAAGTTTTTGTTACATACCGTTATTATGACACTTTTTTTATATATGGAACCATGGTATCAGTACTCTTTTGGAAAGGCGATAGTTTATGTAAGAAAAGTAACATGATGTTAGAGAAATGAGTAAAACAAAGTTACAAGTAATCCGTACAAACAATTCTATGATCGTATAACCCTAATTCGTTGTTTTGGTTAAAGAGAACCCTATTTCAAGTACATGCATATATGAATGGGTCTTATCTATTCTAGAATGTCATAAGTTATTCATTTGGAAATTGCAAGGGAGGATTTAGAAAGAGTTTTAAGGTATGCCTACGTACATTCACGCTCTTTTGGTGTAATAGTAAAACTCAAAATAATAGAAACAGTAATATGTTTCTAAATAATTGATTTTTATAATAGAGCTTTACAATTATTAAAAATCTTGAACCTATCCTCGCATCACATTTACCATTACATAAGACAGCAACATTGAAGAATCTATAAATGGTATTGACCTAAGCCAGGTCAACCCTTTCAGATTTGTAGCCAACTCATGTCCATGTAACCCAGGGATATTTTATACTAACATGTACTGTAATAACTTATTGAATAAAAATCAGAAAATCAGAGAGCCAGATCTTAAGAGTTATTTAAGCATGTGTGGTACGTTGTTTTATACGCTTATGTTTTTGCCATATAGAAGTGCACTGAATCAACATAAATTTCAATTAATAATTGGCTGCCATTAATTTATCGCCATCTAAAATCATTTCCATCCATTGTATACAAGTAGTTCATGCCAACTAAACTCATCAAGTAACTTTCAGCTATATATATTGGTGTCACTATCATCAACCTTTTTTCTTGATTGGAATTCTTAGACTTATCAAGTATTCACGAATATAGGAAAAGGCATTATAAAGAAGAAATTGGATCTACATTCCTTTTAATCTAGTTTGGAATCAGTTTCCAACTTCTACGACTAATGTAAGATTAGGAATAAATCTTAATTTCTCGACTACAACTTTTTCATCGACTCTTTTAGCACATCGTTAAGTCTAGATGTAATCCGACATGCAGCATAGGCTAGACAATTGACTTGTAGAACTTGAGTGACAATGACAACATCAACACAATATAATCTACGACGGTCAACTCACAAACTTTTATGAGTATAAATTAATTATATGATCATCTATGCAGATGACTACACTCATCATTTCATCAAGTTTCTGAGTATAAATTAATCTTTCAGAAACAAACAATGTGCAAATTTTGATGCTCTAGAAAAAAGCTAAGCCTCGTAATTTTTAGAATCAAAAACTGAATATCGTAAATTTGTTAGAACTGATAGGAGACTTTTCAAATTTTGGGATCTATCTCTTTTCGCAAACGTTGAAACTTTATAATTTACACAACAATAAGCAAACACGAAGATGGGATCAATTTTCACTTTAAACTTAACCATTTTCTTTTTAGCTCATAAAAATTCCTATTTATGTGGCTCACACGTTGGTATCAAAACATGTACTAGCTCCTTGATGTGTATGCAACTTTATATATGGCGTATTAACGTATTTATTCTTAGGATGCCATCCAGTCCTTCACTTTCAATCAGTTTAATCAATAATCAAGACTTGAACATGGCATGAGCAGCTGATTCGTAATGAGCTAGCTTAAGATCCCAAGCTAGCTAGAGGACCGGCCGGAACTTAGCAATAGGTGTTCCTTGTTACACAGGTTTAAATATGTTTCCAAGATCTTTAATGATCAAACAAAACATCATGTATAATCATCATTAAAAGAAGTAATATAAAGGAAACAAGGAAGATTTGGTGAACCCATTATACTGATATATATAATCGAATGGGTTACAATAATTTACAGAATCCTAGACCTATATATACATATTGAAACAGTGCCTTCTTGAAGAGGCATACCGATTCTATAAAAGTAACAGACACAACCTAAACTAAACGTTACAAATCTTAAAACCTAAACTAAATAACTGCTACTAACTAACGTCCTAATTAGGCCCATAATTAACAGACTAAGGCTTTTTCTAAGTGGGCTTTTATGTTGCAGTAAAACAAAACTATCGATATACAAAGATTAATTAGATTACTTCCAACATTCCTGAGATCGTTTTAAATTTATTTGGATTCTTTATTCAGATCCGTGAGACAATTGAAGTTGTATCTAGCGAAGAACAACATGGGTTCAACTATCTTCTTGATCATCTATATATACACTCCTATTTTGGGTTGATAAAAGGTGCAAAAACACATCTTACACTGTTTGATCACCTTTGATTATTTTCTTTATTCAGCAACACCCTATTTTAGCTAACATAAACTATACTTCCTTTTCTCTTCTCAATCCGGACTTTCATTTTATCTGAAATAAAAATGCATCAATAATAGTTATATTAACTATACATTGGATGGATTTTATCGATCAGGGCCGGTAACTAGAGAGAGTAGGCAAGCAAGAGAGGTGTGGCAACAAACAGCTTCCCCTCCATACTCAAAGGGGACGGATATGATTGTGTTTCGAGTGGATTTGGTGGGTTAATTAAATCTTAAAAGGTTTGAACCATGAGGCATAAGGTGGAGTTGGCACGCTATGTGAGCATAAATTACACCAAGAAAATAAAATGCAAACAGAGCTTATTGAATTTTATAACACCAAGAACTATGATATGTATATTTTTAAGGTAATTTGTGCCCACTATAATTATATCAGATTACATACACTTACGTATAGTACTATGTTCTGCATTGTAGATTGTAGGTTTATATGATATTGCACGCGTGTGGCATGGAAATCAACTTCATCGATCAATAACGAGGTATAAGTTATTTCATTTTAACTTCTTTCAGACGAGACTGTATAAAAGCAAGTAGTAAATACCAAGTAATTATATTAAAAAATAAGGAGGTGTATATGTTCAATTCAATGGAAATCACAAAATGTACACACGTCACATGGCGATCAGTTTATTAATCTCTTGGTAGAGATCATTACATCACCAGTAAGATTTCACGCATCTCTAATATCATATGATCACTAAAATAGTAGCAGTCGAAAGGATCAATAACGCTATTTTCATGCTTAAGCAACCAAACGCACCACTCACACCGGATTCAAAAAGTTTAATGCCTTTCTTTTTTGGATATTGCTCTCCTGTTTGGCCAACCCACACATTGGCTACTACCTTCACTGTTCCCTTCTTACGGTACGCGGGTGACGTATGCCCAACTTTGGTGAGCACTTCTACCTTAAAAACTGACGATTTTACCGTCCTGTTAAATGGTGCTATGCCTCGAGTAGTCACGGTTTCTCTCACATGCTTGCTTCTTCTGTTACCTTGGTAAAACTTGGGCACGGTGAATTCTGCTACAGGAAAAGTCAACTTGATATTAGGGATGTAAGAAAACGTAATCTGAACAGGATCATAGTATGCTCCCATTGCTTTATTCTTATTATGGAGTTTCATGTCAAAGAAAATCGTTTGATTTGCGGCTGTGGTTGTGGAGGATATGTCTGATAGGTTGAGGGCTGAGACGTAAATATCCTTGAGCGTGAATATAGGATCGGATGGAGTGGTGTAGAAGACACATATAACGATCACAGTCGTTATGATTGTTAAAATTGATATGATTATGCACCAACAATTAGTGTGAAACCCCATGTTATTACCAATGCAAAACTAAGAATTTGTATTGATATTAGAACAACGTGAATGAAAGATTATATAAAGGGAAGAAGACTTATGACTTTTGGTTTAACTTAGGGTGTTGTTATAGATATTGCAACTTTGAAGAAATTCCCTTTTTGTTATGAAGAAGTCAATTCGTTAGGAATTTCCGTGTCATTTAAAATGAATACATCTTAAAAAGTCTTCAGCTGAACCAAGTGTTTAGACTTTAGAATATTGTTATTATGCATTGTTGTCTTGTTGACTTTGTTACAAGGATTATCCGGTTCATTTTTCTTCATTGGTTCTACAGATATATGTAGAATTGAATCATTAACGATAACTGCAAACTTACTTCATTAATTAACTTGTTTGATCCGTATTATTGACATATACATTTTCATTTATTAAAGTTAGAATTAAATATCAATATTTTAACTTTTTCCAAATACAAAACTTAGAAATTAAGCAAATAATCTTATCATATAAGGACCTGGTAAACAAACTGTACTGGTTGTGTAGCTTCCAAGAAAACCCTTTCCACAATATATAATTGTTATATCAATATATCTCCTTCCTTGAAATCTCATTATTATTATTATTATTATTATTATTAATAAAATATTGTTATTAAGGCTATAGAAATTGAAAGCCACGTATAAATATATCAAACCATCAACTCTACATGATCATTTCCTATCATGGTTTTGAGATTGGCCAGAAAAAGTAGATACTAGCCAAGTTGATAAATTTTCGACCATTTGCTAAGCTTTGGCTCCAAAGAAAAATCCGCTCTCCTGTCGATATGTCATGCAGTTCGGATAGGTTTGTTATTGCAGTTTTATGGTTGTTTTTTTCTATTATTATTCTTTTCGGTCTGATGGTTGTCCTGATAGTTCTATTCGCTTCACCATCTAGCCCCACCTTTTCAATCAATCTATTTGATAATCAAGCCTTGAATATGACAAGACCAGATGATACTCCTGCCAACTTTACAATCCACTTTGATCTTAAGCTAAAAAATGAGAACAAGGCTGTAGGCCTTCATTATCCAGGTCCAATCACAATCACATTTTCTTACTTCCCAAATGTGTCCATATTGGTTCCCTTAGCAGAGTACAAGTTGGATAGTTTTTATCAAGGTAACGGGAAGACTAAGCACGTGAGAGATTTTGTGGAAACAAACATATTCCCGACGGTGTTGGAAGGGACAGATATGATTGCTTTTCGGGTGGACACGGTGGCTACTTATAGGTACAAAAAGGTTGGGAGAAGGAGGCATAGGGTGGAGTGGGGATGTGTTGTGCGAGTAAATTACCCCACCAACAAAAAAATGCAAACGGGGTTTGTGGAAATGGTACAACCAGGTCTTGACTCCATGCTCCAACCTGAAGTCGATGATTATTGAAGATGTGTGCAGGTGTTCCTTTTCAGTTGTAGGCATCACCTTCATTTTCATGTACATGTAATCTAAGATATCTCTCTATATCTCTTTCAATCTACCATACTGTAATTTATGTAATTGATTATCAAATCTGATCTATATTCTAAGAAATTCAATTCAAGAAGATAACGTTATTCCACATAAAAGTTTAGTTTTTGTTAACCTTAAAAGTGAAGCCATAATCAAGAATTGCATTAGTATCTTACTTTCATATGCAAGGACTAGTTATGTTAAGTTAGTATAGTTAAGCATATAGTTTGCTATAAATATCCCTCTTAGTCACAACTAGGAGGGGTGAAGCTCCCATGCATTTGTAATTCTTTAGGTGTGTATGTTTTCTCCTTCTTCTCTCTAGAAACACACACATCATTCCCTCTCTATTCTTTAATAATACCATGTCTAATTCATACTTTGAGCTTCCCCGACCTCTTGAATCACATAAATTAACAATCTTTTAGATCCTACAATTGGCATCATAGCTATGGTTGTTATTTTTGTTGATTTATTTTTGGTTCGTACCCTTTTTCAGAGGCTGTTGTACCATTTTTTTTTACAGGTTAGAATTTTTTATCGTGCGTTGTGCTAACAGTTTTATAAAATTTTTGTATCATAACCCGTGAAGATTTTTGGTCAAAGGGGTGTGTTTATGCATTTTAGGCAAGATTCGATTTATTATGTTCGATTTATGATGTTCTTCAAACCGAATTCGATCCCTAGACACCGATTTCTGTCCCACCCTTGTGCACTGATTTCGGTCCCGCCCCTAGACACCGATTTCGGTCCCACCCTTAGTCACTGATATCGGTCCCACCCCCTAGACACCGATATCAGTCCCACTCTAGAAACCGATTTCGGTGTCACCCTTTACTCACACCGATATTGGTATCTAACCTTAACAAAATACCAAGACACTCTTATTGTGACTTCAGTGTTTAACATCACAAGTCCAAGGTCAAACCGAACCAAGAAGAAAAATCAAATGATACGACATCACAAGTCCAAGGTCAAACCGAACCAAAAAAAAATCGAATGATACGACTATGATAATTGAGTATACTACAGCCTCGACAAAGTCAAAAACAAAACCAAATCCTAAACTAGACACAACCATGGACCTTCACCGTCACTCCTCAACACTCACAATCAATCAAGACTCGAACTTAAGAAAAATAAATAAATAATCTCAGTCTTCTTTCGTGTAATGCAAAGTTATATCAGGACTTTTAAAGGTCTTCACACGATAAAACAAACATCATCGATTTGTTTTTAAGGTTACACTTCATATTAAATATCCAAAACTAAAAGGAGAATAAAGATAACGATTATGTATTCTCTTTTCTTTGTTCGTTAAAAAAAAAAAAAAAAAAAAAAAAAAAAAAAAAAAAAAAAAAAAAAAAAAGACAAACACGAAAACAATACTTTTAGACCATACCTGAGACCCTCCAAAGGATATTGAAGCCCTAAAGACACATTCTTGATTTGATTTGAGCTGATCATGCAACCAATATACGCCTCCTTGTCACCGCAGTAACGCGTTGACAATCAGATAATCTTTTAACTACCTGCAATTATACGACTGTTTTAACTAAAGTTGTTGCTATTTGTAAATTAATTGTTAAAAAAATATGCCCGCATAACATCGCATTGCCAAAAAATATAGTTATGGGGTACTCGCCGCCGCATCATACTGGTACCCTGCTAGTTTGCATATATGAGCATGACTAACCAACTTATCTTTATTATTTATAGAAGTATTTGTCTCAAGTAATTCAGAGAGAAATCATAAGTTTAGTGGTACTGAACTTAGTTTTTATTCTAATTGAAGATCATTTCAAATGTTAAATTTTTAGAACATAAAACTTTTATGTCGTTTATGAATGAGACACATTAACATAATACTTGTTACTTTAGGGAGTTTTGTGAGTTTTCAAAGATTTTAAAAGCCAACACGACATCATATCCGACTTTAGGTTAAATAAGTAGACAAGTAAAACCAAAGGGACAATAGAACAAGGGCCGTTTGTTGGTCTTTGGTGTAAGTTTCAAATTGAAAAGAAAATAATTATTCTTTTGGTAAGAGTAATGGGTGAGGTAATGAAATATGTGGTAATGAAATATTGATAGTACACTATTAAGATGGGTTTTGGTTGGTTTTGCTTATTTTTGTGAGCCATATTTTTTTTAATCTCTATTATATATGAGACATAGGTTATATCATTTCATATTCATTACTTTTTTTATTATTTAAATAATTTTTTTTATTTAAAAATTTATTATAAAATATATTTAAATAAATATAATTTATCAAACTCGCCTTAAATTCAATTTTTATTCGACTCACTTATAAACCCAACAGAACAAGTGGATGTAGGCGTGTAGCTTCCAAGAAAACCCTTCACGAAAGTTGACACTCTTGAATTTTCATGGTACATCTATTACTCCGTTTATCTTCTTTGCTTTAAATTTTAATAATAAAATAACAGTAATAATGTTGTTATTAAAGGTATTGAAATTGTTAGGATATGTACTCTTTCAACCTCTCTCACGTATATAAACTAGGTGGCTCACAACAAAATTCTTCATTTCCTTGTCAATATGTCATACGGTTCGACATGTAGGTTTTGTATTACCTCCATTTGTGGTTCATGTATTATTTTCGGTCCGATGGTTGTCCTGTTAAATCTATACGGTTCACCATCTAGCCCCACCTTTTCAATCAATCTATTCGATAATCAAGCCTTGAACATCACAAGAACAGATGATTCTGCCACCAACTTTACAATCCACTTTGATCTTAAGCTAAAAAATGAGAACGTTGCTGTAGGCCTTCATTATCCAGGTCCAATCACAATCACATTTTCTTACTTCCCAAATGTGTCCATGTTGGTTCCTTTAGCAGAGTATAAGTTGGATAGTTTTTATCAAGGCAACGGGAAGACAAAGCATGTGAGAGATTTTGTGGAAACAAACATATTCCCAACGGTGTTGGAAGGGACAGATATGATTGCTTTTCGGGTGGACACGGTGGCTACTTATAGGTACAAAAAGGTTGGGAGAAGGAGGCATAGGGTGGAGTGGGGATGTGTTGTGCGAGTAAATTACCCCTCAAACAAAAAAATGCAAACGGGGTTTGTTGAAATGGTACAACCAGGTCTTGACTCCATGCTCGCACCTCCAGTATATGATGATTATTGAAGATGTGTACAGTTGTTTGCTTTTCAGTCGTTGGCATTGCCTTCATTTTCATGTACATGTAATCTAAGATATCTCTCTATCTCTGTCAATCTGCCATGCTGTAATTTATGTAACTGATTATCAAATCTGATCTATATTCTTAAAAATTCAATTCAAGAAGATAAGGTTATTCCACGTACGGAGTAAAAGTTTAGTTTTGTTGGTGGACATAGTCAGTTAGTCACATTAAAACAAATAGATGGAATTTAATTGATTCGTATAATGATCAGTTGACTTGTTTATGTAATTCCAAAATGGATAGTTTAGAAAGTTCTTGGTAAAAAAAACATTATTAATGTCAACTCTCAGATTGCATTTATATATTATGATTAAAAAGCCGTGTTCGAATTTACACTCGATGGAAACCAAGTTTGTTTTTCTTGTTACCCGTTAAAATAGCCGATGATAGTTTCGAATTTGCCTCGGATAGTACTTGGTGTAACCTTATTTTGACTATTATAAACTTTTTTGTTCTTTTCGATTTATAAAACACGGGTGCTACCCAATGAATTCCATGTCCAAAAATTTTATCTTCCCGCCCTGAACTCCACTAAAAAATTTATTTGACCCAACGACACTATTTATATCAACCTCAAACTCAAAAATAGGTAGTAACAGGTCTGTACTATGTTGATCCTCTCTACTTCAACTTACCTTTTGTCCCCAAGGACCAAAACACAATCATCTATGTACGTTAATAAAAATATCATATATATTTTTTTTTACACTAAAAACTAAGGTTTTTATTTTTTTGGCTTTAAGGTGGGGGCAATTTGATTTTTTTGGAGAGATGCACTTTAATAAAAAGGTCTAAAAAATAATTTTTTACAATAAAATCTAAACTTTTTCGACGAGTCGTGGAGGGCACCGCCCCCCAAAGTCAAAGCTTGGGTCCGCCCATGAGGTGGTGGATACGAGCTTGAAGATGATTATAATGACTATTCGGATCATATCTACGATCTTCTAAGGCAATTGGGAGCTTTTTATGACATGTATGATATCAAGCTCCAAGATCATGATAGGAAGTAATTTTGTTTGCGTATGCATCATATGTTATCTTATGAGTAGTGGTTTATTTTATTGCTTAGAGATAGGAAGTATCTTGTTATGGACAAGTACGTTTTCCATCTAGTGTTTTTGGTTTTGGAAAGCAACCAACCATATTTTTGTAAACAATGCAAACAATTGCTCATCGTTTTTTCACTGGCTCGTACTTGTTTTGACTTTTTCTGTGTAGTATATTCTCCTATTCATTTGTTTTCTTTAAAAACTCTCGCCTAAATATCTTAGAGATATTTTTAATTAAACATTGTTGGGCTGATTAGAGAGGTGACATGATCATTAAGGCATTGTCGATCATTGATGATCCTTTTGTCTTCAACCTCTGGTTCATATACTTACTTGGTTGATACCACATCAACTAGTAAGTGTATCTTCAGGTTGTCTTCGATTTCTTTAAGTTGTCTTTGACTTGAAACTTGCTCAAGTTGCTCACTAATTACATTATCATCAAGTCTTTTAATACTATGTAATTTATTTTTAAATCTAGTTAGAGACCATTGGCAATGAACTGATCAATGACTTAACAATGTATCTAGCAGAATTCGGGCTGCATTGGTTCTACCAAGGTAATGGAAAGGCTAAACACATCAAAGGCTTGTTAATGACTTATGGTTTGCCAGCAGACTCTAACAGGACTAGTAATGGGACTCAAAGCCCAATACGTGCACGGACTTTCAGTGTTGGTTTCTTTGGAAGGTATAAGTCAAAGCCGCGGGCAACAGTGTGGAAATCGATGATAAAACTGGTGTAAAAGTTAGAGACTAAGACATTAGAACTAGCAGGACAACCATCAACCCTTATGACGATGATGAGTTTGATGATTGTCACCTGACTGATGTACAACTGAACTTTGCTAATACTTATGAAATTATAGCATGTCATATCTTATGCTAGTTTAGGAATTAAGCAATATTGGTGTTTTTGGTATGCCTTTTTAGGCTGAGATTTGGCACTCACCTATATCCGTTGTACTTAGCTATTTTTTAAGCGTAATAATATTTTACCGGGGTAACTCTTTAACTCAAAAAACACTCAACATTTTGTCGTAAAATGAGCATAAGTATTTGTATACTACTGCAAAATATTCGTCCTTTTTGCATCGAAAAATAATACTTATATCCATTTAGACAATATATTATGTCTTCAAATCTACAAATTAGTGTTATATCACATGTGTTATATTAAAAATTATTTGAAAGTTCAAAAATATGTGTGATATATGATTGGAAAGTTAAGGATATAAATTTTTAATCCTAAAAACGATGATTCATTCAATGTTTTCTACACAAATAATGGCAATTTTACAACAACATGTCTAGTGTTCGAACTAACAGATTATTTTTATATTACATGTATATATCATAGAAACTCTTGTGCCCCAATTAAAACCCAAATAAACAAAAAAAAAAAATTTGTCAAAAGTATATGAAAATGCCCATATATTGAGAGATAATTAAATGCTAGTTGTGATTGTTAATTTGTTTCGCCTAATGATTAACAATTTTTTTTATAGATATATTATTTAAAAAAAGAAAATAGTGAGTTTTAATTAAAAAAATAAATAAACGAGGTGTGAGAGATGGAGTGAATAATTTATTTTAGTTAAAAATAAATGACTAACATTAATATTTTAATCCTTATGTTTTTTTAAAATCTTTAAAATAACTCATCTCTAATTATTTATTTATTTATTTTTTAGCATTTTCTTAGATTGCTTTTAATGAAATGCTGTTAAAAGAAAGAGAAATATTTAAATTCAATATTGGGAAATAATGAACACAAGTATTGCAAGCTAAGTCATGTCGGACACTGTAAACAAACTGATAAGGCGATCCATTGACCAAGTATTTGTACGTGCAGCTTCCAAGAAAATCTTTGCGAAAGTTAACTCTTGTATTTCATCACGTATAAATATATCAAAATTCAACTCCAAATAAAATTCCTATTTTAGTTAAAGAAAAATTGGAAAAACATATATACTAGCCCAGGACTCCCGTTCAAAAATATATATATACTAGCCCAGCACAGAATTATTCATTTCCTTGTCAATATGTTACGGCAGTTACGCGATGCGACAGTTGGCTGTTTGATTGCCGTCTTAATTTGTGCTCCATTTGTTCTTTTCGGTCTGATGGTTGCCCTGATAGCTCTATTCGATTCACCATATAGCCCCACCTTTTCAATAAATGTATTCGATAATCAAGCGTTAAACATGACAAGACCAGATGATTCTGCCACCAACTTTACTATCCACTTTCATCTCAAGCTAAAAAACCATAACAAGGCTGTAGGTCTTCATTATCCAGGTCCAATCACAATCACATTTTCTTACTTCCCAAATGTATCTATGTTGGTTCCCTTGGCAGAGTACAAGTTGGATAGTTTTTATCAAGGTAACGGGAAGACTAAGCACGTGAGAGATTTTGTGGAAACAAACATATTCCCGACGGTGTTGGAAGGGACAGATATGATTGCTTTTCGGGTGGACACGGTGGCTACTTATAGGTACAAAAAGGTTGCGAGAAGGAGGTATAGAGCGGAGTGGGGATGTGGTGTGTTAGTAAATTACCCCAACAACAAAAAAATGCAAACGGGGTTTGTTATAATGGTGCAACCAGGTCTTGACTCCATGCTCGCACCTCAAGTATATGATGATTAATTATTGAAGATGTGTACAGTTGTTGCTTTTCAGTCGTTGGCATTGCCTTCATTTTCATGTACATGTAATCTAAGATACCTCTGTATCTCTGTGAGTCTGCCATGCTGTAATTTGTATAAAAATAAAGCTTGCAAACACAAATGGTATGTAACTTTTATAATTTGATTTCCAATTCAGACTTTATTTTCTTATAGTGGTTTCTCTCAAATTAAAGTTGGGTTCTATATTATAAGGAAAAGGATCATGGCAACATGTCAAAGCATCTCAAAGTTGTCTATCATGCCAATATCATATTCATGGTTGAACGAATCCATGAACGAAATTCAGTAACTATAAAAACAGGCTAATGCAACGAAACAATGCAGTGTGTTAACAATATCCGAATTGAAAACATATAGTAATATATAGTTCTTGGACTTTTTTTGCCCTTAGCTTCTTGCTAGGCGGCCTCTTGTTTTTATATATAATTCTTGCCGTTAAAAAAAAAAAAAAAAAAAAAAAAAAAAAAAAAAAAAAAAATTCTTGGACTTGAGACTTCTATATGAAATCAACCTCCTTTCATGAATGAATCACATATTCTATCGTCAAAACACTTAAGTACTTCTCTAGAATTGCTGATAGCAGTAAAAAAAATATATATATACTTCTCTTGTGGACCGATCCGTGATTACATGTCATTCTTGTCAGGGGCGCAGCTTCTAAGGGGCGGGGAGGGGCGGCCGACCCCCCGAAATTTTTTTTGCGATGTAGGGGTATATAGTTTTCGTGTAGAAAAATTTCGGTATTTTTGGTTTCGCCCCCCCAATTTAATTCGGTTTCGACCCCCCATAGTGTTAGGAAAAAAAAAAATTTAGATCCCGACCCCCCACTCGAAATTTCCAAGCTTCGCCCCTGATTCTTGTAACTCGGTGTAACTCTCTTTGATGCTTCTAGTTTCTGACTATAGCTCTCTTGTTAATATGATATTGTCAATTTATTATTACCACATACTTATTTAGCGGATTATCAACTTTCGGAGTGGAATATTGATTGTGCATTAAGAAATTAGTAAATTTTGACTTCATTTTATTTATTTATTTTTTTTTTTTTTTTTTGCCCCTTCTTCGAATGTATTCGTTTGAAAGACAGAAGAAGTAGTAAGCGGTCTAATTTCTTCAGCTTTTTATGTAAATGAGTTACCTCCACAAAGTATATTCCAAAATAGTAAAAAATTCTAAGAATCAAGTCAATGGGAACTCGATATATTAAACTTTTATGTTATTGTTTTTTAGGTTTCTTTGTGTTTAATAACAATGATTTTATAGGATTTTAAAACTCTTCTAATTAGGAGTATGAAATAATTTATAGTGGCTTGCTTGACTTGCTGTAAGCAAAAGTCACTAATTATTTAAGTAACTTTTGCAAGAAAACTCAAAATGAGCAAAATGTGGATTTATGAAGTTTAATGTCTTCATGTTTACCATTCAAAATTATTCACGTATGTTTTTCTTTCTCTATTTTTAGCTTTAATAATAATTACATATCAATTTGCTAGCGCAATTCAAAGCCCAAAGTTCCTTTGTATAAATTTGAATGAAAAATAATCTAAGTGAATACAAGTCTCTGATGTATTATAATACATCCAATGTTGTAAAAAAAGGTCTACAAGACCTATTAATCGCCGATTAGATGCTACAAAGCCACCGACTTTGCCGATTTGTGTAACTGGGTCAAACAAATATGTCAACCGTGGTCAACAACGATCAACGGTGGTTAAACTTGCCGAAAACCTACAAATCTTGCCAGAAGTACCCAAAACTCACTGTAAACTTATTTTGATAACTTATAGTAACTGTTTAATTCTATTACAAGTTATTTTTTAGAAAATACCTTGTCGGAAATACCTAAAACTCACCAGAAGTACACAAAACTTGCCGAAAATAACTAAAATTTGTTAGTAATGCCAATCCGATTAATCACGCCGGCCTAAACCGATTACAAGCAACAAGGTGGTCGACCGCCCGACTACCGACAACCTTGAATACGTCAGAGAGTCATCCACAATAAGTTCTTCAGAGTCTAAAGATGAAGACTCATTACAACTTGAGGCAGATCTCAGAATGTGAAAACAAGAACCAAGATCAGGATGATAGAGTCATTGTATGATGACAATAACACACTGACTCCCTGAAAGATCTCCTCATCCACTGAAGACTTAGTTGATTTTTATGAACAACTAAGACACTGAATAATATGCGGTAAACTCTTTGGGAAGATAAGTTTAAAAGTACTTATCAAAAGTCAAATAGTACTATAGTTAGTAAAAAGTACAAATAGTTGTTAACACTATTCCACCAAAAGTATGTCCGGTAGCATACTAGGAATAGAAGCTAAAGTATAAAGTGTACTTTAGCTTATCACATGTTGACACGTACATTTTACTTCATGGACATCTATATTGTCTTTGCTTATAAATATATTGTTGTAAACAAGGAAAAATTATCTCTTGTATTAAAACTTTGTAAAACTTTCAAGAGCTCTATTTTCTTCTTCAAATAGAACTAAGTTCTAGAGTTTATCTCTATTGGTTTAGCTTATTTCTTACTTGAACACTTAACCTTGGTTTAGTGTTTAAGTTTAATGAGGAGATCATCATACTTACAATTTTATTCAATCCCAAGTGTTTATGCTGCACACATTTTGATATAATTCTTGGATATATATCTAATAAGAATTAAATGTTGAAAAAGAATTATTCTGCTTAACTGATTAATATGTAAATGTTTATACCTTTATTAGTAGTCATGTTACTTAAGTACTAGACGAGTACCCGTGCATAGCAACGGGATTTTATAGCGACAGATAGTTTATTGATAAAAAAAAGTTTATAAGTTATAAATGAAAAATAATAAAAGTTTGAAGATTTGGGAATTAAACATAATGTTATGAAACCCGGTTCGACCCGGGTGGTTCAACCAGTTGAACCGTTCTGGTCGAAAAATTGGTCGATTTAAACCGGGTCAACTTGGTAGGTTGGGTCGAAAATGGGTCAAATTAAACCGGTTCAACCCGTCGGGTTTGAAGCGTCCCGGGTCAACCCGGTTTGTGATTTGTATTAATTGGTTATAAATGAAAAGTAATAAAAGTTTGAAGATTTGGGAATTAAACATAATGTTTTGAAACCCGGTTCGACCCGGGTGGTTCAACCGGTTGAACCGTTCCGGTCGAAAATTTGGTCGATTTAAACCAGGTCAGCTTGCTAGGTTAGGTCGAAAACGGGTCAAATTAAACCGGTTCAACCCGTCGGGTTTGAAGTGTCCCGGGTCAACTCGGTTTGTGATTTGTATTAATTGTTTTAATTGGTTGTACAATGTGTATAAATCATTGTACTTTTAAGTAATTGAGTGTTTTAATAAGAGTATTAATTACATTTCATAATTTCCTTTAATAAATTTTTTCAACATTTCACATTCCTTAACTTTTCACTTTTTCACTTTTTCACTTTGATCATTTTTGCTTTATAGGTAGTATAGATTAACTAAAAGGGAACAACACATTTAATACGCATGCATTTAATTTTAAGTTATATGGCAAAATTCATGAGATTTGGCTAATTTGATTAATGTTAACTAGCTTCTTGTTTATATTAAGTGAAAGTCATATGGTTTCTTGA
This sequence comes from Artemisia argyi, assembly GCA_030686995.1. Lineage (NCBI taxonomy): Eukaryota > Viridiplantae > Streptophyta > Magnoliopsida > Asterales > Asteraceae > Artemisia > Artemisia argyi. The sequence goes on from CM060696.1 coordinate 190,431,668, forward strand.
AGAGAGGAGAAGAAAGTTTCAAAAATTATTAACTACGAACATGTTAGAGAATATATTATAGATCAACTAGTTTGCCATCTTCTTTAGCACGAAGTCCTGGTAGAAGACTTTCGATGTCGTGTATATTTGGGTGTCCATCCGCCACATGTTCATTGTTGACATTTGACATAGAATTTCAGCTAATTCTAAATTCCATATCTCGTCTGCTTGATTCCTTTTATTTATAGTCAATATTATTTTCTAATACTTGTGTATATTGGTTTGTCTAACATGTTCCCTCATGGCATTGATTAATTAAGATGATTATTTACAGAAATTTTATATTTATTAAATTAAAAATAATAATTAATTAAGGTAATTTATAAGTTTAATTAATGTGTATTAAACGCAAATTCTAATAAAAAAGAAAAGTTCGTAATGAATTAATGCACCATAATCAATGCCCTGAGGGCACTGGTTAGAGGGGTGGCAACCTTGCCTAAGGTTGCCTCAAGTTTTTTTAACAACAACCAATCACATTGTTCCAACACATTTTTTACCTCAGCATGCCTCAACATGGATTTTAAGTGGCAATTTTGGTCCAAAAATACTAATTATTAATTTTTTATTTTATTTATTTATAATTATATTAAACAATTTAATAAAAACAATACATTTTATTAATAATTCAAAGCAAAATTACATAACACTTAAAAAAAATAAAAAAAATAAAAAAAATAATAATAATAATAATAAAAATCAACAAAAATAGGAAATCACTAGTCATCGAGGTATGGTAAGTCTTGAGCCGCTACGTGCTCCATAAGATCACATCGAAGACGGTTATAGATATCTTCGTCGAGTAACTCATGTAGCGCACTATCATCATAAACTGGCGTTACCGGCGGATCCATTATATGAACCGGTGATATTGTCAGCCCATCGTTTTTTAAAATCATATTGCACAATATAATGCCCATATAAATCAGTTGTCGAATCTTTGTGATTTGATGTGTGAAATTTGTGTGAATGAAACAATATGTGTTAGTGAATATTTATAGGGATTTTTTTTTTTTTTTTTTTTTTTTTTTTTTTAATCAATGCAAACAACGGTCATCAACATTAACTCCCAACGTCCCTTTTTTCCTTGATTTTCTCCAAACCGATTCGGTCTGATCTCCCGTTTGAAGCACCGAAGTGGTCTTGCCGAAGGACTGGCATTGGTGGTTGCCGATCGGCAAGCCTTGCCGATTGCTTTTTACCGCAAGATAGCCACCCCTTAGACAAACTCTATGTATAGTCACCATGAGTAATGTCATAGAAGGCTAGAAAGATCTTGGAGATCCATGGTTTCTGTTGTCCAAAATAATCATGATATAAAATTTTGATTATGATCAATTCTGATCTATACTCTTAAGAAAATTAATTCTAGAAGAGTAGATTATAATTCCTTAAAAGTTTAGTATTGTTGGTGGACAATAGTGGACATAGTCAGTTATTCACATAAAAAGAAATACATGGAATTTTATTGATTATCATAATGATCAGTTGACATGATTATGTAATTTCCAAAACGAAATAGTTTAGCAAGTTCTTGGTACATTACATTAATGTCAACTATCAGATTTGCTTTTAAATATTATAAATAGAAACCCTGTTCGAATTTACACAAGTAGCATTAAACAAATTCAATAACAGTTATGTACCGACTTTTTATATATAAGGGTACACAACATTATATTAACTGTTCTGCTAATTGATTAAGGAAAAGCCAACAAGTACTCACCAAAGGGAAACCAAGTTTGTTTTCCGGTGTAATTCCCCGCCAAAATGGCCAACGATAGTATCGAAGTTGACACGGGCAGTGCTTGGTGTAACCTTATTCTGACAGTTATCATCTTCTTCATTTTCTTTTCGATATATAAAACACGGGTGCTCCCCAGTATCCATGTCGAAGAATTTTATGTTCCTGCACTGAACTCCTCCGAAAATTTTACCACAACCAACAACACTATCTATATCAACCTCAAACTCAAAAATAGGAATCCAGTAACTGGGCTGTACTATGTTGATCCTCTCTATTTCAACTTATCTTTTGTCCCCAAGGACCAAAACACAATCATCCATCTAGCAGAATTCGGGCTGCATGGGTTCTACCAAGGTAATGGAAAGGCTAAACGCATAAGAGGCTTGTTGATGACTCGTGGCTTGCCACCTGTAAACGGGACTAGCAATGGGACTCGAAGCCTACCTGCAGGGGCTTTCAGAGTTGATTTCTTTGGAAAAGTGAGGTATAAGTTAATCGGGTATCACCAGAGACATCCGATGACGTTGGCAGCTACTGTGGAAGTTGATGATAAAACTGGTGTAAAAGTTGGAGACAAAGCAATTAGAATGGTGAATTCTGGTGCTTGGGATCATAAACAAGCCATGTTTTTGCCTGTATATATCTTGTTAGGCATGATGTTTATCTAATTATGTGTGCTATACAAGTTTTTTCTGTGTTTGTAACACTAAGTCTATGCACTTGGATTTTATTGCATCTCTTAATTTGAATTGTGAAGTGGGTTTTTTGTTTGTCAGTTGTAATACAAATGAATTCAAAGATCTGCATAAGGTTTCTATTTTCATGAAAAGGCTTATTATTGGAGTTTCCTAAATCTTATGGTATGCTAGTTATTAGCAAGCTTCACCAAAAAATAATGCTAGATGGATTTTTCAGAGATCAAGGCACAATAACTGAAAAAATACATAAGCTCTTTAATGTCATCTATCTTTTAGTTTCTGACTAATAGCTTCTTAATAAGACATATGTACAAAAAAAAAAATTAATTACCATTAAAGTATTTTATAGCCGATTTTCCTAGCCGGACTATGCAAAATCCAATGATAGCACATCAGTAAGGCCTCTAAATTTTTGCTAGTGTATTGCTAGCTTAGTTTAATTAGTATGTCCCCATTCTTCAGAACAAAACGTAAAGGTAGTACGTGTGTGAATGAGGCTATGGTGACTTCTGAGGTTACTAGTGGAGTACGTAACATTACTTCATCTTTAGGTTCTGAACCTGCTGCTGCAAAGCAAGTGGAGCCGATTTCACTTGCGTCGCCTATTACTAATGATGATAAAGGTCCTAAAGCTACTTCTACTCCTTCTCCACATATTGTTTCTCCCTTGTCGAGTTTTGATGTCGCTATGCAATCACAGAAGTTTGGTACACTTAGGATTGTTATCCAACCGAATAGTATTGATAAGGTTGTCGAGGATGCTTGTAAGGATTTTGATAATGCAATGCATAAGGTCCAATTGAAGAACGCCGAGAATGCTTTGAAACAGCCGTCTACATAATATGATGGTGTGACTTCCAATGTACCTACGAAAAAATCATCTAACTTTCGTAGGCTGGAGTGTAGCAAGAAATCGAATGATGTGGACTTGTCTGTGCCTATGAAAGTGGTAGAAGAGGTAAATTCCAGATTTAAGAATACGTTAAATGGTTATTTTCTTGGTAAACGTATTGCTTTTCCGGTTGTTGATTATTATGTGTGCAATATGTGGGCTAAGTATGGCACTCAAAAGGTTATGATGAATGCGAAGGGCTTCTTCTTTTTTAAGTTTAACTCTCAGAAAGGTGTTGAAGATGTACTTGAGAACGGCCCATGGATGATTAGGAATGTGCCTATAATCTTTAAAAATTGGAATTTAAACACTAATCTCTTCAAAGAGGATTTGACCAATATTCCGGTGTGGGTTAAATTTCATGATGTTCCTCTTGCTATGTTCTTTGATGATGGCCTTAGTCTCCTAGCCACATTGATTGGTACTCCAAAAATGTTAGATGATTGTACTAGTCAAATGTGCTTGGAATCATGGGGTCGAAGTAGTTTTGCTAGGTGCTTGATACCATTATTTGATGGGACGGGTTCTACTATTGAAAAGATTCGGGTTGAATACGAGTGGAAACCGGCTCGGTGTGATACATGTAAGCTTTTTGGTCATACGCTGCTTGATTGTCCTAAATCTGTTCCACCTCTTACTCAGCCTAAACAGAGTGTTAATGATAGTTTTCAAACGGTCAATAACAAGAATAAGGGTAAGAACGGTGGTACAATGCTCCGGGTAAAGGAGGTTTTACTAAACCTGTTATGGGTAATTTTAGGTATCAACCTAAAGCGCTTCCTCCTGAACCCAAGAAGGTGGATACTAAAAAGAAGAAGGCCGCTGATGTGGCAAGTACGAGTGGTACGAAGATTGCTACATCAAACCGGTTTGATGCTCTTCATATGGATGATACTGATGACTTTGGTATTCCTACCAATGAAGTGACTAAGGATGTGAATTCTGGTATTCCAAAGGAAGCTAAGAAGGACGGGTCTTTAGAGACTGGTAATGCATCAACGAACAGCTTGTGAGTGATTCAATGGGAACAAAGGAGGTTGGTTCTACTCCTATAGTTGAGAAAATTGAGGAGCTTGAAAAGTTACTTATTGATGGGAAAGCTACTCTTGTGGATGATGATGGTCATCCTATTAAAAAGGTTGATTATCCGGGGTCTACTTCTTCTACTAAGAGGGTTAACCCATTCTCTAAGGTATGAGAGATTGTTGTTTCAGACAGTGATGAAGAGAAGGTTGTGAATACTTTTGATGAGTCCATGAACCTATTTGGTTGTGGTCATGATCGTGAAGATGATTATGATGACTATGCGGATCAGGTATACGATCTTCCAGGGAATTTGAATGCTTTATATGACACGTATGGTATCAAGCTAAAAGGTCTTGGTAGAAAGTAATTTTGTTTTCATGGGAGTCTAATGGTATTTGTTGAGTAGTGGTTTTTATTATTTAGAGAATTAGAAGTGTCTTGTTATGTAAGTTTTTCCGCCTATGTAACGGGCTGAGATATGTGATTCACCCATATCCTTTTTACTTAAACATTTTTTGGAGTAATACATTTACCGGGTCTTTTGACTTTTTGGGCAGCAGCAAAAAAAAAAAAAAAAAAAAAAAAAAAAAAGGTAGTTTGTGAATATGACATGAATATAACCAATTGAGTGATGTGGTCTTCCTTAAAGTTTACTAATGTGTATTATTATCATGCAATAACCTTATACGTTTGGAAGCTTTTGGAATTATCAGAAGAACAACAAAATATGTCCAACTAGCTAGTCCTTCTCAACATGAACCAGGCGTGAAATTTCAATTGCCTCAAATTTATAGTTTATATATGAACTTTTTAACCTTTACCTACTCTTCGGACTTTCACTTTATTTCACAGTTTTCCAAAGAAATTACTTGGAAATCCTGCTGACATTTCGCCTAAAATAAAACAAAATCCATGAAAAGGATACACTTAACTTATTACAAGTTGAAAATTGCCAACAATATGGAACTTCAACGCATTCCAAAAGACGAGCACATGTAATTAGTGAATTTGAATTTACATGGAATTAAGTCTACACCAACTACGATTCTGTCCACAACAGTTTTGCCAGCTTCTATTTATTTGTCAACTCTTATAAGAATAACATATTAAAGAACCTGTTTAAAAAAAAATGTTACTTTGAAGAAGTCATCTCACACATGAGTTCTGGCATCTCCAAAGTCAACTTTTATATGGTGTAAATTACTTTTAAGTTATGCTCTTATTAAAGTATTTCTAATCAGTGAAATTAAATTATAAAAAAAAACCACCACTTGAGGGAGGATTAACACGGTTTTAATCTATATGTAGTCTCACAATCATTCCCTGATCATTTCATCAACTCCACTATTTCATCCTGCTCTTGTCTGTTCTGATCGTGCTTGTGGAATGGCACAACTCGACGATGTCGGGGATGCATGTTGTGCTCTGGTTGCCGAGAAGTGTTGTCCTCGTCTTTCTGCAGCTCTTCAAATCTTTTGTTGCTGTATTGCAGTTCCTGCAATAATAGTTACCGTTGTCCTACTCGTTTTATACGTGAATCCTAAAAATCCTGAATTTTCAGTCGAGGACTTTTATGTTTCCGCTTTTAATAAAACATCCAATAATCCCACAACCAATACCATATCTTTCAACCTTAAACTCCGAAACCAAAATGCAGCAATTGGACTTTACTATGATGGTCCTGTTGACGTTACTTTCTCATATATCCCATCTAGAGAAACCAATAACAAAACCATATGGAAGTACTCCGTGCCAAAGTTTTACCAGGGTAACGCTCAATCAAGAAGACTCATTGACGTAATCAAGCCATTTGAGTCACCAGAGATACCAGTTTTCAACCAGACAGCCGTGATTGAACATTCAAGCTTCTTACCTTCTGACGCCATTTCAACTGGGCTTGAGCCATTGGTGTATTTTAAAGTTGATTTTGTGACTAAAATAAGGTTCAAACTGATAGGGAAACCCCATGCAAAAGACTTCACCCTTAGTGCAGAGGTGCCAATAGGTGCAAACACCGGTCAAAAGTTTGCTAACAGAGGAATTCAGGCGAGTGCGGCGTCACAGACTGGTTGGGGTGGCACTCAAGCAGCTGTGATGGTTGTGTTAACTACCATTAGCTTGATATTCATGTAATTTTCTTTGATTCATATCGTGTATGCTTTCTTCTTCAAAAAAACCCCTGTACGTAAATGTGTTTCAAATTTCATGATCGATCGTTTTTGTACCTAATCTTATCATGCTTGTGGAGCTTTTGTATTGTCAGTAAAGGGTTGATTTCATAGGAGGGAAATGCTGAACACATAGATATATGTTCAGACAGACTGTAAGAGGAAGTTAAATCTAATCACGTAATCACATGTTCTAGCATGGCTGTAAAAGATAGTCCAACTCTAAAATTACTCAGAATGTTACCAATATTATTATAAAATGTCAGATAACTATCAAATACGGAGTATTAAGCAACAGTTTCAACCCACGTACTGATAACTGCAAGTGGAGCATTTGACATCAAATTGATGAAAATGCAAAACTTACAAATATAATCGACAAATATTTATTGATGCAGAAGTGAATAAGAAAAACAGTTAAAAAAAGGGGGAACGTTGAGGAACACATTTTCGCCCATGACACTTTCTGGAAGTAGTTGCTGATCTCTTCTGGTCAGGCAGGTGCACTACCTTCACAGACTCAACGCACTCATAAATCGTTTCATCGCATGCTGTAGCAACTGTTGAGTTCTCTTCAACTGAACTCTCTGTGGATACAACACATTCAGAAACTGAACCAGGCACAAGTAAGCTCCTTTCAAGATTATTTGAACTATTGGCATATACTCTTTGACCACTTCGGGATGCCGTCACATTAGTCAGCTGTTATCAACAAATGATAGTTTATAACACTACGATACAAAAGGAGTTGCACATGGTCGAAATTTAAAATTGCACGGCATTTGGTGTTCTTTAAGAAAATAAAACCCCAAAACTATACTGTTAAGCATCCGGAAGGAATTGGAACAAAAGCCACTTTTGGTTTCTAGAAGTTATCACACTCGATATTAAGCTAAAACAAAAATAAATTAGATGTTCATATCACATCGAGTGGTTGCAAATTTATTCTTATATGTGTTGATTTCCTTGATACCGGTCGATCTATTTACTTATTAGTTTCAAAACTTACGACCTTTATATTACATTTTTTGGATAGTCATGGTTTTCAACCTTTTTTCTGACTAGTCCCCACTCAAACCGGGTAAAGCCCTTTCGTTTGAGGAGGTTGGTGTTGTTTACAATTTAGTGATGATAGTCACAAGGTTTTACCAATTGGGCCACCCATGGGTGGTTTACCACTAGCTTACTTGAGCAACAACGTATATACAATTGGAGAGATTTAAGACAAACCTTGCAAACCAGCGAGCAATATACAAAGGATGACTTGATGTGCTGATTGCACACCAAGCATGTGCATCGTGAATCTCTCATTGTCAATGCCAGACGTTGCTTTGGGCGCAGCAATATGACTTTCTCTCTGTTTGTTGAATATGACTGAGAAATAAACAAAAATACTTTAACGCTTGCAAGTTCATTTATCTTGGGACTTCAAGATTAGCTCAAGCGGTGTGTACGTTGTATGAATTCAGTTTATCACACACACACACGTAAAACTTATGGTCCTATAATAGTGAATAACACTCCCTATGAGACAAAGATTGATACCGCTACAAGCTTAAAAAAAATTCATAAAACGTATACCCCAAGCTTCTTTATACATTTCGGTTATCAATATGCTAGGCTCGTTAATATTATTCTTATAAAACTAGAAACAACTTGAGATGAGGTCAATATTCTCGATTTTCATACATCGGAATTATCGATTTTCATACACCAAATGGCCTAGTTGTAAGGGTTCAAACCTCACTAGGTTCACATTTAGGGTGGCCAGAGAAAGATAAGAAACAGTCACGGGGATACCCTAATTAGGCCGCGTACATTTGAGTTAAATAGTCGCCTCCGGGTAACCTCACCAGAGAAAAACCCATCTACTTTGAATTATTGATTCAATTCGAGAGTTGAATATAAAGTTCAAGCATACATAATTCAACAGAACATATGTTCTTCAGCTAGTAAGAATGAAAAAGTACACATTTGTGAAAATAATAGTGCACTATTCCATCGTCCAAAGTATATAGTCATTAACTCATTATTGAGTTCCTCTTCTAGTTTGGCCAATCAAACTAGATTGCTGATTGGACATCTGATGACGGTGATGTTAACTTGGTTACACGTGTGGACAAGACTGCCCATGACACGTCCGTGCGTAATACGGATGCTTCTACTTCTCCAAAGGTGATGAACTCATCTTTTGCTAATGTCTTTAATGCTACTCGTAATGTCCAAATTGTGAACTTTAGAGCATTGGTCAATGAGGATCGTGTGGATAATCATAATACAATGCTTCCTATGGCTACAATGAAAAAGGTTTTAAGATGGTACGATAACACGCTTGTTGGTTACTTTCTTGGTAAGACCATTGCTTTCCTTTTAGTTCAAGATTATGTCACTAATACATAGAGAAAATTTGGCTTGCAAAAGCTAATGAAAAATAGTGATGGCGTGTATCTTTTTAAGTTTGCTACCAAGGAGGGTGTGGATCGTGTCTTGGAACGAGGTCCATGGTTAATTCGTAACTCGCCTATTATTCTTGACAAATGGACTCCTACTTTATCCCTGAAAAGGAACGAGGTAAACAAGGTACCGGATTGGATTAAAATGCATAATGTTCCGTTGCTTGCTTATTCAAAGGATGGTTTGAGCTTGATTGCAACGCAAGTAGGGAAACGTATTATGCTGGATGCTTTTACAAGTTCTATGTGTGTCGATTCATGGGGACGTATTAGTTTTTCCCGCGTTTTAGTTGAATTAAGCGCGGATCGAAACTAAAAAGCCAGGTTAAAATGGCAATTTCAAATGAAGATGGTAATGGTTTTACTACTGAAATTATTAATATCGAATATGAATGAAAACCTGCTCATTGTGTGAATGTAAAACTTTTGGACATGCTTTGATTGAATGCTCAAATCGTGTTAAGGAGGTTGTTCGTTGAAATACTAATGTGGCTGCAAAGGCTTCTGAAGCTTTTGCAACTTTGAAAAAGACGGATGAAGGTTTCATTGAGGTAATGAATCGTAAGAAGGGGAAGAATGTAGCTTCTCCTTCTCGGCCTATTGGGGGTGTTCAGCTTAATAAGCCTCAAAATTTCGGAGACCTGTCTCAAAAGAAGCCGATTGCTACAAATGAGAAAATCATTAATGAGGCAAGTACGAGTGGATAGATTATTGCTACATCGAACCCATTTGATGCTCTTGATATGGCCGATACGGATGATAATGGTATTCCTTGTGCAACAAATGTTTCTCATAAGGATGGGGCTAAGGTTGGTAGTGCGAAGGACACCAAAGTGTAAAGAAGCTGCTGGTTCTTTACTTCTAATGATAGTTTTAAGGGCTCATTAACAATCCAACATTGGACTAAATTTTTGTGGCTTTTTTATGCAATCAACTTGAACTAGCAGTACCCAAGCAAATTGAAGCTTCTGTTAAAATTAATTATACTCTTAACAGCAAATACACACATGCAGGTTAACTAAAAAGACACTAACCTGAATAAAGGAGCAATCAAATATCTTATGAGCATCTTTATAGCGAAGTACATCATTGTACATGTATCTCCTTATCTGAAATAAGCAAACACATGCATACATACATACATATTTAAGAAAAAATTTAAAGCCCAAAAAAAACTAAATTGTACACGCAGTATCCAAATAAGTAACGAGTGATCAACCAAACCTGCATAATACTGTGATACTTGTGATCGGGCAGGCAATGAAAACACAAACGAAAACAACAATCCATACAGAAGCTATTTTCTTCATTCTTTTTAGCTTCTTGGTGAACTAAGCATGAACTGAAAAACCTTTCCTCAAGAAGGGTTCTTAGCTGAAATTAAAGAAAAGTTAATTGTGAAAAAAAATTAATCTAACAAAAGCTGACATTTGTTAGTAAAAAAGATGTATCAAAAGGAAAGAATTACTACCATTGTTGTTACCTTGGACACCATGAGTGCCCTTTGTTATACGATCAAATGTTGTACTCAGTTGACCACAAAATTTTGAGATGAGAAAGTATGTAATTATAGATGATGTTTCTAGCACTGTTCCAACAAGCTAGTTTCATTACCATCTTTTTGGTTTATGATTTGACATGCAATGATGATATTTTAGAAGAAAATATTGGAAAAATGATTTGTATACTACTTCAAGTAATCTATAAGCCTACAAAGGTTATGAAACCCTACGATTTTACTTTTTTTTTTTTTTTTTTTTTTCACAAAGTATTTTAATTTTGATGAAATGAGATATTAAGTAAACACTTATTTTAAAATATAAATAAAATATAAATTTTAAATAAATTACAAGTAATACGACATATTCATGTTTCATCTTTTCTATTCACTTTCTTCTTCAAAAGATAATGTTACGTTTCTTCCACTAACTAAATATATCCCGGGTCTTATTATCATTTTCTACTAATTTATTTAAAATTTATTATTTTCTTTATATTTTAAAATAAGTGTCTACTTAATATCTCATTTCATCAAAATTAAAATACTTTGTAAAAAAAAAGTAAAATCACAGGGTTTCATAACCTTTGTAGTAGGCTTGTAGATTACTTGAAGTAGTATACAAATCATTTTTCCAATATTTTCTTCTAAAATATCATCATTACATGTCCAATCATAAACCAAAAAGATCATGAAACTATTTGTAATAGTGCTAGAAAGACATATACTAAATCAGATACCCCTCAAAATGATAGCCCTGTGCGGCTGGTCCACTTGCACATGCTAATCACCGCTAATAAATATATCTCATAATCTTTGTAGAGTAGTTTTAGTGAAAAAAAAAAATGTTGTTTTAGAGAAGAAGGGGGAAAAAAGTATACAATTCATAATTTACAAATTGATTTTTCATTTGTCTATGATAATGTATGCAGAAAAATTATATATACTCCGTATGCAGAAAACATTTAATAGCCATACATCATTTGTTTTTTTCTTTTATAGTCTTTTGAGTTTGGGTGGTCTAATACGAAACTACGAATGAAGCCTCGTAAATCACAAAAAGCTTAATTATTATAAAAAATTCAAAACTTAATATCCTTATACATTTATAAATACTAATTGACATATACTAAATCAGAGGCCCCCTCATATAATATTTTAAAAAGGCTATAAAAATTCAAGTTAGACAAGTATAAATACTAATAGACATATATTAAATCAGAGACCCCTCAAAATGATGACTCTGTACGGTTGTCTAACTTGCACATGCTAATCACCGCTAATAAATATATCTCATAATCTTTGTAGAGTAGTTTTAGTGCAAAAAATGTTGTTTCATAAAAGAAGGAAAAAAAAGGTATATAATTCATAATTTACAATTTGATTTTTCATTTGTCTGCAATATGTATGCTGAAAAATTATATATACTACATAAACTGTTTGTGAGTGATTCAATGGAAGCTAACGAGGTTGGTCCTACCCTTATTGTTGAGAATATTGGAGAGCTTGAAAAGCTTCTTATTGTTAGAAAAGCTACATTTGTGGATGATTATGGTAATTCTATTAAAAAGGTTGTGTATTCGTGTAATAAAAAGGATTTTCCGTCTACTTCTTCTACTAAGGGGGTTAACACATTCTCTAAGGTGAAAGAGATTGTTGTTTCTGACAGTGATGAAGAGGAGGTTATGAACACCTTTGATGAGTCAATGAACCTATTTGGTAGTGGTCATGATCGTGAAGATGATTATGATGACTATGTGAATCAGGACTACGATCTTCTAGGGAATTTGGATGCTCTTTATGACACTTATGGTATTAAGCTCCAATGCCTTAGTTGGAAGTAATTTTGTTTTCATAGGAGTATAATGTTATCGTTTGAGTAATGGTTTATTTTCTTATCTAGAAAATAAGAAGTATTTTGTTATGGAAGCCTTTTCACCTATGTAACGAGCAGAGATATAAGAATCACTCATATCCTTTGTACTTAAACATTTTTTAAAGTAATATATTTACCGGGTCTTTGACCTTTTACCCGAAAAATTATATATACTCCGTATGCAGAAAACATTTAATAGCCATCATCATTTGTTTTTTCTTTTGTAGTCTTTTGAGTTGGATGTATTCCAAGTTTGCACTTACCTGTATGTACTTTTCTTACTAAAAGTGTAAATATATACTTGGAAAATAAATAAATTAAAGAGTTACTCCCTCCGTCTCAAAATAATTGTTAGGAGACAAGAATTACAAAGTTTAATAAAAGTTATGTCATTTTAATTTTTAACCACCTAAAAAGAATATTCCCTTACTTTATTCTTTAATTTTTACTTAATAGGAAAATTGAACAATTATTTTAAAACATTCTAAAATGAAAATATAGACAATATTTTTAAGACGTAAATAGTATTAAGAGGAGTGCTAGACTCACTCACATTTTACAAAATTTCTCCAACACAATGAGGTGACATGCATCTTAGCCTCTCATGTGAGAGCATTAATTGACCAATTAATTGATCAAGTGAGAGCATTGAGTGGCTAAAATGCATTTCATCTCATTGTGTCAAAAAATTTTTGTAAAATGTGAGTGAGTCTAGCACTACTCTAGTATTAAAATCACTTTAAGCGTCCAATAACCTATCCCAATGTAAATTGTTGGGAGAGAAGCCAAAAATGTCCACCTTGATGATTGCAACTTTGCAAGGGGACGTCAAATCAAAAGGGGTACTTGCATGTTAATCATTACTCTCTAGACTTGACCCTAAAATTAGATCTCCTTCAATTTCGTCGCCACCATGCTCTTTCAAGATCTTTTGCGGCTAGTTCTTCCAAAATTTTGTTTTACACATATATAAGTACGAAAATGATCATCATGCAAGCAGACATACTTGGCTAAAAAAACATGAAAATGATGTGAAGTTCACGATTATGCTCCAATTTACTCACATTAACTTGTGGTATACTGTAACTTTTAACCATATTTTTTGCATAATTTTCCTTATTAAGTGGGACATAAAGCGAGTCTGTGTCAATTAATTTTCTTACTATTTTATGAAAAAATCATGTTAGCTTGAAAGATGCTACTAATGATCTATAGTTTTTATTGAAAATACAACTGCTTATTCTGTTAAAAGAGAAACAAAAACGTTGCAGTGTTAACGAAAACTTCGCCGTTTAAAATAAGAAAAATGATAAATGTGACCCTAAACGTTACGTATAGACAGTAAGGGCTTGTTTCTTTTTTTTTCTGGATTAAGTGGGTGGGGCCTATTCTGTTAATGAGTCTTAATGGGGAGGAGTATCATTTGCTTTCTCTCCTCATACAGACCATTTAACAGAAAAAGAAACATATTATATGTGTGGCCCCACCACTATCTCCCCATTAAGACTTATTAACATAAAAAAGAAACACCCCCTAAGACATGTATTAAATGTTTGTAGTAATAAATCACCCACACACTCCGCGATCTAATGCATAACCAATTTTGCATTTATAAATCTAGAAAGTATCCAAAGATCATAAATGCATATATTATTGGCAGTCTACAATAATACTCGTAAGTTGTAAAACATGAGAGCAAATTTCTTAGGCTAGTCACTGTAAGGAGAGATAATTTTCCCCTTTTTCACTGCCACGTTAATTTTCTCTTTCTATCAATCTTCAGGCGATTTGGTGCCCTAGTAAAAGCGACCAACATCCATTTTTTTAAACAATTTTAACACAAACTAAAATTTCATTAATAATAAAAACGTTACATAATAATTTAAATAAAATAAAAACATTAAAACACTTATTAACTAATAATCTAAGTTGTGGTATTCCTTTATCGAATCATTGACTTTCTGCATTTTTTGTTGTTGTAATGGAGGTAAAGATGAGTCGATTGGTTGGAGGTAGAATATGATGTCTTTTTTACGTTTCTTTTTCTCGCTTGAATTCAAGTCTTTGTTGTTCGAGTGCAAATCTTTTTTCTTCTATTTTCGCGGCTTTCTGATCTCTTTTTGCTTGCAGATCCAACTCCATTTGCTTTTGCTCCAACTCTTTTCTCTTCAACTCGTAGTATCTTTCTTCTTTCCCAATGCCATTGACTTAATGATTTTCCATTTCTCAACTACATCTTCCATGTACGAAGACTTGAAACTCGTCGACGATTTCTTCTTATTTTTCTTAGCAGCATCATGACCAATTGGTCGTTCATTTCGAGTCTGTTCTTCTTCAGCCGGCCCCGAACCGGTTTCAGAAGTCTTTGCTTTTTTTGACCCGCAGCTTGCCTTTGAAATTGGCTTAAAAAGGTCGGCATCTCTTCCTTCTTCCAAACATCATGATCCTTTAAAATTTCCCAACAATGCTCCAATACAAAGTCATGCTTATACACTAATTCGTATTCTTCACAAGCTCGTCGGTAAATTGTGAGATCATTCTCACCACTTCCAAAATTGTCCCAACAATTGTCATAAATGGCACAAAACTGACCAACTCTATGATGAATCCTATTTTTCCACTTGGTAACAATCGAGTTGTACGTTCTGTTTGCACCAGCCTCATTTTCAAAGCACTCAATCACTTTGTCCCAAAATCCCTTAGCATGTTGGTTGTTTCCCGTTATGCTATTCTCGGACGTATTACACCAAGCTTGACACAACACGATATCTTCTTTGCGTGTCTAAAGTCCCGAATCATTCTTGGTTTCTTTCTCAACATTCTTCTCAACAGTCTTCTTCTTCGCCCTTGTAGCTCGTTTCTTAGGTTTGACCAGTGACATCTCTTCCGAAAGAGCGTTGTCGTCGTCATCATCATCATCATTTGGAACCGAATCGTGATACGATCCATGAGCCGAACCTTGATAACCCGGTGACATATCTTGACTCGGATAACCCGAACCGGTTCCAACATAAATGTAACAATTCGCATTTTCAGGTTAACTTTTATTCCCGAAAATTTTACTATTCACTTTTTACTATTCACATCCAAAATTTTTATTTCATATTCTCGTAAGTTAAACTATTTTAATGATAATCCGAGAATTTCACACTCGTCGGATCATTTCTTTAAAAATCACGAAGCCGTGTCCGAGATTTACTTTTAGGTTTAAACGTCATTCCAGCATCCCGATATGTCCATAAAACATTATAAACAATAGAAATATGATTTTCTCTCATTTTATGACAATTCCAAAAGTTTTGGAATTTTACGTTTTCCAGTTCAGCGTTTTACGCGAATTACGCGTTTTAGACCCGCGTTTCCAGTTTTAGCAGCGTTTAAGCAACCCGATAGAACTTATCACTCATTAAATAGGCTAAGATAGGTTATATTAATAAGTTCTAACATATTTATAAATTTCATATTTTTAGGATACCCGATTTTAAGTTTCATGACTTAACGACTTACCGTTAGCGATTACCGGGACCAAAACTCACTCCGTAACTTAGATAAGACCATGACTACTCATCTAGTCACCCCTTATCCCATATGAACGTGTATCACAAGCCTTGTTGGCTTTTGATAAGTCTTGAGGACTTTAGGTAGCAAACATGTGTAAAACTTCCTAAATATCCTAAAAACTAACCTCCTTAATGAATCTTCCTAGGCACCTTCCTTGCACCTCCTCTTCATGCTATAAATACAAGCTCATCTCCTTCCTTTCTCATCACTAAAAACGCCACAACATAAATCCCTAGCACCATGATCCTTTGATCTTCAATATACAAGTTACACTACAAAGTTCAAGGTCTTAGTATTCTCTACCTAGTTCTTAAGTTTGTTTGGCGATTCCATGGTTGAATTAGGAGCTACACAAGGTGATTAGGGGCTGAAGTTAATGGGTTTTCACAAAGTCTATATCAAGTCTATCAATGGTTAGCAAGGGTTGTGGTGATTGGTTGAAAGCTTAGGTTTAGTGTCCTAGTTCCATACTTGACTTCCTTTCTTAAGAGAAAGCCAAAAGTTGTAAGCAAACCCTAACATACTCCTTGCTTAATTATCA
The DNA here is from genome assembly GCA_030686995.1 of Artemisia argyi. Classification (NCBI taxonomy): domain Eukaryota; kingdom Viridiplantae; phylum Streptophyta; class Magnoliopsida; order Asterales; family Asteraceae; genus Artemisia; species Artemisia argyi. Next base: position 190,448,167 of record CM060696.1, read on the forward strand.
TTTTCATGCTCTTTGTGTTCCTTTCATGCTATATATGTTCTTGTTATTGTGTTCATGATGTTTAAAAATGGATAAAACAAGTATTGGTATACATATGTTAACTTATGACAAGTAAACAAGCAAACAAGTGATTTTTATGGAGAACCACGACCAAAATAGTATAACTATGATATTTGAAACTTACTTACTGTTAAAGAGGACTTAACAAGGAAAACATATGTAACACCCCCAAAATTTGATACAGCGGAAGACTCAACAAGCTTTCGGGGTGCTACGGGGATTGGTATCCAACACAAGACAATATAGAACGAGATAAAGTAAACATAATAAAAACACAACCAAAACGGGGTTTTAAGGTTTACAATTATCCCAACATCATTCAGAGTCAGGCCCAAAATAAAATAACAGTAGGTCCAAATTTAATTATCAGAGTTTAGAAAAATAGATCCATGAACCGTGTGCCTTGGCCGAGCCTTCCATTCCAAGCATGTGTCTCAACACTTAATTACCTGAGAAAACGTGCTAAAAGTCAGCTTTCGCTGGTGAGATCATAGGTTTAAATTCAACTAACAATATAGTGGACATATACGCAAAACGCTTGCTAGCTAGACTAAGGATTCGCTAAAAGCCTGCGGATACCCTCCGCTCCAACAAAAACACACGGATACCCTTCCGTACTAACATAGATATTCGGGTAGCCCCCGCAATACCAATAATAACTCGGATAACCTCCGGAATATTAATAACCTATAGGTGCACACTACAGTATCTAAATAAGCCAACCTTGAATAGTACACACAACATATATGTGACTAAAGCTGACAATTCCAAATAACCAAATAAGCCAACCTTGAATAGTACACACAACATATATGTGACTAAAGCTGACAATCCACCAATAACCAAATAAGCCAACCTTGAATAGTACACACAAAAGGTGTGACTAAAGCTGACAATAGATCCTAGTCCATACGCATAGCAAGTTTAGAAAGAATATAAAAGCGATAATAGTCCACGTAAAATGATTTGCACGTTTCTCACCCCAATCATTGAAAACATAGTTCAAGAGTAAAAAGTGGGGCTATGACTCACCTCAAGTCCAGAAAAATATCAAGTAGAAGTCGGTAGAAATAAGATGTATGATAACTCACGAAACAGCAACTACGGACTTGGCACGACCTAACAATATTAACTCTTTCAGAAATCATTTCCTCAAATTTATAATATTCCCAAACCCGGACGAGAATCCGTTTTATTTCCGAAAATCTATTTCGTATTAGTTTGGTGTATTTGCGTTTGGTATCCATACGGGTAGTGGGTTGACTCATAACAAACCAAAAAGATCACATAAAGAATAATAAAATAAACTATGGATCTAATAGTAGCCCAATATATCATTTAAATAAATCGCCGAAGTTTATCAAATCCATCGATTTGATAATCCTCATATTTATTTACGTAACATACCGTTCCAAGATTACACCCAACCTAAAGCACATAGCACATAATTACTATATAGTATATATCATAGTTTAATAAATTCCTCATATATATCGTCAAATTGGCCAGATTTCCCGATATATACACTCGCAATCTATTACACTTTACATATACTACAACCTATGGGCGTCGTAGGATACGATGCCCATTAATATATTCATTTCGTATAACCAAATAACCCGGTTCAACCTTACGGTTAAGTGGTTATTTAGTTATAGAAAACGTGTATATTAATCGTCATATATCCGTGACAACACGAACGTCACAAATAATAACTTACCTGGACCCGAGTGACAACGATTTCGCATAACTCAATAAGTTTATCCGTTATATATCCGAAATGACATTTTATTAACCGTTTAATAATTGTCGGGAGTTTCCCGTTTTATAACACACTTTTATAGTAATAATACGTTCAATAATATTACGCCACTTTCGTAGCCTAATATATATCTAATTGTATTATTTATAATACGACTCGTGATTATTATTATTATTAATATACGCGCCTATATAATTATATATACGTCATTCACGTATATATATTCATATAAACGTTCATATTATCAATAATTATTATTACGAGTTTTATTATCTTCGTTTTAAATTTTTAATAGTTATCGAGTCATACGAAATGGTCACATGTCCGAGTCATGACTCTCGGCTCATTGTCCAAGTCCAATATAATAAGTAAAAGTCATAAAATAATACATCTCCGTCCAATCAATCCCAATCCACGTGCTACAACATGAGGGTCCGACTACGGCACCCGACTAACCTATCTCCGTCAATCTAACGACCGTCTCACAATCGGTCCCCAATCACACTTTTCGTCAACAACTCCTCAAAACCAATAACCATTGTCGAGACCAAACGTGGTCTCGACCCACAAGTATTCGGCCAACAATAAAACCAAAACCAAAACCAATACAAGAAGTTAATTATTAACAAGTCACATTTGGGATGGTTTACCAATCCAATCCCGGGTCTATACGACTCGAATGAGTCTCGGCTCTAAACCACGAGTCACACGGACTCGAGCCAAACATACAATTAATCAATTAAACTCCCATGAGCAAAAACAATTATAGCCATTCAACCCATATGGTCATTCGGCAACAACAATAATAACGCGGCTATTAGCCGCGACCCACAAGGGTCGAACCACAGTCATTTCGAGCTCAAGGCTCGAACCACGACCAAACGAGAACCCCCATATGGGTCTCGACTTGGTTATACGAGCAACCATCGGAAACCCCGAGACCTCACGGGTCTCGGTTAGGCTCGGATCGAAGATCAAGCCTTCGACAACAACCAAAACTACCAAACCAATGAACCAAAGCTTCTCAAAAGCTCGAACCAAAAATAAGCCGAGAGCATAGGCTCTCGGTTCCGAGTCAACCACGTCCAAAACCAAGAACCCGGATACCAAACGTGATTTTTATCATCAAAACATCATTTCCCATTAAGATAAATTCGATTCCCATCAAAATAATCCGTGTAGCCACGGATTAGTACCAAAACGTGGCACCCAAAAACCAAAACTCAATCCTTCTCACCTTCTTGGACCTCCAAATGAACGGATCTTGTAAAAGTAACAAAACTCGAATGGATTTTTAAAAGTTTGGTGGTGTTAATGGTGGTTTTAGGGTATGTATGATATACCAAATGAAAGAGGATTTGGAGAGGAAGAAGATGGTGGTATTTATTTCGTAGGGTGGTCGGTGTAGCAGCGGTGGTGGCCGGTTTTGTGGTTCGGCGGCTAGGTTAAAAGGATGGGGGAGGAGATGAGATTAGAGAGAGAGATGTAGGTGGTGAGGGTTTGTGTGTGTGTGGGTGAACCGAACCAAACACACCTTTTATTACTCTTTTTCTCCCTTTTTTTTTGTTGCTAAAAGGTTAATAATAATAATAATAATAATAATAATAATAATAATAATAATAATAATAATAATAATAATAATAATATTACTATGGTGTCGAGCGGGTAACGTGGGTAAATGTGAAGACATGTGACCCGAACCCGAATTCATTTCAAACTTCAATATCTCTCGAAAACATCTCGTAATTAATTAAAATATAGTCGGACTCGTAAGACGAATCATAAAACTTTTGTTAGGTAATCCTAGTGCCAAAGTCAACGTAGTACCAAGTGAGAATTCAAGTATACATCACCGAGCATTTAATCAAAAATGAATTATGAACATAATTCACGAATTCCATAACATCTTTAATTAAAAATATCCATAAAATAGGTCTTACAAGTTCGTTGTGAAATAAAATTTCAAATAAAAATTATAAACGAACTTAAATCGTAATGCGGGTTTTTAAAATAGCTCCCTAAACTGCCGGTTGTCACATCCTCCCAGTCTCAGAAGGAAACCCGTCCCGGGTTTCACTCAGAAAAATTCATCTACGAAGTGAAAAGCTTCGGATATCTCTTCCTGAACTCGTCCTCACGTTCCCACGTAAATTCTGGTCCATGTCGGGAATTCCAACGAACCTTGACGAGCGGGATGCGACTTCGCTTGAGTCTTTTAACTTCACGATCTAAAATTTCAATAGGTTCTTCCACGAAATTCAGTTTCTCATCAACACGAATGTCCCTCATTGGAATGACGGGCATTTCATCGGAAAGGCATTTCTTCAAGTTACTAACATGGAACACGTCGTGAACATTACTCAGTTCATGTGGTAATTCCAACCTATAAGCCACGGGCCCAATTCTTTCTAAGATCAAGAATGGTCCAATGTAGCGTGGGTTGAGTTTACCACGTTTCCCGAAACGTATCACACCTTTCCAAGGCGAGACTTTCAGCATTACTTTGTCTCCAACCTGGAACTCTAAAGGTTTACGTCTCAGATCGGTGTAGCTCTTCTGCCTATCTCTGGCTGCTTGCAACCGATCACGAATCTGAGCCACCTTCTCTGTAGTTTCTAAAATAAGCTCAGGGCCTGTAAGTTGGCTATCTCCAACTTCTGCCCAACCAATAGGCGAACGACACTTTCTGCCATATAAAGCTTCAAATGGTGCAGCCTTAAGACTTGTGTGGTAGCTATTATTATAGGAGAATTCCGCAAGGGGTAAATACTTCTCCCAGCCTTTACCAAAGTCTATGATGCATGCACGAAGCATATCCTCTAACGTCTGAATGGTCCTCTCATTTTGACCATCGGTTTGGGGATGATATGCAGTACTCATATCAAGCCTCGTCCCCAAAGCCGTTTGAAGTGATCGCCACAAAGCTGACATAAAACGACTATCACGATCTGAAATAATAGATATCGGGACTCCATTACGCGAAATAATCTCCTTCACGTATAACCTCGCAAGCTTATCCACACTATCATCTTCACTAATAGCTAGGAAATGAGCAGACTTTGTCAGACGATCCACAATTACCCAGATAGCGTCACATCCGCTAGCTGTCCTCGGTAATTTGGTAATGAAGTCCATAGTAATCCGCTCCCATTTCCAGACTGGAAGTTCTGGTTGCGTTAGTAATCCCGACGGTCTCTGGTGTTCGGCTTTAACCTTTGCACATGTCAAGCACTTACTAACGTACGATGCTATATCTGCCTTCATGTTTGGCCACCAATAGAACTTCTTAAGATCCTGGTACATTTTGTCGGATCCAGGATGAATAGAGTACCTTGACTTATGCGACTCATGCATAATTAACTCTCTAATTTCTCCATGTAAAGGTACCCAAATCCGATCTCCAAAACATAACAATCCATCAGAACGCTTAACAAATCCTTTCTCATTATTAGCCATCCCAAATATATTCTCGGCAGATCTGTTTTCTGCTTTCAACGCTTCCGTTTGAGCTTCAAGTATTTGAGATGGTAACGGCGATACTATAGTCATTCCCAATGACCTAACTCGCAACGGTGGTATTCTTTCCTTTCGATTAAGAGCATCAGCGACAACGTTTGCTTTACCAGGATGGTAGCGAATTTCACAATCATAATCGCTTAGCAACTCAATCCAACGTCGATGTCTCATATTGAGCTCTTTTTGATTCAAGATGTGTTGTAGACTTTTATGGTCAGTAAATACAACACACTTGGTTCCGTACAAATAATGCCTCCATATTCTTAAGGCGAAAACCACAGCACCTAACTCCAAATCATGGGTAGTGTAGTTTTTCTCATGCTTCTTGAGCTGTCGGGAAGCATAAGCTATCGCCTTCTCTCGTTGCATTAATACGGCTCCCAATCCTTTATGTGAGGCGTCACAATAGACGACGAAATCCTCGTTACCTTCTGGTAACGCTAAGATAGGAGTACTACACAACATCTTCTTAAGCAATTGAAATGCTTCCTCTTCTTTATCTCCCCATTCATACGTAACGCTCTTTTGAGTCAATTTGGTCAACGGTTTAGCTATCTTCGAAAATCCCTCAATGAATCTTCGGTAATAACCAGCTAAACCCAAAAATTGACGAACTTCGGTCGGGGTTGTAGGTGCAGCCCAATCTTTTATCGCCTCAATCTTAGCAGGATCCACATGGACTCCTTGTCTATCAATCTCATGACCCAAAATTTGTACCGTCGGAATCCAAAATTCGCATTTCGAAAACTTGGCATAAAGTTTCTCCTTCCTGAGCAATTCCAAAATTAGTCTTAGATGCTCCTCATGCTCTTTCTCACTCTTTGAATAAATCAGAATGTCATCGATGAATACAATCACAAACTTGTCTAAGTAAGGCTTACACACACAATTCATGAGATCCATGAATATTGCTGGTGCGTTAGTCAACCCAAACGGCATCACTTGAAACTCGTAATGCCCGTAACGGGTTCTGAAAGTCGTTTTCGGAATATCTTCCTCGCGAACTCGAAGTTGATGATATCCCGATCTCAAATTGATCTTCAAATACACACTCGATCCTTGGAGTTGATCGAACAAGTCGTCGGTCCTAGGTAACGGGTATCGATTCTTCACCGTTAACTTATTCAACTCTCTATAATCAATACACATGCGAAACGATCCATCCTTCTTCTTCACAAATAAGACTGGGGCTCCCCAAGGTGAAGAACTTGGTCTTATGAATCCTTTTTCGGCTAACTCTGCCAATTGTTTCGACAACTCTTCCAGTTCGGTAGGTGCAAGACGATAAGGCGCTCGTGCTACAGGTGCAGCACCAGGTATCAACTCAATCTGAAACTCCACTTGTCTAGTCGGCGGGATTCCCGGCAAATCATCGGGAAACACATCAGGAAAATCACGAACTATAGGCACATCTCCAATGCACCTTTCCTTCTTCTTCGTCTCTCCCTTCTCAGAAATTTGAGTTAAGAAAAGGTAACATCCCTTTTCCATTAGCTTCGGTAACTTTGTGCAAGATATAACTGCTAATCGGGATGGGCTCCTAGAATCCTTTCGGTCTCCTAATATATTTAGGACTTCCTCTCCGTATGGTACGCGCACGATCTTCTCGTCGCAAAGTATGTGAGCACGATACTTCGACAACCAATCCATACCAATGATGACATCAAAACTTCCTAACGTGACGGGTAGAAGATCTATGTTGAAAGGGTGGTTCAAGAAATTTAACGTACAACCGCGGATGATGGTATTAATCCTTTCTAGGTTTCCATTTGCTAACTCAATATCATATCCAATTCCTAAGGCCATCGGGGTTTTCTCTAGTAAGGGTGCAAACGTAGTGGACACAAAACTCCTATCGGCACCAGTATCAAATAGTATGGAAGCATAACGATTATTGAGAAGGAACGTACCGGTAACGACGTTCGGATCTTCTCCTCTCTCGTTCCCGAGTGCATACACTCTTCCCTGAGCAGCTCCAGCTTCCACACGTTGGTCCCCATTATCTCGTCGTCCACGGTTTCCTCCAGCTCCACGGTTTCCATAATTGTACCCATTACCACCCGAGCCTTGATTTCCACGGTTCCGCGATTCTCTACACTCATTCCTATAGTGTCCCTTCTTTCCACATCCATAACAAGTAACATCTGCCTTGTTTCTCATCTCAGGAGCAGCTTGAACCATAGCAAGAGGTCGAGCTCTACAGTCCCTAGCTGTGTGTCCTTTCTTTGAGCAATTATGGCATTTCACACTACACCATCCAGTATGATGCTGGTGGCAACGATCACACTTGGGTGCATCACCGTTCTGCTTCTTCTTATCTCCATTCCCAATAGCATAAGCCTTAGCTTGTCTCTTGCTTCGGTGATCATTACTCTTAGAGTGACGGTCTCTCTTTCTCTTTCCATTCTTCTCCTTATCAGCTTCTTCTAATTCTAACGAATCCATAAGTTGTTGAGCAATTGTGATTGCCTCATGGATGTTTGCAGGCCTAGCAGAAATCACATCATTCCTCGTAGCTACAGGCAACCCATCAGTATACCTCTCGATCTTTTGAGTCTCAGTTTTCACCATATCTGGGCACAACAAGGCCAATTCCTGGTAACGACGATTGTAGGTCGCCATGTCATTACCTTTCACCTTGTGGTTCCAAAACTCAATCTCTAGTTTCTTGACCTCATTTCTTGGGCAATAAGTCTGAATCAGCAAGCACTTAAATTGCTCCCAAGTCATTGCATAAGCTACATCACTCCCAACTGCATTTCGGTAGTTGTTCCACCAAGTCAAAGCTTCATCCTTGAAAGTAAAAGAAGCAAACTTTACCTTCGCATTCTCCGCACAACCACTGACATTGAACACAGACTCAGTCTTCTCAATCCATCTGACTAAGTAAACTACTCCTTCAGTTCCACCAAACTCAATAGGTCCACAAATCTTAAACTCCTTGTATTGACATCCATTAGCACGAACAGGTGGAAAAGTTCCAGCAGAATTGTGGATTTACGAATTAAAGTGTCCTGGCTCCTCGAACGTTTACTCCATGACTTCTGAATTATGTCGGCCCGAATGGTAGTAAGAGATATACAACCTATACATGTTTCATAAACCATTTATATTCAAAGACTTGCACTATATACTAAGTACTACATCATGAACATTTTGCAAGACATATATAGGCAATTCTTCGTATTCTTAGACGTTACTCCAAACCTAAGTCGCAACATTCTATTATAGGCTGCTCTTAGAGACTTTCGCGATTCGACTACCACTTTCATTTCTCATTACATAAGCTTAAGGTGAGTCATAGCCCCTACTCTTTTCATACTTGTTTTAACTCTTTGGGGGAGATACATGCACAACTACTTGCTTACTTGTACAAATACTCAAAACATTTATACTTGATTGTTTTATACTTGATTGTCTTATACTTGATTGCATTATACTTGATTTCATACATACATGACTGTCTTTTATCTTTGGAAGTGGCTCCCAGTAATCTTTTATCTTTGGGAAGTGGCTCCCAGTTTTCTTTGGGAAGTGGCTCCCAGTTGTCTTTGGGAATTGGCTCCCAAGTGAGGTCTTCGGAGATGAAGTAGAGACTCACTACTAATTGCTTAATTGTTTTGATGAACTTATACATGTCTTATTCATACTATATGTTAGCAGTGGGTTGTGAACACACAGGTTGCAAGTCTCTTATGGCGGGGTTTGCAACTGAGTGGATTCTCAATGCCTTTGCTGTGTGAACATTCTTTTGAGGCTTTTTCAACTGTTTTAAGACAAACTCTATGAACTCACCAACCATTGTGTTGACACTTTAGCATGTTTATCTCAGGTCTATAAGGTGATAGCTGTTGCATGGAGCATAGAGTCGCTTGGCATGTTTTGAAGACTTATGCTTTTATCTTTACCATTCGATATGTCTTAAAACTCTTATGTATTGTATTATGGAACTCAAGTTTGTAACTCAGAATTTATTAATCGAATGGTAACTTTTCAAAATGTCTCATTTAGAGTTCGTTTTCTATACCTTGTACTTTGTATTATGAAGTAGCACCCCTATGACACAGTCTTCCGCTACGGTATTTTGGGGGTGTTACAATAAAAATCCGGATTGTTGCATAATTGATCCATAAAATCGCAAGCATCAAGATTGATGAGGTTAACCGGATAATAATTTTGATAATTCGAATAGGAAGACGTTGATGAGTTCATTGTTGGATGATACACCGATTCGGGTAAGCCATACATAGATTGTTGGCTTCGACGGGAGTGGCTAGGTTGTGGTTGTTGGTTGATTTGATACGGTAGAATAAATGGACGATTAATATTACGATTCATAGCAAATGGATTGAATGTTTGTTGTTGTGGAGGTTGTTGAGATTGATAATCAAGAGTAGCGGGTCGGAAATTGACATTCGAATCCGGTGAAAATTGTGGGAGGTTTTATGGTAATCGGGATTTTTGGCCTTTTAGTTGTGATGATTTCTTAGACATTTTCAATAGAGTGAATTGTGAGATTTTAGTGGATTGAATTGTGAGATTTTAGTGGATTGAATATGTGGTATTTAATATTTATAAATGTGGTAATTTTTTTTTTTTTTTTTTTTTTTTTTTTTTTTTTTTTACTTTCAACGTTAAAAACAAACGGCTAGTACCATATTTATTTTTATTTTTTTACTTCAACGTTCGAATTTGGATCTCAAAAATAACGGCTAGTACATTAATTTGTTTTTTTAACCGTTACTCCACAATTAATGTTCGAAAATTCACAACAAAATGGAAATGTGATATTGATGCGTGGGAATCGCAACAGGCTTTACCTCTCGAGGGATCTCGAGAAGCTTACAACCCCCACCAGGCAGTGTACCTGATCGTTGTAGTATAGTATAGTGACAAGTACCGGGGGATTGATCGTTCAGCTTAGGAATAGTGTCGCTAGGATTAGAAAACCTAATTAATAGTTCTAAAGGTGAGGGATGATTATTTTTGTATTTTTATATTTTTATGAAAGCAAGTAAAATCTCGGGTTTTGAAGGAGTGGGCGGAATTAGTTGCTAATCAACTAACCCAAAACTAAGATGCAATCAAAATAAAATAATAAAAATGAAAATAAACTAAATTATACTAAGGTTGTGAGCAGTGGTTGGAGAAATTGTGTTTACTTAGACTTCACTACTCCCTAGATATCTTTTACATGTTAATTACTTGTTATACTTGTATGAATGACGAATTGTATTCCTTAATACTATTCGTGGGGTGGCATACATAACTCCCCGTCTCTATGAGCTCTTATCTCCTCCTACATCATGACCCAGCACAACTATAGGGATTGTAAACAGTGGCTCATGCATTAAATACAACCAATAAAGACCTAGTACGCCTCGGTTCATGTTTCTTAAGACGTTCAAGCATGTTACCATTTGGAGATCTGCCAGTTTTCTTAAGCCTAACATATAATATCATTCATCCAAAACAAGAATAGACAAGTAATCAACACATAATCAACATCTAGGTTTCATTAGATCTTAGCAAACACAAAAGAGATCGAGCCTAGCATAGTAGAATTGAGACAAGAACAAGAGATAAACAACCAACACATAGACATATTGATTGAATTGAAAGTATACTTATCTCAATTACAATGCAAGGTCTCAAGGGTTTAGAACCCTTGAAAAACCTGTAAAAGAGGCACCAAAATCGTCTTTAGGGTTTCACCAAAACTTCTCTCCTTTAATGAAAAAAACTAGAAAACTATATATAGGAAAAGTAGGCTGACGGCGTCAAGAGTTACTTGTGACGCCGTCACCTCGCCGCCTTATACTTCCTCGGACGACCTTGATTCACTTATGACGGCCTATGTGACGCCGTCACCACCCAGGGTATTTTATTCTTGCCACTTTGACGCCGTCATGAAGCCTTCTGACGCCGTCACCACCTACGGTGTTTAATTCTTCATGTCTGACGCCGTCAAGATGGTGGTCTTGACGCCGTCACCTTGTATCTTCAACATGGAATTTTGGTATTTTGCCGTTTTCTTCACTTTTATGCTCCAAAAACGTCCAAAATGGCTTCTTTTCCAGAATTCACTCTCCAAACACCCAAAATCACAAAAGGAACGATTTAGGGCAATATTTGATCAAATAAAGTCGGATTCAGGATTAAATGACCCCCTAAAAACGGATCATTTTTCGCCTCATCATATACCCTTACACTTGAGATTTGCTTGTCCTCAAGCAAATGAGCTTTTATTCTACTCAAAAGACAAGTTAGGGGTCATTTAACACTAATATAAAAGTAATTACAACAAATAATCGTTCCACTAAAGACCAATAGACAAGCACGGAGGTCATACACAAGCACCTCACAAATAGAGTTTAGATACTCACATCTCTTGGGTGTAATAAAGTAATATAACATTATGGAAATGGAAGATATCTCTCACTACCTGTCATAGCAAAATAGATTACCATAGGCTTGGGAAAGGATCAAACCTCCACCATATGGCGTAAGCACCTAGGATAAACTATCAAAGAGGTCTTTTAAAGGGTTATAACGTTAGTTGTAGGGATATGAATTACACGGTTTTGTTGGATAAAGGAAGTTTTACTGGTGGCGAGTTAACAATCTTAGTTAATTACATGTACAAGATGGCGTTGCTAAGCCAAGACTAGACTCGACTTAAGCTAACAAATCAAAAATAACAAAAACATAAAATAAACATAGAATGAAATGGGATGGTAGTCCGTATGTTTTTTCTCTTTTTCTTTTTCTATTTTTTTTCTTCTTTTTCTTGATTTTTTCGATTTTTTTTTTTTTTTTTTTTTTTTTTTTTTTTTTTTTTTTTTTGTATACACTCTTGCCCTACCATCCAAAATAATACATCATAGGGGATGAGAATTCCCCTTACACTTGAATTTTTACATACTTTACATTAAACTAATCTAATGACTCGAATTAAGAAAATCAAAACACTTGGAGCACTTTTAAGATTAACGTACACATGGGGGTAATAAATGATGTTCTTCCCCATTACTCCATAAATAAGTACTTACCCATGAGTCCCAATCGTCCCAAAACAATATGTACAAGGATATGACTCGACTTAGCAACCATGTAATCAATTAGAAAGTTAACTTAGGGTTTAACAAATAACAATAATGCACTAAAAATGAGCGCATACACGGAAGGCTAAGGCGATTTGGGTGTACATTTAAGTGGGGTGTAACAAATTCTTCCTTTAAGTAAAATGCTTAAAGTTAGAAACGAAAAGATAGGCTCGGAGGGGTGTACTAGGGGTTTCGTGTACTAAAATGAGTACAACGCTACGGGTGTGGGAAAAATTAGTTGACTTAACTAGTCAAGTAATATGACTTAAATGGTCAAGTAATCATGATACGGGTTTAACACAAGGGTGATCCTAATGCCTCTTATCATGTAGTAAATCCTACTACACGAATGTAGTCTCACTAGCAGTCTCGGGATGCATCACTAACGCAAGTTCTAGAATCTAAATGCTACCGGTACACTCATAAGCACCAATAATAAATGCTTTTCCTATCAAAACTAAAGGCGAACCTCACATTTTTTGGTGGAAAATTTTTCTGAATATACGGTTATGTGCTAGTCATACAATCTCCTATCCATGAGACGCTTGCTATGGCTAAAGTTTCACTCCTAAATGTTGTAAAAAATTTTAAATTTGGCGCTAAAATTACACTAACAAGTATTTCTCGTAGTTTTATTACTCATCTACTATCAAACAAAACAAACTCAAGCGAAAGTGCATATGTAAGGTATCATCTTTTTACCCTCCCCTTACACTTAAGATGAACATTGTCCCCAATGTTCAAGTAAAGAATGTAAAAGTGAAAAAGTAAAGAGAATGAAATCAAATACTCCCCTGATTCGCTCGGTATGGATTTTACTTGGCCAGGTTAAATCTTCCTCCAAGAAAATGAACAATCAAAGCTTCCCTTCCAGAATATAAATCATCTTCTTGTCACAAATAACCTGTAAATTCTGACAAAAGTAGACAAGGTAACCTCGCGTAAAATCGGCGGCATCCTATATAAGTTACTAAATCCTAGAAAACAAAGTAAGATATAATGCTTGTGGAATGAAGTTTGCAGATTTCCTGGAGATTATAAAACTTAATAATTTACAAAAACCATAAGACTCCGTTAGAAAAACAAAACCGGTAAAATTTCCAGATTTTAACTCCTGACGCCGTCAAGAGCAATACCCTGACGCCGTCAGAATTGACCTGCAGAAATTCTTATGTTAAGTTTCCGGAAAATTTCTGGAAAAACTTTGTCCTACTTCCTGGAAATTCCTGCAAAACTTCATTATGACTCGATACAAGCATTTGACTCTAACAAATACGAATATACATGTTCATTAAATATTGTGGAGAATCATGATCGGTTTGTTTCTTAAAAACATATTTGGGGTTTCCCCTTACACTTATCTTTTGCAAAAATACCTTTAGGTTGGAGTTAAGACTAGGCCAAACAACATAATAAAGTATTTCCACATTTTTAATAGAGGAACATGATTAACCAACAATAAAAATAAAACATGCATACGGAAGCAAATAACAATCAAACAAATAAAATCACACAAAACATGGGTTGCCTCCCAAGAAGCGCTTTTCTTTATTTACGAGTCTTGTAGCTAGACTCAAAGTCATGGGGTACTACGTAATCTCATCATTGGTTCCACTCTCTAGGTCGTCTTCTAAACTAGTATCGCATTCATAGTGTAAGTACTTCGGATCTTCGAATTCGAAAACATCCCGTCGATACTTAGAGCCAAGCTTACTAACATCCTTAAAGAACCCACAAGATAAATCAGAAATATTCCTACACCCTCTCCTAACATCGTCATCACACAAGACAAGTTGGGAGCTCATCACATCGAGCCCGTCGCAATCTATCTCCCTAAGGTCTCTTCTTTTGTATGGCGTTTGGTATGAAATCCTCTTAATCCCGTCAGTGAAAGTCATGATTCCGTTCAAGTCATCCACTATCAACTTAGTTATTTCACAAAAGGGTGCTCCAAAGACGACTTGCGATAGCCTAGGGTCAACAAAGTCCTCTATGTTGTCCACAATCGTGAACTCCATAGGGAATGCCATATTTCCTACGAACACTTGGATTTCATGATCCTTACCAACCACTTTCTCTCCTTTGTAAATCATCCCCCATCTGCAGATATTGTTATAATGAAACAATGACATGAAATTCTTTGGCAGGAATACATTAATGTATATGTTTTCGAAGTACTTATGACCGATCATGCAAGGGATTTTTAGGTTATTCGGATCACGTCGTTTGATCTTTGTCAACTCTCCATCCTTTGACCCATATAGATTCTCCTCAAGGGAGGGACGATACTCATAAACCTCCTTACCATCCCTACGAAAAATTACCGTTCTAACACCATTGGTGAGTAATACACTACCATCTTTCTCGTCAAGGATTGCTCCCGATTCATTGATGAATGGCATCCCAAGGACAAGGTTGGTTAATGTTTGATTGGTGAGAGGGTCCATGTCATCAACCATGGTGAGGTCAGTATTGTAAACAAGCTCTCCAATCCTAATTGACAAATTCTCTACTACCCTTTCGCACGCAATGTGTTCTGGGAAAGTCTTGTGATATAGGGAAAGTGGGATTACGTTGACTGGGAAGCTAGGATCTATATGACTATCAATTAAGACCTTTCCCTCAATGGTACAGGAGATTCTGCAAAGTTCAGAGCCGCTCTCCTCGGTTTGATTGCTACCTATACTAATAACATCCTCAATTTCGGATTCTTCTATAACAGATTTACTCAGAATGGTTGGGTCTTTCTCCTGTTCTTCCGATTTCTCGTTCCTTTCATCCGGTTTGTCGGATTTCTGCGCGGTGCACTGCTCGGGTGAGTTGGTAGGTTCCCTTGCCGAAGCATGGTCAACCTTTGAGGTCTCATCCTTCGCTGTCTGACTGAATTTGCCAGTTTGTTGTTGGGCTGGGTTGGATGCTGCAGCAGATATTGTGGTGATGGTGTTCACGAAGTGGGTTGGTCCAGGGGGGTTGACAGGTCCTTTTCCGTTAGGAGATAGATGTTTGAATAACTTGCTAGGACTTTTTATTTTTACAGGGGAGACTGGTGGACTCATGACGGTAGCAGACTTAACCTCATCAACGTGAATGGGCTTATTATCAATATGCTCTTTGATAGCAGTCAACAGATTACAAATCTTGTTGTTCACGTCAGCCTGCTGTTGTTTGAATTTTGTCTCGAGTGTAGTGAGCTGCAGTTCTTGAGAAAGAATGAATTTTTTTAAATCATCTTCACAGCTTCGCCTAGGGGTACTTTGTGACGGAAAATGTTCGGACCAAGTGAGTGGTGAGGATTCATTGAATGATACACTTCGTGTTTGGTACCCTCTAAAATTAGGTTTATCCTTCCATGCCTCATATGCTTCGGCAGAAGTTTGAGGACCCTGCCCTACGTGTGATGATGTGAATTCGTTATAAGCACGTTTTGGAAGTTCCATGCAGTTGTAGGTCTCATGAGGGCCATTGCACAGTTTACATGTAGAAGCGATTCTGCTTACTTGGCTTGAAGGCTTATGAGCTTCGTAAGATTTCATAAGAGACTTGACTCGACCTTCAAGTTCCATGATCCTACGGTCGGGAGTGCTTGAATTGTTTGAAGGCAAAGATATTGCCTTGACCGTTTTGTTCAAATCACGGGGATCATTCCAACTTTCGTTGTCATAGAGAGCAAGATCTTCTATGAGTTCCCATGATTGTTCCGCACTAAGATCACGTAGCTTACCACCGGCCGATTGGTCAATGGTTCGCCTCGTGGAGATGTCGATTTGGTCATAGAAGATTTGGACTTGGAGCCAAAGATCTATACCATGATGAGGGACTTTTTGGAGTAAGTCCTTGAAACGAGTCCATGCTTCATAAAGAGATTCATTTTGACGTTGTTGGAACATCAAGATGTCATTCCTAAGTTTAGTAGTTCTCCCCGGTGGGAAAAATTGAGCAAGGAAACGAGTGGTGAGATCATCCCATGTGGTGATGGATCCCGCGGGTAAACGCTCAAGCCATTGACTAGCTTGATCCCGTAGAGAGAATTGGAATAGGCTTAAACGGGTAGTCTCTCTAGTTTCAACACCTAGGTCTATGGAATCTACGATTTTGAGGAATTCCTTAAGGTGTTGGTTTGGATCTTCGGAACGAAGTCCATGGAATGCACATCCGCTTTGCACCAACCGGATGGTGTCGGATCGCAAGGGGGTCACATTGTCTCCGGTGAGCTCAATGGTGTTTCGGTAGCCTTGGTGGCTAGGTCGGGAATACTCTCCTAAGGTTCGAGGCCTAAGGGGTTCTAATGGTGGGTTTTGTTGTGGTGGGATGATGGGTTTAAAGATGTTACCACCTTCCATGATGTCGGATGGTAAAGAGTTACGAACAAAGGCACGAAGAAATAAGATAGACTAAAGAAGACCTAAAAATAAAAATAAAAATCTTACTAGAAAGGAATCTAGCAAGTAGACCTAATAAAAAGAAATCCTAACCTAGACAATAACTATTCCCCGGCAGCGGCGCCAAAAACTTGATGCGTGGGAATTGCAACAGGCTTTACCTCTCGAGGGATCTCGAGAAGCTTACAACCCCCACCAGGCAGTGTACCTGATCGTTGTAGTATAGTATAGTGACAAGTACCGGGGGATTGATCGTTCAGCTTATGAATAGTGTCGCTAGGATTAGAAAACCTAATTAATAGTTCTAAAGGTGAGGGATGATTATTTTTGTATTTTTATATTTTTATGAAAGCAAGTAAAATCTCGGGTTTTGAAGGAGTGGGCGGAATTAGTTGCTAATCAACTAACCCAAAACTAAGATGCAATCAAAATAAAATAATAAAAATGAAAATAAACTAAATTATACTAAGGTTGTGAGCAGTGGTTGGAGAAATTGTGTTTACTTAGACTTCACTACTCCCTAGATATCTTTTACATGTTAATTACTTGTTATACTTGTATGAATGACGGATTGTATTCCTTAATACTATTCGTGGGGTGGCATACATAACTCCCCATCTCTATGAGCTCTTATCTCCTCCTACACCATGACCCAGCACAACTATAGGGATTGTAAACAGTGGCTCATGCATTAAATACAACCAATAAAGACCTAGTACGCCTCGGTTCATGTTTCTTAAGACGTTCAAGCATGTTACCATTTGGAGATCTGCCAGTTTTCTTAAGCCTAATATATAATATCATTCATCCAAAACAAGAATAGACAAGTAATCAAGACATAATCAACATCTAGGTTTCATTAGATCTAAGCAAACACAAAAGAGATCTAGCCTAGCATAGTAGAATTGAGACAAGAACAAGAGATAAACAACCAACACATAGACATATTGATTGAATTGAAAGTATACTTATCTCAATTACAATGCAAGGTCTCAAGGGTTTGGAACCCTTGAAAAACCTGTAAAAGAGGCACCAAAATCGTCTTTAGGGTTTCACCAAAACTTCTCTCCTTTAATGAAAAAAACTAGAAAACTATATATAGGAAAAGTAGGCTGACGGCGTCAAGAGTTACTTGTGACGCCGTCACCTCGCCGCCTTATACTTCCTCGGTCGGCCTTGATTCACTTATGACGGCCTATGTGACGCCGTCACCACCCACGGTATTTTATTCTTGCCACTTTGACGCCGTCATGAAGCCTTCTGACGCCGTCACCACCTACGGTGTTTAATTCTTCATGTCTGACGCCGTCAAGATGGTGGTCTTGACGCCGTCACCTTGTATCTTCAGCATGGAATTTTGGTATTTTGCCGTTTTCTTCACTTTTATGCTCCAAAAACGTCCAAAATGGCTTCTTTTTCAGAATTCACTCTCTAAACACCTAAAATCACAAAAGGAACGATTTAGGGCAATATTTGATCAAATAAAGTCGGATTCGGGCTTAAATGACCCCCTAAAAACGGATCATTTTTCGCCTCATCAGATATCGATCGGCTGGATGATCGATTACTTAAAAAATCTTCTGGCGATCGATTGGCTACAGAAAGGCGATCGACACCTAATCGATCACTTGTGTCGATCGTTGCTTGTTACTGTGACTAGCCTTATGTTTATTGAATGTACTTTTATAACCTAGAAAAAGTTATGATTCGTGGCTGTGAACATTTTAGGTTGTATTTATAAATTAAGGGTTTTGCTAAAATTTAGAATACATGTGAGATGTTGTTGCATTTTCTAGCTTAAAAAAGTAAGGTGACTTTGTAAAGTGGAGAAAAATAAAAAATTAAAAATTAAAAAAAATAAAAAAAATAAAAAAATAAAAAATAAAAAAGAACTGCACTTTTCTAATTAAGCAAGGCTGTAAATTACTGTACAAAAATTAAATTTCTATTTTCTAAAAAACTTCTCTAACAAAATGTGGATTTGAACATGTTTTCTTTATTTTTCAAGGAGTAAATTGCAGAAATGGTCCCTGTGGTTTGCTTAGATTGCATGCTTAGTCCCTGATCTATCGAAATTGCAGGCTGACTCCCTGTGGGGAATTTTTGGTTTCGTTTTGGTCTCTGGCCTCTAACGAAGTTAGTGTCTGTCCGTTTTCTTGGGACTATTCTCTTAAACCAAAGGGTATATTTGTCTTTCTAAGTGTGGTCCCAATCTCAGATGTGTATAAGTCCACTACCAACATCATTGTCCCCTAAATAAATCCAACACAACTTCACACACACATAAACCCTAGATTGTTTTGCCCCTAAACCAATGAATTGTTTGTGTGGTAATCCATCAATTGTACGTACTTCATGGACGAACACAAACCCTGGACGTCGATTTCGCTGTTGTCCCCAAATTGTAAATTGTGTGTTTAAGGTAATTATCCTTGTCAGGTTTAGTTTACTAATAATTGTAAGTTATTCATTGTAGGGTACACATTGTCCTTTCTTTTCTTGGGTGGATCTACCTATGTGTGCTCGTGCAGTGGCAATTATCCCTGGTTCACTAGCTTCAAGAAATGCACTTGATGAAACTTTGAATGCAATGACTGCTGTAAATCGTAGGCTAAAGATATGGCTCATTTGAAGTTGGATCTTTTTTATGTTTTTCTATTTGATGTAATGTTATTTTAGTGATGAAAAAAGTGAATTTATAAATTGACAAAGATAAATGTAATGGTCAATTGATGTTGTGTTATGTAATGAAGTTCACTTATGGTAATGAATTTTAGTTAAGTAATGAAATTCATTTATGTTATTTTATTTTTTTATTTTATTTTTTTGACACAAACACTTTCTTAGTAGTTGCACAAGCATACCACTTGCTGCACAATTTTAAAAAACATCATAAGACCAATAAGACCCAAACATACAGTCATGCATTGGCCAGTCTTGAAACCAAAAACCAAAACAATTCATTGGCATTTGCCACAAGCATACACAATATTGAAACCAATAAGACCAAAAACACAATATATGTTTAAAAGAACATTAATGCATACATTGAAAAGATAGCTTTAAAATGATTGTCATACATTCATTGTCTTGAACCAAAACACAAAACATAAAACCAATGTCATGAAACCCAATCACAGCCTAGCTAGACACACATTCTTAAAACCAAACACAGTCTAAAACCCAACATGATAACATAGTCTTTGAATAAAACATAGAACTTAAGACAGTTGACAAATCATAGCTGCGCAGATTACTTAGGTACTTTTTCTAGAGTTAACCTGCTAGCTGATGTCTTGGTTCTCTTGGGTACTTTTTCAGGAGTTAACCTGCTAGCCGAAGTTTTGCTTCTCTTCAATCTTGGTCTAGTAGAACTTGGTGTTGCTTAACTAGCTTGTTCTGACCTTGATGGTTCTGAAGCTTAAGTTGCAGCCTTACCTTGTGCAACTTCAGTTGATACACTTGTAACAACAGCCTTACCCTTTGTATATTGACTTGGCACGGCCTGACTTTGTACATGCTGACTTGGCACATCCTGACTTGGCACAGGCTGACTTGGCATAGCAGAAGAACTTGTACCAGCAGCTGCACTTGTTCCACTTGCTTTTGTAGGGAAACCCCTTTTATCCACTTTTGCATTCATCTGTAAATGTTTTAACAACCCATTTACCCTTATCCCCTTTTGCAATATACAAAAGCCAAGGGCATTCAAGCTTGTCTTCTTCTGCCGGTAGAATTACCTCCTTGCCCTTGACAACTTTTTTTTCTTGTTGACTCTAAACTTTGTCAACAAAAGAATCTTTGCTATTCACACTTCGTACCACACCTTTACATATCACCCTTATCTTATGCTTATCCTTTTTCTTAAACTCTATGTTCCTTCTAGACTCAACTGAATAAGATCTAATCCTATCATTCCCTTCTTGGCTATTTGCAAATTCTTTACCAACAGAGAAACTGTTCTTAATACCCTTTCTTAATTCCCTAAGTCCCTTTGTTCTAGCACTGTCTTTTTCATCATCACTTGGGCAAGATTTAAAATCTATAACTTGCAAATCATTTTCAGTTATAGTAACATTTGGTTTAATTGTGTCAATAAATTCACCCTCACCATCAACTTCAAACTTAAACTCACTCATGTTCACTTCTACCTCATCAACAACATTTTCCTCATCAACTAAATCCTCAGCCTCATCAGACTCATTGTCTTCCTCATCCTCTTCATCATAAGACTCATTGTCTTCGTCACCATCACTGTCTTCCTCACCCTTTTCATCACCAACATTATCTAAGCCAACCTCTAAATCAACTAAAGTGGAATTTGTATCAAACTCATTGACTTCAACTATGTTTGTATTAGGCTGCTCATTACTAGTTCTTATTGTGGTATGCCCATGCTTAACATAAACATACATAACCTTATGCTTAGGAACATATTCTAACATGCTTGCAATATCAGTGTCACTAGCCGAAGGCTTCAAGAAATTGTCTAAACTTTTTAATGGTATCATATAGTGAAAAAACAAATTTGCAGTAGAATCAAAGCCTGAGGAGTTCAATACTGAATATAACACATCAATGTTAAATTGTTGAATGTCTATCATGTCCACAAAGGTTACCTCACCTTCAACATACTTCATATTTGGACAGTCTGTGAACCTTCCACCATAATGGAGCATCATTGAAAACAAGTTTTTATACACACCTATTTAATATTCAAAACAAGGATTTGTTAGTTAAAATACACCATATTTCAATAAGTAAGATTGCATTTAATGAAAATACAAATTTAGTGCTATAACCATAAACATCGTGTGCATCATACTTTTCCCCATCTGCTTTAATGAACCAAGATTGCATTTTACATGTTGCTAAATTATGAGGAGTGAACTAGAATCATTATTAAAAAAAAGACGAGTATGTTTTTAATTAAGGTTTTATTTTGGTTTTTAAACTAATATAACAGTTTGACTTTTGGATCACTTTGGATCGGTTTAAAGTTAATAAAATATTTGAACTATCCGTGCACCACTATGTTAAATTGAGACCACTAAGAAAAAGACAAGTATACCCTCTCGTGTTAGTCACGTGGATGGAGATAACAGACAATCACTAACTTCGTTAGAGGCCAGGGACCAAAATGAAACAAAAAAATTTCACACAGGGAGGGCATTTGCAATTTCGATAGACCAGGGACTAAGCATGCAATATGAGCAAACTACAGTGACCATTTATGCAATTTATTCTTTTTCAAGGCACCAAACCCGTTTAATTCGTGCATTATGCCTCGCTTAACTCATGAAGTTTCAAGATGTGCTTGCTTGATAAAAGAGTTCAAATTAAAATCCTCGCCCTGTTTATATCCTTTTATATCAATTTACAGACATATTATTATTCATTTCGCAGTTTATATTATTGAGTAAGGATCAAATAAGAAATAAAAGTAAACTGTTTGGGCTTACATATGTTTAGGCTTTTAGGCGTCTTTTAGTAACCTTACCACTTGCATTTTAGATATAGAGTTGCCATAGATAGTTTCTTTTAGGCTTATTAGGCGTTAAGTAGAGGCTTAGTAGGCAATAAATATCCTCGTAGCTTGCCTAACTTAGATTTTGTTGCTTTCTTAGGTCTTGGAATTATATTTGCCTTTAAGCCCTTTTTCTTTGCAAGCGTTTGTCCTTCTAGGTGCCCCCGTTTGCGTTTTTTGCGTTTTTTGCGTTTATGCTTACGCTTTTGCCCCTTATTGTCTCTTTTACATTGTATTGTTTCCTATACACTGTGTTCTTTTACGGTGTTTTCTTTTATATGTTTATACTGTTTTCGCCGTAGTTTGCTTGTAGCTTTATATGTTAGTATGCATGCTTATCGTCATTTGTCTTTATAGACTCCATATTTCACACTTTCACACTTGCAGATATATTTGAGCATTTCCACCCGCAAACTTACACTTGCTGGAGGTATTTATGAAAGTAGTTTTTTTATTTCCGAGTTCATTCTGGAGTAAGGATATGACATGTCTATATTTTACCTTCGCTATACCCTGCCCTGACTAGATTGAGTATTTTGTTGTCGCGTCTTTAAGAAACCAAGGATTCTTAAACGATGTTAGTTATTGATACACCGCCTAAAATGCATGTGATACTCTTTTCTTTTTCTTTTTTTTTTTAAATTTTTTAGTATTATAATTTTATTTTTATTACAAAACTGTGAAACTGAAAGTACGGAACAAAAAATATAAAGTTTGTAAAGTAAAAAGTAGTAAAACACAAAAAATATGAAGTAGAAATAAAAAAAAAAAAAAAAAAAAAATTGTCTTATCCTATTAATAAATTTTTTATAATTGTTAAAAAAAATAAGAAACATAAAATTTATGATAAATAAAAAATAATAAAAAACAAAATATACTAAAAAACTATAAAAAAAATTTGTCTTATCTTATTAATAAATCTGTAAAGGATCAGATCAAAAAGATACTAATAGTACTACCTATTGCAATTTATTATCCAAGATACATGCATGATGTCACCCCGACTTGCAGCTATAGCTCCCTAACCAGTCATGACATTTGACTTTTTTAAGTAAAACAAAATGTTCCTGTTAATTGACAATTTTTTCAAAGATATTGGGTATGTTAGGGGAGGGGCTTTTACAGCGCTTGGGCTTTTAAAATAAGCTGGCTAATTAAATAAGTCTCGTTTGTCATGAGGCTTATGAAAAGGCTTATAAAATAAGCCGGCTAAAAACTTTAGCCCCATAAAAGAGGCTAAAAACTTAAGCCCGGGGCTTTTGAAGAATAAATTACTTATTTACCCACAAAAATATCTAACATATACAAAAACTCATTTAATTATGTCATTTTTAGTAATTTTACAATAATAAGCCCCAGCCCCAGCCCATTTACCAAACAAGTTTATAAAAATACAAATTTTAATTTCGGCTTATAATATAAGCCCTAGCCCCAGCCCCAGCTCTAGCCCCAGCCCCAGCCCATTTCGCCAAACTTACCCATTGCTAACACCTAGCCGAAACACATACATGTTAAAGAGATGATTGACACACTCCAACTTTTTATATGCACATTCAACTGCACAAGTAGTTAATACAGAAAATTAATACAGTACAAGTATGACATGCATGACTTAGAGTGTGCCAATCAATTATTAATGTGTGCAAATCATTTCCCTACATGTTAAGGTATACATTATTTAATAAAACTATGTTCTCGATATTTTTGATGAGTGAAATGGAAAAAAAGTTGAAGCAAAGTAAAGAAAAAATGTGAAAAGAAAGAAAGTTCAAAAATTATTTTGTGTTCTTGAGTTTTTTAAAAAATAAAGTAAAGTAAATAAAAGTTTATTATAAATCCCATACTTTAATTTTTTGTCCTATTATTTTTACTCAATTTTCATTCCATATCTAGTATGAAAGTTTTTAGCTAAAAAAAATACATACTTTACTCACTTTTACTTTGCTTTCTTTCCTTTCAAAAACTTGAAAACATGACATATTTATAGTTTTTCTCCATTACTTTCACTTTCATTCTTTAATACATACAAACTTGAGAACATAGTGTAAATTCGCATATTTTTTTATCTATAGCATCTGTAAGACAAAAATAATTAAAGTGAAAAGTAAAATATTAAAAAAAATAAAATATTAAAACAATTAATTATGAGCAATTTCAAAAGAAAGTGAAATGTTAAAAAAATTAAAATGGAAATGTTGAAACAATTAATTATGAGCAATTTTCAAACCAGGCGGGCTGATCCGGTTTAATTTGACCTGTTTTTCCGACCCAACCCGTCGGGTTAACCTGGTTTAAATTGACCCGTTTTTCGACCGGAACGGTTCAACTGGTTGAACCAGCCGAGGTCGAACCAGGTTTCAAAGCATTATATTTAATCCCCAAATCCTCACACTTTTATTATTTTTCGTTTATAACCCATAAGGGTTTTTTTAATCACTAAAACTATTTTATAAAATCCCGTCGGTATGCACATGTACTCGTTTATACAGTAAAACTTCTATAAATTAATACTGTGGGGACCGAGATATTTTATTAATTTAGCGAGATATTATTATATCGATAAATTAATAATTTATTAATTTAAAGAGGTTTTATGTATGACCATTAAATTTTGAAGTCTAATATACTAGCTAGTTACAATGTATACTTATTGGAGATAAAAAATAAATTTGAAAAACAAGTTTCAATTAATGTTTTATAAATTCGCATTCACAATTTATGAAAATAAAATTAACACTTTTTATTGCAATATTAGAAGACAACGCACCAACTCTTTAGTGCAATAAGGAGATTTTAAGATAAACTCAACATGGATTTTGAGTTCAACAAAAAAACAAGTGACTATGGATTTATTTTCTACTAAACAATATTAGGATTTTCAATTGTATTTCACATACACACATATATAAATATATATGGAATTTTCAATAATTATTAATTTATAGTTTCGTTGGGACTAATATATATACATTGTGGTTTAAAAAAAATTATTATCTTATTATTTTATCGATTGAGGTCCAAATTTGTACTGGTCCCAAGTTGGGACTGGACAAATTATTAATTTTATCGAGATTATTAATTTATCGAGTATTAATTTATAGAGGTTTTACTGTATTAAAAAATGTATCTACATGTTAAACAAAATTATAATTTACCTCAAATTAATAAATTTTTCATATGAATAGCTCAAACATTCTTTAATTATCATACTATAATATGAAGCATGAACAATTTTGTTGAATGTTGAAATTGAGCATGTCAAAATTACTTAAATGACTTTAAAATTTTTAACATAGAAATATATAAAATAATAATCTTGTTAAAAATTGAAAAGTTAAATAATTTATACATCTTCAAAAATAAATATTTGCCTTTAAAGGTAAATTGAAAGTGATACTTGGTCCGTTCTAAATTATATGTCCATTTACAAATTTCATAAAGTTTAAAAAAAGTGAGCTCTTTACAATATTAATTAATAAAAATTCATTCTTACGTAATTAGAAACATTTTGATTAATTGTTAATGAAGATGACATTAATTTTGGACAATCAAAAATACCAAAGTAGACTTATATTTTAGGACGAAAAGAGTAATATATTCACTTCTTTTGTTTATTTCATTGATTTCTATTTCTTTATTTTGAAGAAAGAAAAATATTAAACAAAATACAAGACAACATGGCCCGTGCGATGCACGTGATTCGATTATCACGAAATATCATTAGTCTAGCAACGGTTAATTAGTTGTGTTAATATTAGTCGTGAAACTTTAAGTTTTAAACTAAAAAATTCGATTTATTAAGCTTTTACAAATAGAAATGTTTCATATGAAATATACTCAAAGATATGTTTGAGCATTAGTACATGTGGTTGTAAGTAGTAGTGCACGTTTGATTTGATTACTTAGCGGTTCTCATGCATTTTATACCTTTTTCATCAAACAATTCTATTTAAAAGTAGTTAGGGTCCGCTTGGTTCAAAGTGAGGAAAGGGAAAAGTAAATGGAAAGGGAAAGGGAATGCAAAGGAATGAAGAGGTGGGTAATCAATACCTTACCTCACAATTTACTCTATAATGGTTGATTACCCCGTAGTGGGTAATCAATACCTTTGCACTCCCCTAACCAAGCACCATTATTTGAGTAATGTGGGCCCTTTTGAATTCCTTACCCATTCCCCACCCTCTTAACCCCCTCACCAAGCACCCCCTTAGTTTTCAAGCACTTGTTATTCACATCTCATATACCATTTAAAAAAAGGTGATCCAAAACAAAAGCATATTTACCAGATAATCATTAGCAAGTGTATACAATAATTTACAACTAAACTGCTCGGCCCAGTAGTCCACTAACCAAAAGTTCTAGTAAATTAAACAAACTTAGCACCACATTTGCTTTATACAAAAGTCATATTACCCTAAAACTTCTCACACACAAATAACCTAATCCCACGCCTCCATCCCTAAGATATGCAGTCACCAACTCCTCTTCTTACATATCACTTTTGATCATATGGTTAGTTATCAATTCTGTGCATCCAAACTTCTTGTATTTGCACTCCATCTTGATTGATTGAACCGATGTTCTTTGAGATCTAGTAGTTCCTGTAATGGGATTCACATTTTTGGGCTCAAAGTGAAAACTTATGATAAGCTTTGTAGTGTATGTTGTGTTTCATGTTTTGTTTAATCGAAAGAAAAAGGAGATGAAAGAAATTCGTTTCAATTTTTCTTTTATATTTTCGGATATTTAAAGAAGCAAAGCTTCAAAAGGGATCGATGATGATTTTATTCTTTTGTTTACTGGTGATATTTATGTTGTAGACACGAAAGAAAAAACATAGAACTTTAATTATTGTTTTTCAGTTTTTATTAACTTTTGGGGAGTGAAGGTGAGGGTCTTGGTTGTGCCTAGGTTAGAATTTGGTTAAGGTTTTTGGACTGATTTCGTGGTAGTGGTTGATTCAATACACATAAGTCAAGTCTTGTTTATTTGTTTTATTTCATTTGTGC
Organism: Artemisia argyi; assembly: GCA_030686995.1. NCBI lineage: Eukaryota > Viridiplantae > Streptophyta > Magnoliopsida > Asterales > Asteraceae > Artemisia > Artemisia argyi. The sequence goes on from CM060696.1 coordinate 190,475,526, forward strand.
TTTTGGCTGATGATGGGTGGGTTAATGGGTTATGTTACTGTCGGTTTGTTTGTGGCTTATTGTTTGGGTGTTGACTGAGGTTGAATGGAAATGGAGATGGAGATGGACTCAGATAGGTTGTTATTTATACTCGTCAAAACTCATATGAAAAGTCACATTTATAGACTTGTTGTTAATTATTTGTGAGCAACTGAAAAGATGAGAATTTACACCTATTAGAAGCTTTACGAAAAGATGAGACTTGTTGTTAATCGAGACTTTAGACATTCACATGGTTGGTTAATATCATGCGTTTAATTTAATCATAATAAGTGCTAAAAGAAGCTTACGAAATTACTACTTGGTTTATGCATTAGTTATCTTTTGCATAATAGAGTTTCTTGCATAATAATAGAGTTTCTTGACTAATGACATTAATGCTCACATTCAATAAGGGGAACTCATTCTTTATATATATACAGATTATTGCTACGAAAAACATACAACTTAAAAGCATTACTCGTAAAAAAAAAAATCTTTGACGCCGCTACGTCACACGGGTATGTTTTTACAGTATAGCCATTTTACAACAATAAAACTAAAATATTCATTTTTTGCAAGACTTAGTAAGACACTACGAGAAACTAAAACTTCGTAAGGTACGAAGGTTGATATCTTGCGAGTTCTTCTGTCTATGTTTTATTGCTTTTTTTCAACATAAAGTTGTTATGTTGTTTATTGTTGTTATTTTACTCTATTCTTGTTGTTGTGTTGATAAGTTATTTTGTGTTAATTTTGTAAACTTGTTGGTGGTTGGTAAAAAATTAGAAAAAAAGAAAGATTAAAGGTTACTGGTGTTGGAGAGTGGAAGCTGGAAATGAGTCTAATGTGACACATTTGGTGTATTCAGGGCCGTTTCATTGATTTGAGGGGCCTGGTGCGAAATAAAAAATGAGGCCCCTATAATCCAAGTCTTTTACTCTTTTTGTATGTGACTCAAAATTTGTCTTATATTTTTTGTATGAGGATTGTGGTCCGGTTCAACTTTGATAATATTTAAAAAAGACACTAAAAATTCAAAACGTTTATATATAAAACTATAAATATTAATGAGTGTATACTAAATTGGGGGCCTCTTACAAAAGGGGGTCCGGTTCGGTTGCACCACTTGCACATACTAACTGCCTCCACCGGGTGTAATGACCTCTTTTTACTCAAATAAGTTTACGTGTTTTACATGGATCGAATGATTTATAGTCATAAGTTATATGCCAATACTTAAATTACACAATACTTTTACATGAACGAAAGAATAACAAATATATATGTGTATATCACTATATTGTAAGTTGTTTTGCATTAGTCACATCATGTATGGGCACTAACAAAACATGAATATCTCCTAAACGAGTAAAAAGTGTCAAGCTAGTTATATTAGACCAGTGACTAAGCTTATCAAGATATCTTACAAAGTGCCGTGTGCTTCTGTGTTTATACTTTATAAATACTAGGCGAGTACCCGTGCATAGCAACGGAATTCCTAGCGGCAGATAATTAACGATTTGTGATATTGTGGTGAGTGTTTTGTTTAGCGTACAAAATATAACGTGAAAAGATCAAAATATTACTGCAAACATTACAATTCAACAAAAATTCTTAACATGTATCAAACGACATATAAAAATATTTAGTGAGACTTGACAAAAAAAAAAAAAAAAAAAAAAAAAACCTTTTCCGACCAATTACTCAAGTCGCAACAGTTGGCGATAGAATTTCTTCCTCTTCTTCATCATCATCGTCATCACTTGAGAAGACAATAATGCCATCCCAATTCCAATTTATCAAGTTAGGATTGTAAAACGGAGGATGTGGAGCACGGTTAGGGGAGGGGATAAAGCTGTAAAAAAACAAAAAAAGACTAAATAGTAAATAAGAAATGATCGAACCAACCAACCTCGAATGTGAAACGAACCTCACGATCATCGTCAATATTCTTTTCATTTTTCATTGCCATGTCTATTGTGAATGAGAGTAAACAAGATGAAATTAATCAATTCATTAGTGTTCTTTAAGTTTGAAGTTTAAATTGAAGAGATGAACACAATTTCCCGCCATGTGTTTAAAGAGATTAATCATTTATGAATCTTTTCCTTTATTTAAATTGCCCAGCCTTTAAAATGTAGATACAAATTTATAACGTATAAATTACAGTCATACAGTTAAATACCATTGAATTCTATACATGACCGAAAACATATGCAAATAAAAAAATAATAATAATAGCAAGAAAATATCTATTACAATGCAACTTGAAATATCCTTTTATTTATCCATAGTTCTTCAAAACATGAGCATTTAGAACCATTGTATCTTATTTCGGCTAAATTTGTTCATGTTCGACATGTCTTTCAAATATTATTGAGAATAAGTTGAACCTTGTTTGCAACTCTGCAAGACCTCATATAGATCAAAATCAGCACAAAGTTCCACATAAAGTGCGACCTGGTACATGAGAACTATGTAGAATGGACATATAAAGAAAGTGAGATTTGATAAATCATATAATATAAACTTTTAGAAGAATAAGACTACAATCATGACTATCTACAAAACAGTTACAGTTACATGGATACAGAAGTAAACAATCATGAAATTCTTTTGTGTTCATTATTATTATATAAACAACCATGAAGACGATTTCAGTTTAGTATCCTGTAGTTTTGGTTTCTTGATACAATCCAGCTTTTGGTTTTGAATCCTGTAGTTGTGTGCTTGACCAATACCATCGGCTGCTCCCTATAAAAGTTAATTTAATTAATGTACAATTTTGCGTTTCGCTAATAACTACGTCACGGGTCTTAGTTTGTTATCATAATTGTTCACCTAAAATCTATGATCTCAATCAGTAGCATATTATGTCCATATGATTAGCACATATCACTTAGCACATCTCCTTCTATTATAGCTCTTTTAAGACCCTGTATACCAATCAAGGTTCTTATAACTTCACTACATGTATGAAAAGGGGTAAAATCGGGCCCGATACATCAAAATGATGTGTGAAAAAAGGGAAAAGATAGAAGTTTTATGGTAACAGCTACCTTGATGATTCGATGTACTATTGGAGTTTGCGTTAGTGTCTGTAAAATCCTTATGGAAACATGTACCTTAATCACTCGATGTACTATTGGAATTTGGCGTCCCTGCATATAAACAATAGGAGAAAAATAGAGATTAGTATGGTCAGCATGTCAAGAGAGATTAGTATGCTGCCAACCAAGCTCTTGCTGAAAGGCCCGAGGAATGAGTCATACCAACTTAGAAGGGACAGATGGAGAAGAAGCTTTACAGACACTAAAAAGGGGGGGGGGGGGGGGGGGGAAGAGAAGATAATTAATATTTAGGACTGATCTCAATCTTCGTAAAAGGATTGCACTCTAAGAAGTGACGACTGCGTGTAGAACTATACAAAGATGCTACTCTGATTCAAGTTCCCAATAACTCATTTCAATAACTCACTGGCCCCTACCCACATTAAGCCAAGGATGGTGAAATGAAAGTATAAATGTTATTAGTCTTGTGGGCCGGTCAGCGTTGCTGGTTATCAACGTTTCGCAAGAAATGTTTTCCATGGTACTATATTCTTCGCAATTACTTCATTTAAGGCTTGGGGAACATTCACATGCAGAGGGGCATATGTTGCTGTTCAAGTTGTCATACATGAATTTGTAAGAACCTTCCTGCTCTAAGTAGTAGAATTATATAAGCATGGAAACCAAGATGGCAACTAATGGTTATAGGGAGCATATATTAAACCTTATTTGGTGTTATTATAGTGAGACGTAGCAACTTATATGCATTCAAAGTTAACTTTAGCATTCTTCTCAAAAGATTATAGGTTTGGCAAGAATAATATTCAGTCAATTGCTGTGCAAGACAAAACAGATTACAACATTATATAATAAAGAAACATAGATTAATCTATCATCTGTGATATATCAAATCTGGATCCTATTTTAAGATTATAGAGCAGTAGCAACTAACAAGCCACCATCGCAAAACTGTTTCCAAATTTATTGCACTATAATTTCTAGTAAATATTATATCTTCATCTATTTGAATTAAACTGGTAGTTCGCATCTATCTTAAGACACTGTGCTACACACAGTGCAAACTGTAAGTGCCAAATAGCAAATTATATCTCAAATTCTCCACTGCAAATCATTGAAGAACAGGGGACAGAACAACTGTGCTAATCAATCTAGGAAATGTACAAAGAGTGACGGACCTTGTATCATATCATATCCCAAATCCATAATCCATACTAAATATTTGATAAATCATCACCACCACTTAGGGTCGGGATAAAATTTACGTGCTAGGATATTCAGAGCTTGGTTGGAGAAAAAGACATTTCTAACTCTATATGTCATTGTGCACATTATAAGCATCCAGTAATTGCATTGGCTGTAGTTTCTTAGTGACTCACAGACTTGGTATGCTCATCTAAATGCCAACACAGGACATGTACCTTTAAGCGATCCCTCTGTTCAGAGTATTTAGCAAGGATGGCTGTTCCAGTTGCAGTAGCCTCTTCCAAAATTTCTCGACTATAAGGCGTTACCAAAGTATTTTTATTTCAGTAACTGAAAGGGAGAATCTGCTAAAAACCAAATACTTTCCGGTTTAAAGAAAAAGATCCAGAAACATGGTAACTTACGTTGGATGTTACTAAGTGCATGTTTAGTGGTCAACTCCAGCGTACTTTTTGACTGTCACATGCACTGTATGAGTGTCACGGCTTCATTTCTTGCGGGTAAGGTTAAGCTCGTACCTGGTGTATAAAGAGGCAGCAAACTATGAGAAACTTTGAGCAGCTAGGCACAAAGTTTGTAAACACTCGTAACTGAGTAGCACCAATATAAGAGTTGTAATTTGCATTCGATGCTTATGATCCTAAACGTATAGACTCGATTGTACGCAGTTCATCTTCTTAAAAAGTAACAAATCACTGACATTATTTTATTATTCTAACTTTTATAAAAGAATTCAACCGAATATTATGATTAGATAATCACTTAATGATACCAAACACCCCCTAATTGAATAGCTTAATTGTGCATTTCTCCAAACTTATTGAATCAAAGATTGATGGAATAATATAACAACATTAGTACCAATACACCAATTAAAATGAAAATTAAGGGCCTTTTTCAATATACAGTTAAAAGCGTTATCATAAAAAAGGAATTACACCTACCCAGATCTCCGATGACTGCAACGGATATTCCGGCGAGGCAGTGCTGGCATCAACGACAGCCAGAGATTACGGCAAGGCTAAAAAAATTGTTATAAAACAAATAAGAAACTCAGTTCTACAAAAAACCATTTGGAACTTTATAAAAACAATATACACAATAATAATCACATAAGATCTCACCATCAACATACACATAATCAAAATATACTCCAAATCGCACCACCCAAATGATGGATCTAGAACAAACCCACCAAACCCACCAAGAGATGGTTTCTAATAAAACCACCAAAAGCATCACCATTTCTTTCTAATAATCACCAAAGTCACCAACTGAAACCACCTAGCCAATCGAAACAACCTCGTCCACCTTTAAGTGGTGGCTATTTAAGCAAATGGCGGCGGCTTGAGCGGCGGCAGTAGGTTAAGAAAAAGGGTTCGGCTCAAAGAGAGAGGGAGAGGGTAGAGATGTATATTTAGGTTCAAAGATTATGTTTTATTTGGTCATGTATTAGCTTTTTCCAGCCTGTATTAATTTTCTCTCACAATCAATACTTTCCATTTATTGACAAGGGTAAAATGGGCATTGACCCAAAAATCAGTTTTCCACTTTTCACTTTGACCAAACATACATTATAAGTAGTTAAGATAAGAGTTAATTACATAAATCATCCTTGTTGTTCTCAAAAAATACACCATTTGCCCCTGTGATTGCTCATTTTGAGTTGACCAGTCCTTTGATCAAATAGGCGTTAGTTTTAATCGTTAAATGAAGGGCAAAATAGTCTTTTTAACCATACTAAACCACAGGGGCAAAACTTGCAACGCTAGTCTTTTTAGCCAACGACCGTTGGGTTATCTCTTTGTAGCGTCTATCTTTATATGATAACATCCACTTGTAATTAACTCAAAGATATATATATATATATATATATATATATATATATATATATATATATATATATATATATATATATATATATATATATATATATATATTTTAATATTTTTCTTTTCTAATTACTTTTTAAATTTTCGGTTTATTTAATGTTTTTCGGTGTATCTTTTTTATCTTATTATTATTTTTTTGTTGTTGCCAAAGTGATCGATACGAGTAATATACTGGCTGAATCTCAAGTATACATGGAAACTACAGTGAGAGAGGAAAGATGTCTCACGAAACCGTTATTATAATGACTACTAGTTTGATTCTTTTAAACTTGAACATAACAAGCATGAGAAGACTATTAAAGTTGCATTTGATGCATGTACAACTTTGAAAAAGCTTGATACTAACCAACTCAAACATTAATTGGACACTTAAAAACTTGAATTGAGATTGAAAACGCTTAAAATCCTTGACGAGTCGTAGTCACATAAAAGCACGAGTGGGGGACACGGACAAGAAGAATGTACTTGTGTAGCTTTTTTGCAAGTGAAATCTAGTGATACAAAGTTGAATGTTTAATGGGGGCCCATTTTGCGGTAGTAGTGCTAGCACATTGCCATAATATATAATTCATGCAACGGCCCGACCCGGCATGTGAAATTATGTCACGAACTCGGAACTAATATGAAGATTTCATCATCCGCTGGTATTGGGTTTTGTTCTGCTAATTATATTTCCAAAAACATCCGCTGCTCCAACACTTCCCCACAATATCGAGCGCCAAAGTATGTACTGCCTACATGCATTATAATTCAATTTTTACGTATACTTTCTCATCGTATATCGGAAAACCGGACCTTACAAACTTGTTATTGGTGTTGAATTAGTTCGGTTTTGAGCAACATAATCGACCGAAGTACTTCATATATAATGTTGTAGGTTGGCTCTAGAAGATTGGTTTTCGTTCAGAAAATCTATTCACTTGTCTTTCTTGATTGGCCTTTCACAAAATATCAAATGAAAGAAACTAGATATTTGATATGCATGCACATTAAATGCTTTATTTGTTTAAATTGTTGTTGATTAACATGCTTATTAGCAAGGGCTGCAAACTAGTTGGGTGTGGATCCGCAGTACCAAATCGTCAGATTTCTAATGATGATCTTGCTAAGATTATTAATACAAGTGATGAATGGATATTAAGTCGAACTGGAATCCGTAACCGGCGAATTCTTACAGGTTTTTATCGATATTTTGAGTATCATTTATCTATATGAAGTTAAATCCTGATTTTACAACTGAAACTCTGAAAGTAAGTCATGGTTCTCATACGTCACAAGACATCTTCCTAATTGCCAAAAGCCTCTTGGCCCAGCGGTATGTGAGTGGCCCATCAACTTAGAGGTTGTGGGTTCAAGTCTCGTTGGAGACATGCATGTGTGATAGGTGGTGTAGGACTGTAGGTTGTAAAATTTGCCGTTCTTAAAATAAAATAAAATTAAAAAAAAAAAAAAAAAAAAGACATCTTCCTAATTATTGGATGTAAGTTTCACTTGTATTTTGGGTTTTCCACATCTATTCTGTTTTGAAAGAATGACCACAATGGTCTAAAGTTATGATTATGTGGAACAGTTGACAATCTAACTAGTGTTCTTACTCAGATATACTTCCCTAAACACATGTATAATTTCCATATACATATATACATACATACACAGAAATACATTGATCGATAGACCAATGCTTTGTCTTCATCTAACTTAAAGACTACAGGTAAGGAAAGCCTGACAGGTCTAGCGGTAGAGGCTGCTCAAAAAGCGCTTCAAATGGCAGAGCTTGAACCTGACGACGTGGATCTCATCTTGAACTGTTCATCGACTCCTGAAAGCCTATTCGGCGGTGCAGCTGAGGTAGTTCAACCTTGTATCGTTTCAAAAGATCGTAGTATATACTCATACCAAATCAAAGGGCTGTTTAATTGGCATCGTGAGGCACTGAGCTAGAACTGTACGTAATGAAGGGGCGAATACGGATTATGTTCTTAAATAATAACTTATGTCTTTTTTCATAATCTTAAACATTACTAGTATATGTGATTAACTTATGTTTTTTTCTTAAACATTACATGCTCTTCTGTCACAAATTTACCACAAGGTCTCAAGTTTCAGTCACATCATTCAAAATACTAACAAATTAGCAGGGACGGGTGCAACATGACTCCGCTTTTGTATTAGGACATATATCTAACAGCTTAAGTTCTTCCATGGTTGAGGTTCTTTATTATTGTTTCTATTTTCCGCATCAGCTAGGTTCAAAAAACACTTGGATGCAGAAGAAATCCACCGGCGTATGACATCAGGTCTGCTTGCAGTGGGTTTATATTAGGCCTAGTATCGGCTTCCAGCCATATTCGAGGTTAAAAGATTGGTTACTTTTATACGAGATGACGAATTTATAGGTACTTGTGGTTTTTGTAATAAAGTTTTTGAACATATTGAACCTCTCATTGCAGGAGGTGGTTTCAAGAACGTTCTTGTGATTGGAGCTGATTGTATATCTCGTTATGTTGATTGGACGGATAGAAAGACTTGTGTTCTCTTTGGGGATGCTGCTGGTGCTATCTTAGTCCAGGTTTGTGTTCGCTCTTTGTAAGTTCACACGCATTTGGTACATGTTTGGGCCCATTAATTGATTACTCTCTCTGTGCAGGCTTGTGATATTGAGGAGGACGGTTTGTTTGGTTTTGACATGCACACGGATGGTGATGGCAGCAGGTTACCCCTCACCCCAGTCCCCACCATCTTGTATCATAGGAAATCCTAACTATTAAGTTCATAACTCAATTGATAATATTCCTTCCTATAGGTATGTGGGTGCTAATATAAAACGAATTGAAACTAGTCATGTTACGGGTGTTTCAGCCTTGGGGTTTTCCTCTTCACACACATCTATTTCACATATCCAAATGAATGGACAAGAGGTTTTTCGATTTGTTGTTAATGTAGTGCCACAGACAATTGAGGCCTCATTAGCAAATGCCGGGCTTAGGCTGTCGGAGATTGACTGGTTACTGGTCCATCAAGTATGATATCTACTTTTTCTGTTGTGTGTGTAGAAGTTACCGCCCTTAAAATAAGAATTCTTAACCAGCAATGTATGATGTGTGTAGGCTAACCAGAGGATCATTGATTGCCTAGTAACAAAACTAGAATTCCCAAAGGATAAAGTTATATCTAATTTGGAAAATTATGGGAACACAAGTGCAGCCTCGATTCCATTGGCACTGGATGAAGCCGTTCGAAGTGGTAATGTGAAGGAAGGTGATACCATTATGACTGTTGGCTTTGGTGCTGGTCTTACATGGGGTTCGGCCATTGTGAGATGGCGCTAGGTATTAAAGATTGGCTACATTTAGTGTTATAATGATAGTAAAAACTACAACAATGTCTAATATAGTACTACGTATATAGTATGCACTTTTTTCTCCATAAGATACATATGATATTCAATTCGGTTCAATTAAAGCACGTAAGTAGGATTATGTTTCGATGATGTTGTTGGATAAATTGATAGAATAGTTTGCTTTTGCAGTGAAAAGAAGCTGCTGCTTTTCATTCTTTATTGACTTGACTGGTAGCCTTTAAATAGGCAAGACTTACAACGGAAATAAGTAAACTTAGGCTAAAAAGACTCAACTAATTTGACATACTCAAACTAGAAAACAGGACTCATAACGTCTAGAATATCTCTAGACTTATTCTGCTCTAACTAACTATGAACTAGTCAAAGTTCGAATAATTCAATAACTCTAATACTCTCCCTTTATTCGAACTTGGTAACACCCAATCGAGAACGGAACTCTTCATACTTTTTTTGTGCTAAGCTTTTGGTCATCACATCTGCCATTTGCTCTTCAGTTCTGCAGTGTTCAAGCTGAATTTCTCCTTTAGCTATCAATTCTCTTATAAAGTGATGCTTAATTTCCATGTGTTTTGTTCGGTTGTGATAGACTGGATTTCGTGCAAGCATGACAGCAGATTGGCTATCACACATAATCTCAGTAGCTCCTAATTGATCTTCACCCAAATCACATAAAATTCTTCTCAACCAAATTGCTTGGCATGCTGCTGCTGTAACTGCTACATATTCTGCCTCAGTAGATGAAAGAGCTGTTGTAGCTTGTTTCTTCGAGCTCCAGGAAACCACAGCTGAACCAAGAACAAAACAGCTACCTGATGTACTTCGTCTATCTTCGATTGATCCTGCCCAATCGCTATCACTAAATCCTTTCAAGCAAAAATCATTTGTCTTTCTATACCAAATACCATACTCGGTTGTGCTTGCTAAATATCGAAGTATCCTTTTAGCTGTACCAAAATGATGTCTTGATGGCTTATGCATAAAACGAGATATCATCCCGACTGAGAAAGCAATATCTGGACGAGAATGAGTTAAATAAATTAGACGTCCAACCAAACTTCTATATAATGTTGCATCTGCCATTCCTGAGTCATCATATGAACTTAATTGCTCATTAATGTTCATTGGAGTTGCTGCCACTTTGCAATTCAACATGCCAAACTTCTTTAAAGTATCTTCAACATATTTCTTTTGAGACATGAAAATTCCTCTATCAGTTTGAGTAATTTCCAAACCCAAGAAATACTGCAACTCACCCAAATCCGTCATATCAAACATGCTTTTCATGGATTGCTGGAACTCGGATATGAGATCGAATGAAGAACCTGTATAAATCATGTCATCGACATAAAGACTTACGATTAAAAAACCATGAGTACCTTGTTTCTTCACATAAAGTGTTGGCTCATGTTGACTTCTTTCGAACCCATTTTCATGAAAAAAATTATCGATTTTGCTATACCAAGCTCGAGGTGCCTGCTTCAACCCGTATAGAGCTTTCCTTAAACGATAAACCTTGTTTTCTTCTTTCATATTTTCGAAACCAGGTGGTTGGCATACATATACTTCTTCTTCTAAATCACCGTTCAAGAAGGCGGATTTCACATCAAACTGAAATATTTTCCATTGTTTATATGCTGCAAGTGCAAGAATAAGTCTAACCGTCTCAAAACGTGCAACTGGAGCAAACGTTTCTTCAAAGTCAATGCCTTGTTGCTGCAAGAAGCCACGTGCCACTAATCTGGCCTTATACTTCTGGATACTACCATCTGGTAAAAATTTGGTTTTAAAAATCCATTTTAAACTTATTACATTTTTACCTTCAGGCAAATCTACAAGTTCCCAAGTTCCGTTGCGTTGTATGGACAACAATTCATCTTCCATTGCATCTCTCCATTCTTTTTTTTCCATAGCATCTTCGACTGTAACCGGATCTCCTGCAAACAGAACCAAGGACTGCTTTTCCTCACCCTCAACTTCAAACCGTCGTCGAGGAACTCTACCTCGTTCACTTCTACGTAGTTGAATGGCTTCTACTGGAATAAGTTCATCGGAAAAAGACTCCTCAAGTGAGCTGGAAGACGAACTTGTTTTAGATGGCGCTGTATCCCTTGAACTTGTTGGTGTGGAATTTTGTAAGGTTCTCGATGTAGACTTTTGAGAACTTGCTGGAGTAGGCGGACACGTGTTCTTACTTTCATTTTCTTCTTCATAATCAACTTGACTTATTTGTTCACCAGCCTTCTTATCCCAAATCCATGAGGCTTCTTCATCGAAAATCACATTTCTACTCACTGTGAATGTCTTGGTCAAAGGATCATATAACCTATAGGCTTTCGATTGAGCACAATAGCCGATAAAAATATATTTTCGAGACTTTTCTTCTAACTTATGCCTGTGATTAGTGAGTAGTGCAAAACATATACACCCAAATACACGCAAATGACTTACTGAAGGCTTACTTCGAGTCCAGACTTCATACGGTGTTTCATTCCAAACAGCTTTCGTTGGTGATATGTTGAGGAGGTATACTGCTGTAGCGACACCTTCTGCCCAAAAAATGTCAGGCAACCCCTTTCCTTTCATCATTGATCTTGCCATTTCTACCACAGTTCGGTTCTTTCGCTCTGCCACACCATTTTGCTCAGGTGTATAAGGAGCCGTAAGCTCTCTTTTAATGCCTTCTTCTTCGCAGAAATTTGTAAATTCCTTTGAAAGAAACTCGCCGCCTCTGTCCGTGCGCAAAACTTTCACAACCTTTCCACTTTGCTTCTCTGCCATTGCTTTAAACTTCTTAAAGCACTCGAATGATTCAGATTTGAGCTTCAAGAAATATACCCAACTCATCCGACTATAGTCATCTATGAAAAGAAGAAAATACTTACTTCCCCCCAATGATTCTGATTTCATAGGTCCACATAAGTCGGCATGAATCAACTCCAATACATCAGTAGCTCGTTTGGACTTTCCAACTGGAAATGAGTTCTTAGCTTGCTTTCCAAGTGCACATCCCTCACATACATGTGTGAGTGACTTGATATCAGGCATATCGTTTACCATCTGCTTATTTTTCAATAATTGCAACCCTTTAATATATAAGTGTCCATATCTCAGATGCCACAACTCGGTCTCTTCCATGGTTTTACTTATCATTGCTGACTCCGCGTGACTCGAAAAAACAAGTGGGAACATCCTATTTGGTGACATACGAGCATGAGCAACAGCTTTACCCGTCATCTTATTAGTCACTACACATTCACCATCATCAAACAAAACTGAATGGCCTGACTCCATGAGTTGTCCAACACTCAATAGATTATGAGCCAAACAAGGAGCAAAGTTAACATCACGAATTAACTTTTTCTCATTGTGTGATGTCACCATCGCTGTACCTCGCCCTTCGACTTTTATTTGTTTGTCATCCCCAAGACGAACTTGTGACTTTCTTGATTCATCAAGCTTTTCGAACTTTGATCTATCACCCGTCATGTGGTTAGAGCAACCACTATCTATGTACCAAATGTCTTCAGTACTTTGTTTTTGATCACCATGTGTCATGAATAAGTAACTTTCATCCTCCTCTTCTTCAACATACTTTGCCTCCTCGGGTTTAGACCAACAAAACTTTTCAGAGTGTCCAGGTTTGTTGCAATAAGAACACTGAAGGGAAGCATTTCGACCTCGGCCACGACCTCTAAAACTACCTTTTCCACGTCCTCTTGAACGCTGATAAGAAGATTCAGGCTCTCCCTTCATTTGAAAAGCCTTTTCTTCTTCTCGAATAGTTGATCGGTTGATCCGGACTTCATGGGCTTGCAAAGACCCCATTAGTTCATCAAACGAAAAAACAGAGAGGTCTTTTGATTCTTCGATAGCTGCTACTACGTGATCAAACTTAGGATCCAGACTTCTTAACACCTTTGTGACCACTATTTCATCAGTTACTTTTTCACCATAAGATCTCATTTGGCTTACAATAGAAGAAATTCGAGCCAAATACTCCTGGACAGACTCATTATGCTTCATGTAGGAGGTTTCAAAATCACGTCTAAGAGATTGCAACTTGACAGTGATTACCTTGGAGGATCCTTGAAATTCAGTTTTGAGAATGGTCCACGCCTCATTGGAAGAAGTTGCTGCAGCAATTCTTGAAAAAATCGATTCTTCCACAGCCTGTTGGATGAAAAAAAGAGCTTTTGCATCACGCTTCTGATTTTCTCGAGACCGCGTATCTTCGTCACTAGTTTCTGCAATACCATTTTCTACCATGTCCCACAGATCTTGAGACTTAAAAAGAGTCCTCATTTTAATGCTCCAAAATTCGTATGAATCACCTTTGAAAATTGGAATATTTGGTTGGGATACATTGAGAGTGTTTGTGTTTGCTGCCATTGGCAAAAAGAAGATATTAAAAAGTGCCCAGTAATGAAAGAACTTGGCTCTAGATACCACAATTGTTGGATAAATTGATAGAATAGTTTGCTTTTGCAGTGAAAAGAAGCTGCTGCTTTTCATTCTTTATTGACTTGACTGGTAGCCTTTAAATAGGCAAGACTTACAACGGAAATAAGTAAACTTAGGCTAAAAAGACTCAACTAATTTGACATACTCAAACTAGAAAACAGGACTCATAACGTCTAGAATATCTCTAGACTTATTCTGCTCTAACTAACTATGAACTAGTCAAAGTTCGAATAATTCAATAACTCTAATAGATGTGGCACGTGATTTGTTTACACGTTAGGTCAATTAGGTAATGTCGTGTTGTGGATTTGGACATGATTTGGTTCTTCTATTTCCAATATATCTAATTAAACTGAACCGGCTCATTAGTAAGGGTTGTAAACTAGTTGGGTGCGGATCCGCTTAACCAAAGCGTCAATTTTCTAATGATGATGTTGCTAGCTAGGATTGTTGATGCTAATGATGAATGGATATCTAATCGAACAGGAGTCCGAAATTGACAGATTCATGAAGGCTTTAATGTAAAGCAAATATAAATTATGAATAGTACGTATTATTATTAATGATAGCATCAATGATGTCTTTACTCCTTTGATGCCCGATCAGCCAAACAATATACATTTCACACCTCTAATCTTTGATGTCGAGAAAAAAATGGCATTATTATGTCTAGGAACGTGTGGCACAATGGACAACCGTATAAATGTCATATACACACACATCTATTTATGTACATTCCTGCTTAAAGACCTGTCCCGTAATTTAACAAAAGAAATGCCCTGCAGATAAGGAAAGCATAACAAGTCTGGCAGTAGAGGTAGCTCAAAAAGTGCTTCAAACGGTGGAGGTTGAAGCGGATGATGTACATCTCATTAGCAAGATTTGTTCTGTTCATCAACCCCTGAAGACCCATTTGGGGGCGCACCTGAGGTAGTAAAAATTCATATAATTTAAATAGCCATAAAAGTGTAATCAACGCATTGTCTAGAAAAATAAGGTGACTAGTTGACGAGAAGGTTTTGAATTCCATATCAGGTTCAAAAAACACTATGTAAAAGAAATCCACTGGCATATGACATTAGAGCAGCTTGCAGTGGATTTCTGTTTGGCCTAGTCTCGGCTTCCTGTCACATTAGACTAATTAAGGGTAAAAAATTCTTTTCTTTGACCTAAAATCATGAATTTAAGGTACTATATACAGTTTATCGAGGCTTCATAATTGCAAAGTTAGGTCATAAACTCTCCGAAATTGATTGGTTAATGGTCCATTGAGTATGACATCTAATGTAACCTCCTTATATTATGACTTGCGATAATAACTCTTCATTATGTGTCATATATATATGGTGTTTGCAAGGTAGGTAACTAGAGGATCATCGATAGTGCAGCAACAAAGCTTGACTTCCCAAAAGATAGTCATTTCTAATTTAAAAAATTGTGGCAACACAAGTGCCGCTTCGGTTGCATTGGCTCTAGATGAAGCCGTCCGAAACGAGAAAGTGAAGAAAGGTGAAACCATCATGACTGGTGGCTTTGGCATTGGTCTTAAATGGGGTTCAGCCATTATTCTATGATGGGGCTAACGAATCAAGCAAAATATTACTTGCATAAAGGTGTTCTCCTGTTGTGTCTCTATGTCCTGTTCGAGAGGAATATCATCTTTACCTATCGTACGTTTTACGTTTAGTTTCGTCAAGGCTTGTGACAAATTAATCCAGTAAATTTTGCAAATAATAAGAACGTATCATTTATTATAAATTCCAACAAATATGAGTACATCAACATATAATGTATATCATATACGTAACTCGTTTCATTAGTTACCAATGATATATATATTCATCAAAGTATTGTTAAATAAGTTAGATCTGTGGGCTCATAGTATATTCCATGTGACAAGGGAGATGAACAATTGATCATTTGACGACAAGAGGGACTGGAGATTGATTGGTGTCGGGTTTGTTTATTAACTAGAAATTCAATGATTGGATCTGTATATGTAAGTTGTTTAAATTTTTTAATAAACCAAATGGACATATGTTGTATACCAAGTAAATCTGCTCCTCTGTTGCATATGGGAAATAATATATCAAATAAAAAATCAATAATTATATGTGAGATGGAATTCATCAGACGAACATGATATTGCATGTGCATGTTTGTCACTTAATTGGCCATGATATTGTTCGAAGAAATATTAAGAATCCAATTATATGTTATGCAAATAATTGTTCCTTAGTAGTTATTACAAGTAAAATAAATACAAGTTATATTGACTGCAATACATAATCTACTAACTCGTCCACAACTTATATATACAACTATTTAGTATACCTAGCTCCATATTCTGAAACACTGCTAGCTACCATAATGTTCTGAAGAAAAATAGTTAAAATTATGACCTCTACACATTTTAAATAAGCACTTGTATAGTTCTGTAAATACTTTTAGAAATGCTTATTTTATAAAAATATAAGTAGATTACCACTAATCAAAAACTTTAGATGCACTTCTTTAATAAAAAAAATAATAATAATAAAAAAAAAAAAAAAAAATCTTCTAAAGTAGTAACAAGTGTTAGTTCAAGTGTTAGTATTCACATGGTTAGATGCACATGAATTGCCCCACTACTATGAAACACACCCATCATATCCACATGAATCATGCAGTTTTTCAGCTTGGTTCAACCTTTTTGCTTTCCTTTTAAAATTTCACCTGATACACATTACAAAGCATTCAAGTTACTTTATATTATGGTTGTAGGTAAATACTGTTTTGTAAAGACTCAACGATGGAAAACTCAGTTTTTATTTTATATTTAGCTTTTAAATCAATAGAGAATACAATGAAACAAGTTATCGTTGAATCCTAGTATACGAAATAAAAATGAATCTCGTACGCGATTCATGTGTGTGTGAAAATGGTTGACGTGCAAAGGTTCAAGGAAGTGACAGTAGTTGCAGTATAGCATTTTAGCATATCGTGAAATGAAAATCGCATAATTGATGTACGAAGTATTACGTTGTGAGGATTTTCGCGATTCATGTGTGTGTGAAAATGTTATCATTCTTGGAGATAAACCTAACAAACAGACTTCATTTATTCTTGAATACAAAGTCTCCCATTGACGGGAACTCCAAAGAACCTTAGCCACATTTATTTATTTATTTATTTTTTAACTGCGAGTTAGTACAATACTAACTTAGTTATTCGATTGTACAGTACTTACCTAGAAGGTAGTACTTGACAACCTCGATTAATAATTAGTAATTCAGAGTCCGCTTGGTTCAAAGTGGGGAAAGGGAAAGGGTAAGGGTATGGGAATGCAAAGGAATGAGTGGGGTGGGTAATCAATACCTTACCCCCAATTTACTCTATAATGGTTGATTACCCAGTACGGGTAATCAATCACTTACCTCTATCTAACCAAGCACAAGTATTTAAGGGAGGTGGGCCCAAATCAATACCTTACCCATTCCCCACCTCCTCTTAACCCCCCGCCAAGCACCCCCTCAATTCACAATACATACCCAAAAAGTAATCTCTGCCAACCTCAAATTGACACATCTATGTAGCAGAACCCTACAGATTCCACCTTGAAGGAAACCTATGAAAACTACGAAATACCAATAATTGAATCACTATGTCGATCATTTTGTCTCTATAAGTATCCCACAAATTAAGAACTCAACACACTAATAGAATTTTTTGGATATCAAAATTGTCAACATTTTACATTTTGTAGAATTAGCTTATAACAATATTTATGATGACACATAGCGTCTAGAAACTACGAAATATATGCGAACCTTTTGCTTAATCATAATTTAAACTAATTATGTTTGTTATTGACCAAAATTAGCCTCCCAAGTTTGATTACTCTAAAACCTTATCCATGATGGATGGCTAATACATATTCAAGTTTTATTAGTTTGAAGTTTTGTATGGTCTCGGATCCAATAATTTATTTTCCTACCCAAAAAGAGGGTTAATTGGCATGAGAAAACAGCCTAATAGCACCCAAAAAGAAGGGGCAAAAATAAATAGAACCGGTAAGCGAACCAATTACACACTGCATCTGTTGTCCATTTTTTTTTCTTTTCTTTCTTAACGACAAATAACCATCTTACAATATTTACGCAACAAACTATCTTACAAGTCTTAAACAAGAGTTAAATTGATACTCATTTAGTTGAGAAGCTTCTCACACAATAAAATGTATCATTGAAACACAAATCATCAGTAAACGTTGTCCATTATGTACACTATACGATTATGAGATCGAACTAGCTTGTACATTATATATTAAATTAACATAAAGTTCAATACACATGTATAATTAGTTAATTATAATATTCTTGCATATGAAAAAATACTAGTCCATTATGATAGAACATTAGAAAATTCAAACAAAAATCCCAAATTGATTGTCTATTATTGAACGTATAGCTCAAAGCAGTTATTTAGTTCCACGTACAAAATTACCAACATTTGCTATATCTATACGTGAAACAGATGGTTCTTAATTTTAGGTTACAACTAGTGTTTTAAAACCCGGGTCGACACGGCCGGGTTAACCGGTTCGACCGGTTCCGGCAAAAAAAATGGTCAAAAAACCCCGGGTTAACCAGTTAGACCAGCTGGGTTTTGAGTGACCCGGGTCAACCCGGTTTTCTAACCGGGTTTCGTTTTCCCAAATTTTTTTAATAAAAACCCGGGTTGACCCGGTGGTCGAACCGGTCGAAAAAATAAAAAAATAATAAATTGAAAACCGAGTTGACCCGGCGGTCCAACCGGTTGACCCGGTGCCCGGAAATTCAACCGGGTCGATTTTGAACCCGGTTTTCAAAACATTGGTTGCAGCTGACTTTTTTCATCAAATGTCTTTTAGATTTATAGATAGTAAAATTATCATCTTAATTTTTTTTTTTTTTTTTGAACAAAATCTTAAAATTTCTAAGTCTCACATATTCTATGCTTTAGTTATTCATGCCGTGAATCGGTTGATAGATGTGGAAATTATAAGAACACTAGGATTGAATCCAACCAACCACCCCTTGATTCAAAGTAATGAGTTACAATACAAGACAAGAAGAGACCAAGATTGTTACCAGATGTAACAATCAATACAATACTACTAAGACAAGATCAAGATGATCAGATCTTAACTAAACAAGAATATCAAGACTGCGTTTGAGAGCTTTTGGAGAGGATGAGATAACAACTATGAAACCCTAGCCGTGAAAGCGAGCTTAAATAGGCTGCAACTTTAGCCAATGTCCACCTTAGGTCCCTGCACAATATAAACACACCAAACAAAGACAGAAAGACATATTAGTGTTAGATAAGTTCTGTTATTAACATAACTAGTCCCTGTACTTATGAAAGAAGGTTTGAACAATTTATTCAACACCATCCCTCAAACCTTCAACCTTAAACATATCCATCATGCCAAGCTTATCACAAAGAAACTTGTGTTGCTCAATACCAAGAGCTTTAGTCAGAACATCAGCAATCTGCTGAGAAGTATGAATTTTCTTAGTTTTTATAACCCCAGCAGAAACCTTTTCTCTCACAAGATGAACATCAATTTCAAAGTGTTTAGTTTTCTCATGGAAAACAGGATTACTAGCAATCTTCAGAGCAGAACTATTATCACAATACAAAACTACTGGCAACAAGTTTTTAACACCCATATCACCAAGCAAGTTTGTAAGCCAAATAATCTCACAAGTAGCAGAAGCCATGCTTCTATACTCAGCTTCAGCAGATGACCTGGACAAAGTAGATTGTTTTTTACTTTTCCAAGTCATCAAAGAATCACCCAAATACACACAATAACCAGAAACAGATTTTCTGGTAACAGGACATCTAGCCCAATCAGAATCAGCATAAGCTTTGAGCTTAAGATTCCCATTCTTATTAATCTGAATACCATTACCAGGAGATCCTTTTAAGTATCTCAAAACTTTAAGAGCAGCATTCAAATGAGACTGTAAAGGAGCATGCATATATTGACTTAAACAATGCACAGGATAAGCTATGTCAGGCCTAGTATTAGTCAAATATATCAATTTCCCAACAAGTTTTTGATAATTACCAATATTAGGTAAAGCTTTGTCACTCTCAGATTCAATATGATTTAATGTAGTATTCTCAGGTAAAGGAGATTCAACTGGTTTAGCAGCAAGTAAACCATATTCATGTAAAAGTTCCAGACAATATTTCCTTTGACTGAGACATACACCATTATCATTATCTAAAACCTCAATTCCAAGAAAGTATTTTATCTTTCCTAAGTCTTTGATTTGAAACTTAGTTTTTAAAAATACTTTAAATTTTTCAATTTCATTAACATCATTGCCAGTTATGACAATATCATCAACATACACAAGCATAATCAAAAACACATTCCCAGACCTCTTAGTGAATAAAGAATAATCAAATTTAGATTGCACAAAACCATTTTCACTAAGAGCTGAAGTCAACTTAGCATTCCATTGTCTAGGAGCCTGTTTAAGACCATATAAAGACTTATTAAGCTTCACAACTTTAGATTTATGATCATCAAAGCCAGGAGGAAGAGTCACATAAACATCCTCAGTTAAATCACCATAAAGAAATGCATTATTAACATCTAACTGAAAAATACTCCAATTATTACAAACAGCAACATTAATCATGTATCTCACAGTGGACATTTTAACAACAGGACTAAAAGTTTCCATATAATCAAATCCCTCCCTCTGACTAAAGCCTCTAGCAACAAGCCTAGCTTTATATTTATCAACTTCACCAGTGGACTTGTACTTAATTTTCCATAACCACTTACTAGTAAAAGGTTTCCTCCCTTCAGGAAGTTTACACTCAGTCCAAGTGTTATTTCTTTTTAAAGTAGTAACCTCATCTTTCATAGCATATATCCAATTAATGTTTTTAGAAGCTTCTTCATAAGAAGTAGGAATAACAGACTTATTTAAAGTAGTAGAAAAACAATAATTAGTACGACTCAGATTAGAATAGCACACATACTTCTCAATACCATATTTCTTACTACTATTCGCAACAAAATCATTAAACCTAGCAGGTAACTTAGAATCCCTATTAGACCTTCTAAGAACAGGTTGATCATGACTAATGTTCTGAGTTAAAGGAGACTGAGTTGTGTTAGGATTAGAACTGGAAGGGTCACTTCCCTCAGATAGAGTATTATCATCTATAGATGTTGCCATACCATTATTCTCACCATCTTGAGAAGTATTTATACTTCTAGGGCATGAATAGGCACCGCCTTCATCATAAGAAGTATCAGAACCTCTCCGTTCATCATTGGGATTTAGATCACTGTGTTTTTCATTAAAAAAATTTAGATCATTTAATGAAGAGTCATGAACCTTATCAGTTTGAAGCTTAGTGTTCATTTTAAATGGAAAAATAGTTTCATAAAATTGAACATCTCTAGAATAAGAAATAAGTTTAGTTTCAAGACTGTAAACCTTATAAGCCTTTTTTGTTGTAGAAAAACCAATGAGAACACTTTTTTCAGATTTAGAAGAAAATTTATCAGAATTGTTAAGAATAGAAGAAAAACACAGACAACCAAAACATCTCAGATGAGACAATTTTGGTTTTGTACCATACACAAGCTCAAAAGGAGATTTTCCACTCAGAACAGAAGATGGCAACCTGTTAATTAGATAGGCAGCAGTTAAGACACATTCAGGCCACATACTCAAAGGAATACCACTTTGAAACAACAAACTTCTAGCAACATTCAATAAGTGCCTATGCTTTCTCTCAGCAATACCATTTTGCTGAGGAGTATAAGCACAAGTAGTTTGATGAATAATACCAAGACTGCTAAACAGATTACTCATTTTATTATTGACAAATTCAGTACCATTATCTGATCTCACAGTTTTAATACCACATTTAAATTGATTGAGAATCAGATTAACAAAATTAATAAACAAGTTATACACCTCATCTTTAGTTTTAACAAGATATATCCAAACAGCCCTGGTAAAATCATCAACAATAGTCAGAAAATATCTAAATCCTTCTCTGCTAGTAACCTTGTAAGGTCCCCAAAGATCTAAATGAACAAGATCACCAATAGCAGAACTCTTATGATCACTAATAGGAAAAGGTTCTCTGGTCTGTTTAGCCTTGTGACAGATGTCACAAGGAGACACATGAGAGCCTTTAGTGAACTTAAGATCAGACTGTAGCATGTTAACAGCTTGATCAGAGGGATGACCAAGTCTGTTATGCCACAAAGACTTAGAGACATAACAGGTAATAGACATATTACCTATTGTTTGATGTTTAGAAGTAATGGGAGAGGGAGTATCAAACAAATATAGGCCACCATTTTCACTACCAGTCCCCATGATTTTGTTTTGAGTCAAATCCTGAATGTAACATTTAGATTCATCAAAACCAACAAACATTCTACTATCCTTGATAAGCTTATGCACAGATAAAAGACTAACACAATATTCAGGAACTACCAATACATCATATAAAATGACTTTATCAGAAAGCTTTAGATTACCAATGTATTTGATTTTAGCAAGGGTACCATTAGGATGACCCACAGTAAGATTTAAACCAGAAATGTCAACAATACTAAACATATTGAGAGTATTAATAGTCATATGTTGGTTTGCCCCTGAATCAATAATCCACCCAATGCTGACTTTACATAAGACAGTATTGTGATTATAGAACTTATGAAAGTTAACATTAAAGAAAACATTATTATTCATAAAACTTGGTATACCTGCCATATTGGCTTGCATACTGCAAGATGGCATATCATTAATAAGACTCATTAACTTCATCATCTGCTCATTTGTAAAAGTCATAGAAGAACCATTTTCAACAGAAGTAGTGCAAGCATTAACATTATAAGATGACTTGAAATTAGTTTGTTTTTGACCAGGATTTTTGTTGCAGCCAGAAGGGTATCCATTTAGATCAAAACATCTATCAATTGTGTGACCAATTTTACCACAATGAGTACAAAGCAAGTTTGGATTAGGCCCTCTGTTCCCATTATTATTATTCCCAGTATTAACAAACTTTTTATTATCAGAGTTTAAAACCTTTTTGTTATCAAATCTCTTATTCCCATTATTAGTCCAATTGGTTTTAGAAGTAAAACCAGCAATTTGAGATTTAGAATCAGAACTAGTAGAAGAAGTAGAAGAAGAGGCAATGCCTCTGTGAGACTCTTCCCTAGAAATAGTAACAAAAGCATCTTTAACATCAAGAAGAGTCTCTCTAGAGAGAATACTGCTCCTAATAGGCTGATAAACATCATTAAGACCCATAAGAAACTGCATAAGTTTCATAAGTTGATTATGTTTTAAGACATCTTCTCTAGCAGCACAAGAACACTTAGGCAATTTGGTCATAATGTCAAATTCTCTCCATAAAGAGTTAAGCTTATGATAGTATTCAGAAACAGTTAATTCACCTTGTCTAAAGTTATTAATCTTTCGCATAAGACTAAGAATAATAGAACCATCAAGTTTATCATAAGTTCAGCCCACACATCAGCAGCATTCTCAGAAAAGATTTGACCAAGATACAAATCCTCAGATACAGAATTCAAGATCCAAGACAAAACAATAGAATTACATCTATCCCATTGATTAGCAAGAACACCACTAGAAACATAAGTAGCCCTAATACATGTACCATTAATAAAACCAGTTTTATTTCTAGTATTAATGGCCAATTTCATAGCAGTAGACCAAACTCTGTAGTTCTCAGTACCAGTAAGTTTAATAGAAACAATAGAACTAGTACTCATATCATTAGAATGAAGATGCAAATGATTACCCAAATCAAGATTACTAATAAGATCAGTATCACTACTACTAGGAGCCATAATAAGCAACTAAACAACAAATAACAGATAAGAGAAAAAAAAACAATCAAGAAAACAGATAATTAGACAAGAAAAGAAAAATACTCAAAGCACTCACACCCAAGAGTTACAAAGCCCAGCCAAGAGAACTGGGTGTTACCAGAGCAGGTATTCACACCTCTCAAAGAGGCAGATCAAGAAGTTAGTCACACCGTTTGCACCCTCTTAACCAAAACTAAGTAATCTTAAAGAGAAATAAGAACTTACAGTGCTATATGGAAAAAGATCAGCGGAAAGAAATCACAATACTCTTAATTCACTTAGTTAAGAGATATTATGAACTCAACAGGTCCTAATTAACACCAGAATCCACCAAAATCAAAAACCCCTAATTCTTGAAAATTAGGTTTTTTCAGATCCAAACCCTAATTAACCAGAAACCACCAATACTAGCACTAATCACCAATTAACCCAACAAGAATGTTGAATTAACCAAGAATCAACCAGATCTAACACCAATAGAACAAAACCCCCAAATCGGATGAACCCTAATAATCAACAAATCGCTAAATCGAATATCAGAACCTTCGCTCTGATACCATGTGGAAATTATAAGAACACTAGGATTGAATCCAACCAACCACCCCTTGATTCAAAGTAATGAGTTACAATACAAGACAAGAAGAGACCAAGATTGTTACCAGATGTAACAATCAATACAATACTACTAAGACAAGATCAAGATGATCATATCTTAACTAAACAAGAATGTCAAGAGAATATCAAGACTGCGTTTGAGAGCTTTTGGAGAGGATGAGATAACAACTATGAAACCCTAGCCGTGAAAGCGAGCTTAAATAGGCTGCAACTTTAGCTAATGTCCACCTTAGGTCCCTGCACAATATAAACACACCAAACAAAGACAGAAAGACATATTAGTGTTAGATAAGTTCTGTTATTAACAGAACTAGTCCCTGTACTTATGAAGGAAGGTTTGAACAATTTATTCAACAATAGAAGACCGTGAAGATGATGTGGGTCTTTCGATGTTGTTGGTAGATTTCAGAAATGCCTTCAATTTGGTGGATTGTTAGGTTATGCTAAAGGAGGTTCGCCTTCGTTGTCCTGCAATTTCACGTTAGGTGGAATTCTGCTACTCCAGCCCAGCTAGATTATATTATGGGGAACAAGCCTGATGGTCCCACTAAGGTGTGCAACAAGGTGATCCACTTCGCCCACTTCTTTTTGCCTTAGTGTTACATCTTTTGGTATGCAAGATTAGAGATTCCTTTAGCCTTTCCCGCCTAATATTGCCTGACCTTTGAGCTTGTTCTGAAAAGGGTTGCTAAAACCATTGAGCTTATGGATGTTGTTGCTAAGCTTAATGACCCTCAATGTGAGTTGTTGCTCCTTCGTGCTTGTGCTGGTATTTCCAAGTTATATTTTTCTATGCGCACATGTTCTTCTCGTGTCTTTGAGCGCGCTCAGTGTTCATTTGATGCATCACTTCGTTCTTCTCTAGAGCGTATTGTCACTGCTTTTGGACCTGGTTTTGGTGATTGGCAACGGAGGCTTGCCACCTTACCCTTTGCTTTTGGGGGGCTTGGTGTATACTCTGCAGGTGATGTCTTGAACTATGCATTCCTTGCGTCTAGATTCCAATCTGCTAACCTACAGACTAAGATCCTCCGACATTCTGGTATTGTAACTTCTGGGCCTTTTTTTATGATGCCTTGTGTGATTTTAATGCGAAAATGGAGATTGACCTTTTGGGTAATCCAAGTGAGATCGCTGCCTCTAAATTCATGAAGAAATTGGCAGATATATATTTCAATCGTGTTACCAAAACGACTAAATCCACTTTTTCCCTATATACTAGATAGATGGCGCTATGGAGAGCGCAAATGGAGGGCCACACTTCGGACT
The DNA here is from genome assembly GCA_030686995.1 of Artemisia argyi. Classification (NCBI taxonomy): domain Eukaryota; kingdom Viridiplantae; phylum Streptophyta; class Magnoliopsida; order Asterales; family Asteraceae; genus Artemisia; species Artemisia argyi. The sequence continues at coordinate 190,501,341 of CM060696.1, forward strand.
GGCTTAGGGTGGTTCCGATATCTGAGTTGGGACAAACTATGAATGCTAGGACATACCGATGTGTGTTATGCTATCGACTAGGTGTTCCTCTATTCTCTGTTCAGATGCCGTGCTCGGCTTATTCTAGGGTTTTATGGGGATCATGATGTATCGTGCGCTGGTATTATTGGTATTAAACATCAAAATAACGTGGTGCGCTATACCCTTATTGACATTTGTTCTCGTTTAGGAATTTCAGCTCGTAAAGAAGTTGACATCGGGCTTATTGGAGAAAGAGACCAACCCTGGACGGAGGGTTGGATGTATGTGTGGATCTGACAGGGTCATCACCCTTGACGCAAACTGGTATGGCTGATTTTTTACCTAGCCGTGCGGTGATTGAAGCCGCACAATGTAAACGAGTCAAGTATGAGGCTAAATGCACGGATATTGGATATCGATTTCTTCCCTTCTCATTCTCTTCTTTTGGGGAACTTGAGAAGGCTGCAGTGACTTTATTGAAGCGGATCCAGAAGTTCTCGGTTACTCAAGACATTGGGGCACGTGGTGCTTCTCATATTTTTAGTAAGATTTGCTTTGCTGTAGCTAGCGGAGTGGGGGCCCAGATAGTTTCTCAGCTTCCACTAATTTTATGTAAATCCTATGTTTATCTAATAAAAGTGATGTTTATAAAAAAATAAAAAAATAGAAAAAAATAAATAAAAAAAGAATAAAAATCTCTAATTTTTCTTTTCAAAACTCATTCAAAAAAGTTGTCATGCATTTTTGAAATTTTTAGTTAGAACATTGTTAAGTCAACTATTAAGACAACATTATTTGAATTTTTATGTGAGAATTTAAGTTTAAAATAGTATTTTTAAGATTAAACATTATTTATTTTAAAAATTGTATGTAAACATATTTGGTTTATATATAGTAGAGATTAAGAAATTGATTGCACGCACATTTTTCTACGGCATACCATCTAAAAATTATTTATAACATGCGTTACATGTAGCTTCATGGTGATTGACTGATTTCTTCTAATTGTTAATTACCATTTAACCCTGAGTACACATTATAACTGACATTAGCTAAATAACAATATATTTGGCTACAAGTTTAATCTTTACGAAGGTGACATATTAGTAGGGATCAATGAGAAGAAAACTTATAATAAGAAGGATGAGAAATAATTATAACCACATATTTGAGATGCGTCGACTTGAATTAGATGCATCTCTACTCATTTAGATGCATTATAATTAGTTTCAAAAGTAATTTTGAAGTGAAAACGATGCAAATTAGTAGTTGCAACAAATTTGACCCGTAGAGAACGAAAAATACATAGGATTTGCCTAAAATGCTAAAATGCATCTAATATATGTATATGCATCTAATTTTTAGCTAGAAAATATATTATGGTGCATCTAAAAGATTAGAGATGCATCTAATATAAGTCGATGCATCTCTAATGTGTGGTTATAGTTATTTCTCATCCTTCTTATTTTAATATTTCTTCTCATACGATCATAAGTCGGTGACATATCGGATAAATTGTTAGTAAACCGACGTGGATCTTGAATATACCATAATTGAACTTCAATAATTAAATTGTTCTAAGTTCAATAATACAATTTTTAAATCAATCATACATGTGAATTCACATAATAATGTCCACGTATACATATTTGCCATTATTACTATATTTTATATTTAGAGGAAAAATGTCATTCACCAATCCAATTATTAATATTTGTTAATCCGTATTTCACTGTGATTATGTCATATATAAAAAGCAAATAATGTTACACATGATTCTTTGACTACTTTAAGAAATTATTTTATAGCTTTAACCAAAAAATATTTAATCAAAATAACAAGATGATCTCTAAACAAGAGTGAAGAGGTAATTATATATCTTATTAGGTTAAGTAACAGCCTAGTCATTTTCGAATAATTAATCCAAATAATTAACTAATAAATCCATAGTATCTCATGTATTATTACATCGCACATCGGTTGTTTTTATTCTTCCAAATAAGTGGATAAATAGCCTGTTATTTTCTTACCACGTGTAACCACTAATTTCCACCTCAGCAACCAATATTTGAATACCATCTCACCGAATTTTGCGCTATAAATAGCCTCCAATCCACTTTTATTCCTCACAAACATTTTCTAACCAACATTCACAAGCCACAACATCATGGCTTCTTCCTCAGATCTTGAAAACCCGATTTCCTCAGCCGCTCTTCCCTACTCCTATGCCCCATTGCCTGATGGCGAACCACGGGCTACAGAAGAGCCCGCTGTTCGCCACCCCAAAAAGGCAGCCTTCTTTCTTGTGTCCGCATTCTTGGCTGTTGCCTTTTTAGTCGCTTTAATTGCTGGAAATGGGCCACAACTTCCCAATGACTCAAACACCAATGACGTGCTTTCTGCGATGTCTACACCGCAGAAAGTAACACCCTTGTCCCGTGGAGTGGACAAGGGCGTGTCAGATAAAACTTTTCACCCAATGTTGGGTGCGGATAATACGTACCCGTGGAGTCCTAACATGTTGGATTGGCAAAGAACTGGTTTTCATTTCCAACCGCAGAAAAACTGGATGAACGGTAAATTTATTTAAATACATGCATGTTGTCATTGTCTTTCACACCGGCCAATGTTGTTGCATGTTGCTTTAAAGTTAATATATCACATGATGAATGTGGTTAGCAACATCATTAGTTATGGTTTCTTTATTTTTTTAATGTCTAATTCTTTTTTTTATTTGTTGATTTGGGTTGGCGTTGCTCGTGATTGTGATTCTGTCTGCAGATCCTAATGGTAAGTCCAACTGTTATTTCATGCATTCAAATTTTCTTATACAGAATCATATTAAATTATAATTTGACTGTTTTATATTTTTTTATCCAATTGGTTATTCCAAACTGTCATTTGCCTGTCCCACACATGTGTTGCTGACTCATCATGCATCCTTCCTAGCTATACAATTAATAGAATATTCAATAATCAGTACCATATAGTTGATTGACCATCCTTCCTGGCTAATCAAATTTAAACTAGAATTGTACTCCGTATAACAAATAAAGAATATACATTTGGAAAAGTAGCTGATCAGTCGTATCCCTTTGAATATTCATACTAAGAATATTATGTTAATTATAAAAGATTGCTATTACCTTTTGGCAGCACAAATTTAGCAAGCAATTAATTATTTATAACCATTTCCAAAATATGAAATATTATTAAATGCATAGATTTATTACCGAAAAAGAAAAAAGAGATGACACTTTTCACATGTTAAAGTATTGTTTTTTTTTTTTTTTTTTTTTTATGTGCCCATGCCTTGAAAAGCACTTTGTTGTTATTTAAATGCACCGTCCAACCGTAATACTTATGCAAAACGTAATAAACCGAACTTAAAAAAAGATAAAATATTTTTGTTTGTACATTAGAGTAAATTGTTACGTTAGATGCATGTTTTAAATGGTAGCACTTTTCTAATATGTTGTCTTAAAAATATATATTTCAGCTCCTGTATTTTACAAGGGATGGTACCACTTGTTTTACCAATATCATCCGGATGCACCCGTTTGGGGTAAGATCGTTTGGGGTCATGCGGTCTCGAAGGACCTCATTAACTGGCGCCACCTTCCCATCGCCATGGAAACCGACCAGTGGTACGACGAGCAAGGTGTCTGGACAGGGTCCGCAACGATCCTTCCAGATGGACAGCTTGTCGTTCTTTACACTGGATCCACTAATGAATCTGTCCAAGTCCAAAACCTTGCGTATCCCGCTGACCCATCAGACCCACTCTTGATCAACTGGGTTAAGTACCCTGGTAACCCTGTCCTAGTTCCACCTCCCGGTATTGATACCAAGGACTTCCGTGATCCAACAACCGCGTGGAAGACCCCTGAGGGAAAATGGCGTATCACAATAGGTTCTAAGCTTAACAAAACTGGCATTTCACTAGTTTACGATACAGAAGACTTCAAAACATTTGAGCTTTTAGATGGATTGCTTCATGCTGTCCCTGGTACGGGTATGTGGGAATGTGTAGACTTCTACCCGATTTCAAAGCAGGGAGAAAACGGTCTTGACACGTCAGTAGATGGCCCCGGGGTTAAGCATGTTGTGAAAGCTAGCATGGATGATGATAGAAATGATTATTATGCAATTGGTACATATGACGCATTCAAGGGAAAATGGACCCCTGATAATCCTGCATTAGATGTTGGTTATGGATTAAGATACGATTATGGAATATATTACGCGTCCAAGACATTTTATGATCAAAACAAACAAAGAAGAATTTTGTGGAGTTGGATCAAGGAGACCGATGCCGAAACTGCTGACATTAATAAGGGTTGGGCTTCTCTTATGGTAAGTTACAAATACAATAATTGTGTGACTTTATCAATTTGAGCTATGAAGTATACATATTCTGATTATGTTGTAACTTTTTACGCAGGGTGTGCCAAGAACAATTGTGTTGGACAAAAAAACCCAAAGCAATATAATTCAATGGCCGGTTGTAGAGATCAACGAGTTGCGAACAAATGTAACAGCTTTTAAGAATATTGTATTAGAAGCTGGCTCAATCGTACCACTAAACATTCCTGCCGCATCTCAGGTACTTGCTACGTTTTCTTATTCCTAATAGATTCTGATACTAAAATTTTTTGAGTTAAGTTATGGATTCTAAGCTTTTGTGTTGAATTTTACAGCTAGATATTGTGGCTGAATTTGAACTTGATGAGGAGACTGTGTTGCGATTGAATGGAGGTGATGTTGCGTATGAGTGTGCTAAAAGTGGTGGTGCGGCACAACAAGGTGCATTAGGACCATTCGGTTTTTCTGTCCTTGCACACGAAGGCCTCATTGAACATACCCCTGTATATTTCTACGTTGCTAAAGGGGTCGATGGAAATCTTAAAACTTTCTTTTGTGCAGATCAATCAAGGTTTGTTCTATTCTATTGCTTCTTGCTAATTATAGTATCAACTAAAATTTTGGACAAATCTTTGATTATATGTGCTTATTGTATTTATCTCTTTTTGGGTGTTATTTGTAGGTCATCTACTGCAGGCGATGTTGATAAATCTATCTATGGAAACATTGTCCCAGTGCTCAAAGGTGAAAAATTATCCATGAGAATTTTGGTGGATCATTCGATCGTTGAAAGTTTTGCACAAGAAGGACGAACGTGCATTACTTCACGGGTTTATCCAACAAAGGCGATCTACAACAATGCACAATTGTTCTTGTTTAACAACGCTACAGACGCTAAAGTTACAGCTTCAGTGAACGTATGGCAAATGAAATCCGCCGAAATTTAATTAAGTATGGTTCGTATATTTTGTTGAATTTGAAAGAGTTGGAATGAAATCCACCAATTTTTTTGTATGTACGTACGTGATGATTATTATTCCGATTTCTTCATTTTGTACATGAAAATCAAGAAATTCAGAGAAAGGAGTCACCTTGTAAACATCATTGTTAATGGAATCCTTTATCTTTATTAGACTAAAATGGTTTTTGAGAAGTAAGTAAAAGGTTAATTTTGTTATTGCACAAAATCGGATAGGGGGACCATAATTTTAATGTTAAAAAAAAAAAAAAAGTTGTTTGGGTTAACACTTCACACCAACCAAAGGTTTCATGATTTTATCTTGACTTATTAAATTTAAAAATTGTAAGGGTCATATTACCAAAAGAGGGAAGTGACCATCCATAATATTAGTGAAGTTGCTTGGTTAAGTTTGTATAAAACAAAAATAAAAGGCTAAATATTCAAAGGTTTTGCTAACGACAACATTAAGGGTTTTCGTTAAAAGACATTATTTTATTACAATTGTTTGTGACAATAAAATTCAATCAATCGCAATCAAGTATTAATTGTGTATTCACCATATTCTAAATTGTCTTCACCTTTTACAGAATTATCATCCAATTAAAAGCATTTATAAATGGTGTTGTAATAAAACTTATTTGCTTAATGACAACCCTTAATTAGAGCAGTCGTTAGCAAAACCATATATTTCAAAACTTTGGACAAAAATACTTTCTTTGATTTAAGTACCCGCCACAAGGCTCACAATCGTTTGTAAAGTCGATCATTTTGAGAAACCTTAACTACAAGAAGACTGTAACACAATTCTAATAAATTTTTTAGTTTCTTAAATGAGTCAAACCTCTTTGAAATTGTTCACACACTACAAGGAAACTGGCATCTCTGGACACAAAAATTGTAACCACTCTAAATTTAGTGACAGTTTCTTTTGAAACTATAAAAAATTATAAATTTTCAGATTTAATTACTTTTAATTAACAAAATGATATATCCCTGCACTTTAAATGTAGAAACAATACATTAAAATTCTATTTTATGCTATTTTTTTTTCTACGTTTAGTATTATTTTTGTATTAAGTGATACTCTTTTGAATTTTGACTTTTAATGACAGTTCTCTTTGGAGTATCTTCAAACTAAAAAAAGTGTATAATATTTCAACTTATTCTTAACTCTGATAAAAAGTTTTTTTTAACTAAATCTCAACCTATCTTTACCTTTCACCTTTCACGTGATAAATCAACAATAACATAATTAATAGGTTGAGCAACATCAACTTATTGCTCCACAAAAATCATACTCAACTTTTTACTCCAATACATGAACCAATTTTCATTCTTTTTCTTAATCGGCCTCTCCATTTGAGATGTTGTATATGGATGCTCTGACGAACATCTCTTTTAATGACGAAGCGGACAAACGGATTTGGAATGTAGAAAACTCTCATGTCTTCTCTGTTTCTAATGGTCAGCAGTTGATTGGCGATGTCAATCTTTCGTCTGGCAATTGTCTTAATAAATGGATCAAATTCGTTCCCATAAAGATTAACATCTTTGCTTGGCGCTCGCTATTGGATCGGCTTCCAACAAAAATAAATCTAAACGACCGTGATATAGATATTCCCAATATTCTTTGTTCTATGTGTAATGAGGTTAAAGAGGATGCTTCTCATATCTTCCTGCATTGTGAGGTGGCATCTCAAGTTTGGGTAAAAATTGCTCAGTTGACGGACCTTTCTTTTCCTCAATGGCTTAACATTGAAGATTTTTTTGTCATGGATTGCAAACTCTCAACTGAACAGGAAACAAATAATCATTATCAAAGTGAAAACTCTGTCTACATTGTGGTCTATTTGGAGATATCTGGAGATATCGAAACAGTGTGATCTTCTAAGACTCAAAGTTTAGAAAATGTCATATTATTGATAGCATTGTTGTTAACTCTTTTGATTGACTTTCTAGTAGATTTAAAAAATCTATACAAGATTGGAAAGTGTGGTTGCAAAACCCATTGTCTTCCTTGTAATTTGTTCCTAGCGCCGTGCTAGTTTAATAATATTTTTGCCGTTCAATTTTTATTTTATTTTATTTTATTTATTTATTATTATCTTTTTGAGATTTTGTAATCTCAAGATTCTATAAGTGTGTTCGTGAGCACGTACATACATAAGAAACCCCTTTCGCACGTCCAATTGTAAAAGGAGCTAGAATGCAGTTAAGAACTATGCGAAACAGAAGACATAGCAGTGTAAGAGCATAACAAAGAAGTTTTGCAACATCTCAACAGATATAACTGTAGGGGTGTAAACGAGCCGAGCTGAGCCCGAATCTGCCAAAGCTCGAGCTCGGCTCGTTTATATATATAAAGCTCGAGCTCGAACTCACTTCAAGCCTCATATTCAATTCCGAGCTCAAGCTCGGCTCGGGCTTGACGCACTTATATAACATGTTTAATGAAATAAAGCTCGTTAATCACACTAGGCTCGAGCTCGTTTATTTTTTTAAGCTCGTATATTTAGAGAAAATATATATACAAATATATTTTTAAGCTCGCGAGCTTAATCGAGGTTTATATATAAAGCTCAGGCTCGAGCTCGAACTCAATTATTAAACAAGCCCAAATTTAGGCTCAAACTCGGGCTCGAGCTCGTTTAGACTCGGCTTATTCGAGCTTTTAACCGCTCTGATCTCGAGCTTTTCACGAGCGGCTCGACTCGTTTGCACCCATAGATATAAGACACCTATAATCTTACAAACTTAATTTTTTTTGAGCAAATCTTACAAACTTAATTAATGTGTAAAGTAATAAAGAAAGTTAAAAATATATAATAGATCTCCAAGACCAGTCCAAAACTCCCGGTATATTTACACATCGGATGTCGATTCCTTACCACAATTGTGCACCAATAATTTCATTATTGAAAGAGCTTTTTGTATTTTGACACGCTCGATTACTTTTAAGTATGTATGACAAAATCACTTATCCATTTTAAAATTGAACTATTATCCAATTCAACTTAAACTAACTTCTAATATTTGTGATTTTTCTTAAACACGTCATAGTTCTTTTATGTATCTATGTGGACAAAAGCAATTATTCATTTATAACCGAATCATTAGTTTAAAGACTAACTAGCATAAGCATTTGTGGTTGTGATTGAATATGCCATCGTTCTTTTAATGTATGTTAGGTTTCTTAATCTCAATCAATGGATAAGAGACATATCAACGAAAACACCTACACGTGCATACCTAAGTGTTGTTTTAATGCTCTAGTTTTCGTATCAACGTCAAAAGCTAGTCGAAACACAGATTCGGGTGTTAGATTTTGATATGATCTTTAGATTTCAATAATTAAATGGTAAAGATCTCAACCAATAATTGAAAACTCAAGAACAAGAATATAGATTCGAATTAATTGGTGATTTGTTATTGATAAGATGAAGGTGTTCGTTACAAGAGAGAAAGAGAGTTTACAATTCAATAGCTAGCTAATACTGAATACAAGGAATGCATTTATACAATGTGAAATGGGTACAATTGAATGGGCGGGAAAATGAGTTGTGAGTTGTTGACTTTTCTAGTTGACTGTTTGACTTTGACCATTTTGTATTATTCATATCAATACTTCCCCCTTCCAAAATTGCTTGTCCTAAAGCATCAATGTCGAATTCTGGAAACCTCTTAGTCAATTCATTGTGTAGTTCCCAAGTTGCATCCTCATTTGTACCATTTGACCATCTGACTAAAACAAAGACTTGAGCAGAATTACCAACTTTCCCCAATTTCCTATCCAGGATCTCCACTTGTACACTTTCTAGCTCTCCTTCTGCATTAAGTTGAGGAAGTACAGAAGTAGCATTAGGAACAGGACCTTTATACCTTTTTAGCTGTGAGACATGGAAAACTGGGTGTATCTGAGAAGTGTTTGGTAATTCCAGCTTATATGCAACCTTGCCAACTTTTTGAATGATCTGGAAAGGTCCATAGTATTTTGGATTAAGCTTGTTATACCTCCCCATTCTAACTGTTACTTGCTTGTGTGGTTGCAGTTTTAAAAATACCCATTATTCAATCTCAAACTCTCTGTCAGTTCTTTTTGCATCTGCTATAGCCTTCATTCTTTGTTGAGCTCTTTCCATGTGAAACTTGAGCAGTTGCATTGCAGCTTCTCTTGCAGCTAGAGTTCTATCAACTGAATCCACCAAACTTTGACCTTGAACATAAGCAATAGGGTCAAGTGGTAACTGGCCATACAAAACCTCAAAAGGAGTGGTGTTGGTGGTAGTATGGTATGTTGTGTTGTACCAATATTCTGCAAGACTCAACCACTTAGACCAAGCTTTTGGTTTTTCACTTGTCATGCACCTGAGATAACACTCTAGACACCTGTTTACCACTTCAGTTTGGCCATCTGATTGTGGATGATAAGCAGTTGACAAGTGCAGGCTCACATGTAACATCTTAAACAATTCCTTCCAAAACAGGCTTAAAAATACTTTGTCTCTATCACTTACTATCACTTTGGGTAACCCATGAGCTTGTAGATATTGTCCATAAAATTTTGAGCCACTTGCATAGCAGTAAAGGGATGACTCAAAGCAATGAAATGACTATACTTACTCAGCCTATCAACTACCACAAGAATGACAGTTTTATCATTTGATGGAGGAAGACCCTCAATAAAGTCCATTGAAATCTCTGTCCAAACTTTGGTTGGAATAGGAAGTGGTTGAAGCAGTCCAGGATAAGCAGCCAAATCAGGTTTATTAGCTTGACACACCCTGCATTCAGCCTTAAACTCCTTAACCTGTTGCCTCATTTTTCTCCAATAGCACAATCCACTGATTCTTTTGATGGTAGCCTGCACACCTGAATGGCCACCACTTGGATCACAATGAAAATAATTAAGTAACTGCTTCCTCAAAATCTCATTGTTTCCCACCACAAGTTTTCCTTTCCTTCTCAGCTGCCCATTGACCCAAGTATAATGCTTGTGAGACTGTGGATCAACTTCCAAATCTGATTTCATCTTTTGTAGGTCCACATCAGCATGGCAAGAATCTACAATCTTTTGAACATAGTCACTAGTAACAGTTGAAAGAACCATAGTCAATAGCTGAACACTTGTTGGAACTCTAGAAAGTGCATCAACAACCTTGTTTTCACTCCCCTTTTTGTACAAAATCTCATAATCAAACCCCATAAGTTTTGGCAGCCATTTCATTTGATAAGGAGTAGTGATTCTTTGTTCCAAAAGGTACTTAAGACTAAAGTGATCTGTTTTGATTTTAAAGTGTCTATCAAGCAAGTATCCTCTCCACTTACTGAGTGCTTGTATCACTGCCAACAGTTCATTTTCATAAGTAGAAAGGGTGTGGTGTCTTGGAGCTATAGTCTTACTAAAATAGGCCACTGGATGTCCTCCTTGTTGCAGAACTGCACCAATACCTTCTTGTGAAGCATCAGTTTCTATAATGAAAGTTTCATTAAAATTTGGCAGTTTCAACACTAGAGCTTGTACCATAGCTTGTTTGAGTCTTTCAAAGGCTGCTTGTGCTTCAATAGACCACTTGAAACTGTTTTTCTTGAGTAATTTTGTCAATGGTTGACTGATGAGAGCATAACTTTTCACAAATCTTATATAGTATCCAGTCAAACCCAAGAACCCTCTTAACTGTTTGATGTTTGTAGGTTGTGGCCAACTTTGCATTGCTTCAATTTTTGAATGATCAGTGGAAACACCTTCTCTTGTAATCACATGACCCAAATATTCCACTTTTTCAGCCCCAAAAACACATTTTGACTGTTTGGCATAAAGAGTATTTCTTCTGAGTACTTGCAAAACCAACTCTAAACGTTCCACATGAGAGCTTAGAGTAGGACTGTAAACTAGGATATCATCAAAGAAAACCAGCACAAACTTCCTTAGATATTCCTTGAAAACAGAATTCATAAGTGCTTGAAAGGTAGAGGGTGCATTTGTGAGACCAAAAGGCATGACAAGGAACTCATAATGCCCCTCATGTGTCTTAAAAGCTGTCTTTTCTACATCATCATGGTGCATCCTTATTTGGTGATAATCTGATCTGATGTCAAGCTTAGTGAAGTATTGTGAACCTTGTAACTCATCAATCAATTCTTCTATCACAGGAATGGGAAACTTGTCCTTAATTGTTGCATTATTGAGCTGCCTATAATCTATACACATTCTCCAAGTTCCATCCTTCTTCTTGACCATGACAACTGGTGATGAAAAAGGGCTTTGACCGTCCCTAATAACTCCAGTTTCAAGAAGCTCCTTGACCATGACTTCAATAGCATCTTTTTGTGTAGGAGGGTGTCTATATGGTTTTGAATTAATAGGCATTGTTCCTTCTTTTAGCGGTATCTTATGATCAAAGGATCTCTGTGGTGGTAAGGTTGTAGGTATTGCAAACACATTAGGGTATTTGTCAATCAATAATGAGATCTCCTTAGGAACCTCAGCAATCTCACTCATTGACACCATATTAATACTAGCAGTAGGATAGACACATAAAGCCATAGAAGATAATTCTGCACAGGGTGTTTGGATGTGCATTTTACTACCTTTCATCCACTGTAAACTAGCCTTTCTTGTACCTCTCAACACCACTTTCTTACCATGATACATAAATTCCATCCTCAAATCCAAAAAATTGCATAACATGTCACCCAAAGTGCTTAACCACTGGATTCCTATTACCATCTCACACCCACCCAAAGGTATGGTCATCACATCACTTACAAAATTTTCACCCTGCAACTGCCAAGTAAACCTTTTACAGTTGTACTGACTAATCAATTGATTACCACCAGGTACATCAATCTGTAGAGGACAAGTTCTGATCAAATTGCAGCCTAGCTTCTTAGCAGTATTAATGTCCAAAAAGTTATGTGTACTCCCACAATCAATCAAAATATGTAGCTTATGTTTGCCTACATGCCCACAGATTCTCATAGTTTGATAACTACTGGTTCCATTAATGGCATTGAGTGAAATTTTGTGACAACTGGCAAAATAGAGAGCCATTTATAAAACCCGCATTACATTAAAATTATAAATTTGGAATTTTTGAAAGTTTTTTGTGACGAGATATTTTATGAACGTTGGTACTTGATTTTTAATCGTATGATATTTATGAGATTTGGTTATTTATTTATGGTTTGGTTGATTCGGTCGTGATGATTTATTTTATGATCGTTATCTTTGGCACTACATTGACTTCGGCACTAGGTTAACCTAACGAATTTTAATCTTTTACAAAACGGTAGCGATTCACCGTTAAATAAACATTATGTCTTTCATACATATCTATATGTTTCGGGAAATGTTGTTGGGAAAATCATTTATGACGTGTACGAATATGTTTGGCGAAAATTTAATACTTTTACGAACGAGTAATCGTGTTACGGGAAAACCGATTAAAAAGAGTTCACTAAATATTAAAGTTATTGTGGCTAGTTTTGGAAAAGTGAAACTTGAGGAACCAATATGCAAATTTCGGGTATAATACCCCTCTCCCCTAACCCTAACCCTCATAATAACAAAAATCAAACCCACCCTTCTCCTCCCTCTCCTTAGCCGCCGGCTGCCACCCACACAACACCACCACTGCCGACTTCCACACAACACCACCACCACCAAAATACTCACCATCATCTCCTTGTTCTTGTGGTGTGAAACACGCGCCCCTCCCCTCCGTTTTTAGTGATACCGCCGCACCACACACCACACGCCACCACACCATCATTTTTCTTGGTTTTCATTCGATTTGAAGGTGAGAAATCGTGAGTTTTGTGTCGGGTTTGACTATTTTGAGTTGAACCCGAATTGAATCTTGATATATTAGGTGTTAAAAATTGAGATGAAAATGGGTTTTGATATAAAGATGAGTTTGGTATCCATGGGGGTCGATTTTGAGTGTTTGGTGCTCGGATTTGGATTTTTTGATGCGATTGGTTTGGGTTGTGGCTCGTATTGAGCTCGACCGAGACCCAAGGTCTCGGTGTGATTACTCCTCGACTCGGTTGAGAGTCTTGGAGATGTCGTGGTTCGGTTATTATTGATTCTTGGTGATTGATTATTTGCTAATTGATGTTTTGGTCGCTTGGTTGCTCGCGATTTGTTGTTGTTGTTGTTGTTTTGATTCTCGGCCGACCCCCCCCCCCCCTCGCGGGCTGTTTTGGTCGAGCGGCTCTTTAGAGCTAGCCGAGACCAAAAGGTCTCGGGTGAGGTTGATTCTTATGGTTTGTGGTCTCATAGTTGACCCGGGTTTGACTTGGTAGGTCGACCCGTAGTATTGGTATATTTTGTTTTGAGTTAACATTGTGTTAACATTTTTATGTTGTGGCATGTTGGACCGAAGCTTTGGACATTGGTTTACTTGTATTTGGATTTGGAGTTGTGTTGACGAGTATGGAATTGGGGACCGATTGTGAGACGGTCAATTAGAGGACGGAGATAGGTTAGTTGGGTGCCGTAGTCGGACCCTCATGTTGTAGCACGTGGATATGGGATTGTTTGGACGGAGTTGATATATTTATTTGTGACTTGATTCTTATTATTTTGGACTTGGACTATGAGCCGAGGGTCATGACTCGGACATGTGACCAAATTCTATGACTCGATAAATATTTAAAAGTCGAAATCAAAAATAATACTCGTAATAATATTATTAAGAATATAATCGTTTATATACGTATATAGACGTGTTAAACGTATATATATATATATATATATATATATATATATATATATATATATATATATATATATATATATATATATATATATATATATATATATATATATATATATATATATATATATGCGTATATTAATAATAAAACGATAGTTATTATACTATGCAAATAGTGTAATAAATGTCGGACTATTGTTATAAATAATAACTATATAAACAATGGCGAAATATAAGTCGGGTAACTAATAATTAAAAATGTGATTTTGTTTATAAATTAGAAACTTATCGAGTTATACGAATTGTGGGTTTTTAAAGTCCAAGTGGGCTTTATATTGTGACTTTGTGTTGTCACGGATATATGACGATTAATATAAATATTTTATATATCGAGTGACTTATTCTAGATCGAGTTATTTGACGATATAAAATGAGTATATTAATGAGCATCGTATCCCACGACGCCCATAGGATGTGGTATATATTTTAGGGTAATAAATTACTATATGTCTCGTGGAATTTGGCCGATTCGACGATATATATAGGGAATTCATTGGACTACAACATATACCAAATAGAATCTTTTGTGCAATGTGCTTTCGGTTGGGTATAATTTTGGAACGATATATTACGTAAATAAATATGGGAGATTATCAAATCGACGGATTTAATAAGCTTCGATAATTATTTAAATAATATGTTGTGCTAACATTAGACCTATAGTTGTTTTATTATTTTTGTTTGTTGTGGCTTTCTGGTTTGAGTTGTGTCGACCCTCCACCCGTATGGATACCAAACGTCAAACTTCAAATTAATATGAAGATAATTCGAGAAACGGATATTTTTGGAAAGTAAAATGGAATACGTTCGGGAATGGGAATATTTGATTTTGAGGAAATGATTTCTGAACGAGTTTGATATTGTTAGGAAGTGCCGAGTCTGTAGTCGCCGTTACGTAAGTTGCTTGAGATTACTTACGTCTTTCTTCTATCGTTTCTTTTGAGGATTTCTGGACTTGAGGTGAGTCATAGCCCCACTTTTTCTCTTGAACTATGTTTTCAATATTTGGGGTGAGAAACGTGCAAATGTTTTATGTGGACTATTATCGCTTTGTTTATTTAAAACTTGCTATGCTTATAGAACTAGGTAGGATTAAGCGAGGCCTAGTCCCGAACTAGGTAAGCTATTGATTTGGTTATTAAGCGAGGCCTAGTCCCGAACTAGGTAAGCTATTGATTTGGTTATTGAGCGAGGCCTAGTCCCGAACTAGGTAAGCTATTGATTGGTTGTTGAGCGAGGCCTAGTCCCGAACTAGGTAAGCTATTGGATTGATTATAGAGCGAGGCCTAGACTTGAGCTAGGTAAGCTATTGATTGGATTGATTTGAGCTATAGCGTGCACCTATAGGGTTGATTTGATTTGATTTGATTTAATTTGATTTGGTTGGATTATTGGTTGGATATTTTGGTTGGATTATTGGTTGGATATCTTGGTTGGATGATTGAGGCCTAGTCTAGCTGGCATGCGTTTTGCGTATATGTCTACTATATTGAATTATGAATCTAAACCTATGATCTCACCAGCGAAAGCTGACTTTTAGCACGTTTTCTCAGGTAATTAAGTGATGCTCTGCGGATGCTTGGGATTGGAGGCTTGGCACTTGGCACCGGTTATGGATCTATATTTTCTAAAACTCTGATAACTATTGTGCACCTATATTTATTTTCTTTTGGGCCTGACTTTGGATGATTTTGGGATAAATGTAAACTCTAAAACCCCGCGTGGTTGTATTGTATTATGTTTACTTTATCTCGTTCTTTTATGTCTTGTGTTTGGATACCAATCCCCGTAGCACCCCGAAAGCTTGTTGAGTCTTCCGCTGTATCAAATTTTGGGGGTGTTACAGATTGGTATTAGAGCCAAGGTTATAGAGAACTAGGTAAATAGACACCTAAACTATAACCGATTTTTATAGAAAACGATCCTCGACCATTGCCCGCCAGCCCGTCAAGCCGAAGTATCATTGTTTATTATTGAGGTATTATGAGATTATTGAGACGATTATAGATTTGGGATTTCTTGAGATTATTTGAGGATTTGAGGTTTATTGATTTAGTGATATGATGCGTTTTGAGGAATTATATGCGTTTTGAGGAATTATATGCGTTTTTGAGGAATTATATGGCTTAATTGTTTTGCGAATGGTTTTAGTGATGCGGTATTTTAAATCTTTCTTGATTATATACGATTTGGAATTATATGATGATTTTGGATTTGGTATTTTGAGTTCGCGGTTTAGTTGTTTTGAAACACTTACACCTACCCTACGCCGTTGTCACAGACTATGGCCTCCCATACGCCTGATGTTGTTGAGGATATTCTTACTACACCGGTATTGCCAGCACAGTTCACCATGGCTCCTGATGACCCTTACCAGGTTGCCATGCATTCAGCTACTATGACACCGACAGGTTCTACTTCAGCACCACCTGATGCATCTACGCAGGGACCCTCATCTTCTCTAGGGCTCCCTGGTACATCGAGGCAGCTTACTCTTCATCAGGCTTTGGCTCGTGTGGCTCCACGTTTTGCCCACCGAGCTACGGCACGCATGTCGGTACGCCCTACTTCACCACCTTTACAGATTGATGCTCACTCTCTTCTGTCTGAGGCGCCACCCGCATCATTGCATCTTCGTCCTAGATCAACTACCCCTTCACCACATGGTTCATCTGTTAGGAGACGACAATTGATGATGTACTCTTCCGATGAGGAGGAGGAGTACGAGGGTGAGGATGAGGCTGATGACCCTCAGGAGGCTGAGCAGGGTGATAATGATGACCCTGGGGAGGAGGAGATGCCTGATGATGATGATTCGATTGTACCGCCAGCACAGGCTGAGGAGCCTGATTCACCTATACATCCGATTGAGCCTGATTCACCTGATCATCCGTTTTTGTTTGAGTTGTCACCTGGTAGTCCCGTTGAGTCAGATGCACCTTCTGAGGTTTCTGCTGAGCATGCAGAGTTAGGTGAGATTGGTAGGTTGTGGGCTCAGATTACGGATCTTGGTGAGAGAGTTGCACGTATATCTGATCGACTTGAGAGGGTTATTGGAGAGTTCATAGCGGATCTGAGAGTGGATATGACTGTGGTTGTGGGCAGGACTACTGAGATGAGGAGAGTTTTGATGGAGGTTCATGAGCATATCGATAGTTTACAGCGAGGTTTTGTTACAGCTTGAGAGGCCGACCGCAAGCTATGGCAAAGGAATGCCGAGCTGGAGAAGGAGGTGGCTGACCTCAAGAGAGACCGAGACACCCATAGTGTGGAGTTGGGATCATTATGGAGGGATCTTGATGGCTTGAGGCAGGAGATGAGGAACCTCCGCTAGCAGCGTGGCTAGACGTTCGAGCTATGTTATCTTGTTGCTTTCTTAACCGAGGAGTGTTCGGTTAGAAAAGCTAGTTATCTTATTTTGATGTATTTTCCATTGATTACTCGTCTTGTTGGAACGATTGTTATCTTTGTGTTCTCGGTAGTTGGAACAATGTTGGATCTTTATTGTATGGTTGATGGTTATTATTGTATGGTATTATGTGGATGTTGGATTTTATGGAAATTGAGTTTCCTATGCGCCTTATTGATGTCTTGTGGTGAATTGTTGATATTCTTTCCATGACTTGGCTTCGTTGATTTAATTCTTGTTGAGCATATGATAAGTTCTATCGGAGACTCACGAACTTGTATGATGTTTCAGATCAATGGCCACACGACGAAACCCTGTTAGAGCTACCAGAACTGGACCTGCAGCGACTACCCCTGGTCGTCGAGGACGCCGTCCAACTCGAAATGTTGAGACTCTTACTCCTGATAACCTGGACACTACTAACCGCATCAACAGGAATCAAAATGTTGATGTTCAGGGAGACAATGATCATGTTCCACTTAATGCGCCTACTGTGGATCAAGCAATGATCAATCAACTTGTGGAGCAACGAGTTGCTGAGCTACTAGCTGAGTCAAATCATTCCAACAAGTCTGCTGGAACATTTCCACCCGTTCGTTCTAACGGATGTCACTACAAGGAGTTTAAGATTTGTGGACCGATTGAGTTTGGTGGAACTGAAGGAGTGGTTTACTTGGTTAGGTGGATTGAGAAGACTGAGTCAGTGTTTAATGTCAGTGGTTGTGCGGAGAATGCGAAGGTAAAGTTTGCTTCTTTTACTTTCAAGGATGAAGCCTTAACTTGGTGGAACAATTACCGTAATTCGGTTGGGAGTGATGTGGCTTATGCTATGACTTGGGAGCAATTTAAGTCTTTGCTGATTCAGACTTACTGCCCAAGAAATGAGATTAAGAAGCTGGAGGTTGAATTCTGGAACCACAAGGTGAAAGGTACCGATATGGCAACTTACAATCGCCGTTATCGAGAGTTGGCCTTACTCTGTCCCGATATGGTTCGGACTGAGACCCAAAAGATTGAGAGGTATACCGATGGATTGCCGGTAACTATAAGGAACGATGTGATTTCTGCTAAGCCTGCAAACATTCATGAGGCTATCACTATCGCTCAACAATTGATGGACTCTTTGGCATTGGAAGAAGCTGAGAAGGATAAGAATGGAAAGAGGAAGAGGGATGATCACTCTAAGGGTAATGATCGTCGAAACAAGCGACAAACAACTACTAGAGCTTATGCCATGGGAGATGGAGACAAGAAGAACTACAATGGAGATGTAACCGATGTTACAAGCATCATTCTGGTCGATGTACTGTGATGTGCAAGAATTGCTCTAAGATGGGACACATAGCTAAGGATTGTAGAGCTCGACCACTTGCTATGGTTCAAGCTACTCCTGAAACTATGAGCAAAGCAAATGTTACTTGCTATGGATGTGGAAAGAAAGGACATTATCGGAATGAGTGTAGGGAATCGTGGAACCGATGAAATCAAGGATCGGGTGGTAATGGGTACAATAATGGAAACCGTGGAGCTGGAGGAAACCGTGGACGACAAGATAATGGGGACCAACGTCTGGAAGCTGGAGCTGCTCATGGAAGAGTGTATGCACTTGGGAACGAGAGAGGAGAAGATCCGAACGTTGTTACTGGTACGTTCCTTCTCAATAATCGTTATGCTTCCATACTATTTGATACTGGTGCCAATAAGAGTTTTGTGTCCACTAAGTTTGCACCCTTACTAGAGAAACCCCCGATGGCCTTAGGAATTGGTTATGATGTAGAGTTAGCTAATGGGAACATAGAGAGGATTAGGACTATCATTCGCGGCTGCACGTTAATCTTTCTGAATCGTCCTTTCAACATAGATCTTCTACCCGTCACATTAGGAAGTTTTGATGTCATTATTGGTATGGATTGGTTGTCGAAGTATCGTGCTCATATAATTTGCGATGAGAAGATCGTGCGTGTGCCATACGGCAAGGAGATTCTGAACATACCAGGAGATAGAAAGGATTTGAGAGGCCCATCTAGATTAGCGGTCATATCTTGCACTAAATTGCCAAAGCTAATGGAAAGAGGAAGTTACCTTTTCTTAGCCCAAATTTCTGAGAAAGAAGAGAAGGGGAAGAAGGAAAGGTGCATTGGAGATGTACCTGTAGTTTGTGATTTTTCGGATGTGTTTCCCGATGATTTGCCAGGAATTCCGCCTACTAGGCAAGTGGAATTTCAGATTGAGTTGATACCTGGTGCTGCACCTGTAGCACGAGTGCCCTATCGTCTTGCACCTACTGAATTGGAAGAGTTGTCGAAACAATTAGCGGAGTTAGCCGAAAAGGGATTCATAAGACCAAGTTCTTCACCTTGGGGAGCCCCGGTCTTATTTGTAAAGAAGAAGGATGGATCGTTTCGCATGTGTATTGATTATCGAGAGTTGAACAAGTTAACGGTGAAGAATAGATACCCGTTACCGAGGATCGACGATTTGTTCGATCAACTTCAAGGATCGAGTGTGTATTCGAAGATCGATTTGAGATCGGGATATCATCAGCTTCGAGTTCGCGAGGAGGATATTCCGAAAATGGCTTTCAGAACCCGTTACGGGCATTACGAGTTTCAGGTGATGCCGTTTGGGTTGACTAACGCACAGGCGGTATTCATGGATCTCATGAATCGGGTGTGTAAGCCTTACTTAGATAAGTTCGTGATTGTGTTCATCGATGGCATTCTGATTTATTCGAAGAGTGAGAAGGAGCATGAGGAGCATCTAAGACTTATCTTAGAATTGCTCAGGAAGGAAAAACTGTATGCCAAGTTTTCGAAATGTGAATTTTGGATTCCGACGGTACAATTTCTAGGTCATGTGATTGATAGACAAGGAGTTCATGTGGACCCTGCTATGATAGAAGCGATTAAAGATTGGGCTGCACCTACGACCCCAACAGAAGTTCGTCAGTTTTTGGGATTAGCCGGTTATTACCGAAGATTCATTGAGGGATTTTCGAAGATAGCAAAACCGTTGACCAAATTGACTCAAAAGAGTGTTAAGTATGAATGGGGAGATAAGGAAGAGGAAGCATTTCAGTTACTTAAGGAGATGTTGTGTAGTGCTCCTATCTTGGCGTTACCCGAAGGTAACGAGGATTTTGTCGTCTATTGTGACGCTTCACATAAAGGTTTAGGAGCTGTGTTAATGCAACGAGAGAAAGTGATAGCTTATGCTTCCCGACAGCTCAAGAAGCATGAGAAGAACTACACCACCCATGATTTGGAGTTAGGTGCTGTGGTTTTTGCTTTGAGGATATGGAGACATTACTTGTATGGAACCAAGTGTGTAGTGTTTACTGACCACAAGAGTTTGCAACACATTTTGAACCAAAAAGAGCTTAACATGAGGCAGCGACGTTGGATTGAGCTGCTAAGCGATTACGATTGTGAGATTCGCTACCATCCGGGTAAAGCAAACGTTGTTACTGATGCTCTTAGTCGAAAGGAGAGAATTCCACCGTTACGAGTGAGGTCATTAGGAATGACTATCGTATCGCCTTTACTATCTCAAATATTAGAAGCTCAAACGGAAGCGTTGAAAGCAGAAAATCGGTCTGCTGAGAATATATTTGGGATGGCAGAAAATGAGAAGGGTTTTGTTAGACGTTCTGATGGAGTATTATGTTTTGGAGAGCGAAGTTGGGTACCATTGTATGGAGGAATTCGAGAGTTGATTATGCGTGAGTCGCATAAGTCAAGATACTCTATTCATCCTGGGTCTGACAAAATGTACCAGGATTTGAAAAAGTTATACTGGTGGCCAAATATGAAGGCAGATACAGCGTTGTATGTTAGTAAGTGCTTGACTTGCTCTAAGGTTAAAGCCAAACATCAAAGACCGTCAGGATTATTGACGCAGCCAGAACTCCCGGTTTGGAAATGGGAGCGGATTACGATGGACTTTATTACCAAATTACCAAAGACAGCTAGCGGTTGCGATGCTATATGGGTAATTGTGGATCGTTTGACTAAGTCTGCTCATTTCCTGGCGATTAGTGAAGATGATAGTGTGGATAAACTTGCGAGGTTGTATGTGAAGGAGATTGTTTCTCGTCATGGAGTTCCGATATCGATTATTTCGGATCGCGACAGCCGCTTCACGTCAGCATTGTGGCAATCACTTCAAACCGCTTTGGGGACGAGACTTGATATGAGTACTGCATATCACCCCCAAACCGATGGTCAAAGTGAGAGAACTATTCAGACTTTGGAGGATATGCTTCGTGCATGCATCATAGACTTTGGTAAAGGTTGGGAGAAATATCTACCCCTTGCGGAGTTCTCCTACAACAATAGCTACCACAAAAGTCTTAAGGCTGCACCATTTGAAGCTTTGTATGGTCGTAAATGTCGTTCACCTATTGGTTGGGCTGAAGTTGGAGATAGCCAACTCACAGGCCCTGAGCTTATTTTGGAAACTACTGAGAAGGTAACGCAAATTCGAGATCGACTGCAAGCAGCTAGAGATAGGCAGAAAAGCTACGCCGATCAGAGGCGTAAACCCCTAGAATTCCAGGTTGGAGACAAAGTGATGTTGAAAGTCTCGCCTTGGAAGGGTGTGATACGTTTTGGGAAACGTGGGAAACTTAATCCCCGCTACATTGGACCATTTCTTATTTTGGAAAGAATTGGGCCCGTAGCTTATCGTTTGGAATTACCAATGGAATTGAGTAAAGTTCATGATGTGTTTCATGTTAGCAATCTGAAAAAATGTCTTTCAGAGGAAACACCAGTTATACCAATCAAGGATGTTCGTGTGGATGAAAGTTTGAATTTTGTGGAAGAGCCGATTGAGATAATGGATAGAGAGATCAAACGACTCAAGAGGAGTCGTATTCCGCTCATCAAAGTTCGTTGGAATTTGCGGCATGGACCGGAATTCACGTGGGAACGTGAGAATGAGTTTCGAAAGAGATATCCGAAGCTTTTTACTTCGTAGATGGTTTGTTCCGAGAGAAACCCGAGACGGGTTTCTTCTGAGGCCGGGAGGATGTGACAACTGGCAAAATAGGGAGCCATTTATAAAACCCGCATTACATTAAAATTATAAATTTGGAATTTTTGAAAGTTTTTTGTGACGAGATATTTTACGAACGTTGGTACTTGATTTTTAATCGTATGATATTTATGAGATTTGGTTATTTATTTATGGTTTGGTTGATTCGGTCGTGATGATTTATTTTATGATCGTTATCTTTGGCACTACATTGACTTCGGCACTAGGTTAACCTAACGAATTTTAATCTTTTACAAAACGGTAGCGATTCACCGTTAAATAAACATTATGTCTTTCATACATATCTATATGTTTCGGGAAATGTTGTTGGGAAAATCATTTATGACGTGTACGAATATGTTTGGCGAAAATTTAATTCTTTTATGAATGAGTAATCGTGTTACGGGAAAACCGATTAAAAAGAGTTCACTAAATATTAAAGTTATTGTGGCTAGTTTTGTAAAAGTGAAACTTGAGGGACCAATATGCAAATTTCGGGTAGAATACCCCTCTCCCCTAACCCTAACCCTCATAATAACAAAAATCAAACCCACCCTTCTCCTCCCTCTCCTTAGCCACACAACACCACCACCGCCGACTTCCACACAACACCACCACCACCAAAATACTCACCATCATCTCCTTGTTCTTGTGGTGTGAAACACGCGCCCCTCCCCTCCGTTTTTAGTGATACCGCCGCACCACACACCACACGCCACCACACCATCATTTTTCTTGGTTTTCATTCGATTTGAAGGTGAGAAATCGTGAGTTTTGTGTCGGGTTTGACTATTTTGAGTTGAACCCGAATTGAATCTTGATATATTGGGTGTTAAAAATTGAGATGAAAATGGGTTTTGATATAAAGATGAGTTTGGTATCCATGGGGGTCGATTTTGAGTGTTTGGTGCTCGGATTTGGATTTTTGGATGCGATTGGTTTGGGTTGTGGCTCGTATTGAGCTCGACCGAGACCCAAGGTCTCGGTGTGATTACTCCTCGACTCGGTTGAGAGTCTTGGAGGTGTCGTGGTTCGGTTATTATTGATTCTTGGTGATTGATTATTTGCTAATTGATGTTTTGGTCGCTTGGTTGCTCGCGATTTGTAGTTGTTGTTGTTGTTTTGATTCACGGCCGACCCCCCCCCCCCCCTCGCGGGCTGTTTTGGTCGAGCGGCTCTTTAGAGCTAGCCGAGACCAAAAGGTCTCGGGTGAGGTTGATTCTTATGGTTTGTGGTCTCATAGTTGACCCGGGTTTGACTTGGTAGGTCGACCCGTAGTATTGGTATATTTTGTTTTGAGTTAACATTGTGTTAACATTTTTATGTTGTGGCATGTTTGACCGAAGCTTTGGACATTGGTTTACTTGTATTTGGATTTGGAGTTGTGTTGACGAGTATGGAATTGGGGACCGATTGTGAGACGGTCAATTAGAGGACGAAGATAGGTTAGTTGGGTGCCGTAGTCGGACCCTCATGTTGTAGCACGTGGATATGGGATTGTTTGGACGGAGTTGATATATTTATTTGTGACTTGATTCTTATTATTTTGGACTTGGACTATGAGCCGAGGGTCATAACTCGGACATGTGACCAAATTCTATGACTCGATAAATATTTAAAATTCGAAATCAAAAATAATACTCGTAATAATATTATTTAGAATATAATCGTTTATATACGTATATAGACGTGTTAAACGTGTATATATATATATATATATATATATATATATATATATATATATATATATATATATATATATATATATATATATATATATATATATAAATGCGTATATTAATAATAAAACGATCACGAGTAAACGTATAATAATAAAACGATAGTTATTATACTATGCAAATAGTGTAATAAATGTCAGACTATTGTTATAAATAATAACTATATAAACAATGGCGAAATATAAGTCGGGTAACTAATAATTAAAAATGTGATTTTGTTTATAAATTAGAAACTTATCGAGTTATACGAATTGTGGGTTTTTAAAGTCCAAGTGGGCTTTATATTGTGACTTTGTGTTGTCACGGATATATGACGATTAACATAAATATTTTATATATCGAGTGACTTATTCTAGATCGAGTTATTTGACGATATAAAATGAGTATATTAATGGGCATCGTATCCCACGACGCCCATAGGATGTGGTATATATTTTAGGGTAATAAATTACTATATGTCTCGTGGAATTTGGCCGATTCGACGATATATATAGGGAATTCATTGGACTACAACATATACCAAATAGAATCTGTTGTGCAATGTGCTTTAGGTTGAGTATAATTTTGGAACGATATATTACGTAAATAAATATGGGAGATTATCAAATCGACGGATTTAATAAGCTTCGATAATTATTTAAATAATATGTTGGGCTAACATTAGACCTATAGTTGTTTTATTATTTTTGTTTGTTGTGGCTTTCTGGTTTGAGTTGTGTCGACCCTCCACCCGTATGGATACCAAACGTCAAACTTCAAATTAATATGAAGATAATTCGAGAAACGGATATTTTTGGAAAGTAAAATGGAATACGTTCGGGAATGGGAATATTTGATTTTGAGGAAATGATTTCTGAACGAGTTTGATATTGTTAGGAAGTGCCGAGTCTGTAGTCGCCGTTACGTAAGTTGCTTGAGATTACTTACGTCTTTCTTCTATCGTTTCTTTTGAGGATTTCTGGACTTGAGGTGAGTCATAGCTCCACTTTTTCTCTTGAACTATGTTTTCAATATTTGGGGTGAGAAACGTGCAAATGTTTTATGTGGACTATTATCGCTTTGTTTATTTAAAACTTGCTATGCTTATAGAACTAGGTAGGATTAAGCGAGGCCTAGTCCCGAACTAGGTAAGCTATTGATTTGGTTATTAAGCGAGGCCTAGTCCCGAACTAGGTAAGCTATTGATTTGGTTATTGAGCGAGGCCTAGACATGAGCTAGGTAAGCTATTGATTTGGTTATTGAGCGAGGCCTAGTCCCGAACTAGGTAAGCTATTGATTGGTTGTTGAGCGAGGCCTAGTCCCGAACTAGGTAAGCTATTGGATTGATTATAGAGCGAGGCCTAGACTTGAGCTAGGTAAGCTATTGATTGGATTGATTTGAGCTATAGCGTGCACCTATAGGGTTGATTTGATTTGATTTGATTTAATTTGATTTGGTTGGATTATTGGTTGGATATTTTGGTTGGATTATTGGTTGGATATCTTGGTTGGATGATTGAGGCCTAGTCTAGCTAGCAAGCGTTTTGCGTATATGTCCACTATATTGAATTATGAATCTAAACCTATGATCTCACCAGCGAAAGATGACTTTTAGCACGTTTTCTCAGGTAATTAAGTGATGCTCTGCGGATGCTTGGGATTGGAGGCTTGGCACTTGGCACCGGTTATGGATCTATATTTTCTAAAACTCTGATAACTATTGTGCACCTATATTTATTTTCTTTTGGGCCTGACTTTGGATGATTTTGGGATAAATTTAAACTCTAAAACCCCGCGTGGTTGTATTTTATTATGTTTACTTTATCTCGTTCTTTTTTGTCTTGTGTTTGGATACCAATCCCCGTAGCACCCCGAAAGCTTGTTGAGTCTTCCGCTGTATCAAATTTTGGGGGTGTTACAAATTTGTGGTGCATACTCAATAACTTCCCCTGTTTCCTCTATTTCAACCTCATACAACTGCACATTCTCCTCTTCTTCCAATACCTCATTCTCAGATTCACCTAAAACTTCCAAAGAGTACATCTGACCACTGCATTTATGCCCTGGTGTATACCTCTGATCACAGTAAAAACACTGGTTCTTAGCTCTTTTCTCCTCTAATTCCTTTTGACTCAACTGCCTCCTAAATGGTACAATTTGATTGTTACTAGCAGTCTTATTTCTCCAATTCACATTAGGAGCAGGTAAAGCCATTGGTTTTGGACCAGTGTTTGGCAAATGATTGAATGGTTTGGGTGTAGGCAAAATTGGTGTCCTTTGCTTCTGTTTCAACACATTCAATCTAGCTTCTTCCAACTTACTCAAACCATATACTTCATACAAAGATCTTGGCCTAAACTCTAACTGACAACTCAATTTCACTACATAAACCAGCCATAAAGAAACTCATACATTGTTCATCTTCCAATTCAATTCTACACATCAATTTATCAAAAGCATCAATGTAATCTTGAACATTGCCAGTTTGTTTAAGCTTTTTAATCTCACTTAAAGGGTCATCATAAACAATCCCAAATCTTTTCAAGATTGCCCCCTTATACACATTCCATTCAACATCTTCCCCCGTGAACTTAACAAATTGTCTATGCCACATCAAAGCAAGATCAAACAAATGAATTGAAACAAGATTGACCTTACCTTGTTCTGGAATGTTATCAATCTTGAAGAACTGTTCACATTTGAATAACCACCCTCTGACATCATCACCTCCAAATTTAGGGAACTCCACCTTGGTAACTCTGTGAAACAATTGTTGATTACCATTCCTTTGACCACCATTCTGACTGGTTCCCTCCCCATTGTTCAATCTTTCTTGCAAATCCTTGATGTTCTGTCCCATCTCAACAATTTGCCTCATCAGTTCTTCCATAGTGGGTGGATTAGAACCCCCATTTTCAACTGATCTTGTTTGAACCACCATTACTAACAACTTTTCAAGATTCTGTAACTAACTCCAACTAACTGTTTGTTTCTTGTTTTCACCAATTGCAACCGTATTACTATCACTCATCAACCATGGAATAGTAACTACTTGCACTTGTTCTTGACTACCAAAACCAACTGCTGCTGATCAGCTTGTTCGAAGCTAGAAAATTTAATGAGAATATCTGCTAGCCACGTGATCGTACAGTTGTTTAGCACTAGTCTGATGTAATTAGAACAAGAGAATCAATGGTGACTGATTCTTGGCCGGAATATCTTTGTTTTGTTTCCGGAATTTGACCAGAGAAGACAACCGGAATCAAGATTATCAGTGTAACAATCTTGTGTTATGAAAATGATATGAGTTGCCAGGAAAGGCAGCTCTGATACCACTTGATATGATCTTTAGATTTCAATAATGAAATGGTAAAGATCTCAACCAATAATTGGAAACTCAAGAACAAGAATAGAGATTCGAATTAATTTGTGATTTGTTATTGATAAGATGAAGGTGTTTGTTACAAGAGAGAAAGAGAGTTTACAATTCAATAGCTAGCTAATACTGAATACAAGGAATGAATTTATACAATGTGAAATGGGTACAATTGAATGGGCGGGAAAATCAGTTGTGAGTTGTTGACTTTTCTAGTTGATTGTTTGACTTTGACCATTTTGTATTATTCATATCAGATTTGTTCTCACAATGATGGTTATGGAGATCGAACTATAAAGATACCTGTGGTTTCGAACCATTGCGTGTGACTATATTTTATCTGCAATCTTTAATATGATGATAAATAAATTGACAAATACTTGAATTATATTTGATTAGTGGAAACATAACTACATAAGTTTGTAGTTCCATTGTGAAGAAGAAACAAATGCTTGAAAATTATATGGAGCTAAATCAAATTCGGTATTTTGTTGGATCAAAATGAAGTTGAGTCTTTTCAGAAATTCGGCACTTGGTTTTATTACGAATGTTTATCATGATTTTAGTTAGTTAAAGGAAAGGAATATAAACCTCACCGATGTCATAAACTAACATGGGACATTTGTGAGGACACAAACAAAACATTGCATATGATGTTTAATAATTGAATGGTTAGATCAAACCTGAAACGTACGTAATCAATAATTATATATGAAATTGGTTTAAGCACTATAATGCATTTTTAATTTGGGTTGAATGAATACATATTTTGGAAGAGCAGTCATTAACAGTATATAGAAAATAGTCATTTGTAATCTTAGCCTTCAAATTGGTAATGACGGAATTAGTTGGGTTTTGTGATGTACTCGATGATATCATTTTACATGTGCCAGTGAAAAACATTTTTCGTGTGTCACGAAACGGCGTTTTTTCTAGTCGCATATAATCAAATTTGGTTAGGATGGGATCATCTATATATTGAAAGTTTACGACGCTTCAAGTCTCGATCGCAACTGATGCTCTAAGTTGTGTTCATTTACCGAAACAGTGACACGGAGAAAAGAATAACGCAAGTTTGGATTTGAATGTTGTGGACAAAATTATCTTTAACCGGCTATACACCACAAAAGGCCCGTTTGCAGATTAGCATTTCCCTCTAAGGCCTTGTCTAGATTGCCTAATTAACAAGCCCAAGACTTGAAAAAGAACATGTCGTTTACTCCTATGCAAACTTGCAAAGTACTACGATTGTGAACAATGATTGTGTATGTTAGACACATTGTTTAAGAATCGCACATAACATCAACAAGGTCTCGACTTCCCTCAAATGTTCTGTCTATTTGATGTAGAAGATCGAGAAAGTATTGACTAAATTTCTACTTAGTTTATTTAGGTGCATCTTTTTTCGAATAGAAGATTCACTGCAAGTGGTGACCGACGAAAAAGCTTGCCATCAATTTCTCCTCTTCAAATCCCCATTCGCTACCACTTTCTCCAAATCCCCATAACTAGTAGATATCACTACAAAACACAAGTTAAATTTTCCACATTTTAAAAGCCAATTTGCCACGGTTAAAAATGTGTCAAATTTTAAATTCCACACTTGCAAATGTGTAGCAATAATGGGTGTGACAAATTTTGCTACACATATAAGTGTGAAGATACTTTTTGAATGTCCACACTTAAAAGTGTGGCAAACACTCTTTAAATGCCACACTTAAAAGTGTGGCAGATTTGCAAAAAGATGCTTACAATTAAAAGTGTAGCAACATTGTTAAATATTCACACCTAAAAGTGTGGATATATTTTTTGGAAGAAGAAAAAAAATAAAAAGAAATTACATACATATACAAAACCTGATGCAATATTTACATACAAATATGGATATATTTCCAGTAATGTTTTCCAGTAATGATTTCCAGTAATGAAAACCTGATGCTACCTACATACACATTTAGCATGTTTTCCAGTATTGTACAAGTAAAAACCAATTAACATCAATCATTTAGCGTTTTCTACCCTTGAGACGACGACTGTACAGCCTCATGATTCTGAACTCTAGAAAAAGAAGGTATTTGCATATCAGATTGCCACAAACTTTGCCACATTTTCCCCAAAGGCTCCTGAATGTTGTGCTCTTGTTGTCTTTGGTGATCCTGTTGTTGTTGCTGCTCGTGAATCTGTGATCATTCAAGGTTTATTAGTTGAGAAGTAAAGTGAGTGAAACAAAGCCTTCAAAACTACATAAGCTCTTATGAAATGGTGAAATACATATGCACCCAAAGACAGACCATGGGTATCTACAGCCACAAACAAAATCCTAATACCTACTGCCAATCTAGATGTGGAAAACCAGCACAGAAGTAACGACTGCAATTATTTTGAATATGTTCTCTAATAAATTTACACTTGTAATCTGTACATAGAAAATGAAAAAGTTTTCTGGAAACTAGATACAGCAAAATGGAGAAGATTTTTCTGCAACTAAAACACCTAAAACTTTAGACGCTTGGCTTGGCAAGGCACTCAAGCAAACTGAGTGAGGTAGCACAAGACATAATTTTCTATATTTGTAAACTGCAAGGTGATACCAAACAGATATGAATCCTCACAGACATACATCAAAACTCGGTTCTTATTTGCTGGCAATCCTAAAATCACAAAGCCCGTGTGCACCAATAAACAAATGTGTGTGAACCAAAAGGTGATCTAAAACAAAAGACAAACAGCAATTATGTACTAATTTAAACACATTCTATGGTCTCAACTTTTTAGAGATTTACCGTCGATTAGTATGACTGAGTTTATAATTAACCTCCAATATTATGTAGAGCCAAATATATGCCCAGAAGGACCAAAACAGCTCAACAATCCAAACGCCCAAATCTGAAATCTTTTTCAGTTCTCTAGCTTTTGGAACGACTACACAAACCGCGTGAATGGGAAACAGATCGAATGCAGCAGAACCAACAAGAGTTCCAGGGCCTTACATTTTGAAAGTGACTAGCTTACTATCGCGCTTTCAAGCCGCAAATATTCAGTTTGTACTGTATGCTTTGGTAAAACTGATTCTAGCTATCTGATTATTAGGGGATCAAATACTCAGATTTTGATCATCAGTTTAGGCGGTAGTTGCAACATAGCTAACTATTTCGGCGGTGTTTGGGATCACTTAGAAATGTTAATAAGTAGTTTGAAATAAGCAGATACAAAGCTGCATACTGCAAACTGTTATTTCACTTTCAATTAAGGTGGTTGCTATTGCATATTTTCTGCTTGTGCTTATTTTTAAGCACATAACAAAATAAGAACCACCACAGATGCTTTCAAATAAGTGCTAATTCCAGCATAAAAGAAGCAAATAAGCACTTTCGGTATTTACATCCAAACACTCCAAATTACTAACTGCGCTTAGAAAACAACAATAAGCTAATAAGCACTTAAAAATATGCAATCCTAAACACCAAGCACATAGCTTTTTTCATCCAAGCACTCCAAACTGCTTATCAGTGTTCACAAAACACAATATGCAGATACACAATCTAGATAAGCAATCATTGTGAAGAAAGAAGTAATCTTATTTTATTAAGATTACCATATACTAGGATAAAATAAGGCTCAAAGTCTAACCTGTGTGCTTGGTACGTCTTCACATGTCACGTCTTCAAAGATCATATCTTTGTAAGCTCCAGCACCATATATCTCTTTGAGTGCAGTTGTTAAAAATTTCACCTCCCGTCTAAGGTCACTAAGATCTTTTGCCATAATCTTGATTTGATTGTTTTGTGACTCTATATGCTTACCTTGTGATTCAACTTTATCTAATAGTAGACGGTTTTGATCCATTAAACTTTCTTTTCTTGCTCTTCTTAAATCAAAACTGAACTTGGTGACTTTAGATTTTGTAACTCCAGTCCCAAAACCAAATGCTTGTCCAGGCTTATCTGGACCAATAAGCTCAAACAATACAGCATCTGCAATCTCTGATCGCGCTTCATCATCAACAGGTTTTGACTTGCCAATTTCTAATTCTCTTTTATTCATCTCTTCACGTGCTCGCTCCTAAAACATTTACAATATAAGATCAAATATATAGATGAGTATAAATAAATGTATAAATTCTGTAAATGTTACCCTGAACTCTCTTGACATGTCGTGAAGGTATGATCCATCTTTTGATCGATATTGCAAGTCAAAACTCTCGATCCTGTTAGGTTCTCTCTTGTACTTCGTTTTCTGCACAAAATACAAATTAAAGAAATAAGATCTTGCTGTGTATTTTGATGTATATCAGCATGAATAAAAGAAATAATAAGCAGTTTGGGCTAATAAGCAGTTTAAATTAGCACTTCAAATAAGCAAATAAGCAGTTTGGGCTAATAAGAGGCTAATAAGAGATCAGGTGTGCTTGAAACTGGTTTGTACCAAATGGAGTGAACAGGGTAGTTTGTAGATGGAATTTGAGTGCTTAAATGTTTCTGGAAATGCTTAACCTTGATGTATGTTGAAGTTCACACTATAAACTATCCCCAAACTCAATTTCAAGTAATTTCAAAGCCTAATGATTACCTAAAATACCCCTAGAACAGGTCTGGTTGGACAGTATTCAAATTTAATATGTTTCAGATTCATATACCTTCCTTTGCCATACAAATGTTGTTAACAATAATGCAATATTGGGTAAGCTTCTAGCTAACACCCTAACTAAACAATCAAGACTAGTATCTAACAAGTGTATTGATCGCAAAATAACCTCAGATACCAAAACTCAGGTTAGATAGGATCTCTGGAGCCTGTAAGTGTTAAAGAAGTTGTAGTTGACATAAATTATGCATAGGATTTTACTTTGTATAACATTCATACCCATCCATAATTCCACATACATATAAGTTAGATGTTAACATATAAGAAATCAGATAATGTTATCAGAATACTCACAAATTGGTCACGTTTTCGTGCAACACTGGTTGCTCCTGTTCTGTGAGTATGAACTTGTGCAGCTTTTGCTTTCTTCCCCTGTTGTGACAGTTTCTACAATTCAGTTCAATATAGAAAAAGTCAGTACAAAACACTTGGTAAAAATAGTTTGTTAATATGAGGAAAACAAACCGGTACCTTTGCCATAGGTGCTCTAAGATTACTTTTATATAACTCCCATTGGTGATTAAGAAAGTTTGGCGGTGCATCAATAAGATCAAGTGCTTGCAGGAGCTCATCTTCTGTATATGTTCCTTCTTGTGCACCATTAATACCAACATTGTTGGCTTCATCTAATCTTTGAGCAGCTAACCGAAACAACTTCTTTTTGAATCTATGTTTTGTGTATCTAACTTTTACACCGAACATGGCAAAAAGTACATCATCAACACCACTAAGTTGAGGCAAACTAAATTTCCGCTGCCAAAAAATGCAATAACGAGGATATATCAATGACCTTCATTGTTATGAACGATAAAGTATAAGTGTTTTAGAAGAAATTACCCGAAGTTCTCCCAAAAGCAATACACCACAACGAGCTTTTATTTCTCTCCAATCTTTAGCTTCTGGTGGACACAGATTGGGTTGTCTTAGAAGTAAGGTCATGAACCTTGTGCACACAGTGGTTGCACCCTTAATTAGTTGAAAAGTATCGTTAACATGAACAAGAACTTTTTCACCCTTGCTTAGCTTATATACATCTTTTGCAGTCATCTTTTGTGTCCTAAGAATACTCCCATACTCATCTACAAAAAAATCACCACCCACTGTTAGGATGGAATTGGCAAAATAATAACTAATTACTAGTATGTTTATACTTACCAACTATTTCTACCTCCTTTGCCTTGTCCTCATCAATTTGATCTTCATCTTCATATTCATCTTCATCATGTTGGTTCGAGTAAAAAGACGATGAGGACTGATGTAAACTAGTACTAGAAGATGAAGGTTGATTGGATGATGTGGACTGGTGCATCAGAGGCTCGGATGTTGGTGGTTTAGGATATGACTGGCGTAGCAGAGGCTCGGATGTTGGTGGTTTAGGATATGGCTGGTGTAGCAGAGGCTCGGATGTTGGTGGTTTAGGATATGGCTGGTGTAGCAGAGGCTCGGATGTTGGTGGTTTAGGATATGACTGGTGCAGCATAGGCTCGGATGCTGGTGATTTAGAATATGATGACGATGTGGCATGGTGCATCATAGAATCATACAAATTTGGATTATAAGTGGTTGGATTGGATCGTACTGATTGAAAATCAGCAGAAGATGACGATGAAAAAGGGTTTTGTTGGATAGTAGAACAAAAGGGTGGGCGGAAAAGTTTGTGAGTAAAAGATGATGGGCGATGTGACTCATCGTGTAAGGTACCGATAGTTTGAGTATGCGATTCCATGAGTGTGGAATTATTCTTATTCCTTTTTGCATGCTGTTCCATAGTTGCTTTAGACCTAAACATCTTCCAATTAGCTGTTTCAAAATCACCACAGAATATATTAGATTTGTGACTGTTGGTAACCACTTAAGGGGTGCTTGTTTGGGCTTATATACCTGTAAATTCTTGCTTCAATTGACTAGGAAATGTCGCCAAATTTAACCAGAAACAGAAATTCTAGACCTGACAGAAGCTAAAAACATAAACATATGTTAGATACACCCCATTATGGCTATCCCCTTATTCCTCCCCAATCCCCATGGTCAAAGGTAAAGTAAGAGTCCGGTTTGCTTGAGTTGCTCATCTACCCATGATCAAGGTAATTAATCAGTTCCAGTGTGGGGTGAAATAATCAATTTCATACCAGTCACAACAAAACTGTTTAACAAATGATCACTTGTATAACCTTGATTTAGCCTTGTTTGTATTATCAATACATCAAATAACTGGAATTCCCAAAACAGCCGACACAATAAAGAACATTACAGCTTTGAAAAGTAAATTAAAACACCATATCATCCTTACACATTTTATAGGGGTGTTTGGGATTGCTTAATTACTTAACTGCTCGTCTACTTATTCTAAGACAAACAAGCAGTAATGAGTGTTTAGACAGTACTGCTTATAAACAAGACATAAATTGTTCCAAATGTATATAAAGAAAAAACACATCCTATTTTGTAACCAACTAAGCCATTTTCCAGAGTTCAAATTCACAAATCAGCTGCAATGATATATGTCACAAGAGCAGCATTCCTCTAAAACAGTTTATTATTGCTCAGAAAAAGGTATAAAATATTAAAATCACATTCCAAACAAACTTACATATCAAATCAAGGCTCAACATCATTTTCATAATTTTAGAGATTGGAACTTAGCATGGCTAAAAAGCTTACTAACAGCAGTAATAAGATATAGAAGCAGAAATGAGGTCATACCTTGAGTAAAAGATATCTTCAAATAAAAAGGCCCACTTGAATAATGCTGTTGACCCACAGTTCCTATAATAGTTTTCAAAGGAATGCTTGGGTCAGAAAGAAAGATTTGTTTATATATTGTATGCAATGCATATGTGAAAGTATACCAACAAATGATGTCATCAAGGAAACCCAAACTTTAATCAATGTCAACTACAAGGAAAACAAAGCCAAACCAAACCAAAGGTTTAAACCAACAACACAAGTCATGCTAAGAAAATAATCCATGTGAAAATTGGACAAGCACAAAATACTTTTCCATCGTCATGTATTTCAACGTAGAGTTGGTATGGACCTTATTAAAGGGTATTTTTAACACATTTTATAGGGGTGTTTGGGATTAGGATTTGGTATAGACGAAGAAAGAAGGAGGTACATAACATCAGATGAATAAGTCAATATGTTCCGTATTCAAAAGAATTTTAAATATAACAATAAGGTGTGAGGTACATAACATCAGATGCATGTAATTGGAGTGCACTTTTTAACACATTTTTTTTATTTGTGCACTCACAGTATTCAAGATCTGTGAGCGAAGAAAGAAGGAGGTACATAACATATTATCCAAGAGATAACCAGAACTTGATACTTACCAAATCCTAACATCAGATGAAGCCTTTCCAATATATAAGATTTCCAAGCTGCACAGGGTGACCTCCACACAGCCTGCAGTGACATTTGCAAAAAGATGTCATAAAAGTTCAGGATACAAAAATCTTTGCATCTAGTGCACCATAAAATTTCAAAAACAAACAACAAATAGACAAATAGATCTGTAATACAGTTCCATTATTCATTCATGTAACAGAAATTGTAGCAAAATATCATTTTATAGTCGGCAAACAGCCTATGGTCCAAGATAACATAACATTACAAATAACTGCCACAATTAAGCAAAAACACTAATGGTCTTACTGATGTCCATCTTAAAAAGATAACATAACATTACAAATAACTATAACCAGAACTGGACAACTTCACAGAGCCATTCAAACACTCATCCTTGGATGTCTCGTCTTTGCCAAATTGGTCGCTCATTAACATCATCAAGATGTGGAAGATTACAAGGCATGCATTGGGTGTATGAGTCCTCATCATCTTCACTAGCCTTTTTTCCCATGTCATATGTATCTCTTGGATAATTCACATTAACATGCAACCATCCAACATCTTTGATATCCTCTATGTAGAAAACTTGTCTCGCTTGGGATGATACTATGAAAGGATCATCTTTCCATTCAATACCGGTATGGACTAACGGCCTGGAAAAGTTTACAAGTGGAAACCCATATTTATCTTTCTTTAGCCCCCTTGAAGGTCGAATATCAACCCAATCACAACGGAAAAGCACGACTTTATATCCAAAAACGTATTCTAGCTCAATAATGCTTGTAAGCTTTCCATAGTAATTTCCTCCTTCAACTTCTACCATGATTCCTGAATTTTGGCACTTTTTAAACTCTTCATGACTCTTTGTAAGGAATCTAAATCCATTCGTGATAAAACCATTGCATTGCTTAGCAACATTGCTCGGGCCAATAGCAAGGGATAACACTTCTTTATCAAAATTGTTCTTTTCTAAGAACGGAACCTACCATTATTTAATACCACTGTCAGATTATGCACCTAAATGATTAATAAGAAATAAATAGTTTTGTAACCTGTTGTTGAAGCCATCCTGAAAACTCCTCAACGACAAACTTCTCTATTGTCTTTAAGTTTACTGGTTCCTTCCTACGAGCTTGTAATTCACCTAAAAAATGGCTACACGAAATATATTATAATCTTAGACTCTATAAGACATCATTTTATGCTATGTTCAATATCTTTAAACATGATACTTACTCGCGAAAAGGTTGAATTTTACTATGGTTAAGTAACACATAACGATGTGCTTGAGCTAGTGATTTGTTATCAAGTTCGAGAATGTCAACCTTTCCTAATTTACGCCCCCCAGAATTAAGCATATACATCTCCTTTCCCTCAATAGTTTCATCATTCCTAGGAGGGCGATTAAATGGAGTCTCTACACCTTCAAAGTATCTTGAACAAAAAGTAAGACACTCGTCTTTTACATAACCTTCTGTCATTGAGCCTTCGGGTTGAGCCTTATTACGAACATATGATTTCAATCGCATTAAGTACCTTTTATTTGATTTGAAATAAATAAAAAAATAAAGTTATTAACGAGTAAAAAGTGTATATAAATATATTTTTAGAATGAATAAAATTACCGCTCAATCGGATACATCCATCTATAATGAACAGGTCCACCAAGTTTGGCCTCTGATATCAAGTGAATGGTCAAATGGACCATGATTGTGAAGAAACTAGGAGGAAATAACTGCTCCAACTCGCACAAAGTCCGCACCACTTGATACTCCATTTTCTCTAATTCACTAGGATCAAGAACTTTGGCACATAACCCTTTGAAAAAGGAGCATAAGTCACACACTGCTTTGACTACCCGAGTTTGTGCTCTTGAATGCATTGAAGCCTTTAGAACAATAGGCAAAATGTCTTGCATTAGAATATGGCTATCATGACTCTTGAGGTTGGAGAGCTTACGATCCTTCAAGCTTACACACCTTGAAATATTTGAAGCATAACCATCAGGAACTTTTAGATCTTTTAAGACTTGTAGAAAGTTCGACTTCTCCACATTAGACATAGTGTAGCATGCCAAGGGTACATATGACTTTTTGTTAGGACGGTTTATAAGGTGGAGGTCATGCCTTATTCCCATTTCCATGAGATCCTTACGAGCATTTTCGTTGTCTTTAGTCTTCCCATCCAAATTTAACAAAGTCCCGATCACGTTATCACAAACATTTTTTTCGATATGCATCACATCTAAGTTATGCCTAATAAGATTGAACTCCCAATATGGCAAATCAAAAAAAATACTCCTCTTTTTCCACACTTGGTTATCACCATCAATATCTTCTTCTATGAAACTTTCTATATCATCTAATGCACTCGAATCGTCATTTATTACATGAAGAGGACTACTTGTTGAACAACCAACATCATCTCTTGTCCTTTTCTTAATCGATTTAGTTGACTTTCCATATTTGAATCTTGAACCTTTTAATTGTTTCAAAATATCAGACCCCGACATTATGGTGGGAGGACCATCTTCCTCGATTGTGCCATCAAATTTATCCTTTTGAAATCGATAAGGATGATTTGCCTCTAGCCATCTACGATGTCCCATGTAGCAAAATTTCTTTCCATGCTTTAACCACATTGAGTGAGTTGACTTCACGCAAGTGGGGCATGCCACACGTCCCTTAGTGCTCCAACCCGATAAGTTAGCATAGGCAGGAAAATCATTCACGGTCCACATAAGAGAAGCTCTTAACTTAAACCCTTCTTTCGAGAAAGCATCATAAGCATCGACCCCTTTCCATAAAAGATTAAGTTCTTTAATTAAAGGTTGTAGATAAACGTCTATATCATTGCCCGGACCTTTTTCCCCTTCAATTATCGCTGAAAGAATAAAAGATTGTTGCTTCATACATATCCACGGAGGTAAATTATAGGGAATCAATAGCACTGGCCACGTACTATGTGATGTATTCATCGTACGAAATGGATTACATCCGTCACTAGCAAGCCCAAGCCTTACACTACGAGGATCTGAGGCAAATTGTTCATATCGATCATTAAACGCCTTCCAAGCAAGACCATCTGCCGGGTGCCTTAACTTCCCATCTTTTGTTCGACCCGTGTCATGCCACCTCATGTCCTTCGCAGTTTTCTCACACATGTATAGCCTTTTTAGTCTCGGAATTAAAGGAAAATAACGTAAGACTTTTGCCGGCTTTTTTGACTTGTGTGATTTTGAACTTTCACCTGATTGATCACCAACATCATTTCTATATCGGGAAGCTTTGCAAGTATGACATGATTGTTCACCTTCGGTCTTATCCCAATATAGCATGCAATCATTAGGACATGCATGAATTTTCTTGTATCCAAGCCCCAAATCGTTAGTTAATTTTTTGGTTTGATGAACAGATGATGGTAATGATGTGATGTGAGGAAATGCATCTCGTAAAAGCTCTAGCAACATACCAAAAGTCTTGTTGGATATGCCACCGATACACTTAATGTGATATAAGCGTAAAGTGAAAGACAAACTAGAAAACTTGCAGCCTGGATACAGTTCTTTGTCACACTGTTCTAGCAACTTTTTATAAGGAATACCCTCGACATTGTGATCACTTGTTTCGGCAGATTCATCTACTTCTCCATCAAGCCCTACTTCCTCCGTGTTTTCATGATTCGATGGAAAAGAACTTAAACCAAAGGCGTCCCGAACCAAGCCTACCATGTCGTCTTCAACAAACGAAGTTTCATTAACGCTAGTAGACGGAGATGTTGGGGGAGTAGGAAGCTCCCCATGAATAGTCCATGTTGTGTACCCCGGTAAAAAGCCATAACGCAATAAGTGTTCATGAACCTCATCTACCTCCAATAATTCATCATTACAACATCTAAGGCATGGACATATAATTGATCCTCTTATATCTCTAGCACGAGCGAAATCAATAAAAGACTCAACTCCTTTTCTAAAAGTAATGCTTTTTATGTGTGCGTTGATCCAACTTTTGTCCATTATATTGATTTACCTAAACAAGTAATAACTATTTATTAAATACCATAAAGTTAAACTTGCTAAGTAAACGGAGTGTAACTATTTATTAAATACCATAATAATTAGATCGTAGTCATGTTCCAAAAAATCAACCTTTTAACATTTTTCTATAAAACTTAAACTATACACTCACCTAAACTACATTAAAAAATTAGTATTCTGGATTTTAAGAATAGTATTAGGAGATATCTGTAATAAACAAAAGTATTAGGGGATAATATGAATAGTTCGATAGTTTGTTACGCTTTAGTTTAATCATCTTTTATATACTCTGCATTTTGCTACATAAAAGGCTTTAGTACCAGCTTTCCTTGCCATAAAATTGTTCAGATTCTGGTACATAAAATGCTTCATGTGTGACCTGATGTTTCTTTAATATTACAGATCCCGTTTTAGTTGCTTTAAGTTGTTGGCCAAATGGCAAAGTTACATTTATGTTTGTAAGAATCTTGTAAGTCACACATCATTGTAAAATATTAGTACAAATATGATCAAGTAGATTCGGTGTCAATTACCTAAAAGTTATTATCTCGACGAGTAGTTATTTGATAAAGTACCTACCTGCCTTATGATTGCTTTTATAGGATTAATTGAATTCATTAGCTTGAGACAGTGTCATCACATGGTTAAGTTGATGCCGTAAAAGAATCCACTTTTTATGTGATTCTTAAAACCTTTTTATAGCAGCAAGTTTCTTTCCATGTGATCAAAAGGGTTGATATGCAGATGTTTTCCAAGATAACCTCGTGCACATACCTCAGAACTCCTAATTTGAAAAATACTAATTACCAAGATAACCTCTTTCTTAAGTAGTCTACTTGTGCTTTTATTATTTATTTTCATGTTATTGTACTTACTAATTTGACATTATCTTGCCTTGAGATGATCCATATGACCTCCACATATCAGTAAGCAAAAGACTAGTTGCTCATCTACTGTCATCTTTAACTCCAAATAGAAATTTGAGCAGCTACGTCCAACATTATATAGTGATTCAGGCATGCAGCAATTGATTACATCATAATTACATTAACCTCTAATGCCATGCTAAAACTCCGTATTTTCACTGACATAACATGATATATCTCACTTGTGCAACTTTTTCATCAAAAAACTATCGTCTCCTAAACACGCACATTATATCTCACTTGTACATTTTCGCCTCACTTATAACAATCTCCTAAACGTGCACATTTCTATAACAAAATAAGCTATCGTCTCCTAAACACGCACATTATATCTCACTTGTACCTAAACTACTTAACCATCACAAAATAACACATTCAGTTCTTTAAGAGGCATTTCCTCAAACACCTTCAGTTCAACGCAAACTCTACCATAATAATAATCGTTATCAGCTAGCAACATCAATATCAATTATAACAATTAATCAGCTAGCAACATCAATATCAATTAAATCTAACTATAGCAATAAGTCACTTGAATGACCTGATGATCCACGGCGACAATTACGAAACCACGGCGATTACAGATCCACGTGATTACAGCAACGATTACAAACCACGGCGATTAGAAAGTGAACGGAACAGTAAAACCACGGCGATTAGAAAGTGAGGTAAAAGTTAGGGTTTGATTTTATTTTTGATTAGAAAGTGAACTGAACAATGGATATAATGGAACATAATGGAACAACAATGGATATAATGGATATAATGGAACAACAATGGATATAATGGAACATAACAGTAATGGATAGTTTTTTGTAATAACAGCAAAAAAGAGAAAAGAGAATAAGGGTACTGTGACCCAAAAAGAAAATAAGGGTAGTATTGGCTGTTCAAATGAATATATTTTGTTTCCACACTTATAATGGATAAGGATATAATGAATATATTTTGTGACCCAAAAAAGAGAATAAGGGTTATAGCCTTTTTCGGAATTAAAGAGATAATGGATATATTTTTTTATAGAAGCGGAAGTAAATGTACTGGTTTTTAGTGGTTTTTTTATAAGTGTAGCTTTTGTTTCCACACTTATAAATGTGGCTTTTTTATTTAGTTATTTTTACATTTACAAGTGTAGCATTTTTTAAGTGTTTTCCTACAATTATAAGTGTAGCTTTTTAAAAATTTGTTTTACTTCAATTATAAGTGTAGCATTATTATAATTGTCCACACTTATATAAGCGGAGTATTTTTTAAAATATTTGTTACATCTATAAATGTAGCAAAATTATGATTTTATATAAAAAAAACTCCACGGTTGACTATACCGTGGCAAAATAAGTGTGGAGAGTAGCGCTTTTTTTTGTAGTGTATATTTGTTTAAGTGATACACATGAGAATCTTTTTTCGTTTACATAAATAACATATAGAGTAGAAGATCTTTGAACCAATTTGTACTCAAACGAAGTTTATTAAAATATAGCATAACATATAATAATGACAAGTTACGCAATTAACGGGATCATGTTTATTTGGCGAGGGAAGTATACTATATAGCCGTTTCTTTCAATTCTATTCAGCACCTTTTTCCAGTCACTGCAATTTCCATTTTCCAGCAGACTACTCTCTCGTAATCTCTCTAAATATCCTCCAATCTTTCCTTTTCTCTCTGACTGATAATGTAAAATCCTTCTCAAGAAAAGTGGTTCAGTTTTCCTATTCACATTTTCATTTAAACAGTATAATATTATTGGTTCCTTGAAAGTTTTTCCAATTCATGGCTTCTTCGTTAACCCTCTTATCTTGTGTTAGTAATATTCTAATTATAACTAGCTGCGTTACATTGTTTTCGATCGTTACTTTAGCCGAAGATCCAACTGTTTCCTACGAATTTGAACTATCTTACATTACTGCTTCACCTCTTGGTGTCCCACAAAAGGTAAATAACCCAACATTCATATCGAATTAAAATGTGCTTGTAGTTTTATAAAGAAAGATAAGATAACTTAATTTGATCAAATATCGATATTGTAGGTTATTGCTATAAATGGCCAATTTCCAGGCCCTACTATAAATTCAACTACAAACAACAATGTTGTTGTTAATGTCAGGAATAAGTTAGATGAAGGCCTCCTCTTAACTTGGTAAGATCTCTCTAAGTATTTACGAGTAGTATTTACATATTTAGTTTTGATACAACTCTTTGTTAGAACTGCATTCTTTCTTACTGCGTTTTGACTCAACTTACTGCTGTTAAAGTTTTGTCACATCCTACATATGAGAAATATTTTTGTTGATAACAAACTCAAGGAGTTAGAGCACAAGGTGCAAAGTTGAGGCATTGCCTCCCCATTCGGGCCTCACCATGCCACATCACCAAAACACCTCAACTTCAACTAACAACAACAAACCTCCTCTCACCAAACAACAAACCTCAACTTCCTCATTAGGGCCCCACCTCTTACACATTTATTTTTTATTCATTTTATTAAATAAATTAAATTCATTTCACAAATACTAAAAAATAAAAAAACATACTAATTTTACAAAATTAATTCTAAAAAAACACAACACATTAATTCTTTTCAGAAAATTTGTACCCCATTCCTTTTGTAAAAAAAAAAAAAATTGTCTTCTTCTCCACACAAAAACACACACAAACACACATTAAATCTGGAAAAACAAAACACACAAACACAACGCAAATACATCCCATAACACACACAAACCTGCCACTTTGTCAGAGTTTCACCTTCGCCGTGGCCACGGGGAGGTGACCATCGGCGAGCAACGGCGAGGGTATATTGGTGTGGCGGCGAGCAACGGCTCGCCGTTGGCTATGCCAACTCGGACGGCGAGCTTGCAAATTTCATCTGCACCTTGTGCTCTTATAAATAGTACATTTCATATAGTATAAGGAAAGTATTGATTGAAACAGGGCTGGTATACAGCAAAAGAGGAGTTCATGGCAAGATGGTGTACTTGGCACCAACTGTCCAATCCCCCCAAAGTGGAACTGGACTTATAACTTTCAAGTAAAAGATCAAATAGGCAGCTACTTTTACTTCCCATCTCTCAATTTCCAGAGAGCTTCAGGCGGTTTTGGTAGCTTCATTATTAATCCGAGGTCCGTCATTTCTATCCCATTCGACAACCCTGCTGGCTATATAACAATCTTGATAGGTGATTGGTACATAAGGAGCCACACTGTAAGTGTTCCTAAAATACCAAAATAAAGATTTTCCTGTTCATTTTTGCATAAAGTGATTTATCGATCTTTTTGGTTTTTTGTAGGCTTTGAGAAAAACACTTGATGCCGGGCATGATCTAGGAAAGCCCGACGGGGTTCTTATAAATGGGAAAGGGCCTTATAGATATAACGATACCCTTGTTCCTGATGGCATTGATCATGAAACTATTAACGTTAAACCAGGTAAGTAATGTAATCTGCTGTTGTCGTTTCACGTTAATATATAAGAAACTAAATTTTTTTATTTGGTAGGGAAAACATACCGTATTCGTGTCAGCAATGTTGGAGTATCGACTAGTTTGAATTTCAGAATACAGAACCATAACTTGCTATTAGCCGAAACAGAAGGCTCATACACAGTGCAACAAAACTATAGTAGCTTAGACATACACGTTGGGCAATCATACTCATTTTTAGTATCAATGGATCAGAACGCAAGTAGTGATTACTACATTGTAGCAAGTGCTAGGTTCGTTAACACATCTACTTGGCAAAGAGTCACAGGTGTTGGCATCTTGCATTATTCCAATTCTAAAGGGAAGGCATCGGGTCCCCTCCCCGATCCTCCTCAAGATCAATATGATAAAACTTTTTCTATGAACCAAGCAAGGTCCATAAGGTTTGTTCACTTGACATGTTTATTTATTTTGTCATATGACGTGTTTACAAATGCTTATTGATATGTACCCATATGCGCCGAATTTACACAG
Organism: Artemisia argyi; assembly: GCA_030686995.1. NCBI lineage: Eukaryota > Viridiplantae > Streptophyta > Magnoliopsida > Asterales > Asteraceae > Artemisia > Artemisia argyi. Next base: position 190,545,923 of record CM060696.1, read on the forward strand.
GTGGAACGTGTCTTCTAGTGGGGCGCGTCCAAATCCACAAGGTTCCTTTAAATACGGTTCTATCAATGTGACTGAAGTTTTTATACTAAAAAACAAGCCATGGGTGAATATTAATGGGAAACGAAGGGCCACTCTTAGTGGAATATCGTTTGTGAATCCTGCCACTCCAATTAGGTTGGCTGATGAATTCAAAGTGAAGGGAGCGTATAAGCTTGATTTTCCTTCTGAACCGCTCACAGGACATTCTCGAATGGAAACATCAGTTATGAATGCAACATATAAGGGATTTATGGAAGTGATTCTACAGAACAATGAGACTAAAGTGCATAGTTATCACATGGACGGATATGCTTTTTTTGTAGTCGGGTAAGAATGGTTGGTTCAAACTCTTAGTATTAGTATATGGCTTTCTGTAAATAATACTTTTCCCTTTGGCCTCAGAATGGGTTATGGAGAATGGACAAATGATAGCAGAGGGACATATAATAAGTGGGATGGAGTTGCTCGTAGCACTACACAGGTATCATTGTCGTCATATGCTTACAAGATCATAAAATTATAGCATTGTGTAGCTATTCATTTAATGAATAACGTCTTTATACTTTGTAGGTTTATCCGGGAGCATGGACTTCAATATTGATCTCGCTTGATAACGTGGGAGTTTGGAATCTGAGAACAGAGAATCTAGACTCGTGGTATCTTGGACAAGAAACTTATATTAGGATCGTAAACCCTGAGAAAACCAACAAAACAGAATTGCCCATGCCCGACAATGCGTTGTTTTGTGGTGCCCTCAGTCATATGCAAAAGTATGTATCCACACTCCGTTGGCAATTATATTGTCTCGTAATTCTGTTTATTATCTGTCCTAGAAAGCTCAATCTGATGATTCATATTGGTGGCTGTAACGATATTTCAGGCCACAAGATATTTCGTCTGGGACATCGGCTAAGTTCACACTTCATGGAACAATGGTGGTGGCGATTGTTCTCATGATGATTTCGAGTACTTTTATATGTTAAAGCAGCAGCATCATATCCTTTGCGTATGACCATACTGTCTAGCTCTCGACCTGTGGACACAAGTTCTTTGTTGTTTTCGGGTAATCTTTGATTTAATACTTTGTTATAAAATTGGTGAATGTTCTCCTTTGAGAGATTTCAACATTCTTATATTTGACACTGTTATCCATTTTTGTAATAATAATGATATTAAGTTTTTATACATTATTTGAGGTTTAGATTCTTTTAACTATAGTTATTGTTTATACGTTTACTGTTTTAGAATGTGAATTACGTCATATCATATTGGTATGTGAAACAACATGGCATTTTACTTATTTAGGTAAAAATTTGGTGGGTTCTTTCTTCATTACAGTAGCAAGATCTGAAATCGATCTCTAACGTCATTATAGATGAATAGTTTTGCCAAACATTGTTGGCCATCAACTGTCCAATAAGACATAAGAAAGGAACATATAGGATATATATAGTCATTTTCTTATCCCATATCTCAATGATTTCTCGAAGTTTTGTCGTAATAACTAATAGATACATATGAAAAAGCTTGCTTAGACATTTATGGAAGCATGTTAAACTGCCAATACACAGCAAAATACGCAATAAAAGGTTCTTAATGGACTTTGTTGTTCTAGCCCAACCTTCAGCCCAATGTTTACATATATTTGACCTCTGTTTTCAGTTTACTCCTACGATGATAACCTTTTACCCGCGATTACTTATAAGAGCTCTAGATGTCATAACACTATTAATAGAGGCGTTTTATTTTGCAAACTTAAAAATACTCACATATCAATGGACCAATCAGAAGCCTCCATTTAAAAAAACATAAAAAACACGGAGGGACCATTTTTGCCAACTCACCAAACTTACCCCACCAACCCCACCCCCTACCTCTCACTTTACATACATCAGATATTATAAAAAACCAACTTTCTATCTCTAACCATCATCAAAAACCACCATAACAAATAAAAAATAACCACTTTTTAACCGTTCAAATCATCAATAAAACATAAAAATTGAAGAATCATCGAGTGCACAAGCAGATCCACGAAAAAACCGGTTCAAAATGAACCCACTGAATCTCGGGATGAATGTATGACGCTTCTAACTAATTATTTAGTTGTTTTATTAGTTGTGTTTTTTAGTGTTTACATTTGGTTGAGTTTCTGAGTAAAAAAAACTTTGTATACATGGATGCACACCAAGTGTTTGATGAAATGTGTGACTGAAAAGTATCACCAGTGATATTTGAAGTTGAGCTGTATACGTGTGTATCACCAGTGATATTTGAAGTTGAACAGTATATGTGTATTATCACTAGTGATATTTGTATTTGACTTAACCGTGCAAATCATATAAAGCACACAGAAAATAAAACAATCGACATCTAAAACAACGAATACTTTAGTTTTTACTGTTATAGAATCATTATTAGTGTGTTTTACTAGTTAATTTTTGATAATTTGTGATGTTGTGATGGTTTATGTGATAATATGAGAGATTAAAAGTTAGGTTTAACAGAACAAAATATATGTTATGATGCTTTTGTTTGATTTGTGGTGGATTTGTATGTTTAATGATTGTGCATGTTTCAAAAGGTTTTACCGCGGTATTTGAAAACAATATTGACTCGTAGTGTATTACATGTGATATAAAAGTTAAATTATTGTTGATTGGTAGAATATCTATTGTTATTTGAAAACAAATAGTTATTTGTTTGACATATGATATTGAAATCAAATGAACTATTCGTACACTAACAAAAATTATGAAAATATTTTGATGCAGATTTGAATGAGACCTGTGCAAAAAACAGCCTCATCAAACGAAAAGAATCAACAACAAGTGCAATTGTCATTGAAAAAAGCACAACATCTCTACAACCAAATTGAAGAAGCTCAAACACTTGTGATATCACAAGTTCCTCCATCACCACAATTGTTTCAACAAATAGAAGAAAGCTGACACACATGTGATATCACCAGTGATATCACCTGTGATATCACTTGATATCACCAGTGATATCACCTGTGATATCACTTGATATCACCTGTGATATCACATGTGGTATCACCTGTGATATCAAAAGTTCCTCCGAAAGCATCTGCGAATAAAATGAAGGTGTTGGTTGATGAACCAATGAAGAGGACGATTGTTGAAAAACAAAGTAAATAAAACAAGTTGATGAAAACAGTTGCTTTTTTATGTTTTAATCTATACGGTTATAAATAAATGTGTATAGTTGACAAGTTGGAAGTCAATAGTACGTATTTAGTTTGACTGAATCATGTTGTTTGTCGCAAGAGATTCAAACTCACAGAAATGGGCCATAGTGAGCAATTGTTTAATCCATCTTGATTTGTGAATATTTGTTTGATAAAGTTTTGAATGGTATTTAGTTTAATATGGTAATATGAAAAGTGAAAAGTGTCATACATGTAGTATCACCAGTGATATTTGAAATCGAACTGTATATGTGTATTATCACTAGTGATATTTGTATTATTACTTGTGAAATTTTGGATCTTTTATAGGTTTTTTTGTTTACTTGTTATGCTTTATTTTACTAGTGCTATTGAGTAAACCTAACAATTCAGAGGAAAAAAAAATACATAATAGTATCACAAATGATATACAAGTCCAAGATAAAATTAGCAATGCTATTAAATAAACCTAACAATTCAGTAAAAAAAAAATCAATCAATCAACAAACTAATACTTCAATTGCAGCGACTGATAAACCGCCAACACTTTCATCTACACCACCGCCCAATTGACATTTGAAACTTTTCCCTTGTTTGGACAAGTATGTCTATTATGATCAATTAAACTACAAATATTAGAACCCTTCTTTTGGTTCTTACATTTCTCGATAGCTTTCTCACGTCCACCCTTAATACGGTCATTCTTATGTCCTTTAGGAGGATTCTTTATACCCATAAAATCTTGAACAATATCACAAACTTTTCGGGGTGGAAGACTTGGCAAATCAGTCTCAACTTTTGACTTTAGCTCTCCCAGGCAATCTACAAAAGTAGTCCAGTATCATAGACAGCTTATCAATAATTACAACAATAAGAAACATATTATCAAATATATCACTGGTGATACTACACATATATAAAACATATCACTGGTGATACTACATATATATCAAGCATATCACTGGTGATACTACACATATATCAAGCATATCACTGGTGATACTACACATATATCAAACATATAAAATCCAATAACGATCTTCATTACATACTAAGCATTAAACTAAGAAACAACACGAAAAATGCCAAGAACTTCATAAGCTTTTTTGGTAGCCGTGCAAGCATTTAAATAGAGCATCACAGAAAAGACTTCAAAACACTGTAGGCTACACCTTAATTAATAAATAATAAGCAATATTACACTATAATTAATAACTTATCAGTAACTTATACTCATAGCTTATTACCACAAACTTATATTTTCATCCTCATCAAAATGTCAAAAATATTATATAAGAAAATTAAACATCTTAACATAAATAACGTATAAATAAATAGACTAACAATTATCACTGGTGATAGTAAACATATATCACTGGTGATACTAAACCAGCTTATAATCATCGACTTCAAATATCACTGGTGTACTAAACGTATGCTACAGAGCAGATTCAAAACCACAATTTGACACAAAAATAGAATTCAAATGCAGTTAAAAACATAAATTCAACTAACAACTTAATTAATAAGCAAAATTACAAAAGCAAATAACAAAATTATCAAATATTTTTTACTTACACATTTCATCAAACACTTGGTGTGCAGCTTGATAAGAAGAAATGTTAACAACTTGATTAACATAAGTATCAACTGATTCAACAACATTATCAACCGCAACAATATCAATCAAATCTGCTTTTGAAACAAACACTTATTTCAGATCAAAAGAAGCCATAAAAAATGATGATAATGATCGGAACGGTGATGGTGATCGGAGTGGTGCTGGTGATGGTGATCGGAACGGTGATGATGAAAGACACGGTAACTGTCGATCGGAACAGTGATGGTAATCGGAGTGGTGATCGGAACATTGATGGTTATGATGAGATGATGATCGGAACAGTGATGGTGATCGGAATAGTGATGGTGATGATGATCGGAATGGTAATATAACTGATTTATGAATGGAAGGAATGAGAGCAGAGGAAACACACACGAAGTGTGTGTAAAAAATAAAGCGAATGAAAAAAGAAAAAGAAAAGAAGTGGCTTTATATAGTTGGGAGTATTAATGTTAAGCATATTAAATCTTAGATTAATCTAGGCCATTAGATCAAAAAAGATGGAGGGTGGGGATTTGTCCAATGATATGTACAAAAATAAGCGTATGCAATTGAATTTTCCTCACTATTAATATCAAAAAGTGTTATTATCTCAACGCTATTATCTCAACTCATAACACCATTAACACCACTCTTTTTAGGACCCACTATTTTATTTTATTTTCCATTATTTCAAATAAACTAATTTTGCATTCATTAAATAAATAAATAAAGAAAACTCATTACATGAACTTTAGACCAATATCTTCAAATCAATCATATCCGTCTTTAGCCCAACCAACTCTTGACAAAAAAACCAAACCACGTCCAAAGACTGCATGCCCTTATAAATTATAATCTTTTAAAGCCATATTCATGACAGAAAAAAAAAATGTATATCACTCATCCTCACCAAAAAACACACACACACTGTCAATACACACAATCAACACATACACACACATAAATCTAAAAGAAAAAAAAAATTTCAACGCGCGTTGGTGAGTTAACATCTCAACTAACACCATTGGTTTGTGAAGGGAGGGGAGAGGGGGGGGGGGGGGGCGGTGTTGTAACACCATCAACGTGCAAGCCATGTCGGCATAACGCCATGCTCGGGGTCACCATACCTTAGGCTCTAAGTGTCATTAAAATGTGTACGTAAATGACATTAGTACACGTGCATTACTATAATTCATTCTAAAATGTGATTTATCCATATATATGTTTCAGTTTTAGGTATTGGTTTGATTCTAGTCATTGTCAAACGCAGGATCACATTGGCAATTTGTAACACCCCCAAAATTTGATACAGCGGAAGACTCAACAAGCTTTCGGGGTGCTACGGGGATTGGTATCCAACACAAGACAATATAGAACGAGATAAAGTAAACATAATAAAAACACAACCAAAACGGGGTTTTAAGGTTTACATTTATCCCAACATCATTCAGAGTCAGACCCAAAATAAAATAACAATAGGTCCAAATTTAGTTATCAAAGTTTAGAAAAATAGATCCATAAACCGTGAGCCTTGGCCGAGCCTTCCATTCCAAGCATGCATCTCATCACTTAATTACCTGAGAAAACGTGCTAAAAGTCAGCTTTCGCTGGTGAGATCATAGGTTTAAATTCATCTAACAATATAGTGGACATATACGCAAAACGCTTGCTAGCTAGACTAAGGATTCGCTAAAAGCCTGCGGATACCCTCCGCTCCAACATAACACACGGATACCCTCCGTTCAACATAGATATTCGGGTAACCCCCGCAATACCAATAAATACTCGGATAACCTCCGAAGTATTAATAACCTATAGGTGCACACTATAGTATCTAAATAAGTCAACCTTGAATAGTACACACAACATATATGTGACTAAAGCTGACAATTCCAAATAACCAAATAAGCCAACCTTGAATAGTACACACAACATATATGTGACTAAAGCTGACAATCCACCAATAACCAAATAAGTCAACCTTGAATAGTACACACAAAAGGTGTGACTAAAGCTGACAATCCACCAATAACCAAATAAGTCAACCTTGAATAGTACACACAAAAGGTGTGACTAAAGCTGACAATCCACCGATAACCAAATAAGTCAACCTTGAATAGTACACACAAAAGGTGTGACTAAAGCTGACAATATATCCTAGTCCATACGCATAGCAAGTTTTAGAAAGAATATAGAAGCGATAATAGTCCACATAAAATAATTTGCACGTTTCTCACCCCAAGTATTGAAAACATAGTTCAAGAAAAAGTGGGGCTATGACTCACCTCAAGTCTAGAAAATAACAAGAAGAAGTCGGTAGAAATAAGATGTATGATAACTCACAAAACAGCAACTACGGACTTGACACGACCTAACATTATCAACTCGTTCAGAAATTATTTCCTCAAATTTAAAATATTCCCAAACCCGGACGAGAATCCGTTTTATTTCCGAAAATCCATTTCGTATTAGTTTGGTGTATTTGCGTTTGGTATCCATACGGGTGGTGGGTCGACTCAAAACAAACCAAAAGATCACACCAAGAATAATAATAAAATAAACTATGGATCTAATATTAGCCCAATATGTCATTTAAATAAATCGCCGAAGTTTATCGAATCCGTCGATTTGATAATCCCCATATTTATTTACGTAACATACCGTTCCAAGATTACACCCAACCTAAAGCACATAGCACATAAATACTATATGGTAGATATCGTAGTTTAATAAATTCCTCATATATATCGTCAAATTGGCCAGATTTCCTGATATATACACTCGCAATTTATTACGCTTTACATATACCACAACCTATGGGCGTCGTAGGATACGATGCCCATTAATATATTCATTTCGTATAACTAAATAGCCCGATTCAACCTTACGGTTAAGTGGTTATTTAGTTATAGAAAACGTTTATATTAATCGTCATATATCCGTGACAACACGAAAGTCACAAATAATAACTTACCTGGACTCGAGTGACAACGACTCCGCATAACTCGATAAGTTTACCCGTTATATATACAAAATGACATTTTATTAAACGTTTAATAATTGTCGAGAGTTTCTCGTTTTATACACATTTTTATAATAATAATACGTTCAATAATATTACGCCACTTTCGTAGCCTAATATATATCTAATTGTATTATTTATAATACGACTCGTGATTATTATTATTATTAATATACGCGCCTATATAATTATATATACGTTATTCACGTCTATATATTCATATAAACGTTCATATTATCAATAATTGTTATTACGAGTTTTATTATTTACATTTTAATTGTAATAGTTATCGAGTCATACGAAATGGTCACATGTCCGAGTCATGACTCTCGGCTCATTGTCCAAGTCCAAAGTAATAAACAAATGTTATAAAACAATATATCTCCGTCCAATCAATCCCAATCCACGTGCTACAACAATAGGGTCCGACTACGGCACCCGACTAACCTATCTCCGTCAATCTAATGACCGTCTCACAATCGGTCCCCAATCACACTTTTCGTCAACAACTCCTCAAAACCAATATCCATTGTCGAGACCAAATGTGATCTCGACCCACAAGTATTCGGCCAAAAATATCCAACCAAAGCCAAAACCAAGATATCAACAATAATAATAATGAACAAGAATATAACAAAGGTCCATATTCGGATTGGTTTACCAAGCCAAACCCGAGTCTCACTCGACTCAAATGAGTCTCGGTCCAAACCACGAGCACAAAGGCTCGACCCAATCACCAAAGTAACCAAATAAACTCCAATCGAGTGCAACAAATTCGCCAAACGACCCATAAGTATTCGGCAACACAAATAATAATGCGGCTAAGAGCCGCGACCCACAAGGGTCGACCTAAGACAATAACGAGCACATGGCTCGAGACACGACCAATCGAGAACCCCATATGGGTCTCGACTTGGTTATACGAGCAACCATAGGTGACCCCGAGACCTCATGGGTCTCGGTTAGGCTCGGATCAAGAATCAAGCCCTCGACAAAATCATGAAACAACCAAATCCATCCACCAATCGAACCCAAATCGACCCAAAGGACTAGTACTCGAGCACCATGGCTCGGATTAACACCAAACCCGGATACCAAACTCATTTTTAATAGCAAAATCATTATTTCCCATCATAATGTTCGATTCCCATCAAAAATCATCCGTGTAGCCACGGATTTAATACCAAATCGTGGCTCCCAAGAACCAAAACCGATTACACTCACCTCCAAGAACCTCCAAACGAATAGATCTAGTAAAACAACAAAAACTCGACCGGATCTTTAAAGATTTCGTGATGTTAATGGTGGTTTTAGGGTGTATATGATATACCAAAAGAAAGAGGATGAAACAAGGAATAATATGGTGGTGTTTGTTTGGTGTTGAGGGTGGCGGTGCGACGGCGGTGGCCGGCCAAGATGGGCGGCGGCTAGGGTTAAAGAAAATGGGAGAGATGAGAGTGAGAGAGATGAGGGTGAGGTGTGGTGTGTGTTGTGTGTGAACCGAAAACCAAAGGGACCCTTGTAGTTAACTCTTTTATTATTATTATTATTATTATTATTATTATTATTATTATTTTTAATAATAATAATAATATTAATAATAATAATAGTAATAATAATATTACTACGGTGTGGAGCGGGTAACGTGGGTAAATGTAAAAACATGTGGCCCGAACCCGAACTCATTTCCAAAACTTCAATATCTCCCGAAAAACATCTCGTAAATAATTATATATAGTCGGACTCGTAAAACGAATCATAAAATTTTCGTTAGGTAAACCTAGTGCCAGAGTCAACGTAGTACCAAGTGAGAATTTAAGAATACATCACCGAGCATTAAATCAAAAATGAATTATGAACATAATTCACGAATTCCATAACGTCTATAATTAAAAATATCCATAAAATAGGTCTTACAAGTTCGTTGTGAAATAAAATTTCAAATAAAAATTATAAACGAACTTTAATCGTAATGCGGGTTTTTAAAATAGCTCCCTAAACTGCCGGTTGTCACACAATTGATTCTTGCCACACGATATTGCTGAAGCATGCAAAATTTGACACATTGTATGCTATTACCGATTGATAAGTTTACCGACATCATATACAGAGAGTCGCTCCCATGGCAAACCCATCCAAAGTTACCATATAACCACAGACTAAAATACAAAGACCACTCAAATAATATGTCATGACTAGCATCATATACTTATATATTATTCATTTAACAAAAATGTAATATGCTTATACTTGTAGATGCTTTGTACAAGAATGTCAAGTATTCTAACACGAGCTTTAGGTATGTTGTACAAGACTTTCTCACCAATTATATTCTTATTTTGATTATGTTCTTTTGAAAAACATTCCATCTTGTGGAGGAAGTCACACTTTGTCTTAATTAACTACTTATGCTTGTCTTCCATACAGTACAATTTACTGTTGTTTAATTTGTCTCTTCAAATGGTGGATCTATATGAAAACAAGATGGTTGTTATCTTATCAACAATATTCCTCTTAATCCATTGAACGGCTTGTAACACAAACTTTTCGATTAGAATGACCGATCGAAAAATTGTAAAGAAAAACTTAACGACGCTTAAGTGCAAGCAATCCTTGTTTTGTTGCTAATTAGAAAAATAAAATAAAAATTATATGACCAAAAGAGATGATACGGCAACATGCTGAACTAACATGCATGTCTTTGCTGTAATTCATGCGAGCCAAAAAAACTCATCTAATGGATTATCTTTTTCATGCATTTTTAGGTCATCTTTTTCAGGAAATTACTTTTTGGTGGGGGAAGGGAATAGCTTTTAGAAAATTTCTTGACAGTTACAGTCTTGATAAAAGTTGTTTTCATATAAAATCAAAATGTTACCCTAGCTAGCTGATTCCTTTAATTTCCTAAAATACCCTCAACCATACTTCATAATCCTATTAAGTATATAGCAAACAATAACTATATACGTATACCTTGTGTACGTACATGATACGGTTGAACACCTCCATTTTCAACCGTATCATGATAAAAATGTATGTATTTATGTATATTTTGAGAAAAAGAGTTGTGAAGCATAAAGGAGTGTGATACTAAAAGCAGTTGTTACATTAAACGTGAAGAGAGTACAAGGTAGATAATTAAGCTTCATTTGCAGATAATTAAAAATAAGAATTAGGTTTGTAGCCTAGATAGCTAGCTAGAAAGGAGAGACACCCACATTTGCAGAAGCAAAGAAACCATCTTTCATGAAACCACCATCTGCCATGTGATCCTACACTCATTTTTAAACAACCATATGTTAATAAGAGTGTTTAAGTTCTTGCAAATGATATTAGCCATTCTTTTCAAGAGCTAGCTAGGAATGAATTAATGAAGATGCTTATAAAAAATTATAAATATATGAACAGTGTACCTGTTGGCGCATGCTGCTCTTATTCACAGCACTAGTCTGATCAGGCATCAGTCCAAAGTGAATGTGTGGAAAGTGGGCCCACTGAGGGATCAAAAACCAATACATTTAAGTATATACATCAAATTTTAAAAGAAATATGTTAAATAGATACTACTACTACTTAATAGATTTAAAATATTTGTACATTTTTTAAAAAAAGTTTCATACAAAGAATTAAACTCTTTTTCTCATGGAAAATCAATTTTCTTGCTGCATTTTTTTTTTATAAAAAGAAACAAAATGATAAGCAAAAGGTGTAAATAGTAGTATAATATGTGAAGGTAAAAACCCTAAAGTAATGTAATGTATGTAAAAAGAAAGAAACATTACATTCTTAGCAGCAGCACTGAAGGCTTCTCTATGACTAATGTCAGGATTTCCAGCTTTGATCCTTTGAATCTCTTCCCTGCATTTTTATTCCCATTTTTATAAAGCAGTTATACTCACATTATTGCATATTAACGTTCTCTTTTTTTAGCAATTGTAACATAATATAAAAGAAGGTGTGATGATGATCGAAAGCTGACTTGATGAATCGATTGTAGGCAGAAGGGACTCTTTGTCTCTTCTCTGGAGCTGAGTACATAAACAAAAACAAAACAAAAACAAATGCATCAATTTTTCACTTTCTACTGTGTGTTTTCCTCTTTATTTGTCTTTTTACTATTTTACATAAATATTTAAAGAAAGAAATATAAGGAATAAAGGGCCGAGTATCAATACTGTCACCTCACCCATCCTTTCTTATTTATTCTACTTATAAACTATCAATGTCAAATCTCTTCAAATTGTGTGCATTCCCATATTTACTTCCTATTATGATTGTACACTTATGAACAGAATCCAAGTTTTATTCTTTCCACTTCAAATTATACTACATCTAACATAAAGTTACATAATAGATAGTCACTACAGGATAGTAATAATTAAATTTCAGTGTTAAACTAATAAATCAAGTTCTTTAATTTTCTAAGATAAAAACTAGTACAAGTTATGGCTAAGGATATGGTATTTATTTTTCGGCCAAAAAGTAATGAGTGTTGTTTGAAAATGGCTGGTACTGACTGAAACATTTTCTTTTACAAAATTTGAAGTTAGTAATCACTTTCCTATTATTTCATATATTCATTTGCTTTAATTTCTTACTCTCATATAAGATTTATATCAAAATGTTGTAACACTTGTTAAGAATTCATGCACTATCTAGAAATATAAGAATAATGGGCTATAACATTTACAAAACATATTTACTTATAAGAGAAAATTTCATGTATATCCTTGAAAATTCCAAAAATTTCATATATATCCTTTTAACTAGTTTTTAATGCATAAAGTACAATGCATTTAATGCATTCAAAGGATATATATGAAATTTTTAAATTTTGCAAGGATATGAATGAAATTGCCCCTACTTATAATGTCCCAAAATTTGAAGTATGTAGGCTAGTACGTTTCGTGTGTGTATGCATATGTAGTCATGTTAAATTATATTCACTAAAGGACGATTACTAAGGGGTGTTTGTTTTCCAAAAAATACCTCTTATTTACTCTTACCTCTAACTCTGTAAGAGACGGTAAGGTGTTAAGGTGTTTGTTTTTTCTATTTTCAGTAAGAGGCGGTAAGATGTATTGAGTTTTATTCATTAAAAGGTGGATGATGTATGATATTGCCTCTATGGCTTATACTTTTGTTTCTATTAATCTTTGTGTTTTTTAGTTTTGGTTTTTCATTAGTTTTATCTAGGATTTATTTATTTATTTATTTTTTTCTTAATAGTATATATTCATAGACTTTTACTAATTTTTTTCTTGGCAAAAGTTATCCACAACCCTCTCCCCCCTTATTTGGATTTTCGCAACCCCCCCTTGTTTTTTTCACTTTATTTATTTATTTATTTTTATAATTTACGTTTTTGTTATAAAACTAAATAACAGAAAGTACAAAACATAAAAATATAAAGTTTATTAAGTCAAAAGTTATAAAAGACAAAAAATACAATGCAAAAATTGTTTAAAAACTGTCATTTGCTATTAACGGACTGAATAAATATGAGTGAGAAAGAGGGGAGTTGTTGCCACTAACCTACAAGGGTACCCCTAACATCACCCTTTTCTTCTTCTTTGTTTTACAAAAATGTAACGAAAAAATTCATTACAAATTTGCGACTTCAACACACATATATGTATAATAAACATTTACATACATTTATCGATTTGACATAAATTTAAGATTTATATAGTTGAGACACTTAGTGAGTTGTTTTTATGTATAAATGCAATGTTTTTCATATTTAAATTCAAAAATTTGCCACCATTTAGACGTTTTACCATATCAAAAAACAAATAACATTGACTTAGATTCAGATTTCTCAATCATCTCTTGATAATAAGATGTGATAGTCTGATTCAGAGTCAAAACATCTTAATAAAACAAACAACACCTAAGTGAATTATGTTTTATAATCGGTTACACTTCTGATTATATAAGTTTGTTATATCAACCAAGTGGAAGATATATACCTCTTAGGTTATGACTTATATTCTTATGTTCTTAAAAAATAATTATTTATAAACTTCCTTTTCCAAAAAAAAAAAATAATAATAATAAAAAAAAAAAAAAAGAAAAAAAGAAAAACGACTTGTAAGGGTGCGTTTGGTTTCCTCCTAAGGGAATCAAACTATCACTATGAAAATGATAGTTTGTGTTTGTTTAGAATGTCTGGGCTCACAACTATGACTATGAAAGTCTAATATATTCCATACTCCATATACAACTCTTGAGGGGGGAATGGATCTTTCATAGTTGAGGGACCCACCACTACTATCAAACACATACCTATTGTCATTCCTCGCAGCATACCAAACGCACCCTAAGTTATTATATAGATGTCTTTGAGGAGAAATAAATTCAAGATGCTTAAATAATGAATGCATCAAGGAATTTCAAGTAGTTTCATTTTAACCCTTTGACAAAAAAATTACATTAATGCATTTGAGTATATGAATGCACTTATTAGGGCTTAAAGAATGAGAGAGAAATAGATCATAAAAGTGGCTTTTGATTTTAAACATGAGCATTGAGGAGCATGGAAATATGAGAAAAAGAAAGCTTTCATTGTCCCCTTTAGACATGAGTAGTTCATTGAACAGTAATATAACCAATTCAAAACTTAAAAGAAAGAGATCCAAAATGAAAAAGTACATGATAAATATTTGATTTTTGTTATTGAATGAATTTACTTTTCATGTATGTTAAAGTATTTATTTAAAGAGTTTTTTATAGTAGAAAACATGTTTTAACAAATGCAGTTTCTTCTATACGTATTTGTGTATGATTTAAGCTTTGCTTTTAACCAAAATAAAAAAACGATAGCTCGATAAGTTACGAAAAAACTGCATATTTTATGCGTTGCACCAGAAGATATCCTTCTAGTTATATATAAGATAAGCTAAAAACATGGTATAGCTGAGATATTAGTAGTATGTTGTCTGATGTGAGATATGGAATGTATTTTGTTTTTGTTTTCTGGATGGAGTCTTACCATGCCAGTGATTGTTGTAAGTTGTAATCTTGTTTCGTATTAATAAAATATGTTCACCTTTTCCACCAGAAAAAAAGATAGCTAAAAACTTCTAAAAAATAAAGTAAACAAAGAAAATATTAAGAACAAAGCAAAATAATCAAAGTTTGATTCGAAAATTATGATTTAAAGTTAAGCAAAACATAAGTACTCCGTATTTGATTTTGTACTCTCTTGGTCATGATATCTATATATTACTAAAAAACGATAAGAAAAAATAACATTTTGGACAATTTCAGATGGATAATCAGTCACCATATAAATATTTTGTGAACTTAGCAAGCATATATAGAACTCATGTTTTAAGTCATTGATCAACACTGTTCTTGTATAGACTTTATAAACAAACCCCAAAACCAATGAAAATATGACATGAAGAAAACAATTAAAAGTTTAACTTACGTCGATTAGTCACAGGAGGCTTTGGAAGCTCCCTAAACCCTCCTCTAGCAGTCAAGGAAAAGTCATTTGGGTTGATCAGAAAGTTTGAACCTCCATTCGGAATTTGATCATCCTAAAATAATATTTATAGAAACTTTAGAACAATTCTAAAACATCCCATACACAAAAAACTAAAATCTTGTTTAGTTAAAATAATTACCAAAAGAGTTTGAGTAGAAGGAGAGAAGAAATTATTGTGACCAAAATGAAACTGGTTCATGGAAGGTGGCATCATCAAGCCCGGCATGCTCATGGGCAGAAGATTCGTGCAGTGACCACATCGGACTGTCACTGTCTTGAACAAGCTTGTGCAAGGAACACTCACCTATATAAAGAAAAACATAAGGGCCTTTTGCATAAGATATATATATATTATAAACAAATATTATACATAGAAAAAAGTAGACAAAACCCTAATATGAGAACACATAAAAGAAAGAGGTTGTTATACGGCTAGAACGGTGTCGCAGTGGGTGCAGTGAACATAGCAAAGCTGATCAGCACATGAAGGAGGAGGTAAGTGGTTGTGATGGTGGTGAAGAAGGAGCTGAGGGACAGTAGGAGAGGTTGTGGAAGATGAGATAGACATGTTGTTTAGTTAGTTTGTTTAGAAGTTTAAGTGGGGCGAGTGATATGATTGATTGATTGATTGATTTGAAGTTTGAGTTGATTGATTGTGGTGAATTGACAGATTAACAACCACCTTGGATCTGCTTTTTTGGCTATGAGGGCTCCTTATAATTTGAGCAAGAGCTAGGGAGCAAATAAGTGGTAAAGAAGGTGGGGGTGCAGCAGAGAGAGAAATAATAGCAATCCACAATTGCCAATTTGCTTTCTTTTATCTTTTGGTTTATGGGTCGGGTATGTATATTATTACATGCATGCCTTGCATTGCATGTTATACATAATCATCTTACACTTCTTGCCTTTTGGGCTAAGGTCTACTATTTAGATTTATAATATTAATAGTAGTGATTAAGATACCTAAATGATGTACTTAAAGATATGTCTAATCTTTTTGGTGGTGGTCATGAGCGTGAAGATGAGTATGACTATGATGATTATTCGAAGCAAATTTATGATCTTCCAGGGGAATTGGATGCTCTTAATACCATTTATGGTCTTAATCTCCAAGATCGTAGGAAGTAGTTTATCTTTTGTCAGAGTCACTACCTTCATGTGAGTAATGGTTTGTTTTCTTGTTTTGAAAATAGGAAGTATCTTGTTATGTAAGCTTTTCGCCTATGTAACGGGCTGAGATATGGGATTCACCCATATCCGTTGTACTTAAACGTTTTTTGGAGTAATATATTTACCGGGTCGTTGACCTTTTACCAAAAAAAAAAAAAGATATGTCTAATCTTGTGTGGTTTCAAGATCATGTCACACATGTTTATGCACATTTTTAGGCATATAATTAAGCTTTCTAATCATTTTTCTAATATAAATTATGTGTTATTTTGGATCTAAAATCGTGCTAGGAATAGGTAAGAGTGTAAATCGAAATTTGCGAAACAAAATTAACTTCTCATAATTGTATTAATTTGTTGTTTAGGTTCATTGTAATAAGTTGTTGATTAACAAGTCGATGAGGTGGCTAGGTGGCAAGGGAAATAATTAGTAGAAATGCAAGGTCAAGTCAAGTGTGGACCTTTGAGTTTGGATGATCACTAACAGCTCAACATGTTCAGAGATTGACTATATAATGCTCAATAATAGATTAAAACGGGGTTAATATACAAATATGTCGCTAAACTTTTCAAAAAAATGTAACTAAAATATCGCACTTACATTTAGTTCACTTATATTAACTTGTGAAATATGACATTTTAAGGTTACTCAACTTATAAAAATATACGAACATTACTGAACTTGTAAACACACGATATTTATGTTACTTAACTTATAATATAAGTTCAAGTCACTTTAACACTGAAATTATAGAGTAATATGTTTCCTATATGTTCAGTAACCCATGTAAACAAAATGAAAGTTCAGTACCTTAAAATCAGAGAGCTAGTCCACTATCTGATAAAGTCAAAATATAAACCATGAGCAAGTTTACTCGCTGACAAAAGATTAGTCCAGCTGATCACAATCAGCTATCAAAAGACTTGCAAAGGTATACACCTCAGCGAGCAGCCTCAGAAGAGTTAAAGTCAGATCACTAAATATAGTCAAACATTGATATAGAGAACAGTGGTTCTGACCAAAAGAACTCAATGATTGTCTTCACATATCAGATTATAACGACTCAGATATGTTGTACACTTCTTGGTAAAAACAATCAAGCTTCAAAGACGAAAACCAAATTGAATGAATACTTTAGAACTTGATGCGGAGTCAGCTAGCAAACCACAAGGAGTTACAAACGACCAGAATATTGGAGGACTGACAAATGTCTCTAAAACGTTGAAAGACTTATCAACTCAAACCATCCTGAAGAAACCATACATCCAGACTAGTTAACACTGATCATATATATTCAGTATATGCTTAACTCACTTGAAATATATTTGTTAAATATGAAGAAGGATCTGGCCGAAGTTCTCAGACACACGTAGGCGGGATTAATTCAAGCTAGTAAAGCGAGAAAACCCTAGGAAAGATAAGAACTCATCGATAGAAGGGAAAACAACTTGCATGTACTGAATGTATAAAAGTTGTGAGCACAGTAATGCAACCCTAGCCACACAAGGGCGCATGCACCTAACTTTTAGTTTGCTTCTAATTTGTAAATCATTATTATATCGTAACTACTAACAGTGTATCTCCCTAGTATATAAAAGGAGGATGGTTGACTCCTCCCGAACCAACCAGCCAACCGGGTGCGGTCAGTAGGCTCACCCGGGAGAAAAAGTCAAGATATAAAATCCGTGGAAGTATAGGGAAATCCCCGAGTCTTTATGTCCCAGCGAGATTGAAATTGTATTTGAGAACGTTTTAAGTGATCGGGTGATTTAACAGAAGGATAAGGGACTTGATTATTATGATTAGACTAAGAGATGCGGAATGAAAATAACTTAAAAACACTATATTAACAATTACTGATAATCAGATAACCTAAAAACGTGAGTGAAATCTAAAAACGCGCGTTTAAATTTAAAATAAACGCTAACGCGCAAAATAAAAAATGAAACGGAAGAAAATAAAATCCTACGGTTATGAAAATTATATTTTTACAAACCTAATGACAAAAGAAAATATTAAGAAAAGGAAAAATAATTTTTACACTATTTAATTAATTACTAAGTGTTAATTACTTTTTAATTATTTAAATTATACTAAATTACAACTAATTATGATCTTTAACTAGAAAAATGAAAATTAAATTTAGAAAATTCTAAAACAACCTAAACTATTTTTAAAACAGAAAATGTATTTTTCCTACTTTTTAAATAATTATTATTAATTAAAAACTAATTATTAATTAATTTAAACTAAATTAAATTATAAAAAGTACTAAATGAAAAGAAAAAAATCTGAGAAAATTACTAAAAATACTACAAGCTATCAGGAACCTAAGAAAAATTTAAAATCAGAAAGTGCTTATAAATAATCAGAAAAATAAGCCAAATTGGCTTAAATAGAAGCTATCACTTTTTTATTTTTAGTTTTTCCTTGATTTTCTTTTACACACTACTTTTACTACTGGAAATAAGAACTTTTTACAAAGGAACTTTGATCAGAGCTTATTAATAAGCTGAATGAAAAGCCAATGAAAGGACAGTGAAGTCCTAGTAAGCTTGAATCAAATGGATTTTGGACCAAAAAGCTATAAAGAAGCTACAAACTAATGAATAAGCTACAAACAACTACAATGGCTACAAATAAGCTGGAAGAAACATAATACGCACAAGAAATAAGCCAAAAACAACAATTAAGCACTTAAGTGAAATAAAAAGACCAAACAGGCCAAATCAGGGACTTTTAGCCCACTGTGGGGTCCACAGAGGTGAAAGGAAGTCCAAAATAAGAGTTGACTTTCAAAGCTGACCTGGTCAACTTCAAAATAAGCCAATAAGCTGGGCTTATGGCTTATTATTGAGCACTTTATGGTCTTGTGAAATTTGGCTCAAATACTGAGTAATCAGTATATCTTCTGTGGACAGGTCACAAAGAATGATCAAATAAGCTATGGGGTGATATGCTGAAGCCCAAAATAAGCCAAGGAATGGAAAGCTATACTGATGAGTTCCCTAAAAATCCAAAAAGCTAATAGTGGGGTCCACAGGATAAGTCACAATGGGCCAAAGAAACAAGGCTAATGACCCTGGTGCAGGGGAGGTTTTGTACTCAGCAACCTCAAATAAGCTCTTGCATAATCCCCATTAAAAAATCTAAAAAATAAGCTATTCATTGATTCCTGTAGTTTAGGTGGTATATTTTGACCACAAAAAGTTTCAAGGTCCAATTCTCAACACAAAAATCATAAAAATTCTTGTAAAATCTGGGTTTCTACACACTATGCAATTTTTGACTTTTGAAACTTTTGAAGAACTTTGACTAAATTGGATTTTAATTACTCCTAGATGATTGTATATGCAATATTAGGCTAGAATGAAACTAATCTAGGGGATATTAACTAATTATGCCCCTGTGGTTATGAGTATGCAACTAAATTCCTAACAGATTTGAAAAGATTGAAGATGAAAGTGAAAGTTGACTTTTTAACTAACAACTATTGGTATGATGCTTCTATTTAACTGTAAGTGACCTGAGAATGAAGTCTAACTTATTTTTAGCCAATGGAACTCACAAGCTTGCAGTCAACAGGCAAATCCAAACATCCCTATATATAATTATTTTTAAGATTTTTGAAACAAACAGATATTATGGTTAATGGAAATGCTTCTAACTCACTCACTATGTTCCAAATAGCTTAAATGAATTCAGGAATACAGGTTAAGATCACAAATACTCAAGATTTCTAAAAATGCTAAAATGATAGTTAAACAAGGATTTTTTTTAGCACAAAGAGTTTTATTGAACTAAGACCTAATTTTATCTTCAACAAAGTCTAATTACAACTAAATAGTACAAATAAGCAACTATCAGCAGTTTAATAAGCTAATGAATAGTAAAATGAAGATTTAAGAAATTTACTCACAATGTGCAATCCTGCTAACCAAATGAACCAAGGACCATTGAACACACTTATAGGTTCTCCACAGAACCACTAACCCATAGCCATCCAGAATTAACTATGCTCCAGCCATAACCACTTCAAACCTACAACTTTTTATTTTTTTTATCTATTTTCTTTGATTTCTAGTAATTTTGAGTCTTTATCACTACAACTGATTTTAAGGTATCTAATAGCTCTTAGAAGCTACATGAGGAGCTTATGTGACCTTATCAGTCCTTAACAATAACCATTAACTACTACAAGCTATATTGATATTTTGAAGTAAAATGAGCACACACTGAATTTGAAAGGAAAAACTGAAATTGATTGATGAAATAAGTTTAATTTACACTTAAAAACTTAGAGTTACAACCTGAAAGCTTTAAGATACACTAGAATTTAAGAAATTAGCTATTTGACATTATTAAAGCTAAAGCAAACTACACACAGCTCCATGGTGCTTCTCTTTCCTTTTGTAGTGACCCATTAGGGTTTGTTTGACCCTCTGAACTCTTCCCACTTCCATTTTGGACCATTGGATGACTATCTTTCAATCTTGGCCTTTGAAGCTATTTTGGCGCCAAAATTGTTTTTGGCGTATTCTCCTTATAACTTGTGCTTGGGATGAAACTTTGGACTTGGGTGCTTGTTTTGTTAGCTAGGGGGAGGGTTTGGAGTGTTGCAGTGAGTGAGGAAGAGGTTATGATGGAGGAGGTTTGGAGGGTAGCAGTAGTGGGATGGTGATGTGGAAGGGGTGGTGGTCAAAGGTCAGGGGTTGACCTGGTTATTATTTAAACGTTGGGTTTGTGAGATGGGCTTGGGAGTGGGATGGTGAAATGGTGTGGGCTGATGGGGTGTTGGGTATTTGTTGTTGGATTTGGAAATAACAAGAGAAGGGCCGTTTGGTTTTAGTAGATATCACAAGGACCATTGTTGTAATTTCCCATAACTTGGGGACTGAAAATGCAAATTTTCCAAAGATATCCCAAGGACCATTCTTTCCATCTTGTAATTCCATGAGTCCTTTGTTTGATAATTTTCCAAATTTAAATTTCCCGGGGACCAATTTTGCCAAATTCCAAACTGTAGGGACCATTCTTGCAATTTACCCAAACTCTTCACCCAAGAACCATTTTTGATAACTTTGTAAATCCTAGGACCATTATTGACTTTTTATCCAAAAATACATGCTCAGGGACCAATTTTGTTAATTTTTGAAAGTTCAGGGCCTGAAACTGCCAATTGAGCATACTTTGCTTGTTTTTTATCTGTTTTCAATCCTTTTGCCTCTGAAACATATAAAAACACAATCCAGGGATATTTTCTGTATTTTGAGGCATTTTTAAGTGTTTTTAAATGTTTTTGCAGTTCAGATGGAACAAAAATTATGAGTATTTACACACTCATCAATCTCCCACACTAAAATATTGCTAGTCCCTAGCAATCCTTTATGAAAATTTAATGGATTTGATGTCTCTTTACCAAAAGCTATTACTTCTGGAGTAGCCAATGTTTTAGTATGATACTTTGGTACATTGATAACCAAATGATTTTGAGCAAACCATCAGCTGTCAACGGAATTGATTTGTCTTTACCAAAAGCCGTTTGCTTTTGGACTAGCCAACTCTTTGATAGAATACAGTTATCATCTTGGTGAGTTGATTACCAATTATGGTTTTCTACTGTCTTTACCACAAGCCATAACCTTGTGGGCTAGCCAACTCATCACTATCAAAGATATGGCGAGTTGAATACCATACAATTTTAGGAAAATTATCAGCCATAAACAGATTTAAGATATCTTTACCAAGAGCCGTTTGCTCTTGGATTAGCCAGTCCTTATGTGGGTTAGACATGGTGGACTGATAACCATTTGTTGTGTTAGTGCAAAGCACTTCCACCAAATTTTATTTTATTTTATTTTTTATTTATTTATTTATTTTTAAAATTTTGGCCAAAAATGGGGGTACTAGAAGGTACAATGTGATCAAGTTCGCTAGAATTCCCCCCCCCCCCCCCCCCCCCACACACACACTTAAAATTGAATATTGTCATCAATATTCAAAGTCCCGGCTATTATGCCTACTCTTTGAACATAAAAAGGCAACATTACTAGCTAAATGTGGGAATACCATTTTTATTCATTCATCAATTTTATTTTTATTTTGTTTTACACAGCAGGGGCAACTCCCCCACACTTGGGTGAGAACCCATGTGATGTTAATGTTTTTGTTTACCGAGTCACTAGCTTGACTCAACCCCGTATTCATTGGTTCTTGGGGAAAGTTTGGAGATCCGGGACAACCATGGGTGGTATGTCCCCTCCAAAGTAGTGCTTTAACCGATGCCCATTCACTTTGAAATTTGGTCCGTCATTTTGAGATAACTCGACAGTACCATATGGAAAAACTTTGGCAATAGTGAATGGTCCAGTCCAGCGGGTTTTAAGCTTACCAGAGAAGATCTTTAATCTTGAGTTGAAAAGAAGGACTCGATCACCAACGTTGAAAACGCGGTTCTTAATCTTTTAGTCATGGATCTTCTTTGTCTTTTCTTTGTAGATCAAAGAGTTCTCATAAGCTTGATCACGAAGTTCATTTAATTCATTCAGTTGAACTTTGCGATGATCACCCGCTGCTTGGAGGTCGAAGTTTGCATGCTTAAGGGCCCAATAGGCTTTAGGCTCGAGCTCAATCGGTATATGGCACGCTTTTCCGTACACAAGCTTGTAAGGCGTACACCCAATGGGTGTTTTGCATGCAGTATGAAAAGCCCAAAGTGCATCATCCAATTTATCCGACCAAGATGCATGATTTTCTCCTATGGTCCTTTCCAAAATTCTTTTAATGCCTCGATTGGAAACTTCTACTTGTTCACTTGTTTGTGGGTGGCACGCAGTAGAAAGACGGTGAGTTACAACATACTTCTGCATGACTTTGTGGAATTTGTCATTGCAAAAATGCGTACCACGATCACTGATTATAGCACGTGGAGTTCCAAATCGAGCAAAAAGAGACTTCAAAAATTTCACAACTACTCGGGCATCATTGGTTTGTAAAGCTTTCGCTCCGACCATTTTGACAAATAGTCAACAACCACGAGTATGTACTTGTTTCCATGAGATGACGGAAATGGCCGCATAAAATCAATGCCCAATACGTCAAAGATTTCACAAACTTGAATCGCATTTTGTGGCATTTCATTCTTTTGTGAAATATTCTCGTGACGTTGACAAGCGTCACAGATTTGACCAATTCCTGGGCATCCTTATAAATCGTCGGCCAATAGAATCCGGAATCAAACACCTTTTTGGCGGTGTAGTTTGGATTATGGTGTCCCCCGGTGGGTCCAGCATGGCAAGCCTTGAGAATGTCATTGGCTTCCTGACCATAAACACACCGCCGGATGACTTGATCCGCACAGATTTAGAAAATGTAGGGGTCGTCCCAGAAGTACTGTTTTACATCTATAAAGAATTTATTTTTTTTGTTGGGACGACATTCCTTTCACAACAAAGTTACCCGCATGGTAATTTGCAAAGTCTGCAAACCATGGGGTAATAGAATCTCCACGAAAAGAAACCGCATTGAGGGTCTCGAGAGAAAATGTTTCATTTATTTTCTTTTTCTCAGAAACATCCTGATGAGGGTTTTCCAAACGGGAGAGATGATCAGCAGCTAGGTTCTCAACTCCTTTTTCTATCACGAATTATGAAATCAAATTCTTGTAGGAGGAGAACCCAACGGAGTAATCTCGGCTTTGCATCTTTTTTTGCAAAGAGGTACTTCAAAGCCGAGTGGTCCGTATACACTATGCATTTGGTCAATATCAAGTACGGCTGAAACTTTTCAAAGGCATACACCACTGGTAATAGTTCTTTTTTAGTGGTGGTGTAATGACTTTGAGCCTCAGTCATTGTCTTGCTCGCATAGTGTATCGGCTGAAAGTGTTTTGATTTGCGTTGCCCCAAGACTGCCCCTATTGCATAATCACTAGCATCACACATAAGTTCAAAGGGCAAGTCCCAATCGGGGGCAACAAAAATCGGTGCCTCAGTAAGCTTTTTCTTCAAAGTTTCAAAAGCTTCAATGCACTCGGGTGAGAAGATAAAAGGAGCATCCTTCTCAAGGAGATGGGTCATAGGTCGGGCGATTTTGGAGAAATCTTGAATAAATCTCCGATCAAATGACCCAAAAAGCTCCTAATACCTTTGACGGTAGTGGGATGAGGTAATTTAGCGATGACATCAATTTTGGTTTTGTCAACCTCAATCCCGTTTTTTGAAATTTTATGGCCGAGGACAATGCTCTCTTTGACCATAAAATGGCTCTTCTCCCAATTGAGACACAAATTTGTGTCTTCACCTCATTTCAGCATATTTTCCAAGTGGGAGAGACAAGATTGGAACGAATCCCCAATGACCGAAAAGTCATCCATGAATACCTCCATTGTTTTCCCGATCATGTCAGAAAATATTGACATCATGCACCTTTGGAGCGTGCCAGGAGCGTTGCATAAACCAAATGGCATGCGACTGTAGGCAAAGGTTCCGTAAGGGCATGTGAAGGTAGTTTTCTCTTGATTATGTGGATCAATGGGGATATGAAAATATCCCGAGAAACCATCGAGGAAACAATAGTATTCATTCCCCGCTAATCTCTCGAGCATTTGGTCCATGAAGGGTAGAGGAAAATGGTCTTTACGGGTTGCTTCATTGAGCTTTCTATAATCTATACATACACGCCACCCCGTAACCAAACGAGTTGGAATCAACTCGTTTGCCTCATTTGTGACAACAGTTATGCCACCTTTCTTAGGAACACAATGAATCGGACTCACCCAAGGACTATCAGGGATAGGGTAAATCAATCCAGTATCAAGAAGTTTTAGAACCTCTTGTTTGATTACTTCGTGAATTTTTTGATTTACCCTCCTTTGATGTTGAACTGCGGGTTTAAAGTCATCTTCCATCAAGATTTTGTGTGTACAAAAGTCCAGGTTAATACCCTTAATGTCGAAGTGTTTCCAGGCAATTGCTTGCTTGTGTGACTTTAGAACCTTTATGAGCGCAGTTTTCTCCTCATCACTTAACTCTTTTGCAATGATGACGGGTAATTTTTCGTTACCCTTCAAGAATGCGTATTCGAGATGAGGAGGCAAGTCTTTGAGCTCGACCTCAGAAAAATCATCAGTTTTTTTAACATATCTGATTTCCTCTTTATGAAGTGCTTGTGGTAGAACAGGAGGAGGAGAAGGATCTTCATTCAACAATCTTTCAAGCAATTGAATGTCCCCCTCAGGATCAAGATAGTTATCATCAACTTCATGCAAAATTGAACTATCTTGGGCAAGAAAAGCCTCGACCTCTTCCAGAAGGAAGTCACTTCCATCAAACAGAGTGAGAGAAGGGGAAAAGTCGGCTATGATAGGTGCAGAAGATGGAGTGGGATTACCACTCAGATAATCATCAGAATAACCAAGAACTTCTTGAGTGTACTCCTCAGAAGCAACATCAATGACATCAATTCGGTTAACCGATTCAGAGTCATAATTTGAAGAGTACCTCGAAGTTTGATCGAGGTTAAAGGTGATTGTTTCATTTCCCACACGCAATGTGATCTCTTGCTCAAAAACATCGACGAGAGCACGGCCGGTTATAAGGAATCCCCTTATAAGAATTAGAGGAACCCTTGAATCGGCATCAATGGCAACAATCACAAAATCAGCGGGAAAATTGAACTTTCCTACTTTTACAAATACGTCCTCAGCAATGCCAAGTGGACGAGATATTGTACGATCGGCAAGCTCAAGAGTCATGCACGTAGGAGTAAGTTCGGGAAGAGAAAGTTTCTTCCACACAGAATATGGCATCAGGTTAATGCCAGTACCAAGATATGCCAAGGCGAAGCATTCAACGATTCCCGGAAATACACATGGAATTAGAAATTTTCCGGGATCTCCAAGCTTCTCGGGAAGCTTTTTCAAAAGAACTGCTGAGCAGTTCTCATTCAGAGGAGTTCTAGTCATTTCAAATAGCTTTTCCTTATTACTTAACAGACTTTTGATTGTTGATGCAAATTTGGGCATCAATATGATAACATCCGCAAAGCTTATGTCAAAATGCAAATCTTGAAAGATTTGGAAAAATTTGTCCATTTAATGACTAGCTTTTTTGCGGAGCTTTTGTTCATTTAAGCACGATTGGTAAGGAATTGAAGTTTTGGATTTAAGGTTTTCAATTGGAGTTTCTGGTGGTTCAAAGACAACTCCAGGTTTAGATTTTGGAATAACCTGAGGATGGACGTGTGCGATACTTTGTGAGCTAGGAGATTGCACCTTGTCCGTTGTCACCTCAGGTTCACATTTCACTACCTTTGGAGGAGAGGAAGAAGAGGTAGTAGGAATCGCATTTTCACTATATGAGGCCCCACTTCTCGGTGTGATCTCGCCCCTCGGATTAGCGATCGTGTTTCTGGGTAATGTACCTGAGCCCAAGGGTCGATCATTTAAAGACTTCTTGAGGTCTGAGATCTGAGTCATCATCACCCTGTTCATTTCTTCCTGAGATTTCATGAATTGTCTCAATAACTAATAAGATGATGGGACCGTTGGAACAATTGCTCGAGTTTGGTTAGGAAGAGCTTGGTTGGGAAAATTCTGGACCCGGTTGTTTTGATGGGAACTGTGGTTTTGAAAATTTCCTTGATGTTGGTTGTCATGTCCATGAGAGTTATTTCCCTGAAAGTTGTTTTGACCTTGGTTTCGGTTATAGTTTCCTTGATTTTGGAAACCTTGGTTTTGGTTATGATTGAAACCTTGGTTTTGGTTATGATTGAAATTCCCTTGGTTTTGGTAACCTTGGTTCATTCGATTCTGATTTTGGTTCTGGTTACGGTTTTGGACATTATGGTTTTGATTGAAACCGGGTGGTCCAAGGAAATTGTTAGAACGATAGCTTAGAAGATTGCGGTTCCCTTGCGGTTGGTAGCCATTACTTCCCGAATTATAGGAACCTTGAGCAGCATATACGTTCTCTTGAGTGTAGCCACTGGTGGTTGGACACTCGAAGTAGGGATGTGGACCTCCACAAGTTTCACAACTTTGATTAACAGCTTTGACTTGTTGATTTGGATAGTTTGGTTCATCCTCAACATAGCCGTAGTTTTTTAAGATTTGACTTTGATTATCCTAGTGATCTTATCAGTGGGATACTCAATCACTACTAGTTTTTTAAGATTTAGATCGGTTTTTGGTGAATCGTTATTAGGGTTTGTTAGGGTTTAAATCGTCACTGTTTCTCTCATTCGATCCTATTATCCTTTGCTGATTACAGTCAGTGTTTTAATCGACTCTTATACATATATGGTCGAATCGTTTTCTGCTGCGCCTCGTTTTATTCCATTCGATTCCCAACTTGGGTTTCGTTTTTTTGTGTGCATGGGTTCTTATGGTGCTTAATTCAACACTTTTCTCGCTTAGGGTTTGGTGTATTTTTCGTTTTGGGATTTGTTTGGTGCTGCTGCATTACCCCTTGATGCCTAATCGAATCCCTTTGAGGGATTTGGTACTATTCGATTTGCAAATTCCATTGGATGGTATACGGAATGCTCCTTTATGGATGCATGTTTCCTGGTATTTGTGGTTCATCCTTGTTACGTGGGTTTGGGAGAGTGACTGTCAGTTATCTTGTTGGCCTATGGGACTGAGGTGAGGGATTCACCCTCATCCTAAGTACTTCAACGTTTCGTGCGGTTCGTGCTGCTGGGTGGATGTGGGATGTTCGCATCTCAAGTTTTATCTTGTTATTATACCTAGTTTGATACTTTGTAATTAGCTAGGTTTGGTTTGCGTTTATGGCCTGTCATAATCACTTGTTTATCAAGCGCCTGTGCTTGAGGTTAATGTGGTACTTCAGCCACATTCCATTGTACTTAAACGTTTTTTGGATAATATATTTACCGAGTCGTTGACCTTTTACCCAAAAAAAAACATAGCCGTAGAGAAATCATCCAACTTTTTAGTGAGAACTGCTATTTCAGAGGATGCTGGGGTGACAGAACTACATGAATCATCCCTCTTGGTTGAGGAATCCCAAAAGTTATGGTGGGCAGTCATGTTCTCAATGAGGTCGTAGCACTCTTCGGGACGCCTTTTCATAAAGGTCCCTCCAGCAGCAGCATTGAGGATATCTCGGTGTCTCAATGTCAAACCATTATAGAAGGTATCTATAATGGTGACTTGTAACATATTGTGGTTAGGACACCGATCAATCGCAAGCTTATAGCGTTCCCAAGCTTCGAATAAAGACTCGTTAGGAAGCTGACGAAAGTTGCTAATGTCATTACGCAACTTGGTAACCATGGATAGTGGAAAGTATTTGGCTAAAAATTTAGTTACCATCTCATCGAACGTGTGAATCGAATTTTTGGGAAGTCGGTCAAACCATGCAGTGGCATGATGAGTCAGAGAATAGGGGAAGAGGTATAGACGAAGGGCATCATCGGTGACACCGTTTTGTTTCATGCTTTGGGTGACGGTAAGAAATTTATCAAGATGCTTGTTTATCGTCACCAGGTAAACCGTGGAATTGGCATAAATTCTGGACTTGTTTGATCATATGATGCTTAAGTCCAAAATCAGTAGCCGCAATTTTAAGGGGGGCAATGGGTCTTCCCCTTCCTTGCATCGTGGGTTGACACAACTCCTCCATCGTTCGGAGATCAGGAGCTGCATCATCCTTGGGTGGTTCTTGGTTTTGGTTTCCGTTCATTCTCAGAACTAGATCTTCAACAATAGGACGTAACTCAGTTACGTTTCTTAGTTGACGATTTCGTTTCGATTGTGAACGAGTGCGCATGCACTAAAAACAAAATTTCAATAAAACAAGATCGAGGCAAATCAACAGTGAATTTAAACCAA
Organism: Artemisia argyi; assembly: GCA_030686995.1. NCBI lineage: Eukaryota > Viridiplantae > Streptophyta > Magnoliopsida > Asterales > Asteraceae > Artemisia > Artemisia argyi. Next base: position 190,575,298 of record CM060696.1, read on the forward strand.
TAATCACAAATGAATGGCTTCTTTGAAAAAGGTACACCACTCACAAGGATACAATGACAAGTTTTAATCTTTTGTTTGGGAACTTATTAAAGTTCACATCCCCAGTTGGTAGGTGTTCTGCCTTGGTTTGCGACGGTTTATTTTATGTAATTATTATTCACAAGAAAAAGAAAAATGTTTTTGGGTTTTTGTATATGGGTAAAAAACTTTTGGAAAATATTTTTGGTATCGTTTCGTCAATCATAATCGTATTCTTTTTAGAATCACCTAAAAGAAATCCGATGTAGAAAACGTAACGATTTGTTTTGTTTGCTTTTTTATTTGTTTGGTGTCGTTAACACTTTAGGAAAAGTGTTAATGACGTTTTTTTGTATTATGATTAAGATTTACAAAAGGTGGTGGGTTTATACAATGACGAATGAAAAATCACTCATCTCAAAAGTCGTTTTCATATACGCAGCAACCTCCCCGGCAGCGGCGCCAAAATTTGATTCAGCTCCAAACGGTCAGTCCAAATCAACCAATGTGAATGGTCAACAAGGTCAGACTATTTGTGCCATCTTGACCACATAAGTGGTTGACTTTGGTTTGCCAAAATTTGACTCCTCCCGAACCAACCAGCCAATCGGGTAGGGTCAGAAGGCTCACCCGGGAGAAAAAGTCAAGATATAAAATCCGTGGAAGTATAGGGAAATCCCCGGGTCGTTATGTCCCAGCGAGATTGAAATTGTATTTGAGAACGTTTTAATTGATCGGGTGATTTAACAGAAGGATAAGGAATTTGATTATTATGATTACACTAAGAGATGAGGAATGAAAATAACCTAAAAACACTATATTAACAATTACTGATAATCAGATAACCTAAAAACGTGAGTGAAATCTAAAAACGCGCGTTTGAATTTAAAATAAACGCAAACGCGCAAAATAAAAAGTGAAACGGAAGCAAATAAATCCTACGGTTATGAAAATTATATTTTATAAACCTAATAACAAAAGAAAATTTTAAGAAAAAGAAAAATAATTTTTACACTACTTAATTAATTACTAATTATAAATTACTTTTTAATTATTTAAATTATACTAAATTACAACTAATTATGATCTTTAACTAAAAAAATGAAAATTAAATTTAGAAAATTCTAAAATAACCTAAAACTATTTTTAAAACAGAAAATGTATTTTTCCTACTTTTTAAATAATTATTATTAATTAAAAACTAATTATTAATTAGTTTAAACTAAATTAAATTATAAAAGGTACTAAATGAAAAGAGAAAAATCTGAGAAAATTACTAAAAATACTACAAGCTATCAGGAACCTAAGAAAAATTTAAAATCAGAAAGTGCTTATAAATAAGCAGAAAAATAAGCCAAATTGGCTTAAATAGAAGCTATCACTTTTTTATTTTTGGTTTTTCCTTGATTTTCTTTTACACACGACTTTTACTACTGGAAATAAGAACTTTTTACAAAGGAGCTTTGATTAGAGCTTATTAATAAGCTGAATGAAAAGCCAATGAAAGGACAGTGAAGTCCTAGTAAGCTTGAATCAAATGGATTTTGGACCAAAAAGCTATAAAGAAGCTACAAACTAATGAATAAGCTATAAACAACTAAAATGGACACAAATAAGCTGGAAGAAACATAATAAGCACAAGAAATAAGCCAGAAACAACAATTAAGCACTTAAGTGAAATACAAAGACCAAACAGGCCAAATCAGGGACTTTTAGCCCACTGTGGGGTCCACATAGGTGAAAGGAAGTCCAAAATAAGAGTTGACTTTCAAAGCTGACCTGGTCAACTTCAAAATAAGCCAATAAGCTGGGCTTATGGCTTATTATTGAGCACTTTATGGTCTTATGAAATTTGGCTCAAATATTGAGTAATCAATATGTCTTCTGTGGACAGGTCACAAAGAAGGATCGAATAAGCTATGGGCTGATAAGCTGAAGCCCAAAATAAGCCAATGAATGGAAAGCTATACTGATGAGCTCCCTAAAAAATCCAAAAAGCTAATAGTGGGGTCCACAGGATAAGTCACAATGGGCCAAAGAAACTAGGCCAATGGCGCTGATGCAGGGGAGGTTTTGTACCCTGCACCCTCAAATAAGCTCTTGCAAAAAAATCTAAAAAATAAGCTATTCATTGATTCCTGTAGTTTAGGTGGTATATTTTGACCACAAAAAGTTTCAAGGTCCAATTCTCAACACAAAAATCATAAAAATTCTTGTAAAATCTGGGTTTCTTCACACTATGCAATTTTGGACTTTTGAAACTTTTGAAAAACTTTGACTAAACTGGATTTTAATTAATCCTAGATGATTGTATATGCAATATTAGGCTAGAATGAAACTAATCTAGGGGATATTAACTAATTATGCACATGTGGTTATGAGTATGCAACTAAATTCCTAACAGGTTTGAAAATATTGAAGATGAAAGTGAAAGTTGACTTTTTAACTAACACCTATTGGTATGATGCTTCTATTTAACTGTAAGTGACCTGAGAATGGAGTCTAACCAATTTTTAACCAATGGAACTCACAAGCTTGCAGTCAACAGGCAAATCCAAACACCCCTATATATAATTGTTTTTAAGATTTTTGAAACAAACAGATATTATGGTTAATGGAAATGCTTCTAACTCACTCACTATGTTCCAAATAGCTTAAATGAATTCAGGAATACAGGTTAAGATCATAAATACTTAATATTTCTAAAAATGCTAAAATGACAGTTAAAAAATGATTTTTTAGCACAAAGAGTTTTATTGAACTAAGACCTAATTTTATCTTACAACAAAGTCTAATTACAACTAAATAGTACAAATAAGCAACTATCAGCAGTTTAATAAGCTAATGAATAGTAAAATGAATATTTAAGAAATTTACTCACAATGTGCAATCCTGCTAACCAAATGAACCAAGGACCATTGAACACCTATAGGTTCTCCACAGAACCACTAACCCATAGCCATCCAGAATTAACTATGCTCCATCCATAACCACTTCAAACCTGCAACTTTTTTTTTTTTTTTTTTTTTTTTTTTTTTTTTTTTTTTTTTTTTTTTTAATCTATTTTCTTTGATTTCTAGTAATTTTGAGTCTTTATCACTACAACTGATTTTAAGGTATCTAATAGCTCTTAGAAGCTACATGAGGAGCTTATGTGACCTTATCAGTCCTTAACAATAAACATTAACTACTACAAGCTATATTGATATTTTGAAGTAAAATGAGCACACACTGAATTTGAAAGGAAAGACTGAAATTGATTGATGAAATAAGTTTAATTTACACTGAAAAACTTTGAGTTACAACTTGAAAGCTTTAAGATACACTAGAATTTAAGAAATTAGCTATTCGACATTATTTAAGCTAAAACAAACTACACACAGCTCCATGGTGCTTCTCTTTCCTTTTGTAGCGAGCCATTAGGGTTTGTTTGACCCTCTGAACTCTTCCCACTTCCATTTTGGACCATTGGATGACTATCTTTCAATCTTGTCCTTTGAAGCTATTTTGGCGCCAAAATTGTTTTTGGCGTATTCTCTTGATAACTTGTGCTAGGAATGAAACTTTGGACTGGGGTGCTTGTTTTGTTAGCTAGGGGGAGGGTTTGGAGTGTTGCAGTGAGTGAGGCAGAGATGATGATGGAGGAGGTTTGGAGGGTAGCAGTAGTGGGATGGTGATGTGGAAGGGGTGGTGGTCGAAGGTCAGGGGTTGACCTGGTTATTATTTAAACGTTGTGTTTGTGAGATGGGCTTGGGAGTGGGCTGGTGAAATGGTGTGGGCTAATGGGGTGTTGGGTATTTGTTGTTGGATTTGGAAATAACAAGAGAAGGGCCGTTTGGTTTTAGTTGTTATCACAAGGACCATTGTTGTAATTTCCTGAAACTTGAGGACTGAAAATGCAAATTTCCCAAAGATATCCCAAGGACCATTCTTGCCATATTGTAATTCCATGAGTCCTTTGTTTGATAATTTTCCAAATTTAAATTTCCCGAGGACCAATTTTGCCAAATTCCAAAATGAAGGGACCATTCTTGCAATTTACCCAAAATCTTCACCCAAGGACCATTTTTGATTACTTTTGAACTCCTTGGACCATTATTGACTTTTTATCCAAAAATACATGCTCAGGGACCAATTTTGTCAATTTTTGAAAGTTCGGGTGGGTTGAAATTGCCAATTGAGTAAACTTTGCTTGTTTTTTTTATCTGTTTTCAATCCTTTTACCTCTGAAACATATAAAAACACAATCCAGGAATATTTTCTGTATTTTGAGGCATTTTTAAGTGTTTTTAAATGTTTTTGCAGTTCAGATGGAACAAAAATGATGAGTATTTACACACTCATCAATGGTAGAAGTGAAAAGTAATCGATTCCACCTCTAGAATCTTCCTCCTTTTCTAAGTAGAATCTTCCTCTTCAAAACTTGAAGAGTATCATTTGTCATTACCAGAGATAGTATTCCGCAACTATCACTTATAAAAGCCTTCACCTTAACCTCTAAGTGAAACTGATACATTTGTAATGTACAAATGGGTATTATTAGTAGAAGTAGGTCAAGATTGTGTAAACACATTCTCATCAATATTAATGTTCACCAGTTATTTTTATTTGCTAAAATTGTTGTTCATATGACTCATGTTTTACAAAAATATATCAGACCAACAAATGGTATCAGAACAGGTGGATCACTCCCATGATCTAGATCCGTTCTTAAATGACTACTAATAATACAAAATCATTCTTAAATGTCGGTTGATAAAATTCAACCCAAGGCTATTCTATATCCCCACCTAAATGCACCACTCCAAAGACATCTTTAGCTATTTCTCTATAAGAAGAAGTTCCTTTATACCTCTCTTGCGCAGAAAGAAGCTCGCTCGGCCTCTTTTCAAGCTCATTCAACCACACTCTTCTTAGAACTACTTTCTTGTGAGTCCTAATGATCAGATAAATGTCACCAGGACATTTTATCCTGATTTGTTGGGTCCGCTTGTAGCACATGCGTTCATGCAAACCATGAAGGATATGAACAACAGTTTAACAAGTGCGAAAAGCTGATGAACATCAACATTGATGAGGTTTGGTTTGCTTGAGAGTGACACAGACATGCTAATAACAACATTTGTACTTTTCAACTTTAAAAATCTTATTAGAAATGAATCAAAGATTCCCAAGGGATAGCCTATGGAAAAGTACCCCGAGTTGATGACATATTCCAAATCAATCAACAAGTGGCAGCTAGCTTTGCATTGTTGTTCCTAGGAGAGGAGGATTCTAACCATAATACTTTCTATTATTTTCTTTGTATGAATATCTACTTAACTTGGTTACAAACAACAGTTTATATAGGAGGGGAAATAGTGGATGCATATGGGTTGCATAGTAAGTTGTTCACTTGCCATAGATAGACACGTGCCTAGTAGGCTTGTCTGAAGCGTACTTTCGGCTTTCCCAATTTGACAACTTATAGTTCCAATGCCTATTTCTCGTATATCGATAAGTACTTGAACTTATCTTCTTAAAGAAGTTTCATGCCCATGCATTCAGAGGTTGTGTTGTAATACCGAATCAAGTCCTGAGAGCGATAGAGATATTTGTCAGATCTCAGTGACACTGTTGTTGCTTTTAGTGCCTTGTAAATCACTCCCTGACACCGCATCAATTTGCGAGATGTTTTCTTTAGTTGGTCTTCGACGTCCTAGAAGCCATACAGATATTTGAGCTTTATACAACGCTCACTGATTTCTTTATTAGTGAGTCACTTTATGGATAATAATCAGAGGCACATGTTCTCTGATAACTTCTGTTGGGACAACATTAGTAATATCTCCTTATGTTTTAATATATGACAAATAAAACTTTGAAACACATAAAATCACAAACGTTAGCCAAAATTCTCCCGTCTCAATAACTGGGCCTGGCACGCTGTCGGCGCTCCGACGCGCCAGCCTACTGTATTGTTCAGGACGAATTTTGAAAGTCGGCTTTCCCCTTACCCGATAAATGTGAATTTTTTCATACAGGTATGAATATATTATGTGCTTTATTAGGAACACTCGAAATTAGTTTTAGAATTAGAGGGATCCAAATTTACAACCTCCCATTTTTGGCAAAACGCCAACTCAAGTATTTCGATAAACGCCTCTAGCCAAGGCCTTTCAAAACCTAAGGAGCTTATATATTTCACGTGACATTAAGTGAAAGTATTCATTTGGCCATAATCCGTGTTTACGTCTTCTCTAATCATGTAACTAGTTTACTCACTTTTTGGTCAAACTAAGTCAAAGGTCCTTTGCGAAAACGCATCCTTTCCTGATTATGAGATATGATTTACAATAATGCAAAGCACTTAGCTTGTTTGCATCAGGATGCTTATTGATTACGTCGAGTCATGGAAATTCACGAATTATGAGATTATGAATACTCGACGTTGAGTTACTTGAGATTATAAGTAACATTTGATTTTAAATATTTGAAGCATAAAAATTAGCCTAAGTCATCAGCTGATAAAATCAAAGTTTAGATTTTAAATAGTGTTAAGTATATCAATCGGCGTAACATTTTTCACTTATTTAATTTCTCAAAACTCTTCATTCCAAAAATAAATGTATGCTGACAATTTCTTTTAGCTTGTTATCATCAAGTGATTTTAAAATTTTAATTGTAAATGGTAACCTAAAAATACCTTCATACAAACAAAATTGGTCAAATTCATTTACAAGTGATGAAATACTCTTGATCTATAATGTATAATAAATAATCGGTTCTAAAAGTCTAATTGTCAGCTCTTATAGTTTCATTGTCAATATTATCATCATATTTTTTTAATTTTAAAAACCGCTCGTTTTTCTTTTAAATTCTTGTTCTCCACTCATTTATTTAGCAATTTTTTAGATGGAAGTTAAAGCATCTTTAAAAGCAACTTTTGATTGAAAAATGATAAATGAGAAGATGAGAAAAAATCCGAGAGTGAAAGTGTGTTTGCGGGTGTGAAAACGTAAATCTGTGCTTATTTTTCAGGCAAAAATAGGCCTTTTGTATACTTAATATAATTGAACATAGATTTTTACTATTCGTAGGCTTAAAAAATGGAATTAGAGAAAAGAGATCCAAGTCGATTATTTAACATTCATCATCTAATTGGGGCCTTATATCGGATCTCTAAAGATGACTGAAAAAAAACATATGACCGACTTTATATGGCCCTAAAATATCCGGGGTCTTTGAAAATTAGAGGTCTAAGCCTTAGCTTTATTTGCTTTACATTGCCATTAGTTAAGTACAAATCAAATGTGAAACACGTGTTTACTTAAATGCTAATTAATTCGCGGATTTTGTGTGAACCAATTCTTCTAATATATATGTAAATAAAATATAGTGTTATGTTCAAGCATCACAAAACTCTCATCCCACCTTGTTTTGAGTATTACACTAAATTGCCACTATATATCCCATGTCCATATATATGTCATCCCCACTCACATGAGTACGTAGTAGCCTAGCTAGGAAACCCCCTTGACTTACGTTTAGTGTATGAGACTAGTCATCTCCACCAACAGGAGTACGTACGAACTTTTAATTTCAAGCTAGCTAAGAGTATCAATTGGTTTGTGAATGGTATGAAAGAATCTTTGCATCAACAATGTTCATTAAAACGTGAACATCCAAATTTCGTATGTAACGTAAGACAATTGCACATTAGCAATTAGATTGATGGAACAAGTCGATTTAAGTGGTCCTTTTTCGTTTAAGACACCCAGTTTTCTCAAACCAAATTGTGTACCCGTGTTTTCAGAAACTCTAGGCAATCTTGTAACAATATACATATATGATTCCATTTGTCATTATAGTTATTCTGTTTACAAAGTATCATTCGCAAACAATATACTAACATAAGACAAATTTTGTTACATTCTTGATGATTTCCCAAGAGAATTGTAGTAGCATGTATAGATAGATGATGTAACATTTCATGAGTGGTTTAGATTGCATACAAGTTTTCCGATTCAGCAGGTGCCCGTTTTGTAAGGAAAGGACTGTGATATCCAATATACGACATATGTACATTGAAACATGTGTATGTATGTATGTATGTATGTATGTGTATAAATATTATCACAAGTCTAGAAACAGAGATATGTGGGAGATAGGAGCCAGAAAGGGACGTGTGCATGGGATCACATATATCTTAATTTACTCCCATTAGTCATCAGTTGCTTTCTTCTGAATTTATTTTTATTAACTAATTAATAACTACTTTCCCATTTATTTTTTTTATCTCATATATTAATTTCATCTTCACTCAAACTCAAGTATATACTTTGTAGATGTGTTTCAAGTGAGTAGATAAGTTCAGTTGCATTTTCAATGTATTCATGGAAGACATCTTGTTTTGCATGCATTCTTAAAAAATACTCGTATATACATTTTTTTCAGTTACTGTTTTACGTTGAAGATTATGAGTAGATCATGGTCTTATCAACTTTGACATCAATAATAAAACATTTAACCTTGAGATTATCAATTGACGATCCCAAATGACTCGTACAAAATTCAGTGTACTTGTAGTAAAGAAGGCCGCTAGCTTTGAAAGTAATTAAATATTGTAATTATATCAGTTTGCCAAAACAATTAAATATTGGAGTTTAAAGATGTTGCTAGTTGTGCCCCCGGACATTAAGCACTATTGATCCCCACCCTCCGTCTCCGCCTCCTTAGGGTTTCTTACAGTAATAGTCATCATTACTAATCTTTTCCCTCTCTCTCTCTCTCATAATTAACATGTCATGCATACTTTGTCATTTTATAAGAAAAAGGCTTTTTAACATCTTTATTTGATAATTAGATTATGTAAACAAGTAGCAATGCTTAAAATTCGTTGCTAAACAAGTTGTAATTTGGTTTTCAGCGTATTCTGCCTACCAAGAGCCTCGGATCAGCTTGGAAACGATCCAGCACCATAGTTATCCGCGTTCATAGTAGACGTAAATGAAGTACCAGATTCCACCAGTTTACATGGGCGCGCGATATCACTTTTATCGGTAAATTTTGCGATGCTAATTTCAGTTTTTCTAGCAATGTAACATAATTAGATATACCACTGATAAATAATACTCGTAAATGGTAATCCTATTCATAGGAGTTAGCTAATTATTAACGTAAAAGATTTCTAAAAATGAAGGTGTGGAAAGTAAAATACTGAAAATAATTGTGTCCCTAAGAAGACATGAACAAAAAAGGTGTACCTTTAAATGACATGACCATTCAAACTCTCGCCCTCTTACATACACAGAGAGAAGATCCAAACTCAGCATAAACATTTTGCAGTTGACAGTCTATGATATGAAACATTGAATATAGAAACAGTCTACTAATTTTTATCACCTTAACTTTTGTCATCTTTTGCACTTCACGGGTTTGTCATTCGCTAGGTAATTCATCGTCTCATTAAAGAGTAGTTATTTCTAAAAGAATAAATCTAAAGTTGTTTATAGCACGATATAATAAATCATAATAATATGCACTTTGTGTATAAACAAATTTTGGGTGTATATATATAGTTACATCTTCACTAAAGCACGTATATTTTACGGAGTATTCCATAGCTCTAACATGCCTAAAAACGCAATGAAATGTGTGCTAAACTAATTCATTCATGAAAACATAAGGCCGGGTGTAGTGTTTGCCTGCCTAAAAACGCATTCTGAAGCCTTTTGAGGCTCCGGAAAGGCCAAAATACCCCCAATCGGCAAACCCCTAACCTTTTTCCCTTTGTGATTGGATAAAACATACATTTTAACTACAATTTCTAAGACCGTCGTTAGCAAAACCTAAAGTAGCAATTACTAACTTGAACTAATGTGTGATGGGAAAACCCTAAACGCATCCTCTACTCTAATGGAATGAAAATCAGACACCTGATATACAAAATAATCGCAATGTTTTATAGGATCCCTATTTATTTTGTAACGAAGTCGGCTAGTTTAGACGGTTCCATATACAGAAGTTAATTTCACGCATTTCTATGTTTTTTTCCTCCTATATGCATAAGACCCAAAGGATTGGTAATGCGCACAGTTACCTTATTTAGTCAACTTTCTTGAATTGTTTAGCTCACTTTTCCATATATTCGTTACTACATTCATTTTCTTAATCGTGTCTTAGGTAGCTTATTAACTAAACTAATTTGATATTGCATTTAGTGTATAGATATTGATCAGGGCAAAACCTCTTGATTCTCTTTATTTTGGTTATATATTAAGCATTAGAATCCATGGACATGATACAGCTAACTGATCAGACTTGATATACTCCGTACTATACTCAATCTCAAATTAAAAAGAATCCTTAGAAAGTGTAGCAAAGATATGAAAGCTTTGTTATAAACGACGCATTTGTTCTTTCATTAGTATTATTTCTTACGGAAATACCTCGTTGTTTATGTATTAAGCATTAGACTGTTGTTTGGATCTCTAATAGACTTAAGAAAGCTTCGTTGTTACGGAAATAGCTCTTAAAGGTATTTGATGTGATGGTGCAAACCACCCTATGGTTCCTCTGGAAGTTTAGGAACAATGTTGTCTTCTCCTCAAAGCAACGACGAATAGAGCTTACTCATTTGTTTGGTTCTCTAATAGATTTACCCAAAAGCTTCTATGAATTGGATAGTAGGGTTTGTTAATCCTTGTAATGCTCGTTCATCCACCTTGTAATTTGTTTCTAGCTTCTTGCTAGTTTTATAAAAATTGCCGTTAAAACAAATTAAGCATTAGAGATCGTGGACATTATACACCTAACAAAAAGTTAATATAATGCACGTTTCTTAACATGTGCTGTTTTCTTGCAATAAATATTCTTCTTCAAAGGTTTCTTGCATTAAAATTGAACAAAACTGTTATGGGACAATTGATTTATTTATTTATTTATTTTTTCTTCTTTTATTTATAATGAAGAAAATGGAGTGGTGGCTTAAAGATATAGTGCAGTCATTGATGATGATCCACATGCTTGTGGGGTTATAATTTACTGTGTAATTCCTATACAATATTAATTGTGTTTGCATGTCGTTGAATGAAAAAAGTGAAAAAAATGTGTGTGGGGGCTTTATAGACCATGAAAATGGCAGACTCAAAAACACACTGGTTAGGTGTTCTAAGAGAGACAAGCATGGGTAGTTGATAGAAAGTCAAATTTTCTATATGAGACATTATTAATGGATGCTCCCAAAGTACATTCCTAATATTTCCTTTTGTTTGATGTGAAGTAACATGTGTTTTTCTTTTACTTTCAAGATAAAAATGAATTTTCTGATCAATAATTAATCGTAAACAAACAAATGCTTGTACTTCCTTCCAGCCCACAGGACAATTAAAATACATATAAAAAGAACAAGAAGATAGCAAATGTGGGGCATTTGACTACGACTAATGTATTCGGGATATATCACTTTTCACTTACTTAAATAAATAAATAAGGGAAAATTATTAAAAAAAAAATATTATAGTTGCCACGTATTTATCTTCTGGGTAGTGAACAAAATTTTTTCATTTTCAGCACCATTAACTTGTCTTTTTTTCATCTTATGGGTAATATATGACTTGCTCAACCGGTACCAAGCTTCACCACTACCCAGAAGATGAATATTTGGCAAGTATAATATATATATATATATTTTATAATTTGCCCTATTGATAAATCCTTAGTTTATATATCCCAAGTGTTTAGGTCACCGGAACACCACTGCCACCAACATGAACACGCTACCACCATTTTCTTGATCTCTACATTATTTTCATTACTCTGGTACCCTTCACGGGCCGAGAAACATCTCTATCACCACTCGTAACTCAACCACAGCCACACACCCACCACCGAAAATCTCTCTCTCTCTCTCTCTCTCTCTCTCTCTCTTGTTGATACCGAAGATCCAAGGTAGATAATCTGTGTACTTTCGAGGGTATTGAAGTTTAATATACCCTCGAAAGTTTAATAACGAATAAAAACTAATAAAAATGTAATAAATAATCGTTTGTTATTATGTTGGTGTCGAGAGGAATGATTCGGTATGCATGCGAAATGTGGGATGTTTTGGGTTGCAATTAACGTGTTTGATGAAATGCCTGAGAAAGATGTGGGGTGTTGGAATACGGTTATTTCGTATTATTTACATGATGGGAAGTAAATAACGGCAGCTGTTGTGGCAGTGGTGGTGGTTTCAGGTAGAAATAACGGCGGCTGTTGTGATGGTGGTGGTGGTTTCTGGTAGAAATAATAACGGCGAATGGTGGAGATGTTTTTTTTTTTTTTTTTTTTTTTTTTTTTTTTTTTTTAAATTATTGTTTATGTGATGAGGAAGGAGGAAAAAAGAGAAAGGAGAAGGTGGGAGCGGCAGTGGTTGTCAGAGTGGGTGGTGATGGGTAGGGCAAATTATAAAAAAAAGTATTATACTTGCCACCTATTCATCTTCTGGGTGGTGGTGGAACTTGGTACCGATTGAGCAAGTCACATATTACCATAAGATAAAAAAAAAAAAAAAAAAGACAAGTTAATAGTGCTAAAAATGAAAAAATATTGTTCACTACCCAGAAAATGAATACGTGGCAATATATATATATATATATATATATATATATATATATATATATATATATATATATATATATATATATATATATATATTTAATTTGCCCAATAAATAATCAATACGCCTACAATTCCGTTTTGTTAAATATTTGTCCATGTAAACCATGTTTTAGGTCGCTAGTGATATTGATCGAGGTCAACAGTTCGTGTTATCGATCAGGCATTTGCTTCTGCTATTCGGCTTTAGTTTAGCCTTGTGTTGCATGGCAATTCGTGACACAACACAAAACATATCACACAAAGAAATAAGTTTGGATTAGGCCTAAGTGGGTCGACTCACCAAACTTGTTTAACAAAAGTGTGTTTTTCTAGGGCACGTGGGTTTATCTATAGCATGTTTGACCTCCCAACCCATATTACGGATTTTATATCAACGTGTTACTCAGGTTAAACATGCATGTACCGGTTATAGTTAGAACAACAAGATTACATAAATTGATCACGCTCAAGCTGTGGTGATACCCTCAAAACAGATAAAAGTATATTACGTATATAATATAATAAAATTAAAACTATGATGAACGTAATTTTATTAATACGACCACACGCATTGGAGGTTTTTTTTTTTTTTTTTTTTTTTTTTTTTTTTTTTTTTTTCAAAAAAACCATCAAGGACAACGAATGTGGGTGAATCTCACGTTGCAAATCTTAAATTATTGACAAACTTAATCATCTAATCTTACAACAAAATATGATAACATGCACTTTGTTGAATCAAACTAAAATACAAAATGATCGATAATAATGTTTTCCACAAAGGAAATATAATTGTAGTTTATTGATATATACATTTATATGAAAAGGGAAATGATTCGCACACTCTTCAAATTTATTGGGACACTCCACTGTATGCAACAGATAGTTGTACATTAAGTGTAAAATGCTTTAACTACTTGTACAATAGAGTGTCCCAATAATATTTGGGAGTGTGCCAATCACCTCCCATATGAAAATGGCACCCATCAGGCATCAGCAATGTTATAAATGGCGTGAGGCGTGGCGTGGCGGCAAGGCCACGCCTCAAGCCTTACGCGTCATGGCGAAGCCATGGCGTTTTTTGCGGCGTGACTAAGGCGGCGAAAAAATATTTATATATTTATCATTTATGTTATAATATCATATTTCATATACATTTGGACTACTATATTAGACATTTAACAACTACTTATTATATAATTATCAGACCCAAATAACAAATAGCCCAAATTTCAAATGATCGTTCAAATAGTTATTAAAATAATAATAATAATTAAAAAAAAAACAAAAAAAACCAATACTGTTTCAAAAAGGCGCGCCACGCCTTACCAAAAGGCGCGCCTTTTCACGCCTTGTCACGCCTTTTCCCACGCCACGCCTAGAGCAGCCGCCATGGTCTATTTCGTGGCGGCGAGGCCACGCCTCGCGCCTTGGCGGCGCCTTGGCGCGCCTTTTAGAACACTGGGCATCAGCATTGACATGCATGCATACTTGGATGTAATATATGTACGTTTGCTGTTTTGAAGGCTCATTGTATAAAGCCTGCTACTCCACCTTTCCTTCACTCCGTATTTTTTTTCTCGCATAAATAATAACTTCAGTAAATCCCAAAATCTGTTATTTCATTATTTACAAAGCTATTTATCTACCTAGCTAGTCTCTTATATATGTACGTATAATTGTATGTAAAGGGTTTTTTCTAATCTAGACCTCGTTAATTATAGGGCAAATTATTAAAAAAAATATTATACTTGCCACTGTTTCATCTTCCGGGTAGCGAACTATTTTTTTTTTTCATTTTGAGGGTAATATTCTTTCAAATTCATCATCTTTAAGGTAATATGTGATATTTTTGCCCTTCGGGAAAAAAAATTTTGTATTTGCTACGAGAGGCAAAAATGTTCAAAATTTTCGAAAAATACCCTAAAGATGATAAATTTGAAAGAAAATTACTCTCAAAATGAAAAAAATAGTTCGCTACCCAGAAGATGAAACAGTGACAAATATAATATTTTTTTAATAATTTGCCCATAATTCTTTACTCTTTGTATGTTCCCTAATAATTAGTACATTCCACTGTATTTTCTTACGGCTGAACTTACTACGTATATTGGTTAGTTAGGCGCGCAGTTACATCCAGATGTGTATCTTGTTATGTTTGAACTATGTAACTCTAATGAGTATATCAAGTGACTTGCTAATACGGCATTTGATGCCGGATATTGTATACACTAGAGATTACTTTTTGAAAACAGCAAGAAATAGAAGTAGGTTAGCGTTAAAAAGAGCAGCCAGCAGAGCAGTAGTAGGCAAGGCAGCACAGAATTAATTGAAAAGTAAGAAAAAGTATAGGGGGTAGGACATAAAAAGGACAAAACTTGGAGGGTGATAGGTTCAAAAGTCATTTTACATTTTTATGGGTCTTCCATTGGAAAGCAGGACCAACCCCTTGCCACTTCGATATACTGTATATAATATAATTACTTCTCTACTACAAACAAACAATATGGGTCCCACCATGCCAACCTTTTTTTTTATCTTTTCCAATAATTTGATTTTATGAATTATTGATCTTATTGACTACTGTATATAAAGTCCATTCAACTTTTATATATGTCGATCTTGATTTTATGCCGTAGTACCTACCCTCACCTGGCCTGCGAGGGGCATCTCCCGGTCTTTGGAACCTTGGCCCGCTTAGTGGATTCGAACCACTGACAAAAGGATTTGGTTGTAGAATAATAGTGAAAATTCCGATTCCAAACAGTCTAACATATAAACCAAACCAGTCAATTCACTTCATGTTAGATAAGCCTTAAAGCCCATAATGAGAAGTGAGTGTGTCTAACCCAAATCTCATTAATTGTATCCTTTAAAGCCCATAAAACATTTTTAAGGGGCTACATTAATGGCCCATAGCCCAGCTGCCTCAAGTCTCATGGTTTCATATGTTTGTTCAATATGTCATTTCCTTGAGTGTGAGAACTCATTAAATCAATCACTTCTCAATATTTCAGTTTATATCTGTATCATGGATGGTTGCGGAAAACTAGTCTGGTTGCTGAAAACTATAAGATAACGTAGTTTTCCTATTAAAAAAAACAGTCAGAATGAGATCGAGGACAATTGAACAGCTATAATCTAAGATTAAAAGTCTAGGTGACGAGCCCTTGAATGCCGGGTTAAGGACTTAAGGCAAGGGAAGCAATAACATGCAATCGTAAATAACATACAATCGTAGAGAGATTGTTCCTGTCATGTATTTGGTGGCTAAGATTCTTATGAATTCATTAGAGCCAACTATAGAAATCAATGTACTCGCCTGTATGTAGTTCAAGAACAAGCAAGAATATATTTTATAGTTTCTTTTTTATTCTCTTCATTTATCCATATATACACTTGTAAGTGCTGCTTAATTAATATGTATGCGAATGTGATGATTCAGTGATTGCTTATACTATTCTTATATAAATTAACCTAGTGGTATCTACACAACTACACTTTCATAGCCATAACAATTGCATCTTTCTTTTTTCCGATTGAGCCATCGAGCTAGGTTAAGTTTCATATGCTTCAATCTACAAACAATGTCGCCAATCGCTTTCTTTCACCTTAATGTTATTTAAACTCATAATCATTTATCATAACTTAATTTTGGAAACGGCAAATTTATTAAGCTGGAAAGAAGCAAGGAGTAAAATATTATATGATATTTGTACAAGCTAATTTTGGATTCGAGATCCAATCAAACCAATTGAGGGTCAGAGTTTTGCACCTATGACGCAGCCAAGAGAGCGGCAGAATTTTTATTTCATCACCTAAAGTATCCTTACGATGCGGTTTTGGATCAAAACACACACATACAATTCCTATGTCTCCATATTATCCATGTCGTTGTTTGAATAACCACATCAAAACAATTTTTCGCCAAGGAATTGAGGTTCTCATTGTCGGCCCATAAGTTCTTAGCGATGGAACAATCCAGGAAGAGATATTGTGAAGTATCATAACTCATTGATTAGATACATAAAAGTAACATAGGTATATTTAGTTGTAAAGCCTTTCCAATCAGGCAATCATAGTTAAGGTCAAATAACTAAAACAATTGTTAGTACTATTTACTACAGTAGTTCTCTTACCAACGAACATGATTATGCACCAATCTCTCTTTCTTTATGTATGTGTATAAAGATTGTTTTATGACACATTGGAGATTTGGAGGACAAAAACTGGGGAAGACTAAAAAACATGTAAATATATGTTTGTCTATTTAAGAACCAACAAATCAACCTTTCTCAAAACACAAGCAAAACCTTTTGCAGACAAATACCTGTGATGTTTTCAACACAAATGACCCCTTTATGTTTTATAAAATGCAAAAACATCCCCTCACCTCCTCATTATTTTATTTCTCCATGCTCCCTTTTATGCCTACTTTCATCTTTTGTGTCTATTGATGTCACCTATGATTAGGGTCAAAACAGTTATTTTATATTCTCAGAAAAAAGAAGTTCGTACTATCAATTTTTACAAAATTTAGGGTGTCATATATTAATTGCCCTAAAGTTTGGTTATTACTTGCAACTCTTTTTAACAAATATATTAGGCTGGGCACAATAAGACCTTCGACTAGCTCGGTCATGAAGGTTGCAACCGGTTGTCCTTGTTGTGGGCTTCAAGGTTATCAAAGGTCATGGGTCATGGTTTTGGGTATGAGGGTCGTCCAGACAACCTAGGTCGTGTGGTTGTTTGTGTGTGTTTTAATAATTATAATGTATATTTGTGTGATATGTTTTTTTGTGTGTAGGTCGTCTTACTGTGCTTAAAAAGTCATCCGTAGGTCGCAGGAGAGAGTCAATTAATGTGGCAGGAAAGATGGGGGTTACTGAGGATTCTTATTGTGGGTAGTATTAAACTGTCATGATCTAAAATTTTACTTACGTTTCATGCATTAATGTTACCTAGCTAGAGTGCATCAACGGAATAGCAACAAACGTTATTGTTAACAAGGAGTAAAAAAAATTACACCAATATTTGCTTGACAGTGATCGATTTTATGAAAAATAATCCTGTTGAAAAAAGCAATTATATCATGTGATGTGCCTCAAAGATGAATGGCAATACAAAAATCACTTAGGCAATAGTAAGACTGCTAGGTGTGCTTCGTTGCTACTCCATTTTTTGCAAAGGGGAAACGTATATTAATTAACAACAATTACATCAATCTAGTAAGAAGGAATAGACATGTCTATCATTCTTTTATACTAACAAACAATACAACTGAGATATAGAGTATCTCTAATACAATACAAGAAACTATATCGGACAAAACTAAATATCCATAACTCTGACAGTTAATCCAAACACACCAACAGATTGCAGACATCATATACTTTCTCACAGATTGACCTTTAATGCACCAAAGGTCATATCCTCTTGACTACATTTCCAAACTCTATTCAACCTCAAATAATTCTACCCAAATCCACAATGACTTGAGGTGAGATTGAGCAGGCATCATCAAGTGGGATATAGCCCTTATTCACACTAAAAAGGGGGCTATACCTATCATAGCTACATTTCCTATCCATTAAACACTATATCCAATTAGCAGCTACATCCTTACTAGATTGGTCAAGAAGCTAAGAGGGTTACACATCACTAGATTGGGAACACACACCCTCAATTAGATCCATCCTATCCTGCTTTGACAATGGATTGGGTAGACCAAGAATGTTCATCTTTCACACACTCTCTATTCTACCCAACATACATTGTCCACCTAGATCATATACCTTTCTTTGTGAGCAGCCCTACTTTATGATACATTCATCTCAATTAGACCTCTTATTGTCCCAAGCATAGTTTACTAATTCCCTCCCAAGGCCAAACTAGTAAATGTTATAGGTGTTTTAGTATTATGGCGCTGCTATTTGCGCATCGAGGCTTTGCGTTATAAATGACGTGTCAAGGATATTAAGAGTGCTCTCCTTTTTTTTTTTTTTTTTTTTTTTTTTTTTTTAACTTTTTTATTTTATTTTATTTATTTATTTATTTATTTTTTTGGGTAAAGACCTATAACTTGTGTTATACGAGAAAGAGTGTGTTTTTAATTATTGTGTGTTATAAGATAAAAGCTAGGGTGACGGGATATATAACATACCCATAGGCTTGCGTACGATACTTAACTCTCTAATAAGTAAAAGTTGCATAAATATTACTCCATAAACAACAAATCTCTTGGGAAATTAAATATTGATACATGTAACGTAACTGGATAGAGCATCAGTATATTGAATTTCTACGATGTTTCGTTCTGAGATCTATGAAAGTGTACCAATAATTAGTTTAATTTGTTGATATAAAATATGAAACACTCGTGCATCAGAGATTAGAATATAATTTATTACGTCTACATGGTACAAGTTATAATAAATGAATGTGGTTACAAAGTGGCAATGCATCCGGAAATGAAGATCCATGTATGGTGGAATGAAGGCAGCAATTGTCGTCTTGTTTTTCTTAATCACTTGTAACTCATTTATTTCATTACAACATTGTCTTCTCACATTGTTTTTAACTTATGTTTTTACGGCGAAGCTTCTCACTCTTTGGTACACTTACGTACTTCAGTCTCGATATTAGTTTCAACGATTTTTAAACGAATGGGTAATTGTAATATCTCAAGCTTAGTAAAAGGATTGCTAATGATTTTATTTAGCACATATCCTAAGTATTTAAATGTTGGATGTTTTATATGATACGTATGGCATCAAGCTTCAAAGTCTTGGTAGAAAGTAATTTTGTTCTCATAGAAGTCTAATAGTATCTTTTGAGTAGTTGGGTTTTTTTTTTTTTTTTTTTTTTTTTTTTAGAAAATTGAAAGTAACTTGTTATGTAAGTTTTTCCGTCTATGTAACAGGTTTGAGATATGTGATTCACCCATATCCCTTGTACTTAACCGTTTTTTGGAGTAATATATTTACCGGGTCTAGCTTTTGACATTTTCAAAAAAAAAAAAAAAAAAAAAAATTACAATACGATAGTAAGCATACAATAAGAGAGTAGGTGTGCATGTTAATTAGATGATCCATTATATTTCATTTTTACGAGTTGTATAAGGGACAAACACAACTAACTATGAGGTCAGTGATGTATATATATAAAACTACCTCATGTCAAGAAAATGCTAATGTATAAAATAAACATGAAGTTATGTGGCGCCGATTGATTTAAACCCCGTGGAAAGGATGCTTTGACTAAATCAAGAGAATATCTGGGCGCGATCATAACTTATTTAAACAATGGAATACATACTCGAACTCGTCTAGACCTAGAAAAGGCGAAATAAACAAGTTCGGCTCATTTTAAACTTTCTAAATCTGAATATCTTATTCGTAATTGAGATTTAAGTTTATACTCATCCCTGATAGAAAGAACAGATATATCTTAACCTTGTAGTTCAACCAAAGTATAAAAGAAGAGCATATATAATATTCAAACCAATAATCCAACTATTGGAAAGTTCCTTTGAATAAAGTCAAACAAATAAAACCATTAAAAAAACGTACGTTGATGTCGAATATTGACATTGCCCCTTGGCCAGTTGCCACGTATGAGGCTTTGAAAAGTCGATCAATATATTCGCACTAGTCTCTTGTGGTCCTTCGTACCTCCACTTGAGACTAACTCAATTTTCGTATGTTAAAATTTAATATCTTTTCGGTTCGTATATATTCTCCTTCACTACTTTTAGTGATAATGTGGGGGTGCTTGCAGCGTGGCCATTAACATAGTTAGGATACGTATCCTAGTTGAAGACTCGTAATTCGCTTCGCCGATTAGTAAGAACATTACTAGTAAGTTTAAAATTTACACCTTAGCTATCCCTAGATTTACGGGTGTAGATAAGGCGGTAAAAGAACTGAACGTTCAATAAGCATTTCATGAATCATTCGGTAAAAAAATTGTTTACGTTCGTTTAGTTAAATTAATGAATATGAACAAAAGTCACATCCGTTTATTTATGTTCGTGAACGTCCGATTATGCGTTCGTTAACGTTTGGTTAAATTCATTTATTTATTTATTTTCGTGTATCATATCTTTTAATTGTATAATTTTAAAATTATTTTGTTTAAACAAAACAACACGTATAAAATAATATTAGATTCATAATTTAATGAAGTTTATGTTTGTTTGTCTATGTTCATTATGTTCGTTTAACGTTCGTTTAGTGTCTTAATGAACGAAAATAAACGAACATAAAAAAGTCATTTTCTTAATAAACGAACATGAATAAGAAAATTCATCCGTTTAAATGTTCGTGTTCGTTTAGTTGTCCGATTAAAATTAAATAAACAAACATTAACAAGGCTCCATTAATGTTCGTACAGTTTGTTTACAGCCATAAGTGTAAATAACACCGTATACGTAAAGACTAAGCAGGAAACCGAGACTAATCAAAGTCATCATATTAGTCTTTTTGGTTGGTGAGATTTGTGTTTTGAACAAACTTTCTTTTAAAAAAAAGTGTTCTAAATATTTTTTCGCACAACAATCACACTCTAAATTTTAATTATTATTCAGTACGATATTATACTTTTATCATAATTTCAATTAATTTAATTTTTTTAGGGCAATAATCTACTATGATGCACAAAATGCATTTGTCTTTGATTAAAATATTAACATAGAAGGTCATCTATCATAACATTTAAAAAAATAAAATAAAAAATAAAAAAATAGAAGGTCATCTTATAGTAAAGTAAAGATAATTGTATATCTGTACAATTATCACCGCTAACGATGGCTTTTAATTTGGTTAAACATAGGAAATAATTTGTTCTAAACAAATTAAGGGTGATAAATCATTAAGAGTGGCTAGCACAAGTGGCAATGCGCTCTGGTTTTTAACTAGACATTGGGTGCTTGAATCGGGGCAACGAATGTTATTTTTTAAAAGGTTACGCAATTTCTCACCCTAGATCTTAACTAATTTATCGCTCAACCTTATTTATGTTGTATTTTTTTTAACAAAATTTTGTTGTAGTTTGAATGAGTGTAACATGGTTTACTTATAATTTCACGCATTTTTACTTTTTTGCAAGCATAACTATTTTTATGAACAAAAACATATTTCGCCTTGTGATTTTGGAGAATTCTAAACCTTAAATCGCTTTTCATTCTAACTCAACAATCTTTGATCCTTTTTAAGTGCAAGTCTGAATTAAGCGTGGATTGTTCATCTATCTTAATTCCCATCTTGCATTCAGTTTGTATTATCGATCGCTGGTTCTGTTTTAGGGCTTCTAATCGCTATTCGAGTTATAACTAAGTCGGTTTGTTTCCTTTATAATTCTATTATTACTACAATCATTAAAACTGATTTGGGACAACATTATACGATCATGGTTTAGTTATTACGCATATATGGCTTATAAAAACTAGTTGTTAAACTAGGGTTTTAATAGTTTGCCTTAAGACTTGGGCGTTGTTTCTTGGTACTGTTCTGCTACGATCTTGTTTTCTTTAAGGTTGTTGGTTTGTTGTGAAGTCGAAGTTAGGAGAAGATATTAATAGTATGCCACGTTCAGTGACTGATGTTGATATGGAGACATTGAGTGATGGTGCTGCTGGAATTGGTAAGGAACCTGGTTCTAATGTGAACCCTAATAATGCTAATGCATCTGTCTCTAATGTAGATAATGTTACTACTTCAGTTGATGCCGCTTTGTCGAATCCTCTAGGTGCTTATGTGGCTGAAACTAAGGAGAATGAGACTAACACTAGGAATACGAGTTTTGATTTTGCTTTGAAGTCTCAATAGTTTGATCCTCTCATTGATCCAAGTGTTTTACAACAACCTTTATTACCTGGTGGGGATACGCCTAATGGAGGTAATGGAAAGCCTAGGTTTTTGGCAGCTTCTGTGGGTGTTGAACATCAAGTTAACTTGGCGAATCCTAATCATGCACATGTGGCTGGTCCTTGTAATTTTTCAAGTCTTTGTAGTTTTAATGAAGTGTACACTGGTCATAATTAGTACATTGGGTCGTATGGCAGTAAACCTCTTACTCAAAGTGTATCTCTTGTGGCAAGTGGTTGATAAAAACATGACTAGTGGTTTGAAACAGCATACAACTACCGAACCTACTAGTGTTTTGCAACAGCCCCATTCTACTACCGAACCTACTAGTGTTTTAAAGCATCCTCAAACTAATACGGTACCTAATGGTGCAGCTAGTGTTAAGTCGGTTTCTAATGCGAGTGCTACTGCTATTGATCCTAAGAAACACGTGTCAAACTTTCGTAGCCTGGAATGTAGTAATAAGAAGAATGGAGTTGATCTTACCGTCCCTATGAAACTGGTTGAAGAGGTAAACACCAGGTTGAGAATACTCTCTATGGCTATTTCCTTGGTAAATGTATTGCTTTCCTGATTGTTGATTATTATGTACATAATACGTGGGCTAAGTATGACATTCAAAAGGTCATGATGAATACCAAGGGCTGCTTTTTTTGTAAGTTTACCACGCAGAAAGGTGTTGAAGATGTCCTTGAAAACGGTCCATGGATGATTAAAAATATTCCTATTATTCTTAAACCCTGGACTTTGAACACTAACTTACTTAAAGAGGATTTGACTAATATTCTGGTATGGGTTAAATTCCATGATGTTTCCCTAGCAATGTTCTCTGATGATGGTCTTAGTCTTCTAGCCACATTGATTAGTACGCTAAAACTGTTAGATTCTTACACTAGTCAAATGTGTTTAGAATCATGGGGTAAAAGTAGTTTTGCTAGGTGCGTGATTAAAGTGAGGGGCAGATTAGGTGCTTAAGGACAGTCTCACTGTTGAGATACCCCTACTTGATGGGTCGGGTTTTACTATTGAAAAGGTTCGGTTGAATACGAGTGGAAACCTCCTCGGTGTAACAGTTGTTAGCTCTTTGGTCATACTTTGGATAGCTATCCTAAATTTGTTCCCCCTCCAATTCAGCCTACGCATAAGGATAGTGATGGTTTCCAATAAGTCAATAATAAACATAAGGGTAAGAGTGGAAGCCAAAGTGCACCGGGTAAAGAAGGATTTACTAAACCAACTATGGGCCCTAAGGTCCGTTATCAACCTAAAGTGCCTCCTCCTGAGCCGAATAAGGCAGATGTTACAAAGAAGAAGGCCACTGAAGTGGCTAGTACGAGCGGTACGAAGATTGCTACATCCAATCCCTTTAATGCTCATAATATGATCGATACTGATGAATGTGACATTCCTTCTGATGTCGTGGCTAAGGATGAGGCTCAGTTGGATTCTGGTAGTACAATGGAAGCTAAGGAGGCTACTACTCCTATTATTGAGAAAATCGAGGAGCTTGAAAAGCTAATTATTGGTGGGAAAGCTACTCTTGTGGGTGATAATAACCATCCTATTGAAAAAGTAAATTATTCGAGTAATAAAAATGGAGCTAAGGTGGATGGGTCTCTAAAGACTAGTAATGTATCATAAGAATTGCTTGTAAGTGTTGTAAAAGAGAAGGTGATGGCTGCAGCTAGTAAGTCTAGTTCTTCTTTTTTCTCTGTCTATTTCTTCTACTAAGAAAGTTAATCTATTCTTTAAGGTGTGAGAGATTGTTGATTCCGACAGTAATGAGGAGAAGGTTGTGAACACTTTTGTTGAGTCAGTGAACCTATTTGGTGGTGGTCACGATCGTAAAGATGATTATGATGACTATTATTATGATTACTATGCTGAGCAGGTTTATGATCTTCTAGAGAATTTTGATTATTTTTATAACATGTTTGGTATCAAGCTCTAAGGCGTTGGTAGGAAGTAATTTGGTTTTCGTAGGAGTCTAATGTTATCTCTTGAGTAGCGGTTTATTTTTTTGTTTAAAGGATAAGAAGTATCTTGTTATTTAAGCTTTTCTGTGTATGTAACGGGCTGAGACGTGAGATTCACTCATATCTTTTGTACTTAACTTTTTTTTTAATAATATATTTACCAGGTCTTTGACTAAAAAAAAAAAAAAAAAAAAACTATTTTTTATGAAAATGGTAACTATTTTAAACAAACACTTTGAAAGCTTGAATTAGAAAGATTCGGTCATCTAGTTTTTGTTGAATATATTTTAAATCTAACTCGCAAAACACACCATTGAAATTTTGGAATAAAAAACATGTGTAATTATAAGATTCGTTACAACTCGGGGATGTTTATTATACTCATTGAAATACAAATACAACTAGTCAACTACTGTAAATTACCAAGATGATTGGTGCGATAATTCAACATCTTGTCCTAATCAACCAATTGCTTAATCAAACCAAAGTACAAGAAGTACAAGCCTAGCAGGGACCATATCGCCAAGAACTGATGGTGACATTCGTGGCCAAACACGAATAACCCCAAATTTGTCAAATCTAGCTTGTTGCATTTCTTTTGTTATTATTCTCTGATATTTTTCCCCGTATAAGATTCTACAAAATTAAATCTCATTAAGAACATGTAATAATTGATCTAATCAATACTTTAATGAAAGAACGTAATCTAGAATCATTACTTGTTCTCTCAATGTAGTTACAGAAAAAAGAGAAAAAAAAAAAAAATTACTACTGTAAAAACCATTTAACCTTTCTTTTAGTAAGACTAGATTCTTCAAATCTATATACAATCAATCAATCAATCTTGTAGATTACAATCTTATAAACCACAACTACTAGTTGAGCCGAAAGACGAAAAAAGTTTGAAAACAAAAAGTAAACCGTTCGGATATTGCTAGGAAGGGATGAGTGGCATACGTGCACACTCTTTTTTGTATTTTTTATTCCACTTTCTATTTTAACTTATATTCCGTGCAGACCGTGTACCGACCACACCCCACTTCTTTCTCCCCACATCTCACCATATAAACCACACTAAGCCTCAACTCCACACATCATCAATCCATATTCTAAACACAACCCTTTTCACATTTTCAAATTCTCACAAATTACCCTTTTCATTTCATCCAATATGCATAGACTTAGAGGCTTCAGAATCCGCCACAAGCTCGTTAGGCTCGTTAGATGGAAACGAAACAGTTCAGATTCCAGTTACATCAGATTACACCTAGACCGTCCCAACTATACGTCCAAAGCCATGTCCAAACTTTGTGGATTCGCACGGTCGTTGACAAAAAGTGCTAAGGATATATGTTGTGGAAAATCTAGGTCGAGTTACATTCGACTAGGTGATCATCAAAAAGAAGTGGACAAGAACGTAGTTCCTAAAGGACACTTGGCGGTTTACGTAGGTGAAAAAGAAGATGATGCACATAGGGTTTTAGTACCTGTTATTTACTTTAACCATCCGTTATTTGGTGATTTGTTAAGAGAGGCTGAAAAGGTTTATGGATTTAATCATGATGGTGGGATTCATGTGCCATGCAGGATATCTGAGTTTCATAACGTACAAACTAAGATTAAGGTTAACGCAGCCGCCACAGGTCGTTGTGACGGGTTTCGTGCACAACGGAGTTGGCGGCTTACTTTGTGATTGGTGGTGTCAAAGTCGATCATATTTAGGGCCACTTAGTAGTTTATGAGCTAGCAAAATTCGACTGTCTTTCTTCCTTTTTTCTTTTTTAGATTGTTTTGGTTACATGTAAATAGTTTACTATGTTTCCGAGTTACTTATAACTTGTGAAATAGAAATTATGATATTGTTCTTGGATTAAATCGAGAGTTGGTGTGGATTACGCAAATATCTCTTACAAAGTAGAGTCAATTATTACTCTGTTTGTCTATAAAAAGTAACTTAGGAAAAAAATGTTAAAATTAATCTTTATTTAAAAGTTCATAATTATCATAATATTCTATTATCTACGGAGTAATATTTAAAGAACTTTTTTGTTGCCGCTAAGTAAATTTGAAAGTAAAACTTATAATTAATAATCAAATTCGGGATTAACTAAATAGATGTTATGTTTACAAAAGCAAATTTCTCATTAATCTTGAAGTACACCTTCGTACGGTGGTTCTCATCTTCTCGAAGAAGATTCGTAAAAGAAGGGGCAAGTTATTTGGACCCATAGAGAGGCTTTCCAATTATTGCATGTATTGCCGGTTTGTACGGTATGTATCGCGGGTTATATAGTTTGACTAAACTCTCAAATTTGACATCCCAAAAAGAAATATGATAATCTTCATAAATAAAAACAAAACAAAACTTGTTATTTATCAATGTGTATATGAATATAAACATTTTTAGCAGAAGCTAAGGGTATATTTGTGCATAACGACGGGATTTATAACGACAAATAGTTATAACTGAGATATTTGTGGTTAAATATTGTGTCGTGTAATTTTTAAAAATTGACGTTGAAAATCTTCATTGACATCCGAGATGATAAAAACGGCATACCAGTTTATCAAACTGGGATCGAAATATAAATCGGGAACGAGAGTGGGATTGATATGAATCTGTAAGGAAAACTAAAAAATATTAAATATTAAGTAATTTTATAAACAACATTACAAGTCATCATTTGTGGCAAGACAAGGGTATGATAGTAATTCAACATTTCTTATTTTGAGAGTTTTTAAGCAAAAGTATTTGTGACACTATATAAGAGTATGATAGTATATGAATATAAACGTTTATAATAGAAAAATTCACATAATTATTCATTAATCAAATATCATTTCTACTAAGTAAACTCTATTTTGATTAATTGAAACATTAAGTTTATTTGAGATATCCTAAAATAGAAATATGAACATTTATTTTAGGATGAAGTGAATAGTAGAGAAGTAATATTATTTTAGACAATTTCGATACAAATTGTCATATTTATCTCAAAAGAAGTAATCCCTCCATCCTAAATTAATATTCTATAATTTTTTTGAGGTTTCACATTGTTCACTATTAAAAATAGATAAGAAATTTGATCAAGTTTATTATATCACCCTTAAATGAAATTAATATTAAAAACTTTAAAGAAGTTATTAATTAATTAGTTAAAAGTAAAACTGATATTCTGTAAAAAATAAAAAATAAAAGAAAGAAAGCAGTAATAATTATGTGTTTTTTATCGGAAATAGTTATTTTGGAATGAAAGGAGTAAATAAAATCTTTTATAACAGCTATCGAGTGGTTATCAGCTGGTGTTGAGTCATTAGGGAATCAATTCTCTTATATATCTTAAAGTTATAATCCAAAAACATGTTTTAATACAAATATTGTAATTTAGTTTAGGTCTAATAACTACATTGAAGAATCTTCGTTTGAAAAGAAAATATATACAATTATGAATTAGTAAACCCTGAAAAAAAGTCCAACATTTATTGAATGATCGTATGAATTAATTTAGTTGTGTGAGAAATTTCATATTACTTTTCATAGTTTTGACTTTGGAAATACATCAAGTACTTAACTACTGGTTAAGTTCACGCAAGAGATTTGAAGGAACGATATATCAATTAATTGATAAAGACGTAGAGTAGTTTTCAACAAATTAATCATGCATGTTAGGCTAAAACGGAAAATTAGTTATTGACTAGGCTGAAATTTCCATATATATGTTATTACTTATAACACCGGATCCCTTACAAAGTGAATAAAATTAAAAAGTGTAGAAAGCCATTCATAGTGTGACAAGTGTCCCCCACTCTAAATTATACATAAAATCCGCCTAGGGGTAATATGGTCATTTGACTCGTTTTTTCTTTTCCACCTCAATTTTCAAACGCATATATCTCTTAAACGACAAACTTTTAGAAAAAACTGATTTCACAAAAATTTTTAAAATTTGATTCTCTTTAATTTGGTATAAATCTTTTTAATTTTTTCGAAACTTTTTTTTTGACATATTCATTGGGTCATGATTTTCTTGATGTTTTTGCTATTTTCGACCCTATTTTTTACCTTGAAAATTGCCGAATCATAAAATACTTAAAACACGAAAGTTGTAGATTTTGATTCACTCTTTACCCAGAAATTTGAATCACTCAAATCCGATATGATATGAATGAGATATCGCACGTTAAAGATGATGTTTTAGTCATATTTGTTGCACATAATGTGTTTGATGAAATGTCTAGCTTATATTTTTAGTATTAAAATTGCGTTAAATGCTCTAATTTTTGTCCCACAACGCATTATTAATAATTTTATTAATGTAACATTCAAAAAGTGATGTTTTTTAATCATTATTATTTTTAAATATACATTTAGTTCATCAGTTACGTTATTAGGTTCATCAGTTAGGTTATTAGGTTCATCAGTTAGATTATGTTTTGTTCATCAGTTAAATTATGCATTGTTCATCAGTTAGGTTATAGGTTCATCAGTTATAGGTTCATTAGTTAGATTATGTTTTGTTCATCAATTAGATTATGTTTTGTTTATCAATTAAATTATTTATCGTTCATCAGTTATGTTATAGGTTCATCAATTAGGTTATAGGTTCATCAGTTAGATTATGTTTTGTTTATCAATTAAATTATTTATCGTTCATCAGTTACGTTATAGGTTCATCAGTTAGGTTATAGGTTCATCAGTTAGATTATGTTTTGTTTATCAATTAAATTATTTATCGTTCATCAGTTACGTTATAGGTTCATCATTTATAGGTTCATCAGTTAGGTTATGAACAATACATAATCTAACTGATGAACCTATAACCTAACTGATGAACCTATAAATGATGAACCTATAACGTAACTGATGAACGATAAGTAATTTAATTGATAAACAAAACATAGTCTAACTGATGAACCTATAACCTAACTGATGAACCTATAACCTAACTGATGAACAATACATAATTTAACTGATGAACAAAACATAATCTAACTGATGAACCTGTAACATAACTGATGAACCTATAACCTAACTGATGAACAATGCATAATTTAACTGATGAACAAAACATAATCTAACTGATGAACCTAATAACCTAACTGATGAACTAAATGTATATTTAAAAATAATAATGATTAAAAAACATCACTTTTTGAATGTTACATTAATAAAATTATTAATAATGCGTTGTGGGACAAAAATTAGAGCATTTAGCTCAATTTTAACTCTAAAAATCTAAGCTAGACATTTCATCAAACACCTTGTGTGCAATAAATATGAGTAAAACACCATATTTAACGTGTGATATCTTACTCATATGACATCAGGTTTGAGTGATTCAAATTTCTGAGTAAAGAGTGAATCAAAATCTACAACTTTCGTGTTTTAAGTATTTTATGATTCGGCAATTTTCAAGGTAAAAAATAGGGTCGAAAATAGCAAGAAAATCATAACCCAATAAATATGTCAAAAAAAAGTTTCGAAAAAATTAAAAAGATTTATACCAAATTAAAGAGGATTAAATTTTAAAAATTTTGGTGAAATCGGCTTTTTCTAAAAGTTTATCGTTTGAGAGTAATGTGCGTTTGAAATTTAAGTTGGAATTAAAAAAACGAGTCAAATGACCATATTACCCCTGGGCGGATTTTATGTATAATTTAGAGTGCAGGACACTTGTCACACTATGAATGGCTTTCTAGACTTTTTAATCTTTTTCACTTTTCAAGGGATCGCAACTCTATTACTTATTACTATATCTCATGATCAAAATTATCAGTTACTACAATATAAAACAAAGTTAACTTAAAAGTAGATCAACTTAGAGCAAACGAAGCTCTATCAAGGCAAGCAATTGTATAGCTTTCTTAGATAATACTAGTAGTAAATCATTTACCAAATGAGCCTGATAGGCTGATAGAGATGAAAAAGAAAGTACTTTGGGCTCACTGGACTAGACTCAAACATCTCAACATCTCTACTTAATTATGTGCAACAATCGTTAGTGGACTTA
This sequence comes from Artemisia argyi, assembly GCA_030686995.1. NCBI lineage: Eukaryota > Viridiplantae > Streptophyta > Magnoliopsida > Asterales > Asteraceae > Artemisia > Artemisia argyi. Next base: position 190,605,787 of record CM060696.1, read on the forward strand.
TTTGTGTTGGTCTAGCATTTGTATTGTTTATGTAATTAGAAAATGAATCATGTCATCGAAACCTTTTTAGAACCCCATACTTGAGGGTATCACGTAAATGAAAGTCTCAAAAGAGTGATCAAGTTACAATCTTAGAGAACTTTACTAAATACTTTCTATAATATATTAAAGTGAAAATGGAATATATCTTTAAACTTATGGCAACCGTATTTTCAACTATAGATTCAAAGCAACAAGTATCGATCGTTATTTTTAATCATCATCGATGTCCCGTTTGTGAATCTAGACAATCATATTGACAACTAGTTTGTTTTAAAGCACGAGTGTCGCTATCAAGCACTATATCCTTTCTTCAAAGGACTCCATTGTCCAACGTCATGCGTACCACAAATATCTACTGCAGCAGATGACATATTTGCCTCTGAGACCTTGTTGTTGCAAATGTTGGCAAATGCTCGCATATGTTTCATCCCGTATTCTGTAAGCGAGCCACAATGAGTCTCATACGCTCGAACCTAGCACCATAAAACCAATATCGTGTCAATAATATTCAAGAAATTATTTGTTAAATTTTAACAAAAGAGTTTGGTATTTACCATGGACTTAAGACATCCCCAATCATCTACGATTGGCTTCCCTTGACCTCTGAGAGAGGTAAGGATCACACGACTATTTTTCGGACCAAATAGCTTTGTCCCAATGGCATCGATACTGCTATCCAAATGTGATCGATGATTCTTTATGTCTGTAATCTGCTTCAACATGTCTGCTTCACTAGTACAATCGACGCTTTCGCCGGCGACATTTTTACGACGTTCCCGTCGACATGTCCACGGCATTATCTGTTGCCGTCGACATGTCGACGGGAACATATCGACGGCTGTGCCTCGTCGGGAACAACGTTCCCGTCGACAATCGCCGTCGACATCGTGGGTCCCACTTCGTTTTTCAGTCAAACGAATTCTTTGTCCGTCAAATTGTTTCCGTCGACATGTCGACGGGAAAATAATACTAATTAACATTTTAATTAACAAATAATAATTACGTTTATCTAATGCCGGCGACATGTCCACGGCATTTTAAAATTAAAAAATTTGATTATTTAATTATGCCGTCGACATGTCGACGGAAACAATTAAAAAACAATATTTTTTGGTTAATGTTGCCGTCGACATGTCGACGGCATCACTGAGGTATCCTGCTAACAGCAGGCTGCAAAACCAGCATTTTTCCAGATTTTTTTCCGGAAAAAATCTACCAAAACCTGTAACAACCAGAACTTGTAATAGCACCTATAACCACTCAATATCAACATGTCCTAAACGTATAACTCGCCATCGCCTAAAACACTTGCAAATTATCGGTAAACAACCTCGAAATGCATTAAAACATATAAAGTCTACAAAACGGGGTGTGGTAATATCTAAACCTAGCTGCCATATCCACGAATGTTTCAATATCTGCGATTTTCAAGTCGCCAAAAGGTTAAACTACAAAATACTAAGATAAGGGTCACGAAAATATTGTTTCAACCATAAGTACAACACAAAATAATCCAAGTATATGATTGTAAAGCTTCTATAAGGACCTCCGTGGTTCTTGTCTCCAGTTTATAGGATTTTTCCACTTCCGCAAGTGCTACGATTTCATCCTGAAAATATAATAACATATACATTTATCAAGAAGATAAATCTCAATATATACACAGTGATAACAATTGCTTGAAAAACAAATAGTATTACTACCTCAACTATATCCAAGTCTATCAAGTATGCTGTTTGCTTCAAGGAACTAAGTAGAGGAGTAGCTGCCGTGATACAGGAAATAGATATAGAACCAACCGTTCGTCTGTAGCTCTTGGATTCCTTCAGTTTAAAAAAGACGGCCTCCAATTGCTCCTTATACTTATCAGCATCTTCTTCAAGACTCGAGTGATCACCATCGTCAACTTTGTTCACTGTTTTCCTTTCCAAGTTAGACAATTCAGACTTCACGTGTTTATGGTAGGCCTCTGTTTGAGCGGGGACTAAACAAGCTTCACGATTTGAAGCCTTTGCAATTTCTGCCACTGCCTAAGAAAAAAGGTAAGCCACAACATAATCGAGAATAACTACACAAAATCAAATAGTTGTAAACATTTACCTTCAAAAAGGAAATGGTCAGCTCAGGGTGTTGATGCCGTCCAAGAATCTACTTCTATATATAACGCAAAAATTCTAATTCTATTTCTACTCCTACGTACTCAACTAATTTTTTCAACTAATCGATTCGCAAACTAACATTTTATCAATATATCTACTTCTATCTAACTAGAATTGTAAACAATATATCTACTTCTATCTAACCAATTTTTCAAAACCTTACAATTAACCAATATATTAGAACTAGTATACCATATATACTAACCAAACGCAAACTAACATTTAACCAATATATCTACTTCTATATAACGCAAAAATTCTAATTCTAATTCTACTCCTACATACTCAACTAATTTTTTCAACTAATCGATTCGCAAACTAACATTTTATCAATACATCTACTTCTATCTAACTAGAATTGTAAACAATATATCTACTTCTATCTAACCAATTTTTCAAAACCTTACAATTAACCAATATATTAGAACTAGTATACCATATATACTAACCAAACGCAAACTAACATTTAACCAATATATCTACTTCTATATATAACGCAAAAATTCTAATTCTACTCCTACATACTCAACTAATTTTTTCAACTAATCGATTCGCAAACTAACTAAACGCAACATATTTACTCCGCTGGAAAACTAATTTTTTCAACTAATCAATCCACAACTAACTAACTAACTAACTAATAACATATTTGCATATATTAACTAATTTAAAAAACTGTCTTGGCTAAAACGATCAAACAGTTAGCCGAAACATAACTAACTAACTAAACTAATTTAACTAGTTTAACATATATCTTGGGCTGTACACAAGATGAGTCGAGATGCTACGGTTATACACGAGATGTTAAACGAACGAGCCGAGATGATATGGTTGTACATGAGATGTTAAACGAACGAGCCGAGATAATACGGTTATACATGAGATGTTAAATGAACGATCCGAGATGATATCGTTATACATGAGATGTTAAACGGATGAGTCGAGATGCTACGGTTATACATGAGATGTTAAACGAACGAGCCGAGATGCTATGGTTATACACGAGATGTTAAACGAACGAGCCAAGATGATATGGTTGTACAAGAGATGTTAAACCAACAAGCCGAGATGCTATGGTTATACACGAGATGTTAAACGAACAAGCCGAGATGATATGGTTGTACACGAGATGTTAAACGAACGAGCCGAGATAATACGGTTATGCATGAGATGTTAAACGAACGAGTCGAGATGATATCATTATACATGAGATGTTAAACGGATGAGTCGAGATGCTACGGTTATACGTGAGATGTTAAACGAACGAGCCGAGATGCTATGGTTATACACGAGATGTTAAATGAACGAGCCGAGATGCTACATGAGATGTTAAATGAACGATCCGAGATGATATCGTTATACATGAGATGTTAAACGGATGAGTCGAGATGCTACGGTTGTACATGAGATGTTAAACGAACGAGCCGAGATGCTATGGTTATACACAAGATGTTAAACGAACGAGCCGAGATGCTATGGTTATACACGAGATGTTAAACGAACGGGCCGAGATGATATGGTTATACGCGAGATGTTAAACGAACGAGCCGAGATGCTATGGTTATACACGATTTTATGAGAATATATATATATATATAAGTAAAAAAAAAAAAAAAAAAAAAATGGGTAGATAATCCCGTGGACATGTCGCCGGGAAAAACAGGCGGGAAAAAATCCCGCCATTCTATTGGCCAATATTTTATGATAATTAAGTAGTTACAATTATCCCGTCGACATGTCGACGGGAAATTGAAACCAAACACAGTAATTAACGTTAATCATACGTTAATTACTCTTTGATTCGTGATTTATATTATCCCGTCGACATGTCGACGGGAGCGTATTAGCGGGATAATTTCGCGCCCAAGTTTTGGCAATTATTGAGGTTGAATAGTTTGACCATTATATTGCCGTCGACATGTCGACGGGATCGTATGAAACCAAAAAATTCAACGCAGCCTGGCTCGGTCAAGCGTGTTTTTTGTCGTTTTGTGCGTTATGCCGTCGACATTGTGTCGACGGGATCGTCTTCGTCGCCTGTTCTCCTATTTCTTGTAGTGCTTTTTCTTGTGATCCATCAGTCAACTTCTCATACTATACAACATAACAAATGTAACTTTCCATTACTTAAAAGGCTCTTCAAGCTTAGACAGTTACACACAAAAGTATATACAACGACAAAACTATATAAAAACCTTTCGTTGAAAAAACACAAGATCTGCATCTCTTTGATTTATGACACCCATCGGTTCGTCAGTAACAAGTGTAGTGTCGGACACATTAATTGAACTGAAACCTTGATATAGAGAAATGCTCTCTGCGGTAATGTCCTTAGTACCATACTCCATTACATGAGATCCTTCCGAGCTATTGTGATTGTAAGTCCTCACCTTTACCTAAAATATTTAAACATTCTCTAGTTTATAGAAAAATGTTTATTGATCAATGAGATACTTCTAAACAAATATACAAATCTTTTACACTAACCGTTTTATATTGTTCTTCCAATGTTTCTCCGATAAAGTTTTGCTTGTCACTACGATCAAATGAAAAATATCAATACTCGGGACACAAAGCTTTGTGTAATACGGAGTATAACAAGAACAATATAAAAAACCGTACCTATCTTCCATCCACGCAACACTATACAAATCACCCAAGCAAGTGTCGTACTCAGGTGGGGGAGGAGGTTTCATACCGGGACAATACGTTCCCCAACTATCTTCCTCTGCATTTGAAGCCGTTGTTACGTAAATGTTCATATTTTCTTTCAACAGACCTTCAAAGATACTCCCACTCTCACACGCTTCGAGATAAATTACCTAGTACAAACAAAATTCGATTATTTTTCTATACAAATCAACAACGACAAAAACTTGTGTGATATATAAGCTCACCATTTCCTTGTAAGCCCCAGAAGCGTACTTCTTTTCCAAAACCTCGATGAAGTCCTTAGCAAATACAATGGGCATATTTGGCATTCCTATAGGAACAATATGATTATCAAAACCATTTTGAATCGAATGCATAGCCATACAACATTAACAATCAAATTAAAGGATATTAGCCTATTAGAACAAAGCAGAGAGACCTAGTACTCCTGGACCACCGTGATCAGTGTAATACAGGAAAATCCTGTCATTCGGTTTGCTAGCAACGACCTTACGGCTTCCCCCTTTCACTGACTTTTTGTCACCAAGAAGTACAGCATAGAAATTGGATGCTGTCACACTAACCCCGGTGTAATCCTGCAACCAAAAAACAAAAGTTAAGGAAATGGTTTGAATTTTTATTTTTTTTTAATTATTACTAATAAGATTATGAAATGGCCCTATTCGTCTAGTTTCATATTGACTCGTTGACCCTATTTGGCCCACTAGAGAATCTCCCACTAACTCAGATAAATTTGGAATCATTTTTGTTTTTAATAAAGTATAAAATAATGTACCGTGAAGAAGATAGAGAAAACAATGGATTCTTTTAGTATTTTATTTACACAATCATGCAATTTACACCTAATTCTATGGCATAGTATGTAATCAAAACAAGTCGCCGGAACAATAACATATATATAAGTCACATAAAGTTGTACCTTGGGCACCCCGGCATAGACGTCGTGGCCTTTAGGGTTGTTGATTATCACACCGGGCTTCGGGTTCTCTTTGTTGTTTGCAATATCATCATACATGAACACCACGATGTTCTCGTCTTTTAATCCACCTCTTTTTAGAATCTGGTAAGCGTGACAAACATCCGCCTAACATAATATGACTATAAATACTCAGCATGCATGGTATATATGAAAAAAAAGAATGCATCTCTAGGAGAGTAGAAGTATATGATGCTTTCACCTGATGCCGATAATTGAAGTATTCATTTGATCCAGCAACAAGAACCGCCCAATTTGTGCCATTTTCTTGTCCTTTCTGCGACTCGTCAAGGGAACACGACCCATTTAGCTCACACGACGGCCGAGCACCTATCACGGATGGTGTGATCAAGATTAGCAGCAAAAGGCTGAGGTTTAGAAACAAATGCCAAGACATCATTAGGAATGATATGATTAGCAAGATTGAGATGGAAAATAGATATGAAATGCGTGAGCTTTATAATGCTAAAATTAAGTCAAATAGTTGGGAACTATTTAAGATAATTTATTATTCCAAGTTCAAATTTTAAACTTACGTATGCTATCAAGAACACGTTAACGTGAAGGATTACCTTTTCAGATTTCGTTTTCAAGTTCTTATAATTTTTAGTAAATGCAATGCAACAAAAGAAAGATGATGAGTTGAAAATGGCCATTAAGGCTAGTTTCAAACAGTGGCGGATCCAGGAATTCAAAGCCGGGTATCCACGATTTTTAGTAGAGTTGTTAGCAAATTCGGTTTCTGGGTTGCATTTTACGTGTCGTTTTTTATTTTTATTTTTATTTTATTTTTTATTTTTTATTTTTTCTCAGTGCGATTTTTTTGTTTTTTTGGATGTTAGTAATGCATGCAGATTTAAACTTGTATGAGTTGCTTGAGATTGAATTGGGTAGCCGGATTCAAGTACTTCAACTAAAAACTGTATGGTTTCGTTTTTAATCAAATAAGATCAAAACAAAACTCATCTCATATTATTTATCAACAACTAAAGTATGAAATACTAAAATAAGACTAAGTGGTAAGGACTCGAGTACTAATTAAATATTACACTCACAATTTCATATCTAAATACTAGTTATAATGCCCGTGCACACACGGAGTCTTGATAGAAAACTTTTATCATGTATTTAATACTGAATATATTGTCTTAAAATATATTGAACTTTACATTTATTCATTTAGTATAACACATGGAGCTTTTAGATGGATCATATTTACCATGGCTTTCAAGATCGGGATCCCTGATCTTAGGATATTACGATTTTACGATACAGCAAAACAAAAATGATCCGGATCTTACATAGGATCTTTAAAAGCTTAAGATCTTATAGGATCCCGATCTTGACCATAGGATATTAAGATCTAATCCAATCCGATCATACTTTTCTCGGATAACAAACTAAAAACTACAATTTTCTGGATTATTTTGTTTAGAATTTAAAAAACAACATGTTAATCTTATTAAACATTCCATAATACTAATTTAGGACAACATTTCGATGAATCATTCATATAATTTTATGTTTATAATATCTAATAATTTGTAAATTTGTATTGTATTACAAAAACTATTAAGAAAATGACATTATAGTAGGATCTTAAGATCCCGATCCGATCTTACGTTCACAATCTTGCAAAGACGAAAAACGATCCTGGGTAGGATCCCGATCTTGAAAACCTTGATATTTACTTTAGATTTTTTTTTTGTTTTTTTTTAAATAATTTATATCAATGACGCATCTAAAGACTTGATACAAAATTATTACGTTCCACTGCTTATGAATCTTCTATTTTCACCCACATATCTTTCTTTTTTACGCGTTAGTTATTTTTATTGATGTAAACAAATAACATAACACGATTTGCATTTTGATGATACCATTACAAAATGTACGTATTATTTGATTGTAACTTTTTTAAAGTCGTGCGGTCCATTTGATGATCTCTCTGTCAATAATTTGTTAGTCTGTTAAAGTTGTTATGTTTGGGTTTTTGTATAACTAATAGTTTTAAAAATAAGTTTTTTATTGAAATGAGTAGAAGGGGAGTGTTGATGACTCATGACATAGAGTGATAAGGTCTTTTTCGCCAATGGTTGCCTGCTTCCATTCTGTTAATCACCACCCATAAATTGAGTCTCTATTTTAATTTCTTCATATAGTGAAGCTTTTCGTAATACTATATTATGTTGTTATATCACGCCTGCATACTATGTTGAGTTATTGCAAGTTGAAAGTGTAGCAATAGCACCAATAAAGTTGACTATTATGAAACAGGTCGGGAAAGTTAAACTATCATTTACGAATATTTACATAAAAAATTATGCTGGATTCAGTATTGACTTGTACAACTTTTTAGACCATATTAGAATGGACCTAATAAATCTAACATATGCCTACAGTGTGGATGTTAGAATTTTGAAAATTCTAATATCAATATACATTATATGAAAAATATTTATTATACTTCCAAAAACTCAATAATAGCACCTCTTGAAATTAAATTTAGTTTTACAAACTATACTGAACTTCACACTTCACTTAAGATACATCGAGAATGCAACTTCAAGTAAAATGTAAGGCTTTATGTATTCTTTTGTGGAAGTACATTTGGCGGAACATCTTTCGACTTATCCCAACGTAACCATCATTTTGTAATGACAACCTCTGTCGATAAAAAAACACAAAAACATTAAATTCCAAGCCCTATTTGTTAGATATTGCAATATATGATTCTCGTTTTACACGTTTGGCATTATAACATAGACCATTTAAACTTATCTTGCTAAATGTTGAATGTTGTTTCACGTGCTCTGGTGCCTTTCCCAAATGCCTCTCCATTAGGAAGAAGGATGTGACCGGTATAACCGTACAAAGATGTAGTTCCAGTCCCATAGCCCACACATCAGTATTCCAAGTTAAAACCTGCATTTAATTCATCGTTTACTACCGGTCTATACAAAGTCCAAAATTAACGTAAGGAACATAAATAAAATATTAAAACCCTACCTTTTACAAACGACCTCAAAATAGATGAATTATCATCCGAAAAAAACCATGAAAACAATCCAATCTTCATAACCCGACCAAACTTAGAGCGTAATAAATATTCAATATTTAAACAAAGAATTAGATCAAATGTGATAAATAATTTTGACTTTAGAAATTCGAACCTTTTGTTTATAAATCCAAAACTTACATCAACATTTAGTGTCTTATTCGATGCCCATTAATTTTGGCTTCTCACATATTATTAAAGTATCACATTAATTAAAATCCGAAATCCAAAATTTACTCCAACAACAAATTATGGTTTTCAAAATTAATCATCAAACATCAATTCACATATATATGATGCACCAAATTCAGTACAGCTTAATTAAAATTCAAAATCTTAAATTTAAAAAAGATATGTTCTGAAATCTAACAATAGTCTCATTAAGCTCACAACTACTTTAAGTCATTAATGTCAAATCTTAACCTATAAATTATCAGCCTAAGTTAGATTTTACCCACTTAATAATCTAATGTTCCGTAAAGTTTTTTAAAAATGTTTTTCCGGATATCCGTATATAAACTTTAAATAATAATTACATGAGTCGTTGTTATAAGTATAATCGCGTATATTTGATTTTATGTTATATAAAATGTGCAAGTTTAGTAGCATGAGTGTTGCCGTTGTTATAAATAAATACGTATATAAACTTTTATTTAGCAGACATAGATGTTATGGTCGATGTTGTTGTTTAACTTTTAACAGTTGGTATCATGTTGTACGAAATATGCGAGTTTAGTAGCATATGATGAGCTGATGAAGTTTGAATATACTTCGTAAAGTTTTTAAGAATGTTTTCAGGATATCCATATATAAATTTTAAATAATAATTACTTGAGTCGTTGATATTTATATTACCGTCAATAATAATTTAGCCGTATTTAATATTCAAATCAATGTACGCATAGATTCAACTTTTAAATATGATAACATGAGTCCTTATTATTTAACGACATAGTAAAAAATATTTTAATAGATGCAAGTTTAAAACTAATATTTATTTTAAAATTATTTAACTTATATTAAACCTAATTTGTATATTTATAAAAATTTTGTAAGTTTAATGGATGGAAGTCTCAAGCCACTACTAATACTCATGTAATTGTAAACAAAGTTCATATTATAAAGTGTAGGGGGTATAAAGTGTAAGGGGTTATTTGTTTATTATCAAAAGTTATCAAAAAACATGGAGATTTATTATTTTACACTTAACTCCATATAATATATTTAAAATTCAACCACTAATGTTTTATTAATTACCTCATCTTTTTTTAAGTTTTTATTTTCATAAATTTGACACCTATATTTTCATGTGTTTTTTTTTTCTTAATCAAATTCTTCATCAAATTTATTAAAGTTTGACCAAAATCAATTCAATTTTGACTTTTATTGGCCAATCATATTGCTTGATTTTGCCTATGTGTCAAAATTGAGCATTCCTATTGGTCCAATTATTTTTCCACTAAGATTGTTCTGTCAAAAAAACTCTGAAATGATGTAATTCTTTTATTATATAAAAGATCCTAAAAAACAAACAACAAAGTAATCGTAAGTGGATTACCCAATTTTTAAAGAACATGAACGCAAAAATAAACATAAGGAACAAATGTGTAAGTTGTAAATTTTGTTAATTGGGCCTTCAAAAGGGGATATTGGTAAGTCTCAAAATATTACAAAATAACTGGGCAGGGAAAAAACATAACCGTTTGACTCTTTGACCTACATTTTAGTGCCCCTTTTGCTTCATCCTCCTTCTTCAAGAATGTTGCCGCCTAAAGCATGAGCATTAAGGTATGCACTGAAGTTTTTTCTGATTTCCACAGGGTGTGCACCCATAAATTTTTAGCGTATATTGTGATAACTCATGAAAAAAATAAGATTTTTTTACACTATCAAGAATTTACACAAGGTATGCACGTGCATACCCTATGTTTAAGCTAGATCCGCCCTGGTTCCCAATAAGAATTGTCGTCCATGAGGTTGAAGGTGGGTGCTCCACAATGTTTCCTAATATATGCCATATATGATTACTCCACATATATATTTTTTTTACCTTTTCATAAGCTTAGTGGGCTTAGTGACTATTTTTATTTAAATGATGAGCATTTACTAATTCCATTTACAATCTAGATTAACCTAATTCTATACGTTTTTATATTATCACATTTGTATTCACTGCATATATATATTTGGTTGTTCCACACTTAAAGAGGTAAATTTCTTTCGTATAGATGTCACTTTTTGTTCTTAATTGTGTTACATAAAAGTGATGCTCATACGTCATCTTCTTTTCTTTGTTTCTTTTGTTGACGAAAAGTTATTTGTCAAGAGTACTAATGTCCAACTGATCGTCGTTATATTTACGTTGTTACTCTTATAGTCATATTATCCTGAATTGAATCAAATGACAAACCATACTAATTTGGTAAACCAGTATTCTTTTCTTAACCTTCTCCTATTGTGAGTAAATGAGAAACTCATAAATGTATGGACTGCTATTATTATTGTCTACCATTCGACTCTTTCTCACAGGGAAAATCTTCCTAAATACATAGCATTAATGATACGACCCGTTTAGGGGTTATATCAGAATAGGGCACCACTTCAAGCGGGCGCGAGCTCCTTAAGAATATAAGAGAAGAAAACCAGAGATATTTTTATTAGACAAATCATACTTTTCATTAATGAATGACGAGGTATATAAATACCGAATAAACCCTAACATGTATAACAAGTCGATACAAGATAAACTCATAAAATAAAAGATACTTCCTAGATAATGACTCACATGACTCTTTTCTAATATGACTCGAATACGACTAAATAAAAGATAGTTATCCAAAGGCGTATCATTTCACACTCCTTCGGAAATCACCTTGTCCTCAAGGTATTGCTTCAAAATCTTGCCTCATGTAGTTCCAGGATCCCACACCTTCACTAGTAGTTCACCCTCTTTTGGATTATAAGAAAACGGCATAAAGTGCATAAAAAAGTTTTGCCAAGGTTTTTCATAATTTACATGACTGGTTTCCAAATTCAACCCGCCATATACAACTTTATTCTGCCCAACTTGAATCACAACATAAAACTTTGATTTCATCCACACGAGAGGCACCTCATTTTTTTTCTTTCTCTTAATGGTTTCCAGTGGAGGTGGTTCAACAGTAGTTTTAGGTGGCGTTGTCAACAAAGGTAGTTTAACGACGGTTGTAGGTTTCTAGTTTTGCGATCCGTTGTTGCTACTACTCAATTTGTTGCTGAAAGAAGACGACCGTTGATCCTCAAAACGTGCTTCTGTTATGTGGGCCAAGGGTACGGCTTCTCCCAAAGTTGTAGGATTCAACTTCAACAGTTCCCAAAGTTGTAGGTCCGTGAAGCGTGCTTCCGTTGCACGAGCTAATGAAAAAGCTTCGCTTAAAGTTGTGGGGTTTGACCTTAAAGTGCACATTGTAGAGCTGGTTTAAGTCTAGAGATATAAAACGATTTAAGTAAAGATTTAGATATCGTTGTTACTCGATATGCAAGTACCACAAACTCACTCTCATATTCGGCCACCGTACTCATTTGTAAAAGCTTAGAAAGTGTGTATTCGACGTCTCGATCGTTGCCGCCAGATGCCATGAATAATACTCAAGCGATTAATAACTCTAAAAAATATATTTTTTACTGATGAATAGTACCAGCGATGAACAGTGTTAATACAAATATCGCCTAAAAATGTTATTTATATTCTACGATCTTTGCTAAGTTTTGTTAATGACAAAGTATGAACTTTAGCTAAGAGTAAATCATCACTTTAAGTGTTTAAGTCTTGTTTAACTAAGGTTTACATTTCCTTTTAAACAAAACATTGTTTTTATTTCTTAAATTAGAAAGTGTCTTGTCACATCACATTTATTTCTTTAAATAGAAATATCACATCACATTTATGGTAAGTTTGTCATTATACATTTATGGAAAGAAAGTGTATTTGACTAACCATATGTTTGCTTGTGCAAGTTCGTGTTTGACTAGTATTTATATGATGTGACATTGTTTGGTTTGGAAGATTTATTGCAAAACCAACTGCAGCCCTGACGGAACCCTGGGGGTACACGGGCGGAACCCTCAGATGGGTTCCGCCGTATCCGCCAGACCTGCAGAATGTTTTGCTATAAATACCAAACCATTTGTTAGTTTTGCGTCATCACTTTAGGACATATTTTCAAATACTCTCTCAACTAACTCAGTAACATTTTGACTTGTGTGATCCTCTTATGTAGCTAGGGACTTCACAAGATCATTAAAGAAGTTACAAGCTTCAACTCTAAAGTTGCAAGTCTTGTTAGCTTTGTCATGTATAAGCTTTGGTAGTTTATACTTCATTTGTTTCATGTGTATAGAAGTGATCGGTTAGTATTTTAGGCCTCAAAATACATAGTGTGTCGGGAGTTGTTGTACCCTTGTAAAAGAACTAACGGGAGTGGTTGTACCCTTGGTAAAGAACTCGGCATCTAGCTTAGAGTCGGTAAAAGTGTAAGCGGCGTTGGGAGTGGTTGTACCCGTGTAAAAGAACTCGACATCTAGCTTAATGTCGGTAAAAGTGTAAGCGACGTTGTAAAGGTTTCTCCACCGGGAAAGGAGCTTGTTGATTAGTGCTTATAACTCTCGAGTTCGAAACTCGGGGCGTGGATGTAGGGCAAGGAAAAAGAGTCCTTGTAGCTGAACCACGATAAATAATCGTGTTGTGGTTTGATCGTTTCTTTCTTTATCTTTGCTCATTACATATTGTCTTTAGTTAGAATTGCTAATCATACATAAAGCTTTCCAAAGAATTAAACAAGTAAAGTTTTGTTTTATATCTCTAAACAAACGTAAAGCTTTTCAAAGAACTAAACAAGTGAAGATTAGGATTGTTAATTACATGTAAAGCTTTTCAATGAATTGAACATATAAAGTTGTATCAATATCTTTGAACAAACGTAAAGTTTTTAAAGATAATCAAGTTAAGAAGCGGTAAACTATTCAACCCCCCCCCCCTTCTAGTTTTCCACAATTGGCATTAAGAGCTACGTTACTCAAGATCTTTAAAATAGAATGTATTTTAAAACTTGGATCGATCCATGGATTTTGAAAATCTCAAAGAAGGGCAACCTATTCAAAACCCACCGCTATTTAAAAAAGAAAACTTCCTTGAATGGAAAAGTAATTTTGAAAACTATGTGAAATCAATTGATCAAGATCTTTAGCATATTATTTCTTTTGGTGATTTCAAACCAAAGAAAACAAGTTTTGAAAACCAAGATAACTATCCTAAACTTGATAAAAATACTAAAGATAAGATAATAATTTATAAAGCTTTATCAAGTACCAAATATGAAAGAATATATTTTTGTCAAACGGCTAATGATATTTGGAAAAATATAATCAACTTTCATCAAGGAATATGTCAAGTCAAAGATGATCAATTTGATCTTACATATGAATTAGAAGTTTTGGAAAAACTAATAGATAGACACTTAGTAGAAGTTAATACATGTACTACTAGTTTAAATGTTTTAAATGAAGGTACAAGTGAAGATGAGTACGTGTGTCTTGATGAACTTGCTTGCGAATCATGGAATGAAACAGATGTAGACGAAGACAATCATCCGGTGGGTGATTGTCAATCTATTGAAACAACAAGCAAGGTACATGTTGAAACCAAACATTTTTGCTTTGACACATTTATCTTAGAATTTTCTAAATTAGAAAATGAGTCTAAACTTTTAGGTAACATGAACCTAAAAACTATCTTTAACAATAAGTCTTCAAAATCTTTTGTGAATAACTTTGAAAAAGAAATCTTGTTAGAAGATAAAATGTCTAGACTTGAGAGTAATGTAGAAATTGATGTAGAATGTAAATTATGTCTAGACTACAAACATGACATTAAAAAGCAAAATGAGAAAGGAAAAATGTTAGCTAAATTTGATGAAAGCTCAAAATCTCTTGAAAGATTGTTGAGGAGTCAAAGGTTGTTTGAAGATAAAACCGGATTAGGATTTAACTTCAAAAGCACTATCAACTAGTAAAACAAAGCAAGTACAAGTTGTTAAACCTTGAAGAGAAATTTAGAGATAATTCAATCTCTAATAGAAACTCATGATGAAAGGATTAAGATTATCATGCTCTATGCTTTTATATGATTATCTAACTTTCTTGGATACATGAGTAATTGAGTTTCCAAGCGTGTCGTCAAACCAAGATTTTATGCTTTGTGTTTATCCTCTTGATTGCATCTCTATGCAATTTAAAAGGTACGCTTTACTTCAACTTGACTTTGATTGTCTCTTGTTTCTAGCATTATGTGTTGGAGTATGTGTTATTAGTAATACTCTAAAGTGTTTACCTGCTATTAGTAATAACAAAGATTAGATTCTCTGCAACAAGGAATTTCGTCATTTGTACTAGTAGGAGATATAAGGTGTTTCGGTTCTTTAACCGTCAAGAGATAAACACGAGAAACTCTTGAGTGAGTCTCACTCAACTCTTGCTTACAAGTAAGCTAACTAAGAATTTTCTAAGTGTTAAAATGTCTAACACTTTTGTGATGCTTGCAAAACAAACCTTTGTAAAACAACATTCTCAAACACCATACTTTGGGTCTTAAATTGTGTTTTACTTCAACCACCCCTTTATAATAATTTCACATAAAACACACAAGGTGAAATAAAACATATTAGCATACATTAGGATGTGTGGAAGAAAATGATTTTTCAACATCTAGGATTTACGCATCAAATGTGACACTTAGTCTTATGATGTTGTACCTCTTGGACTTTTTCAAAACAAATAGAGTTCATAGTGTCTCAAGTAAGAAAACCCAAAGAGTCGAGGAGTCGTTGAATATAACATTTAACGAGTGATCTCCTCCTTCTAAGATATCATCTTTGGTAGATGATGACTTAGTCGAAAGTCCAATGATGGCAAGACAAGTATGTTGTGTAAAACATTAAGAATAAAAGTACAAAATAACATCTTCTCACCTAGAGTCAAACATTGAATCAAGCAAAATTGACATAAGTTATAAAACTTGATTTATAGGTTATAGTTGTGTCTAAACAAATTCAACAAAAACAGTTTTTGGAATTTAGAGTAAAACAACTAGTGAAACAAAATAGATTTTTCAAAGTAATCAAGTGATTATAGTGTCAATATTTGAAACACTTTTTGATAATAAAAGCAAGCCCCAAAAGCAAAGGATTTTAACTTAAAGACTTTCCTAGTTACTCTCTTGTTCTCAATGGTTAAGTTATTGATGACTTATCAAGAATGAGATTAGCAAATCCGTAGGTAAAACTAAACGTAGAGAAATGTTTGGAAGACTACTTGTTCTCATAACAATTAGATCCAACATTGTGTTTAGTGTTTGTCTATGTGCTCGTTTTTAGAGAAGATCTTAAAACAACTCTTTAGGAAGAGCTTGTTTGGATACATCAAAAGGTACTACACAACTAGGATTATGGTATCCCAAAAGAACGGGAATAGAAACCATAGTATATGCAAAATGGAATTATGTAGGTAATAAGTTGATAAGAAAAGCACAAGTGGTACTTGCACTTTTATACTTACTTACCCAATGATTCTCCAAAACGCGTAAGGTTCTCAAATTAGTATCGGATGGAGAAGCACATCAACAAGCTCTGCTTGAACAAGTTAATTCGTGTCAACAACGGAATTCTTTTATCAACATTGTTATCCCTTCAACAAAGGAATCATCGACTTCAGCGACAATTCAATCCATTATGTTCTTTATTGACATATTGTGATCCATCATCATCGCCTTGGTAAAAATGTTCATTGAGGAACGTCTTAACTAAGAAAGTCTTATACGTTAACCATTCTATCAACGTTTTCACAAAACCTCTTGAATGAGAAGCATTCATCATCCCTAGGCTTAGTCAAAGACTCATAAGACCTAAAACCTTAGTTTTGAACATTAGGATAAAACCACAAAAATCAAGACAACCCCTTTTGAATTTTTCCCTGCAGTACCCACGGAACCTTCAGACCATATGGGCGGAACCCTCCCTTTGGTTCCGCCTGGTCCGCCAAAGCTGCAGGATGTTTTATTTTTAATTTCAAAACCAAACACCCTCTTAACTTAATCATTCACTTTTCAAACAGCCATCACCCTCTCAAAAACACATAACCATACGAAATTTAGGGCTTCCAATCTAACCTCTTCAAATTCAATCAACTTTGTAAGTGTTCTAATCATAATTGCATTTTTAATTCATGTATAACATTTTCATTTATTAACTAGAATCTTAGGGTTTATGCATAGAACTTTTTGATTCATGAAAAACTTGGTTGTTAACCAATCATGTCTTCCATTAGTTAAGAATCGTACCGTTTTTGTTGTTACTTTGATTTGCCAAACATACCAAGTGCATTGTCTTTCAAAAATTGCAATCCACGACTAGAACATAACTCTTCACCACATTGTTAAAACAAATGAAAAACATCATTGAAACATCACTTGCATATTGTCTCTTGAATGCTAAAGGGGATACATAACTAATATGTATTTTCGGGTACATTCAATCGAAGACACATTCAATTAGGAGAGTTTTGGTTATCTTTTGTTTTTATAACAAAACTTGCATAACAAAACAATTTGGGCATCAAAATGAGTCAAGATAACCAAGTCTCCACACTGTTTGCAAATAGGAACACATTAGAACATCCACATTGTTAAAAGTCGTTAACATATAATTTTGTGTTTTCTAGGAATCAACATGCCTCCCGCAAATTACTCCGATCACAAGGAAACCCTTAAGTACTTGCCCAAACACCATAGGACCAAAGGTCTCAACAAAGTTCAAGTAGAAACCTTTAAGGCATTAGAAAAACGCTTTGTTCACGAAGGTAGAACCATTGATCCATCCTTTCTAAAAGGAACTTCCATTCGCCAAAGCTTTGCCGCAATCAACTTTGATTGTCTCCTTGATATCGATGAGCCAATTTGTCCTAGGTTCATCTTAGAATTCTATGCAACCGTGAACCTTTCCACAAATGATTTTGGTAAGATATCATTAAACTTCACAACCAATCAAATACCAAATTTCTTGGATTTAAAAGACTTAGCTATCATTCTTGGAGTCCCAAATGAGGGTACTTGTCTCTACACGGATAAGTGGCCTATCTCAAGTCTTGATTCTATTGAGCGTTTTCATCTATACAACAACCCTCTTGCTAGTAGGAAACAATTAAAGAACATCTCTTCGTTAGAACCTCTACCACTAGGAAGAATCGTTCGGGGAATGATGTGGATAAGGATCCTTTTGGTATGGAGCTCAATGAGCTTAAACCACAATTTAAGAAGTGGGAAGAAATTCTTAGAGCTAACGTCATAAGTACCATAGGAAATAGAGATCATGTCAACACATGCCTTTGCTACATGCTCTATAGCATTTCCACCGGTCAACCCTTTAACTTAGCCTACTACCTAGCCAAAAGAATGGCCGACATACCCTTAGTTGGAACAACCGCTCTTCCTTATGGAATGCTTCTTACTCGCTTCTTTAGAGCAATCTCACCCATTCCTCTTAACGATAATGGAATGTGCCTGGACTATTCTCTCGTTCCTCACATCTTCGATAAACGAGTTTTCAAAGCTAAGGGCAAACGTACTCGCTCACCTTCACCATCATCATCATCATCCGACATGAGCGAGGACGATAAACTTCCTAACTCTAAGTTACCTCCTTTAGACTACCTTCAAGAACTCCCCATTATTGACAATGCATCTGAAGAGTTCAAGCAAACCAAAGGAATTTTCAAGTGCTTTGGAAGGTACCTAAGCAAGCTCAATAAGAAGATAGACCGGTTGTGAGAAGTGTGATTAAGGAGTGTGTGGAAAACTAGAAGGGGGGCGGGGGTTGAATAGTTTTACGTCTTTTTCGTTTTGCTTATTTTATAAAAGATAGTTTCTAAGATGAAACTTTCAAATCACTTTAATACATAAATATATACTAGTTAATTTATGATTTTGTATTAATACTACTTATGTATAATGTACAATTTCAAAACACTTAACTACAAAAGTATAAATACAAGATTTATTAAAGGTTTTATATATACAATGCTTATGTATAATGTTAAGAAAGAATATACAATTTCATATATTTTATGTAAGCATATATATGTGTAGTAGTGTATAGATATAATTATATGTACTAGGTTGGTTTTTGTAAGATTAGTTTTATGAATGGATTTTAGTTTGATCTTTATGTGAAATCAACATATGCACAATACTAACAATTATGACTATGTATGAAATGCAAGTAAGTAATAAATCAAAGAGTGAGAGATGGAAAGATCAAACCAAGACACAAAGGATTTATAGTGGTTCGGCTACAAGGACACCTTCCTTGCCCTACTCCACTCCCCGAGTCACCTACTCGAGAGTTTTCTTCACTAGATCAAAGACCTCCTTTATGGCGGAGAAAACCGTACACACCAATATACACACCAATATACACACCAATCTTCACACCAATCTACACACCAATCTTCACACCAATCTTCACACCAATCTACACACCAATCTACACACCAATCTTCACACCAATCTACTATTATCTTCACACCGATCTTCTACACACCAATCTTCTATACACCAATCTTCTATTCTCTTCACACCTTCAAAGTATTAATGTCTTGACACCTTCAAGTCACTAATATCTTTGCAACTTCAATGCACTAGTGTCTTGACACCTTCAAGCCACTAATGTCTTCACACCTTCAATGCACTAATGTCTTGACACCTTCAAGCCACTAATGTCTTCACAACTTCAATCTACAAATGTCTTCTAGTCTTCTCCACTAGAGATCCTTAATTTCTTCACTACAAGTTCCTATTGCTACAATCTCCTATCACCACTACTATCTAACCCTTCTTCTTCACTTCAAGTTACACTTCACACTTACAACAATTCTAGATTCTTCAACTAAATCTAGTTAACTAATATATACACCTTATTCACCAAAGTATGAAAGGTATACAAGAAAATGTAAACAAACAACTTAGATAGCAAGATGATACTAAGTTGTAATACTTCTAATAGAAGTATTCTTCTCTTTGCACTTGAAAGAATGAGGCTTTGGATCACTTGGAAACAAAGGCTTATGAAATGATATGATCAAAGGATTTTTAGGATTGAAATGGAGATCTAGAACAGAAAGTTTTTTTGTGCAAAAAGGTGGGTAAAAAATCCAGGTTTGAGGTGGTATTTATAGGCAAACGTTTCTGACAGAGGAGCGTGGCCGGTCCCCTTAAAGCATGGCCGGCCCCCTTAAAATTAAGGGGGCCGCCCAACTGTAACGGCCAGAAACTTTGTCTTTTAGTGGGGAAAGTTTATTTGGTGAAAAACTAACTGATTTTGGTTAAATATTTGAAATCATATATTTAGTATGATTAAAATATTTTTCCTTATTACCAAAAGTGTTTTTCAAAAATATATAATAAGATTATATAATTAAATAAACTTTGTATTAGTTAATTAAATACCCCTTTGATCATACATTGCACTAAACACTTTGTTTATTCATACCTTAAGTGATTTGTTGGTGAAAGTGATTATTTATTACTAAATACATGTTTACGTCATGATCTTTGGTTTGATTAGTTTAAGTTTTGTGATTATCAAAACATAGAGATATCGGAAGATATGAATAATGTTTTCAGTCAATTATTTATATCAACAATCTCCCCCTTTTTGATGATTACAAAACCTAAACTTATTAAATCCAAAAATTAATATTTAGACAAGTATTTAGTAAGTTTACATTCACTTCTCCCCCTTTTTGTAGAATCAAAAAGGTTAGGCCGAATAAACTTCGTGAGAGAAGTTTAAACGGGTAGAAAACTCCCCCTTGATGTATGCTCCCCCTCGTTTGAGGGCACCAAGGTTTCGAGAAAGTAATACTTGCAAGAAAAATATTAGAAGCACAAGCATGGCACAAGCAAATACGTATAGCATAATATTAACAAGTAATAATCATGGCACAAGGGAATAAGAAACATATATTAAATCATTCAATACTAGAGAAATGATTATGTCAACCCATAATCATTGTTACAAAGGCAATACAAATAGAATTCTAAATAACATAGAACATCCTATAGTGCCACCAAGAAGTGTCATCAAACTTTCTTGAATCCCAAAATGGTTGAGGAGTTTTATTTGAAAATGAGAAAACATAAGCATATCAAATGCTTGGTGGTTTAGTGGAGATAAACTCTTGGTTCCATGGGTGTTGGTGAGTTTGTAGAGCTTGGAGGTGGTGGATTTGAAGTGGAGTTTGTTGGTTGAGGGTTGTGATGTTGTTCAAGTGATGGGGTTTGTTGAGATCTAGTAAGAAGATACTCAATCCAAGTGAAGTGCTCATTCAAAGCAATGGTTTGTTGTTGAAGGAAGATGCAACAAGGGCAATTGTTAACATGCTTCTCAAGTTGGTTTTTGTTATGTGGTGATGATGGTGAGCTTGATTGTGGTGGATCCAAATTGCGTTGAGCAAGATGTAATGCTAAAAGAGCACTAAGCTCATGTGCCTCTTTTAGCTCCTCAACGAACTTCAAGTGTTCGGAGGAAGGTGATGGTGGTGGAGCATGATAGTTGTCTTGGGTGAAGGTTTGCACATGCAACATTGGAGTGGCATGTGAGGTTGTAGGAAGTGGTGGTGGTACTCTAGGTGGTGGAGACATGTTTGAGCTTGGGTAATCATGAAAACAAGATATGGGTGGAAGATGTTCTTCATGAGTGGATGATGTCTTTGTTGAATGAGCAATATGTGAAGTGTTGATTGAGATATTGGGATTGTTGTTTTGGGATTGAGCATGCTCATCAAAAGAGGAAGCATTAATGAGGGTATTAGTGGAAGATAGGTTGTGGGATGACTCATTTGAGTGGGTTTGAGGTTGAGTTGTTGGTTGACTTGAAACAACATCACAAGAGTTATGACAAGAATCAAGTTTCCTCCTCCAAACGGGTTTGACGGAGATCCTTGCGGTTCTTGAAATCTTTGGTTTTTGGTTGTTGGAAGATGACATGTTTGGGTGTGATGGCATTAATGGTGGGAGGAGAGTATTTATAGTGTATGAGAAATGTGGTTTAGGAAGGAAAATTTGAGGGATAGTATGGGACAAAATATGTTTGTGAATTTTGGGAAGTATAGGCTGAAGTGGGTCAAAAAGTGATAAAGAAAACAGTATCCCCGACCATCAGATGGCCGGTCCCCTTAAATGGAGGCCGGTCCCCTTAAATTTAAGGGGGCCGCTGACTCCTCCCAAACCAACCAGTCAGCCTGGTGAAGCTGTTAGGCCTACCTGGGAGAAAGTGCAAGTTAATATTGACCGTGGAAATATAGGGAAATCCCCGGATCGTTAAATCCCAACGAGATTGAAATTGTATTTGTTGACGGAAAGGAAAGTGAGTGGTACTGAGGACAGTAACAAATATGTTTTGAGAGTTGATTACACTACTGATTGCTTGATATTTTGGAAAATATGAAATTATAACAGAAATACAGAAATAAACACAAAATCAGATAATCGGATAACAGACAGAGAAAAGTGGTATTTAACAAGTTACAAACTACAGGGACTAAAAGTGAAACTTTTGAAAACTTATTAAAGAAAATAGAAAATGAATTTGAAATTATGAAATTAATTATTATAATATTTAATTACTATTTAATTAATAAAACTAATTAAAATCTAATTTAAAACTTAATTTAAATTAATTAAAAATTACAACTATTACAAATAAACCTAAAAACTTAAATAAATAATTTCTAAACTTAACTAAGAACTTGAAGAAAGTATAAAAAATTAAAATAAATATTTTTGTCTTTTTATAAGTATTTTATTAATTAATAACTATTTAACTTAATTAAACTATTTTAACTATTTTAAATTACTATTAATACTAAATTACCTTATAAAATTATGACAAAATTTATAAAACTATTTAAACACTACAGGAATACTAAAAAATTATAAAAACTTGCTAAAAATTATATTTAAACTAATTGACTAATTAATTACTTATTAATTAATTTTAAACTAATTTAATTAATTTAAATAAGAAAATTATAAAATGAACAGTGGAAATTATGAAACTATTTTTTAAAAAGTCTTAACTACTTTATAAAACTTAGGAAAAATATAAAATTATACTTTTGTTAATTAAAATTAAAGAAATCTATTTAATTACTAATATTATCTATTTAGTTATTTGAACTAATTTTAAATCTAATTAATAGTAAACTGCTTAGGAAAATTCTAATAAAATTATTTTAACTACTTTAAGGTACTAAGTAATTTATAAAATTATAAAATTGGACAAGTGCTTATTAATAAGCTAAAATGAAAATTAAATAGATAATTTCTATTAAATAGAAGCTATCACTGTTTTTATGTTTGCTTTTTCTTGTTTTTCTTTTACAAAACTATTTAAATACTTAAATAATGAAACTTTAATAAAGATAACTACTCTGGAAATCAAGAATAAGCACTGAGAGTGCTTATTAGCTTAAACAGTTGACTAAGGTTGACCAAATGAAGAAATAAGCTAAACTGAGGTTATGTGGGGTCCACTATGGTGAAATCTAGTTTACCTAAGTTAATTACACCTAATTAAGCTAAATATGATGAGATAGGCTCCTAGGATAAGCTGGAAATCCCAAATAAGCACTTGCTTATTCTTCTTCTGACTCAGAAATGGGACAGAGATTGGTGGCAATTTAAGGTGGCGTCCACTGGATTATAGGTCAGACTAATGGTCAATATTTGAACCTGGGTAGGAGGGGGGTTGTAATAAGCTAGGTTGGAGGTGTGGGTTCTAATGGTGTGGGCTGCAGCCACCACTTAAGTTGGTGGTGTGGTGGTGGTGTGCTGATGTGCAGGGCAAGGCTTTGCCTTGCAGTCCACTTCCAATGAGTGTAGGGTCCACTAAAATAAAAGAGGGTTCAAAATAAACCTAGGGGTTCAACTATGGGATGATAAGCTACAGATTAAACTAATAAGCTAAGCTTATGGCTTCCTAATAAGCTCAGAGTGAGCCTATGGATTGGTGATCAAATACTGAGTGCTCAGTATTACTTTTTGAAATAAGTTACAAACTAGGGTCCTAGAAGCTATGCTACAATAAGCTAAAAGCAAAACTAAACCTAGATATGAAAAAGGTGACTAATAAGCTACAAATTAAGCTAATGGTTGGGATGTGGGGTCCACTGAGTTGCATACTAGGGGTCTTGGTATTTTGCTTAAAACCTGTGCACAGGGCAATGTTTTTGCCCTGCAAGGTACTTTTAGCTTTAGCACAAGCTCAAATAAAAATCTTAAAAATCAAACAAACCTAGATTTCTATAGTTTAGGTGGTAGATAATAAGCACAAGAATTTTCAAGCTTTCAATTAGCTTCCTAAATTCTAGAAAAATCACCCAAGTTTTGAGAAAATCTGAGATGAAGCAAATTTGACTTTTGAACAAAGCTACTTAGTTTGACTTTATTGAGATTCTAATGACTGAAACTGATTGATTAAGTTAAAATAAGCTATGAGAGACCTATAATAAGCAAGAGCTATAAGATATAATCTAATGGGATGGGTTTGAGATACCAAATCTCACACAGTTAACTGTGGGGATGTTAAGACTAAGATTTTGACTTATTGTGGTAATTGTGACCAAACTAATGATCAAAATGAACTTATATAAACTTAAGTGACTTATGTAAACACAGAATAACAACAATAGCATACCACTTAATAATGTAATCCACTGATCCAAACACACTTGTAACTAGACTGTTTTAAGTTTTGTGAAGTAAATGGTTACAAGGGCTTATGCTACTGATCCATACCAACTTATTATGATATATGAGATCTAATTAAACACTTAGAAACAGATTTTAACCCCAGATATGCAAGAACACAAAATAAGCTATGTTGACTGAGTGATTTTTTATTTTTTTGCAAATATTAATTCCAACAAACAAGATACTATTTTTATGTTATACTATCACTAACTAAGTCTGAATAAGCATTAATAAGCTGAAAAAGCAAGTACTTAGCAGATCAATAATACAAAAGTAAAAGAGAGAATTTTGATAACTTACAAGTAAGCTTTCCTGCTCATAACCAAGAACCAATAACCAAGAATCTTTCCTAACATCCACCAATGGATACTAACCCAAGACCATCCACAATTTGCCTTGCTTCAATTGCTTATTACCAAGAACTCATCAGTTTGACTTTTATTGACTTTTGGTGTTTTTGATTTCTTTGTTTACTAAACTGCTTTTAGTTATTACTAATAGCTTAGATAAGCTATCTAGGAGCTTAAGTGAGCTTATCAGTCCAGTATATCATACAATAACAACAATTGAGCTTTTGAAATTTAAGAAATTGAAACTATAATTGCATAAGATTGAACAGCCAGAGAAACTTGAAATTTATTACTTATATAGAGTTACAATACACTTAAAACATTTATAACACTGCTTAGAAGCTTAGGTTTACACTAGAATTTGGAAATTAGATTAAACGACATACAAATATTGAAAATAAACTAGGTAACTTTCTTCTCTGCTTCTCTTTCCTTTTAAAGGCTTCAATTAGGGTTCCAGGATACCTTCTGAGCACATCTTGACCATTGAATTGTCTTGATTTGATCTTGACCTTCAAACCTGATTTTTGGCGCCAAAAGTCTCCAAGTTAACTTGGAGCCAAAGGTGATCAATTAAAGAATTTTGGGAGTATGTGGAGGTGTCAGGGGACAATTGGGAATGTTTGGAAGCCAAGTTGAGATATTATGATGAAAGCAGAGGTTGTGAAGTGGTTTGGATTGAAAAATGGTGAGAAATGCATTAATTGAGGTGTGGGATAGGTGTGTGATGTGGAAAGGAAGGTTAGGGTGAGCTGGAGGGTGGTGAGGTGGTGGTAGCAGGTGGCAAAACCGCCTGGTATTGGTGAAGCGGGGGTGGGGGAGAAGGGTGTACAGTGTTTGGCGGTTTTGGGTGGTCAACGCGGGTCAGCGCTGGTTTAAACTAAAAGGGTGGGTTTGGACTGGGCTTATGGGATAGGTGGGCTGGGTAAATGGTGTGGGTTGGATTTGGTTTTGGTTTATTTAAAATAAATAGGGTCCGGTTTGGTTTTTTAGTGACAAGGACCAAAATTGTAAATTTGGCAAAGTTGAGGGGCTGAACATGTTATTTTCCCAAAGTATTTTTTAAGGACTTAACTTGCCAAATTTAATAAACCAAGGACTAATTTATTTATTTTTCCATTTAAAAACACCCAGGGACCTTTTCTGCAATTTTTCAAACTCCAGGGACCTTTATTGTAAATTTGGATTTTTAAGGGATTAAACTTGTAATTTCTCAAAATGTTATCAAAATTGTTCCATTTTGTCATTCATGCATAGTACAAGGGTATTATTTGTAAATATTTCAGTTTTGAATACCCAGGGACTATTTTGCCAATTTTGTAACTTGAGGGGTAAAAATTGCCAATTTGTATAAACTTTTATCCAGGGATGTTTTGTAAACATTTTTGGTTTCCCAAGGACTTAAGTTGACTTTTTATTCATTTAAAACCTTCAGGGACTAGTTTTGACAATATTTGAAACTTGAGGGACTGAAACTGCCAATTATGCAAACTTTGCACGTTTTTCATTTGTTTTTGCATATTTTGTATTTGAAACATATAAAACACTCTTCTGAGATATTTTAAGTATTATGATGCATTTTTGAGTGTTTTTGTACGTTTTGGCAGTTCAGATTGGTACAAAATGATGAGTATTTAGACACTCATTAGCCGCCCTTATGATTTAAGGGGGCCGCCCATCTGGTGATTCCCAGAATGCCAGAAATGGGTTTTTGGCAGAAAATTTTTAAAAAGGTTGTGTTTTTGGATTTGGATTCAAGTAAGTTCAACTCTTGAGGCAATATAGAGCATACTATTCATGAGTGTAGGAAATATCATAGAAATGATTAGAGAAAACAATTAATTCCTAATAATCAGGTCATCTACTAATATTTCAATTAAGTTTGGTAACTAAGGAAGCAATAAAGCAAACTTAGTTAAGTATGCAACTATATGAAGATAATGGTAAGTAAGATTAGTGCAAATGAATTTAAGATAGTTTATGATAAACAAGTGGGAAGATATGATTATATGAACTTCAAGACTTGTTACAAACAAGATCCATACGGGCAAACCATGATTCTCATGAAGTGATTTGATAAGATTGTGGATGTCATTTTCTCATAAGTTTATGACATATGTGAGAAAATAATAATGTTTTAAATAAAATGTTTTTAGTTTTATTCAACAATGTTTGAAAGTAAGTTTTCACTTAATGCCATAAATCTGGGAACAAAAGAATCTAATGAGAAGCAAGGTTCATAAAAGTAAACTAGCGTTAGGTATATACAGGAAGTGCAATTTAATCAAATTGGAGAATGAGTATGAGACTATTACTAGTGGTGCTCAATTCAGGCTAAACACGACCATTTTTACGGGTTACACACACCCAACTTCTCACATAGAAGCAATTCAACCGTTAGGTTAAATTGAATTTCTAGTCAATAGATTCTCCAGTAGTCATTCTCCTTTTAGAGGAAATCGAGTTCCTAAATTTACCTATCGAAGATTACCAAATATGAAGTATTCTTGATTCACTAAAACTTGGCTTAATGTTTTGAAATACATTCAAGTTTGTATCCTAATAGGACAAATTTTGTTTTGTTTCAAAAAGAAAAATGTTTCTGCTTTGACAAAGATCAAAATAATGTTATGATAGCTTATGATTAATCATGCTGTTAAAAAAAATTAAAATAGATATTCGAAGGGTTTTAACTCAAAGAGAGAAGGTTTTTTTTTTTTTTATTTATTTTTTATTTATTTTTTTTTTTTAAATATGACATATTGATTTTGATAATCAAGAAATTTCAGGTGAAAAATATACTTCAAGAGAATCGATTCAGCCCATTGTCATATGTAATCATTTCTAAGGGCAACTAAAGATATGAGAGAGACATTGAACATCAAAATGCAATGAGATAGGGAAGGACAAAGAAAATCATCAATGAATGCTATATAGACATGTGTATATATGCATGTATACAAGACACATTGTAATATTGAGTCACTAGCAAGTCTTAATTATAACACATCTATTAATGCAACTAGTAAGATCATATAGCACAAGTGGCAAGCATTCTATTCTAGATCATAGAAGATTATCAATTATAGATGAAAACTAAAATAAATGATAATAGGCATATCAATAAGACGGTTAATTATCCTAATGTTATGTATGCATATATTGGTATTCATGATCTAAAAGCATAGCAATTTGCAAATTAAAACATATTAATATACTAATTGAAGCATACTCTATCTTAATGTAATGTAGGCAAGTTTTTGAAAGGAAAACTTACCTCAGGTCCAGCTCTTCTTTAAGAGTGGTCATGAGAGCAATGTAAAACGTCAAGAAGGTTTTTCCCCAAAGTAAGTTGAAGAAGCGAAGTAATATCCCAATGCAAAAAGGATCAAGGAGACTTGATCATAGGAACACTATTGGTCGCGCCAATCATCACAAGTCGTGCAGATTAAGAATGGTAGAACAAGAATCCTTCGTCATGAGGTAGTGACGAACACACCATAAAGACAATGGTTATCAAATGAAAGAAAGCGAATAGAGTGATCCAAAAAGTAGTAGTTCCTTTGATCGTTAATTACCTACACATGACAGAGAGCTTGGTACCCAGATTCTCATGGGTCCGAGTTGATTAGTAGCGAACATCCAATGCACTTAAATGCATATGAAGAGGATGTCGTCGAGAAGTACAAGAATTCATTATTTGTTTGTTTTAGCAAACAAACAATAACTTTCTTGACTAGAGAAATAATCAATGGATGTAAATAATAATAGTTCTAAATTTTTCCATTAGGTTTAACAAATTTTATTTGTTTTGATGTATTTGTCAAATACTCATCTGCCGTATATCCTAATCCGGTTTTATCATAAAATGACTTTTGAATGTTAAGTAGATATTTTAAAGATTTAGAACTATTTTCGAATTTTGCTAATATTTTAGCTTTTTCCTTTTCCATTTTGATTTCATGTTTATAGTCTTGACAATTTTTACATTCAAGATCAATTTCAATATTACTTTCAAGTCTAGACATTTTGTCTTCTAAAATTATTTCTTTTTCAAAGTTATTTTCAGCGGATGTTGAAGATTCATTTTTAAAAATAATTTTTGAGTCAATGTTGCAAAAGTGTTTGAAGTTATTTTCCATTTTTGAAAATTCTAATGTAAATTGATCATAGCAAAAATGTTTGGTTTTGAATTGTACCTTATTTGTACTTGTACACTCTTCACTCGCTATACGGTGATCAACTCCATTGTTCGTGTCGCTCCATGTTTTGTTTGTAGCATTGCTTGGATCTTGGAGCATGTAATCCTTGTCATCACTATTTGTATTAACATTTGTTAGGATGTTCACGTATTCCGTATTTACATCTTCTTTATCGTCCTTGTTGCACCATGATTTATTAACATGCTTTCTTCGGATTTGACACATGTGTTCTTCATTTTTAGTACCTTCAATGATCACATTTGAACTAGTAGTACAT
Organism: Artemisia argyi; assembly: GCA_030686995.1. Taxonomy (NCBI): domain Eukaryota; kingdom Viridiplantae; phylum Streptophyta; class Magnoliopsida; order Asterales; family Asteraceae; genus Artemisia; species Artemisia argyi. The sequence goes on from CM060696.1 coordinate 190,635,365, forward strand.
GTGTTTGTTTCAACTAAATATTTATCTATTAAATTTTCTAGAATAACAATTTCATGTGCAATATCAAGTTTATCATCTTTGGTTTTACATTTCTCTTGGTGAAACTTTAAAAGGCATTTCCAAATATCATTTCCCGTTTTACAAGGAAATAATCTTTCATAATCAACATTTGGTAGAGTTTTGGAAATAAGTAATTTAGCTTTAGTATTTTTATCAATTTTTATTTGAAGATTATTATATTGATTTTCAAAATCCATTTTGGTTAGTTTAAGATCACCAATTGAAATAATATGCCAAAGATCAAGATCTATTGATTTCACATAATTTTCAAATTTATTTTTCCATTCAAGAAAATGATCATTTTCAAATAATGGTGGTTGTTGCATAAATTCCCCTTCTAAATATTTTTCAAATTCCATAGATCGTTACAAGTTTTAAAATACAGTTTATTTTAAAAATCTTGCTAGACGTGGCTCTGGTACCAATTGTGGAAAACTAGAAGGGGGGGGGGGGGTTGAATAGTTTTACGTCTTTTTCGTTTTGCTTATTTTATAAAAGATAGTTTCTAAGATGAAACTTTCAAATCACTTTAATACATAAATATATACTAGTTAATTTATGATTTTGTATTAATACTACTTATGTATAATGTACAATTTCAAAACACTTAACTACAAAAGTATAAATACAAGATTTATTAAAGGTTTTATATATACAATGCTTATGTATAATGTTAAGAAAGAATATACAATTTCATATATTTTATGTAAGCATATATATGTGTAGTAGTGTATAGATATAATTATATGTACTAGGTTGGTTTTTGTAAGATTAGTTTTATGAATGGATTTTAGTTTGATCTTTATGTGAAATCAACATATGCACAATACTAACAATTATGACTATGTATGAAATGCAAGTAAGTAATAAATCAAAGAGTGAGAGATGGAAAGATCAAACCGAGACACAAAGGATTTATAGTGGTTCGGCTACAAGGACACCTTCCTTGCCCTACTCCACTCCCCGAGTCACCTACTCGAGAGTTTTCTTCACTAGATCAAAGACCTCCTTTATGGCGGAGAAAACCGTACACACCAATATACACACCAATATACACACCAATCTTCACACCAATCTACACACCAATCTTCACACCAATCTTCACACCAATCTACACACCAATCTACACACCAATCTACACACCAATCTTCACACCAATCTACTATTATCTTCACACCGATCTTCTACACACCAATCTTCTATACACCAATCTTCTATTCTCTTCACACCTTCAAAGTATTAATGTCTTGACACCTTCAAGTCACTAATATCTTTGCAACTTCAATGCACTAGTGTCTTGACACCTTCAAGCCACTAATGTCTTCACACCTTCAATGCACTAATGTCTTGACACCTTCAAGCCACTAATGTCTTCACAACTTCAATCTACAAATGTCTTCTAGTCTTCTCCACTAGAGATCCTTAATTTCTTCACTACAAGTTCCTATTGCTACAATCTCCTATCACCACTACTATCTAACCCTTCTTCTTCACTTCAAGTTACACTTCACACTTACAACAATTCTAGATTCTTCAACTAAATCTAGTTAACTAATATATACACCTTATTCACCAAAGTATGAAAGGTATACAAGAAAATGTAAACAAACAACTTAGATAGCAAGATGATACTAAGTTGTAATACTTCTAATAGAAGTATTCTTCTCTTTGCACTTGAAAGAATGAGGCTTTGGATCACTTGGAAACAAAGGCTTATGAAATGATATGATCAAAGGATTTTTAGGATTGAAATGGAGATCTAGAACAGAAAGTTTTTTTGTGCAAAAAGGTGGGTAAAAAATCCAGGTTTGAGGTGGTATTTATAGGCAAACGTTTCTGACAGAGGAGCGTGACCGGTCCCCTTAAAGCATGGCCGGCCCCCTTAAAATTAAGGGGGCCGCCCCTTATAATTAAGGGGGCCGCCCAACTGTAACGGCCAGAAACTTTGTCTTTTAGTGGGGAAAGTTTATTTGGTGAAAAACTAACTGATTTTGGTTAAATATTTGAAATCATATATTTAGTATGATTAAAATATTTTTCCTTATTACCAAAAGTGTTTTTCAAAAATATATAATAAGATTATATAATTAAATAAACTTTGTATTAGTTAATTAAATACCCCTTTGATCATACATTGCACTAAACACTTTGTTTATTCATACCTTAAGTGATTTGTTGGTGAAAGTGATTATTTATTACTAAATACATGTTTACGTCATGATCTTTGGTTTGATTAGTTTAAGTTTTGTGATTAGCAAAACATAGAGATATCGGAAGATATGAATAATGTTTTCAGTCAATTATTTATATCAACAGAGTGTTTGGCTTATGAAGGTTTTAGAACCTTGTATGTGTTAAACTATGTGATTTGTATTGTTTTTCACGTTCATGCTTTATTACGTTTGTCGGATTATGTTTGTATGAGCCTTTATGCATAATGACAATATTTGAGGTGTTTGTCAATTTTTATGCTTATGGTAAATTTCACTAAGTTTAGTAAATATTCGCGACCCCCCGGTCAAAGTCCTATAGTATGTGTGTTTACATGTCCAATTTTTGCATTGCCTAATCAGATATGCATTATCTTTTTGATTTTAGGAGTTTTCGAAAAATTTTAAAATCGTCTCGCGGGTCAAAATCGCGGACTGTATAGTTTTTCAGGTCTGGCGGATCTGGCGGCACCCTAAATTGGGTTCCGCCAGTGTAATTTCTGGGCAACCCAGAAATGGCCCAACGGACCAGAAGGAACCCAAAACAGGGTTCCGCCTGTGTATCGCGAGGGTTCCGCCAGTCACCTGCAGAAAATTTTTGTCATTTTTCTTAAGATCAAAACTTGTAAAGTGTCAAACCATTATCCTAACTGAGAAACATCTTCCATTAACTCCAATAACCATAGTAGGACAACTCTAACTCACTAAAACAATTAGGAAGTCACTTCCCTCCAAAAATTCAAATTCAAACATAACTAACCCAAGGAACCCTTTTAAAGGATCCTTCAAACCATTGAAACATTTTCAACCAAATCACATCCCATGATCACAAAGCATTGAGTGCATATGTTGGTCTTTCACTCCACCCTATTCCATTGGATTGACATCAAATGATGTGACATGTTCATGAAAATCATTTGAAACCTCAATCTTTGAATGGTAGAACATCAAATCCAAACACCCATTTTAACATCCTTTCCATCCTATAAATTTGAAAGTTTTGCAACAATTCAAATCACACCATCACCATCATAATTTCTTCTCTCAAAACATCAAAACCACACCTTTGAAATGACTAAATCCAACACCTCATCCGAGTCATCAAAATCCTTCTCAAAAACCACTAGGATTAGTGTTAAACCTTGTTGCTTCAACAAAACCGTCAAGTCAAGCTCATCATCTTCAAGTGATGCTTCACTTAACATTTCTTCACCTATCCAAGATTTCCTTAACCTCACAACCTCAACACCATCCTCAACACATTGCAATACCAATGTAATCACCATTCAAGATTGCTTAATCTTGCTACTCCAACACCCTCTCCAACACATTGAAACACCAACATAGCCACCATTCCTCCACCAACTGGACCTTCAAGTGATTCAACATCACCTTCTCAACAAGCTCAACCATAAAAAACTCCATCACCTCAATCACCAACACTTACACCAATGGAACATTTCCATACTCCACCAACATTACCACTACCCTATTTGGAAACATTAGAAGACCTCTCACCCAAATCATCAAGTCCACCATCCTTATCACTCTTTGACACCATTGCTCAAATGGAAACCCAACAACAACCTAGTGAGCAACTAGATGATGAACCCCATCAACCATCATTGGTAGAACGGTTGGCTTACCGTTATGCTAGACCATCAATTTTTCCAAATGATCAAGGTCATACACACTTACAATCATTTGTGTTTCACCCAATTTACAAAGACCTTCATGGAAATCCTTTCGGCGAACCAAGCTTCCGCCATTTTGTTCAAAACCAACAACCACAACAACAACAACCATCACCACAAGAACATTCCCAACAATTTGAATCTCTACTTTCTTCTTATAAGAAAATAGAAGCATCCATATGGGAAAAACCTCCAAACCTTAATGATGAGATTGAAACTCATTTAAACCACCTTCGTGCCTTCAAACGTATGGTTGACTCTCAAATCAACCATATTATGGTTTTGCAAACAACATTACACTCAACTAATGAAGGAAGCAAAAACACCTCTCAACCATCCACATTTGCTCCTTCAAGTTTAAACCATCCACCACCAACAAATCAAACCACTCTTCCACCAAACTTTCCCCACCATGATTGCTATCATTGTGAAAGAACCACTCACATTAGTTAAGGGTGTCGATGGGAAATTCGCGAGCTATCCGAAGAAATGAGGTTTATACTAAACCACATTTTGGATCGTCTTCAATCCTTGTCTCACACACCTCAACCTTAGAGTCTCCAAAATGAAACAAAATCGTTTCTTTTGGAAAATGCTTCCCATTTAAACCAACAAACCAAAACCGTGTCATCCTTTCAACCTTCAAAGCCCGCTACAACCTCCAACACACATTTTCATCCTTAAACAACCTTAGCCTTGTTTTTGGAAAATGTTTCTCATTATGGAAAATGATGATTTCCTTGTAGCATTTTATGTTCTTAGTTTATTTTTAGTTTTTCTTTATTTTAAGAAGTAGGAAGATGTCGTCCTAATTTCTTGTCTTTGACTTTTTAAGAGTCAAAATTTTACATGAAATGAATTTCATTCTACTACAAGGTTGACCATTTAGGTATAATGAGTAAACTATACCTTGCTATGGTAGCATACATATATCTTGTGTTTAAAAACTAACATTTCTTTTTGTAGGATCATTATACATGTCTTCCTTCCTTGATACTCCATTTAGGGGAGCGATATTCAAGGGGGAGCATGAGTGTCGCATTATTCCACTTCACAACTCTTAGTTGTGTTCTTGACATTAAATGACTTCATGACTTGTCTTGTGTGGCAACTAACATTTTGTTTTGTAGGGTTAAAATCCATGTCTCCTCTCTTGGCACTTCATTTAGGGGGAGTATCGTCCAAGGGGGAGCAAGTGCATACTTCCGCTTCGCTACTCTTCTTTTTGTTTCGACAAAAGGGGGTGAATTTTTATATAAACTTGTTTCAATTTTTTTTTTTTTTTTAATTTTATTATTATTTTTTTTTGCATATCACATCATCTTAGCAAAAACAAGTTTTATACTAACTTTATAAGACTTAACACTAAAAGTAGTGACTTACTTATAAATAAAGTTTATGTTTTGTCATCAACAAAAAGAGGGAGATTGTTAATACAAATATCGCCTAAAAACGTTATTTATATTTTACGATCTTTGCTAAGTTTTGTTAATGAAAAAGTATGAACTTTAGCTAAGAGTAAATCATCACTTTAAGTGTTTAAGTCTTGTTTAACTAAGGTTTACATTTCCTTTTAAACAAAACATTATTTTTATTTCTTAAATTAGAAAGTGTCTTGTCACATCGCATTTATTTCTTTAAATAGAAATATCACATCACATTTATGGTAAGTTTGTCATTATACATTTATGGAAAGAAAGTGTGTTTGACTAACCATATGTTTGCTTGTGCAAGTTTGTGTTTTACTAGTATTTATATGATGTGACCTTGTTTGGTTTGGAAGATTTATTGCAAAGCCAACTACAGCCCTGACGGAACCCTGGGGAACCCATCTGAGGGTTCTGCCGTATCCGCCAGACCTACAGAATGTTTTGCTATAAATACCAAACCATTTGTTAGTTTTGCGTCATCACTTTAGGACATATTTTCAAATACTCTTTCAACTAACTCAGTAACATTTTGACTTGTGTGATCCTCTTATGTAGCTAGGGACTTCACAAGATCATTCAAGAAGTTACAAGCTTCAACTCTAAAGTTGCAAGTCTTGTTAGCTTTGTCATGTATAAGCTTTGGTAGTTTATACTTCATTTGTATCATGTGTATAGAAGTGATCAGTTAGTATTTTAGGCCTCAAAATACATAGTGTGTCGGGAGTTGTTGTACCCTTGTAAAAGAACTAACGGGAGTGCTTGTACCCTTGGTAAAGAACTCGACATCTAGCTTAGTGTCGGTAAAAGTGTAAGCGACGTTGGGAGTGGTTGTGCCCGTGTAAAAGAACTCGACATCTAGCTTAGTGTCGGTAAAAGTGTAAGCGACGTTGTAAAGGTTTCTCCACTGGGAAAGGAGCTTGTTGATTAGTCCTTATAACTCTCGAGTTGGAAACTCGGGGCGTGGATGTAGGGCAAAAAAAAAAAAAAAAAAGTCCTTGTAGCCGAACCACGATAAACAATTGTGTTGTGGTTTGATCGTTTCTTTCTTTATCTTTGCTCATTACATATTGTCTTTAGTTAGAATTGCTAATCATACATAAAGCTTTTCAAAGAATTAAACAAGTAAAGTTTTGTTTTACATCTCTAAACAAACGTTAAACTTTTCAAAGAACTAAACAAGTGAAGATTAGGATTGTTAATTACATGTAAAGCTTTTCAATGAATTGAACATATAAAGTTGTATCTATATCTTTGAACAAACGTAAAGTTTTTAAAGATAATCAAGTTAAAAAGTGGTAAACTATTCAACCCCCCCCCTTCTAGTTTTCCACAAACAGTACCAGATGAACATTGGTCGATGAACACTAACTATAGTGAACATTACTTTTGATGAACAGTGCTATGGTGAACAGTACCTCCGATGAATTGTAACTTTTTTTTGAACCCTAATTTAAAACCCTCTCAATAAGAGCTCTCAATGAAAGCACCAATTGAGACGACCTACTCGTACTGATAGTTGCACCACTTATAGCATGTGCGGGCTCCATAAGAAAAGATAAGAAAAACCAGAATATTATTAACCTCAAACTTAATAATTTCATTCATATGATGAGCTTAAATACTCGAAACAAGATAATCCTAAACAAAGACAAACACTTATCCTAATATGACTTGAACACGACTCAACACATATCCTAAAGAAATACTTCAACACTTATCCTAAACAAAAAGATAATCATGATGCTTATCCTAAACAAAAACTAATGCATCGATGTAATTGTTATCCTATTGGCTCGTTCCATCCCCTGAATCGGTGATGCATAACATTCCCCTTTCCTTCAAAAATTACCTCGTCCTCAAGGTTATAATTTGAATTGACAGTTTCCACTGTTTTCTCTTCATTCATGGCCGTCACGTGCCCGAGGTCGTTAACCTCATCTGAAATTAATAACAGGAATTGACCAGAACACTTATGACCTCTCATCCACTTGTTATCACAATTGAAACATAGCCCTTTGTTCAGGCGTTCCTGACGTTCAGCGGGTGAAATCCACTTGACAGCAAGTGGTTTAGTGTTAGTGTTGGTTGGCGTTGGAAGTAATGGTGGTTCTGATTAAGTAACAGGGACCTGATTAACCACATGGTGGTTTTGAACGTGGCTGGTGGTAGTGTTGCCTGATGTTGCAATGGCGGTTGACAACCAGTGATCCTCAAAACGGGCTTCTGTTATGCGGGCCAAGGAGTTCGCCTAAAGTAGTGGGTTTGGACACTAACAACTCCCGCTGTAAAGTTGGTTTTAGTCCAGAGATGTAAAAGGAGATTAGCAAACCTTCCGAAACATCAGTAACTTTGTTCATGAGTTTCTCAAATTCACTCTGGTAGTGATCCACCGTAGTTGTTTGCAAGAATTTGGATAAAGCGCCTTGGGGGACCTCATATTTAGACGGCCCAAACCGATTGCGTACACTTTCCAGAAAACCATCCCAACTTGTGACTAACTTGTTGCGTGTCATCCAACGATACCATTCCGCGGCATCACCTTCAAGGTTAAACCCAATAATGCGCAACCGGTGTTCTGGTGTCGTCTCGAGTAAGGAAAAATATTCATTAATGGCAAAGATCCAGCTGTCCGGATCAGTCACATTAAACTTTGGAACATTAAGTCACATTGAGCGAGGGATACCATGATCACTTGCCCCTGCCCCATGACGTGTCAATGCCAATGCCTTGACTGCTTGCAATTCCTGATTTAATGCAGCAATCTGACTTGTGAACATGTCAGACTGCTCCTTCAAGAGCAATCGTATGGCTTGCTCGTTCATTGTCTCTCAATGAAAGCACTAATTGATACGACCGGATTAGGGGTTGTATCTGGAAAGAGCACCACTTAAAGCGGGCGCGAGATCCTTAAAAATATTAGAGAAGAAAACCAGAGATATTTTTATTAGACAAATCATACCTTTCATTAATGAATGACGAGGTATATAAATACCGAATAAACCCTAACTTGTATCACAAGTCGATACAAGATAAACTCACAAAATAAAAGATATTTCCTAGATAATGACTCACATGACTCTTTCCTAATATGACTTGAATATGAATAAAAAAAGATAGTTATCCAAAGGCGTATCAATTAACTACAGATTTTTTGTTTTGACTAAAGTTTTTCTGTTTTTTAATAACATAAATAAATTAGTTTTTGCATTTGTTAGCCTTAAAAGTAATGTTATATTTGGGAATAGCATCTCTTTCTATGTACAAGGACTAGTTTAGTCAATAGTGCTAAGTTAGGCTTGTATTCTAGTATAAATACCCCTCCTTGTCCCAACTAGGAGGGTGGATGTCTCATTTGTATTTCAAGGTGTGTGTGGTTTCCTTCTTTCTCTCTCTAGAAAACACACACACCTTCCCCATTCTTTCATTCTAACAATATCATGTCTATTCTTTATTTCGAGCATCCCCGACCTCCTGAAGGTGTTTCTTGATCATAACAAGTGGTATCAGAGCTAACCGGGGGCGAATCGTGGTGTTTTTGGGTAAAAAAATCGAATCTGGTACTGTTCATCGGCGTGTTATCGAGTTTGGATTTGATTTTTATCGAGTTAAGAAATTTCTTATCGAGTTAAGATAATTTTTGCGAGTTAGGATTGTTGGCGAGTTAGAATTTTAGCCATTTTACCGAGTTAAGATTTTTGGCTAGTTAGCCATTTTTAGCAAGTTAGCTAAACACCTTATCGTTTACCGAGTAAGGTTCTTTGTGACTAATACCTAAGGGAAACTCTGCCCAAATTTATTCACATTACCGAGTTAAGGATTCATCAAGTCTTATCGAGTTAAGTTGTTGGTTTACCGAGTTAGAGACTTTCTTTGTTTTATCGAGTTAAAGAGTTGGTTTGCTTTATCGAGTTAAGTTCAAGAAGTTTTACCGAGTTACGATTTTATTCCAACTTTACCGAGTTAGCAGCCAAACTTATCGAGTTTGATCCTCAAGAGATTTACCGAGTTAATCATAATCAGGAAATGTTTACCGAGTTACAAGCTTTATCGAGTTACAAGAATTTTTCTGAGTTACAAAGGTTACCGAGTTAGGGAGATTATCGAGTATGCCAAGGTTACCGAGTTAGGAATTTTTACCGAGTTAGGATGATGTTATCGAGTTAGCAAAAAAAAAAAAGTTTTTTGAAAATTTGAGTAAAATTCTCAAGTTCGTCATATCGGGTTATCTTCATATGGGGTTACTACAGAGAGTCGTTGTTGATTCAGAGGTTGATAAAGAGTAAGACAATTTCAAATGGTATTGTTAGTAGATTGGGTTATCGACATCTTCTCACGGGCTGATATGATTTATGATAGAGTGCTTCCAGTTAATGAGTCACGTACACATTATTATGATGATTCCGATAAATCGTAACCATCAGGGGAGAGAAATGTGTACATCGAGGACGCATAACAAGTTCACGTGATCGGGCTTAATGATTTATGAAATGATTTTTGTCAGAGATTGGTTGATTCTATATCCTTATCCTCTCAACTTTTTCTACGTACTTCTACCTTATCCACCTTCACCAATTTCGGGCAACAAATTCAAGATGATCAGTGTTTCAACTTGTTACTTTGGTGTTATCATTTCATGTGTACGTTATGGGCTGGTTTGGTATATGCAAGATAACTGGAATGCATTTGGTGAGATGAAGATGTTGATATTCTTTTCCCCCGAATGGACAATCTTGAAGAAGGTCGAGTCTACAGTTTGTTCTACATTTTCCGCTGCGTGTTTAAAGACTAAAGACGGTTTGCATTTAAGTATCAAAAGACTTCTTCAGTTTCAGGGCATTCATCAGAAAGGTTGTCAGTTTGGGGGAGAGCACTAATTAGGGGAGAGTGTCAAGCCAGATTTAATCCCTAATTAGATTTGCTCACATTGTTCTTCTGCAAGTAAAGAGATGGCAGCTGAGAAGATTCAGGAAGCTGAATGAATCAATAAAGTTTGAAGACCACTCTCGGAGCTGCTGCGCTTATGTTTTGTATTTAATCTTACTTGTAGGGAACGTTGTAAGTTATTCCCATATAACATCACTTTGGGGAGAGATTGTTAGCCTTAAAAGTAATGTTATATTCGGGAATAACATCTCTTTCTATGTACAAGGACTAGTTTAGTCAATAGTGCTAAGTTAGGCTTGTATTCTAGTATAAATACCCCTCCTAGTCCCATCTAGGAGGGTGGATGTCTCATTTGTATTTCAAGGTGTGTGTGGTTTCCTTCTTTCTCTCTCTAGAAAACACACACACCTTCCCCATTCTTTCATTCTAATAATATCATGTCTATTCTTTATTTCGAGCATCCCCGACCTCCTGAAGGTGTTTCTTGATCATAACAGCATTAGTTGATTTAACATAAAGCAATTGAAGGTAAACGGGCAACAAGCTGTGCCGCCAGCTCTTTTACATGCATTTTCATTGTTATAATTTTCATCAAGTATTACATAACACAAATAAAATAATTTAAGGTCTATGTTGAAAAAAAAATACTTTAAAAGTCAATAGTGGACGTTTATTTAAAGACATGGGAAATAGTAAAAGAAATAGAGAAAAATCCAAAATACATCTATGTGGTTAGGCCTTTGCTTGCTTTACATCCTCGTACTTTTGTTTGGCACAAAATCATACCTCCGTTAGTAAAGTTGGCACAAAACCATCACTCCGTTAGTAATATCAGTCAATAAGGACTAACAATGCAAATTATTTTCTGTTATCTCCTAACAAGAGTTAAAATATTTGCATTGTTAGTCCTCATTGATTTAAAATATTTGCATCGTTAGTCCTCATTGACTATATAGTTAAAATATTTGCATCGTTAGTCCTTATTGAGTTAAAATATTTTCATCGTTAGTCCTCATTGACTATAGAGTTAAAATATTTGCATCGTTAGTCCTCACCGAGTTAAAATATTTGCATTGTTAGTCCTCATTGATTATTCATACGTTTTTATCTTTTTTCATATGTTTTTCTTACGTTTTTGTCCATTTTTATCCGTTTTTGTCTGTTTTATACGATTTCATCCATTTTTCTCATGTTTTTATCCATTTCTTTTGTTTTTCTCACGTTTTCATACACTTTTAATCGTTTTCATCTATTCTTTTACGTTTTCGTCCATTTTTCTTATGTTTTTATCTGTTTTCATCCATTTTTATACATACATTATGTATGAAAGCGGATTAAAATTATGAAAATTGAAAATAGATAAAAACATATGAAAACTTGACATTTGACAAAAATGTTTATGTCTAGATTTTAAATCACGATTTTGACCCCTTTCAGGTCCGAATCATCAAAAGTGTAAAACAAGAAAATTGTCCGGAATAAAGTGCACATCAAGGCTAGCGAGATTTTAACCTGAAATTGCAAAACAATGGCTATTTACTATCAAAACTTAAGTGGTTTTCAACCAAATTCATAACTTATACATTTATAAACTCTTGTAAATCTTATAAGTTTGATGATTTACACAAGTTATAACATATAAGATTTACAAGAGTTTATAAGTTTATAAGTTATGAGTTTGGTCGAAAACCGCTTAAGCTTTGGTAGTAAATAGCCATTGTTTTGCAATTTCAGGTTAAAATCTCGAGAGTTTTGATGTAAAACATCATTCTGGACAACTTTTGTGTTTTACATTTTTGATGATTCGGAAAAAAGGGGATCAAAATCGTGATTTAAAATCGTTACACAAACATTTTGTTTTATCAAATTTCAAGTTTTCGTACGTTTTGATCCATTTTCATATATTTTTATCTGTTTTCATACATATTTACCTCCGTCACAAAATATAAGTCTAGTTTGACTTTATGAATCCAATTTTGACCTAAAATATTTTTATTTGTATATACTAGTAATACTTAATGAAAATTATATCAATAAAAAATATATTTAAAACCCAATTCATTTATATAATTTGCATCAAGTATTGTATAATACAAATAAAAATATTTAATGTCAAAGTTTGATTCAAAAAGTAAAACAGGACTTATATTTTGGGACGGAGGGAGTATATGTATAAAAATGGATTAAAACGGATAAAAACATAAGAAAAACGGACGAAAAATAGAATAATAGACGAAAACGAATAAAAGTGTATGAACACGGATAGAAAAAATATGAGAACGTGAGAAAACGGAAGAAACAGATAAAAACATGAGAAAATGGATGAAAACATATAAAAGTGTACGAAAACTGATAAAAACGTATGAAAACATGAGAAAAATGGACAAAAAAAAAGATAAAAACGTAAGAATAGTCAATGAGGACTAACGAGGCAAATATATTTTTATCAAATATCAAGTTTTCATACGTTTTTATCTATTTTCATATATTTTTATATGTTTTCATACATATTACTACCTCCGTCATACAATATAAGTCTAGTTTGACTTTATGAATCTAATTTTTGACCTTAAATATTTTTATTTTTATTATATAATACTTATTGAAAATTATATCAATAAAAAATACATTTAAAACCCAATTCATTTATATAATTTGCATCAAGTTTTGTATAATACAAATAAAAATATTTGAGTCAAATTTGATTCAAAAAGTCAAACAGGACTTATATTTTGGGACGGAGGGAGTATATGTATATAAATAGATGAAAATGGATGAAAACATAAGAAAAACGGACGTAAAAGTAGAATAATAGACGAAAATAAATAAAAGTGTATGAACACGGATAAAAAAAATATGAAAACGTGAGAAAACGGAAGAAACGAATAAAAACATAAGAAAAATGGATGAAAACGTATAAAAACTGATAAAACCGTATGAAAACATGATAAAAACAGACGAAGACGGATAAAAACGTAAGAAAAATGGACGAAAAAAAGATAAAAACGTAAGAATAGTGAATGAGGACTAACGATGCAAATATTTTAACTTAATGAGGACTAACGCTGAAATATTTTAACTCTATAGTCAATTAGGACTAACGATGCAAATATATTAACTCAATGAGGACTAACCACGCAAATATTTTAACTCTTGTTATGAGATAATGGAAAATAATTTGCATTGTTAGTCCTCATTGACTGATATTACTAACAGATAGATAGTTTTGTGCCAACTTTATTAACAGATGGATGATTTTGTGTCAAAAAAAAAGCATGCGGATGTAAAGCGAGCAAAGGCCAAACCACATGGATGTATTTTGGATTTTTCTCAAAGAAATATAATAATCTTCATAGATAAAAACAAAACAAAACTTGTTATTGATCAATGTAGTATATGAATATGAACGTTTTTAATAATGCATAATGACGGGATTTATAACAACAAATAGTTATAGTTGAGATATTTGTGGTTAAGTACTGTGTTGTGTAACGTTTAACAATTGACGTTGAAAAATCTTCATTAATATCTGAGATGACATCAACATACCAATTTATCAAATTGGGATCGAAATGTAAATTGAGAAAGAGAGCGGGATTGATATGAATTTGTAATAAAAAAATAAAATAAATGATAAAGATTGGGTAATTTTAAAAACATTACAAGTCATCATTTGTGGCAAGATATATGGGTATGATAATAATTCAACATTTCTTATTTTGTGAGGTTTTAAGTAAAAACATTTTCTCTTTACATATACTCTTTTTTGTTGATCTCAGTTGAGCAAACGATCTTGATAGAAGTTGACTTAGCTTATAACTTAAACAATAACGTGGAATATTAAATTTTAACTTAAGAAGAACAATGTAAACTATCAACACTTCAATATATTATTCATATACGAGCACTCAACAATGATAGGGTTTACAATGTTGAAGTGAATCGACTTAACAGTTAATACGTACATAATTCTAACCCTAGGACCTCCTTTTATAGACTAAGGAGTCTTGTACAAGATAACTATCTTCTATTCAAATAAGATATACACAATATCTATTCCATAATTATCTAAACGCGTATACATTATTATCACATAAGCAGTAGAATACAACTGACAGCAGTAGCATAACTTTGTAGTCCAACAGTAGTATTCCTAGCAGTACCATTCAGCAGTATGATGATCATCAATAGGATCTTCAACACTTAGAATATTTCTGTCATCCTTGGTAGCAGCATCTCAAAACCCAACAATCCTCCCCTAAACTTAAAATTTACTTCTAAATTATTAAGTTTCTTCAAAGCTTGAACTAACACCAGGAGGATGCTTCCAAACACACTACTTTTTCTTAGATGACTGTTGACCAAATATCTTCTTATATTTTGACAACAAATTAAAAGCTTGATCATTAGTACCATAATTCTTTTGTAGTTGAAGCAGTTTAGTACCTCTCACCATCTGATGAACAATCTCTAAGTGAGATGCCAATGGATAATCCTTTTCAACCAGCATATATAGAGTGTGTGGCCCAAGGTTCAAAGTATGAACTCCAGAACTTTGGAAAAGCATCCATCTTCTTACTTTGCATCCTTTATCTCTGTCCACTCTGAATCCTCCTTAGAAGCATCAAACATAAGTTTCAGAGATCTCCACATAACATTGTCAGCCATAGCTTGAGGATCATCATATGTTGATACATTAAACTTTGTAGCACCAAATTTTTCTTTAAACAACCTCCACAATGCACAAATATCCTCTCTATCAAAATAGTACAACATCTGTTGAAACCTAAGAAACCTGTAAGTCTTCCCATCAGATCTCTTGACATCATGAAATGTTCCAATAGTGCTTTCATATTCTGAAGAGACTTGGATAATGGGATATCTGATTCCCACTGGTTCAGCATAAACTACCTACAGTTCATCCCTCTTGGCAATCATGTTAAGAACCTGCATTTGTTGCTTTAAATGCTCAGGAGGAATATGTTCATCATCATCCTCATACTCATCATTCTTAACTTCTTCAGAATCAGAGCTGCTCTGTACTGCTACACTTTGCTTTTTCCTAGCAAAGGTCTTTCTCCTCATACTTTTTCTTTTTGTACCCCTGCTAGAAGAGATCTTTTCTTCCTTAACCTCTTCAACTGCTTTTGCTTCTTTAGGCTCTTCAACAATCTTAGCCTCTTTCACTGCTTCTTGCTCTGCTTCAATTACTTTCTCAGGTTCCATCTTTTTATTTATATCAGCAATATGTTCTTCATCTTCTTTTGATCCAATAGCTATGAAGGTATTCATCTCTCTCTTAGCTTGTTGATACAATTTGAAGACTTCTTCATCAGTCTTGTTCTTCAATTGCACCAGCTTCCAACCCTTCATATTTTTAAGATATTGCTCATAATCTTTTATCTGTTGTAGTGGAGTTGGACCTCTGAGAATTTTCCTTTTCTTTCTAGCAACATCAACTTCTTTCTTCTTCTTTTCTGTGAACTCTCTCAGCCAAATACCCACAGCAAACTCAGGCATTTCTTGTTCTTCTATTTTGACTAGCTTTGAGAGTTCAACTTCTGCACTCATTCTTATTCTCTCAGCTTTCCATTCTTTATACTTCTTCTTATCATCAGCTTCCTTTTCAGCCCTTTTCCTTTATTGCTCAAGCGGTTGTTGCTCAATCAAGTATTCATCTTCTTGAGCCTTATTTGCAACAGCAGTATCATGTTCTATCTACTTCTCTTTAGGCCAATGTTCAAAAGGAATCCGTGTAAGATCCACTTCTTCATCATCTGAATCAAGCTCAGGTTCTTTAACAACCTTGCCTTTTCCCTTGTCAGCATATGAAGAAGATGAGATTGTCTTTCTCTTTTAAGCAGTAGGTTCTCTTATCACTTCTCCCTTCACAGGTTTTGGTATTTTAGGAGGTTTGATTGATTGTGATTGTTGTGGTTGTGGTTGAGTTGGTTGTGATGATGTAGGTTTCTTCTGGCTTAGTAGTATCATAGCTTTAGCAGCAGAATCAATATTTTTGCCAGCAGCAGAGTCCACTTTGGTAGTAGCAGCAGAACTCTATGCAGCAGCATCATTTTTTCCACTAGCAGCAGCATTCACTTCAGTAGTAGAATCCTTCACTACTTCACTCAGACTTCTAAGAGCACTACCCATTTCTCCTGTTGCCTTTACTAGTTGTTCAGGCTCCAAGGTTTTGAGTTGTTCTGCCACTTTCTCTTGAGTCTTTGCCAATTCTTCCAAAATCGCTTCATGCCCAGCTCTATCAGCAACCACAAACTCTTGAGCATTATCCCCACTATCAACCTCCATATTATTTCCCATTGCCTCCCCTGAAACCACACCTATGTCTAACCAAGTACCATCGAACCTAGCAGCATCATTATTATTCAATTCATTAGCCTCCCCTGAACCCGCTATTTCATTCATCCCCTATTTGGAAGCATCTTCTTCCAAATGAATAGAATGTTCAGGAGAACTAACCACCTGATATATTCCCACCTTCTTTAATCTTGTGAAGGTTGAAGATCTTGATTTCTTTTTATCTGTCAAAGCCTTCACCTACTGCTGCAACTTTGTAATCTCCTTTGCTTGTGCAGCTGATAGAGTTTGAAGATCAAGAACTTTACCCTCCAAAGTTTGACACTGGGTTCCCAAAGTGGTACATTTAGCCATCAATTGCTTTAAAAGTTTCATATTATCGTCATCACTTCGGGATGTGTAACCTTCCCTGAGAGGTGAATCACTGGCATTGTCATTTTGTACATTGAGATTATCCATCAATTCATTGGTCCCTTCACTGTCCTCATCACTTTGACCTGTTTAACCTGGTCCAAGACGTTAATCTTGGGACATAAACTCAGTATCCAACCTAGTTGGATCATTTAAGCCCCGTATATTTTCCATTTGGCTAGGGTTACCTTCACCTGTCTCAAGTTCATGTGAACCTTCAACATTAGAAGTTGCCTTGGTTGGGGTTTTAGTTATGTTACCACTGCCCTGCTCTGCTTCTAAGCTAGTAGCAGTAGTGGCAGCCCCTTCCAAATTACCACCTACATCACCTGTGGCACCCCCATCTGCAAGTCCCATACTAGTACTAGCTTCGGGAAGCTGAGTACCCTTTTTGATAGTCCTACGGGTATAGGTATGAGTGAGGTGAGATGATGTAGCCTGAAAATTGGGTGTGTGATGAGAATCAGTTTGAGTGCCTGATTCTTCACCCATGTTTTGAACAACTTCTAGCATAAATTTAGAAAGAGGTGTTACTGTGCCAGAAAAGTTGATTCCATCCTTTTTCAAGTAAACAAACATTTTTGCTTTTAGCTCTGGTGGTTCATAGAGTCCTCTATGATGTCTGTCATTTAAAATATGTTTTTCCACAAAAAGTTGCACAAATCTTGGGTAAAGATAGTGCTCAGACTCCACACCAGAAACTAAACCATTTAGAAGCATTTTAGAAAAATTGAATGACTTCCCTCTTGCAAGACAAGGCATAGCAATTGCAGTATTTGAACTAAATTCTTGCCATCCTGTGGTTTTTGGGCTTAAGCAGTGATTTAAAATATGCATCAAAAACTTCCATTGGGGTGAAAGGAGTGCTTTTTGAAATTTTAAATTTGTGTGCCTCCCTTCATAAACCAACCTGTTAAGCCTCTTAAAAATTTTGTCATTTGGTAGAGTCTCAACACCTCCATCATCATTTAAGAGAAGAGTCTCTCTAATGAATGACTCAGTAATGAGAACATTTTGACCATCTACCTTGGCCGTAATCTGTTTTTCACCATTAACTGTTTCGACTTTAGCAGTAAGCCAAAACTGCTTAATGATTGAAAGAAATATAATAGGCTTCATAGTTAATGCATACCTTAATGAAGTAGCATTAAGAAAATCAATGATTTATGTGAATCCCATAGCCTCCTTTGATTTTACCAAATATGCAACCATATTGTGACTTGTAGAGAATGTGCGACCCGCCATTGTTAATTAGGGTTTGTGAAATTGGGGATTTTGAATTTTGAGGAGAATAAGGCAATTAGGGTTCGTTAGAGAGTGATTTGTGGGAGCGTGAAACTGAATTGGAGATCCAATTCAAGTTTTAAACTCGTTGGTGAATAAGTTGCAAATCAGTCCCTGTACTTAAGAAAGTAGCAGTATCACCCAGGAGTAGAACCCAACAGTAGGAACTTTTGACTAGCAGTAGGATAAGATGTGTTGACCACAATTAATTCTTAGTCAAAAAGTCAAAAGTCAAAGATCTCCGTCATTAACTCCAAATCACCAACCGAAATTAACTCTCCTTGGAGTCAAAAGTATCCATAAAAAGAGGATCTAATCAAATCACATATGACAAATAATCCCTAAACCCTAAGCGATCATCCAAGCCCACCATGAACTCCAAACAAGAAATTATTGAAGTTTCATCCGATTCTTCCTTTGAATCCACTGGATTGAATGATATTCCACCACCACGAACTTTCAAACCAATACCAGGGTATAGAACAAAAGAACAAGCTCGAAAGAAGAAGCATGATGTAGATGCTTCTAACAAGCTTCCAACTCCTCTACCACATGTCTCTGATTCATCCTCTTTTGAGTAAAAGTCAAACCCAAGCTTTGTATCAAGTTACCATTCTGAGGAGGATCAACCTGAGATTCAAGGTCCTTCAAGAGGGAAACGCGTAATGACCTCCAAGGAAACAAGCTCTGCCCCAGTGCAAACTCAGCCATCTTTAAGTCCACCCAAACAAATATTGGGACTTCCCAATCAGCATGTGTGGAACTCAATCAATGAGAGGGGAATCAACAAGGTTATGCATGACTTCAAAGGGAAAGGAAAGAGGAGCATGGAGTAGTAGTGTAGGACTATGTTGAAGCAATAAGGCTTTTGTAATTTTCAGAACTTGTCTTGTAATTTTCATCCATGACTAAAGGCTCTGTTTTATAAATAAAATGCCTGCTCCTTGGTCTTTATTTAAAAATAGCTTGTGCAAACAGCAAGACCTTCATAAGCATTAACTTATCCTGCAAAAGCTTAGTCCAACAACACGAAAACACAAAGCATACATATCCACAATATGCACAATTACTAGTTATACTCGACAGTAGGATAACATTCAGCAGTAGAGTGAAGTATAATTAGCATAACCAGCAATAGAAACAACTTTTGAAAATCAATAACAGCACAGATACTACACATAACTTTACAAAAACACAAAGAGATAAGTTTTTCAAAGATTGATTATTCCAATACTTGCAAGTAAAAATTGAAATCTCCCCACATCAAAATGTTTTGTGAGTAGTCAGCAACATTATTGTCAGTATGGATTTTAACAATTTTAATAAGCTTCTTTTCATAGAAATCTCTTATAAAATGTTGTCTTATCTCAATTTGATTTGCTTTAGAATGAAAGACAGCATTTTTAATGATGTATAGTGTGCTGTTAATATCAATATGAATTTTGGTGTTCATGAAATTATACCCATAGTCCAGCAATTGATTTTGTATCCAAAGCACTTGACCACAGCAACTTGAAGCAGGCACATACTCAGCTTCAGTTGTAGAATTTGCCACCACAGTTTGTTTCTTACATTGCCATGACGCCAACCTGCTTCCAAGAAATTGACAACCTCCTGTTATGGATTTCCTATCCAAGCTAGCCCCAGCATAGTCACTATCTGAATATGCTTCCAAATCAAAAGGTGAATCCTTAGGATACCAAAGGCCTAAATTTGGTTGATGCCTCAAATACCTAAAAATCCTTTTTACTGCATTAAGATGTGATTCTTTGGGATTCACTTGGTATCTTGCATAGGCACATACATCAAACATAATATCTGGCCTTAAAGCTGTAAGATACATCAATGAATCAATCATTGACCTGTACAAATGTACATCCACTTCTTTACCATGTTCATCTTTAAGCAATGGTTTGTTGTTCTCCATGGTTTTCTTAGCAGGCTTTGCATCTTCAAATCCAAACTTATTTAAAATATCATTAACATACTTATCTTGACTGATAAATATGCCATCTTCCTTTTGTCTAACCTGTAAGCCTAAGAAGAATGTGAGTTCTCCCATAGAACTCATGTCAAACTTTTCTTCATTAGTTTCTCAAACTCAACACATAAACTTTTGTTTGCAGAGCCAAAGATGATATCATCAACATAAATTTGCACTAATAAGATATCATCCTTGATCTTCTTAATAAACAAAGTTTTGTCAATCTTGCCTCTACTAAAACCATTCTTTGTTAGGTAAGTTGACAATGTAGCATACCAAGCTCTTGGAGCTTGATGCAAACCATAGAGTGCCTTGTTCACCTTGTACACTTTATCAGGAAAGTCAGGGTCTTTAAAACCAAGTGGTTGACTCACGTAGACTTCCTCTTCAATTGTTCCATAAAGGAAAGCATGCACTCTTAACATCCATTTGATACACCACAAAATCTTTATATGAAGCATAAGCCAAAAATAATCTGATGGCTTCTATTCTTTCCACTGGAGCAAACACTTCATCATAATCAATTCCTTCCTGTTGTGTGTACCCTCGTGCAACTAATCTTGCCTTTTTTCTGATGATAATGCCTTTTTCATTTCTTTTGCATCTAAAACCCCATTTAGTTCCAATAACCCTTTGTCCATTTGGCAAATCAACCAAAGTCTATACTTCTTGTAGTCTAAATTGTAGAAGCTCATCCTGCATTGCTTCCACCCAGCTTGGATCTTGTAATGCTTTATAAGCATTCTTGGGTTCTACTTGAGATAGAAAACAGGCAAACAAACAATTTTGAAGATCTTTGTGACTGTTTCTTTAATGAAGAGATCTTGCAAAGAAACCTTGATGAACTTGATCTTTCTGCTCTTTTGTCATCCTTCTTGTCTGAATAGATGATGATGGATCACCAAGAATTTGATCTTTTGGGTGATTCCTATGAACTCTTGTAGTAGTTGTAGGACTAACAGGAATATTGAGTTCCATGTTGTTGATATCAGCCTCTGCTCCAAAAAAATTACCATCAAGAGCCTCATCATTAGTATCATAATAAATATTTCCCAAAGGAGGCATGTTTGGATCATCAGGGTAGGGTGGATCAGCAAAATATCTACCCTATGTGTCAATAGAAGAAGACTTTGGTGAAGAAGTAGGAACTTCTGGTATAGCAGTAGAATCTTCTGATGCAGTAGTTGTCTGTTTTGGCCAAGCAGTAGAGTCTTCTGGTGCAGCAGTAGAATCAGAGGTTCTGCTGCTAGTGAACATACTGCCATCATCATTAATAAAAGATTCTTTATTTTGCACTTTTTCAACAACTTTTGGTTATTCATTAGCCACCTTTTCAGCATCAACAGGTATCTCAGCATCTTCTTCACCTCCTTTGGGCACATTATGAGCAACATCATACCCTTGTGAACTTTGAACCTTGTGAATGGGAATAATGGTTGGACCAATCTTCAACTTTTCAATCAAAACAAATTCTTCTTGAGGTGTGGACACTTTAGCATTGGTAACTGCAGAATCATTTGCTTTTGCACCTGCAAGATTGTTAGTGTCTGCACCTGCAAGCTGCAATAACTGGCTCATAATTCATAGTTTTGGTTAGCATATCAATATTAAAGAGCCATTCTAGTCCTTTTCCTGCACCATTAGATGAATTCTCACTAAACTTAATGTGCAAATTCTCCTCAACATGTTTGGTTCTCTTATTGTAAACTCTAAAAGCTCTACTGTTTATAGAGTAACTAACAAAATATCCTTCATCAGCTTTCTCATCAAACTTGCCTAGCTAGTCCTTGGTATTCAAGATAGTAACAGGACACCCAAATGGTTTAAAGAAATCAATCATAGGTTTCCTACCATGAAATAACTTATAAGGGGTCTTGTTGTGAGGCTTAACTACCTTACTCCTATTTTGTACAAAGCATGCAGTATTCAATGCTTCAGCCCAAAAAGGTATAGGTAACTTAGAATCAGACAACATTGTTCTTGCAGCCTCAATCAATGTCCTATTTCTCCTCTCAGCTACACCATTTTGTTGAGGAGTTCTAGCAACACTATACTGTATGAATTCCTTAAGAATCTCTGGAGTTTCATCCTTAGAAGCTAGAAAGAATACCCAAGTAAACCTACTAAATTCATCTGTGACAACAAGGCAATAAGATTTCTCATTCAAACTATTCACAAAAACAGGCCCAAATAAGTCCATATGAAGCAAATGTAAAGGCTGAGTAATTATGTTCACTGTTTTGGACTTAAAAGAAACTCTGTGTTGTTTACCATTTTGATAGGCAACACATGTTTCACAGTTTTAAAAAACTTTTGTAGGTAAACCTCTAACAAGGTTCCTTTTTACCAATTTATTCACTGTCTTGAAATTCAGATGTCCAAGCCTTCTATGCCATAATTTGGACTCATCAAGAGTGGCCTTTGCAATCAGACAAGTCAAAGCTCTTTTGGGAACTATGTTCTTTATATGGTCACTGTATATATTTTTAGTTCTAGGGACTCTCAATAGCACAAACTTATCATTTGGCAACTGAAAATTAGGAGAGAGGATCATACATTCAATGTCTGTAAAGAGAACAAAGTTCCTCTTGTCACACATTTGTGAGACAGTAAAGAGGTTAAACTTAAGTCCTTGTACAAGGCACACTTTCTCAAAGTCCAAATTCCCTGTTCTTAATGTACCTCTGCCAATGATCTTTCCACCTTTATGATCATTCCCAAAAGCAACATATCCACCTTCAAAAGTTTCAAAATCTTCAAGTTGGGACATGTCACCTGTCATATGTCCAGAGCATCTACTATCAACAATAACTATATTTTTAGTTCTCCTTGTAGATTTCCTTACACATGAAAGTAGAGAAATTAGTTTCTCACGGGGACCCAAGCCATTACTGACTTTGATCTGCCTTGTGCAGCAACATAGTCAGATTTCTTTAAACCTATTGATGCACTGCTGTTTTTGGAAACATGATTTGAAACATTTGATTTAGGTTTCCAACTCCAGCAAGCTGAGGCCTTAACAACATAAAAATGATTTCCAACAACTGTATATGTTATAACTTTTGGTCCAGAAGCAGAAACATTTGTGCTAGCAGCAAAATGCATTTTATTACTAGCAGTAGAACCAGTTGTTGTACTTTGAAAAGCCTCTTTTGTTTTAGCAGCAAAAATTGATCTAGTTGCACCAGATCTCATTAACACTGCCCTTGGAACCATGTTTCTTTTTGGATGGGGGTGAGTATTTTTTGAAAAATATTTATGGTTTACCCTTGAATATTGGTTCAAAACTGGTTTTTGGTGGTTACCATAGTTGTTTATCAAATGCTCAAAACTACCACACTTATAAAAGCCTTATTTCTTAATTGAAACTCATTACCTAATTTGTTTGACACTAGGTTATTAAAGTTTCTCTGATTTCCCCTAGGCTTATTGTAAAACTTTCTCATCTGTTCTCTAGGTATCTTATTATAATCTACCATTTTCCTAGAGATATTCTTTCCCAATGTTGCAAAAATCGTGAATCGGTCCCAAGGCAGTCGGGGGCCGAGTTGCGATTTTTGGCCGATTAATCGGCCGATTTTCTTGACTCGGCCGATTAATCGGCCGCCTCTGCCGATTTTTGCAACATTGTTCTTTCCCAACTCCGGTCTCACAAACTTAACCTGATCAATTTTAGGTTCAACTGTTACAGGAATTTCTTCCTTTTTAACAATTTTTGTTGTTTAAACCTGTTCCTCATCACTAACAGACTCCAAATCTTCAATAATAGCAGCATCAGAAAACTTCCTATCATTAATCTTAGGTGTTTTATTAACATTGTTACTAGTCTCACCTATAGGTTTATCTGTTTCTAACTCACTTATGAAAGACAAATCTTTTCCTAGTGGAGCATAGGCACTTTTAACTCGAGGAGCAACTTCATTATAGCCTATTCCACTACCTTTTCTCATCAAAAGACTCTCCATTGATTTATTCACTAAATCATAAGCAAATTTTTGTTTTTCAACTCTTACTATGAGTTTTTCTTTTTCTGTAAGAGCTATATCTCTTTCCTGTTCTGCTTCTTCCAACTTTTTCATAAGCACTTCAATTTCATTATTCTTAACAAAAAGTTCAATATCCTGTTTGTTAATCCTATCCACATACTCTAACTCACACTGTTTAAGATATTCAAGTCTTCTTTCAACATTTTGAATTCCTACTTTATAACCTAGGTTATCAAGTTTTAGGTTTTCTACTTCTTTTCTAAGACTTTCATTCCTAGATTTGAGCTCTTCAACAGTGTCAACACATGATTTAAAAGAACAAACAGACATATCAGAATCATTGGATACCTCAGAGTCAGATCCAGAAGATGATGAAGCATAAGCCATAAGTGCAAAGTTATGCACTTTGGGCTTTACTTCAGCCACAAGAGCATAGTTGGGTTCTTCCTCAGCCATGTCACTCCAGTCATAGTCACCCAATCCATCACAAGATACCAAAACAGTAGTGGTCTTTGGCTCTTCAACAGCTTTCTTTGGATTCTCAATATTCTTCTTTGGAGCCCTGCATTCCTTGGCAAAGTGGCCTTTCCTATTGCAATTGAAGCATTCCATCTTTGATTTATCAAAACCCATATTCTCCTTAGCCTTGTATTTGACCTTTCTTCATGTCATCTTCAAAAATCTTCTGGATCTCAAGGTTAACACTGCCATCTGCCAGTTCAGATCAATTTCTTCTAGATCATCAGGGTCAATATGATCCATATCTTGATTGAGAACCTGGGTGTTTGTTGTAAGATCAGCCAAGAATGCATATATAGCAGCATCACTTATGGTGTTGTTGTTAGAAGAACCAACAGCAGAACCACCAGTGCTAGCAGCAGACACTCCATAACCAGTAGGATTTGATTCTTGAGATCCTTTACTCTTTGAGGACACAAATGCTAGGTTTTGAGTAGCAGAAGATGAAGTAGTTGTTGCACTCATCTCTGATTCATAGACCTTCAAGTTGTTTTAGAGATTTTCCAACTTCATGGTTTCAAAATCAGATTTATTTCTCCAAACAACTGTATGCATGCTCCATTCAGGTGCTAAGCTTCTAATAAACTTAAAATTGATATCTTCTTGAGGAACAACATAACCCACAAGCTTCAGATGGCTAACAAGTTTATGAAGCCTGTTGTATGTTCCTTCCAGGTTTTCTCCACTCAAAGCAGTGAAGTTCTCAAATTGATGCTTCAATAAATTATTCCTGGACTTCTTTGTAGCCTCATTACCTCTAAAACTAGTTTCAACAGCATCCATTAGGTCTTTAGCAGTCTCACAGCTTTCAAAGTCCAGTTGGAATTCATTAGGTATTCCCATCAGGAGAATACTATGTGTTTTGATTTCCAACTTCCTTAAAGCTTTCTCTTCTTCAGATTTGATGGGCACTTCCTTCCCCTCAACAATCTTAGGAAGCTGATCACCATTCAAGACTATATTCCACATGTATAGTCGAGCATCCTTATGTACTGTCGAATCCTCATCTTCCATAGCTCATACTCACCCTGCTTGAGCATGGGCACTTTTGAGGCAGTCACCATGTGTGTTTCGTCACCCATAACTTCAGTATTTCATTAGGAACAGATCCTTGTAAGTAACAAATTCTTCTTAATTACAACTTCTTGATCACAAGCTCTGATACAACTTGTTGATCCCAGTTGAGCAAACGATCTTGATAGAAGTTGACTTAGCTTATAACTTAAACAATAACGCGGAATATTAAAGTTTAATTTAAGAAGAACAATGTAAGCTATCAACACTTCAATATATTATTAATATACGAGCACTCAACAATGCTAGGGTTTACAACCTTGAAGTGAATCGACTTAACAATGAATACGTACATAATTCTAACCATAGGACCTACTTTTATAGACTAAGGAGTCCTGTACACGATAACTATCTTCTATTTATATAAGATATACACAATATCTATTCCATAATTATCTAAACGCGTATACATTCTTGTGACATAAGCAGTAGAATACAACTGACAGCAGTAGCATAACTTTGTAGTCCATCAGTAGTATTCCTAACAATACCATTCAACAGTATGATGATCAGCAGTAGGATCTTCAACACTTAGAATATTTCTGTCATCCTTGGCAGCAGCATCTCAAAACCCAACATTTTTGTCTCAAAATAAATGTCTAATTTTAAATTGCACAAAGTTTTAGAAAATTTCATATACTAAACTATCCATCAATCAAATATCATTTCCACCAAGTAAACTCAATTTTGATTGATTGAAACATTAAGTGGACGTTTATTTGAGATATCCTAAAGAGAAATATGGACATTTATTTTGGGATGAGATGAGTAGTAGAGAAGAGATATTGTTTTAGGCAATTTCGACAAAAATTCATATTATCACAAAAGATAATTCTTCCGTCCAAATTAATAGTTCATATTTTCTTTTTTAGATGTCATAATTTAATTATCCGCTGTTAAAATAGATTAAAAAAATTGATCGAGTTTACTATATTACTCATGATTGAAATTGATCGAGTTTACCATGTTACCCTTGATTGAAATTGATATACCATATTAATTTAATTATTCACTGCGAAAAATAGATAAAAAGAACGAAGTTAATTTTATATGATTCTTTCTCCATAAACCCTTTCCCTCTGATAATAGACACAATATCCAAAAGCCACTTAATCTCAAAATAAAAGAAACAGCCTTTAAAGTTATATTCCCAAAACATGTTTAATACAAATATTGTAATATATTTTAGGTCTAACAACTACATTGAAGAATCTTCGTTTGAAAAGAAAATATATACACTTATGAATTAGTAAACTCCGGAGAGAGAGGGGGAGGAAGAAAGAAAGAAAGAAAGAAAGAAAAAACGAAAAAAAAAAGTCCAACATTTATTGAATGATCGTATGAATTAATTTAGTTGTGTGAAAGATTTCATATTACTTTTCATAGTTTTGACTTTGGAAATACAGGAAGTACTTTACTACTGGTTAAGTTCACGCAAGAGATTTGAAGGAACGATATATCAATTAGTTAAATTGATAAAGATGTAGAGTAGTTTTCAACAAATTAATCATGCATGTTAGGTTAAAAGGGAAAATTAGTTATTGAATAGGCTGAAATTTCCATATATATGTTATTACTATATCAAATGATCACATTCATCCGTTACTAAAGCAAACGAAGCTCTATTATGCAATTGTAATATTGTATAGCTTTCTTATAGAGTATAGTAAATGATTTTATATCATTGAAGGTCCAATATGAGCCTTATATATAGTGATGAAAAACAAAGATGTTTTGGGCTCACTGGACTCAAACTAGCACCTCAAATATACCAACATCTTTATTTAATTATATGCACGTAAATGAAAGTCTCAAAAGAGTGATCAAGTTACAAACTTAGAGAACTTAACTAGGTACTTTCTATAATATATTAAAGTGAAAATGGAACATATCTTTAAACTTATGGCAACCGTATTTTCAACTATTGAGTCAAAGCAACAAGCATCGATCGTTATTTTTAATCATCATCGATGTCCCGTTTGTGAATCTAGACAATCATATTAACAACTTGTTTCTTTTAAAGCACGAGCGTCGTTATCAAGCACTATATCCTTTCTTCAAAGGACTCCATTGTCCAACGTCATGAGTACCACAAATATCTACTGCCGCAGATGACATATTTGCCTCTGAGACCTTGTTGTTGCAAATGTTGGCAAATGCTCGCATATGTTTCATCCCGTATTCTGTAAGCGAGCCACAATGAGTCTCATACGCTCGAACCTAGCACCATAAAACCAATATCGTGTCAGTAATATTCAAGAAATTAGTTGTTAAATTTTAACATAAGAGTTTGGTATTTACCATGGACTTAAGACATCCCCAGTCATCTACGATTGGCTTCCCTTGACCTCTGAGAGAGGTAAGGATCACACGACTATTTTTCGGACCAAATAGCTTGGTCCCAATGGCATCGATACTACTATCCAAATGTGATCGATGATTCTTTATGTCTGTAATCTGCTTCAACATGTCTGCTTTTTCTTGCGATCCATCAGTCAACTTCTCATACTATACAACATAACAAATGTAACTTTCCATCACTTAAAAGGTTCTTCATGCTTAGACTGTTACACACAAAAGTATATACAACGACAAAACTAAAAAAAAAAAAAAAAAAAAAAAAAAAAAAAAAAAAAACCTTTCGTTGAAAAAACACAAGATCTGCATCTCTTTGATTTATGACACCCATTGGTTCGTCAGTAACAAGTGAAGTGTCGGACGCATTAATTGCACCGAAACCTTGATATAGAGAAATGCTCTCTGCGTTAATGTCCTTAGCACCATACTCCATTACATGAGATCCTTCCGAGCTATTGTGATTGTAAGTCCTCACCTTTACCTAAAATATTTAAATATTCTCTAGTTTATAGAAAAATGTTTATTGATCAATGAGATACATCGAAACAAATACACAAATCTTTGACACTAACCGTTTTATATTGTTCTTCCAATGTTTCTCCGATAGAGTTCTGCTTGTCACTACGATCAAATGAAAAATATCAATACTTGGGACACAAAGCTTTGGGTAATACGGAGTATAACAAGAACAATATAAAAAACCGTACCTATCTTCCATCCACGCAACACTATACAAATCACCCAAGCAAGTGTCGTACTCAGGTGGGGGAGGAGGTTTCATATCGGGACAATAAGTTCCCCAACTATTTTCCTCTGCATTTGAAGCCGTTGTTACGTAAATGTTCATATTTTCTTTCAACAGACCTTCAAAGATACTCCCACTCTCACACGCTTCGAGATAAATTACCTAGTACAATCAAAATCCGATAATTTTTCTATACAAATCAACAACAATAAAAACTTGTGTGATAATAAGCTCACCATTTCCTTGTAAGTCCCAGAGGCGTACTTCTTTTCCAAAACCTCGATGAAGTCCTTTGCATATATATTGGGCATATTTGGCATTCCTATAGGACCAATATGATTATCAAAATCTTTATACTATCTCATGAAACTTTTGGTCGATAGACTACTTGCATACTGCTAGGCCAAAACCATTTTGAATCTAATACATAGCCATACAACATTAACAATCAAATTAAAGGATACAAAGCAGAGATACCTAGTACTCCTGGACCACCGTGATCAGTGTAATAGACGAAAATCCTATCATTCGGTTTGCTAGCAACGACCTTCCCGCTTCCGCCTTTCACTGACTTTTTGTCACCAAGAAGCACTGCATAGAAATTGGATGCTGTCACACTAACTCCGGTGTAATCCTGCAACCAAAAAAAAAAAAAAAAAAAAAAAAAAAAAAAAAAAAAAAAAAAAAAAGTCAAGGAAACGGTTTGAATTTTTATTTTTTATTTTTTTAATTATTACTAAGATTATGAAATGGCCCTATTCATCTACTCTAGTTTCATATTGACTCGTTGACCCTATTTGGCCCACTAGAGAATCTCCCACTAACTCAGGTAAATTTGGAATCATTTTTGTTTTTAATAAAGTATAAAATAATGTACCGTGAAGAAGATAGAGAAAATTCTTTTAGTACGGAGTATTTTATTTACACAATCATGCAATTTACACCTAATTCAATGGCAAACAATTAAACAATACGAAGTCACCAATATTAAAATGGAAGAAAGAGTAACAAACAAATGTTCTATGGCATAGTATGTAATCAAAACAAGTCGCCGTAACAATAACATATATATAAGTCACGTAAAGTTGTACCTTGGGCACCCCGGCATAGACGTCGTGGCCTTTAGGGTTGTTGATTATCACACCGGGCTTCGGGTTCTCTTTGTTGTTTGCAATATCATCATACATGAACACCACGATGTTCTCGTCTTTTAATCCACCTCTTTTCAGAATTTGGTAAGCGTGACAAACATCCGCCTAACATAATATGACTATAAATATTCAGCATGCATGGTATATATGAGAAAGAGAATTAAAATAAATAAATAAATAAATAAATAAAAAAAAAAAAAAAAAAAAAGTATCTCTAGGAGAGTAGAAGTATATGATGCTTTCACCTGATGCCTATAATTGTAGTATTCATTTGATCCAGCAACAAGAACCGCCCAATTTGTGCCATTTTCTTGTCCTTTCTGCGACTCGTCAAGGGAACACGACCCATTTAGCTCACACGACGGCCGAGCACCTATCACGGATGGTGTGATCAAGATTAGCAGCAAAAGGCTGAGGCTTAGAACCAAATGCGAAGACATCATTAGGAATGATATGATTAGCAAGATTGAGATGGAAAATAGATAGGAAACGAGTGAGCTTTATAATGCTAGAATTAAGTCAAATAGTTGAGAACTAATTAAGATAATTTATTATTCCAAGTTCAAAATTTAAACTTACGTATGATATCAAGAACACGTTAATAATAAAAATATATATAGACGTGAAGGATTACCTTTCAGATTTCGTTTTCAAGTTCTTATAATTTTTAGTAAATGCAATGCATGCAACAAAAGAAAGATGATGAGTTGAAAATGGCCATTAAGGCTGGTTCCAAATAAGAATTGTCGTCCATGATGTTGAAGGTGGGTGCTCCACAATGTTTCCTAATATATGCCATATATGATTGCTCCACATATATTTTTTTACCTTTTCTTAAGCTTAGTGGGCTTAGTGACTATTTTTATTTAAATGATGAGCATTTACTAATTCCATTTACAATCTAAAAAATGTAAAGTAAATCACAATACTGTCTTTCACGGGTTATAGCTAGGTCTCAAGATTGTCTTTCACAATTTATGGGGAGGTTGAGACGTAGACAGCCTTACCCCTACCTAAGGTAGAGAGACTGCTTCCGGTTCTACCGAATGTAGAAAAGGACCATTTACAATCTAGATTAACCTAATTCTATTAGAATTTTATTTATAAAATCACATTTGTATTCACTACACATATAAATTTGATTGTTCCACACTTAAAGAGGTAAATTTCTTTCGTATAGATGTCACTTTTTGTTCTTAATTGTGTTACTTAAAAGTGTGCTCATACGTCATTTCTTTTCTTTGTTTCTTTTGTTGACGAAAAGTTATTTGTTAAGAGTACTAATTAATGTCCAACTGATCGTCGTTATATTTACGTTGTTACTCTTATAGTCATATTATCCTGAATTCAATCAAATGACAAACCATACTAATTTGGTAAACCAGTATTCTTTTCTTAACCTTCTCCTATTGTGAGTAAATGAGAAGCTCCTATATAAATGTATAGACTGCTTTTATTATCGTCTACCATTTCACTCTTTCGGACATGGAAAATCTTCCTAAATACATAGCATTAACTACAGATTTTGAGATTTATTTCAAGACTTTATATTTTTTTAACCATTAAAATTCAAAAAAAAAAAAAAAACAAACTATGCTGTAACTTGCATGAAGAAGCAACAAGAGTTGGAGTATTAAATTTGGTAATGTTTGTGCATGATTGCATCCTCCACAAAGGTGGAAAAAGATAGCCAAGGGAGCTGAGATCACTTGACCTGTGGAGTCCATAGTGACAATGGCAAAAAGATGCCATCTTTAATCATATCTCAAGAAAACGACATTCATCAACACATTAAAAATTTTGTTTGACGTGCATCTCGGAAGTTGGAATATAATTCCATTATTCACAAAAAAGGTATATTAGGTATGAGTTAGGATAAAAAAAAAAAAAAAAAAAAAAAAAATTTGATAAAAAGAAACCACAATCACTCACTTTAGATGCATCTACAAAAATAGATGCATCTTCTTTTAAAATTCTCATTTCTTTTTCAAATGTGTGGCTAGAAATCATTTTTATTTTTCTTATTTTAGTTTTTCTTCTTATAAGATCCATCCCTATTATGTATGTGTATAAACCGTTAACAGTGACCTACATGATCGTCATTAACTCAGCGGCACATAAACTTTTCAACACAAACAATATCACCATTAGCATAGTGTAATAAGATAAGAAAAGTCATCACCAAAACATACTCCGTCCATTTAAACACAAATATATCTAAAGAAATCAACATCCATCGCACAACCTAAATAAGAAGCGGTCGTCCCCAAGACCGACTTCTCGCTTTTCATCACCCAAGACGCGTCACATGGAGTGTGTAATAAAGGATGACGCACTCAAGTGGCCCAAGCAAGCGTCTTAAAACGCTGATTACCACTAGTATAAGTCAGTTTATAATTATCATTGATATTATTGCAGTTGTTGATATTAAACCATTTATATGTAGCTATAATTATAAGAAAACACGGTACAGTGACGCATCGGCCTATGGCGCGAGAACCTACACTGTTGCTCGCGTTATAGGTGGTGGTGTCGTGGCCACCAGCCATGTTATTCATTTTATTTATAGGTTTTGCTAATAATAGCGCTAAGGGCTATGGTTAAGAAGTGAATTATTATTACATGATTACAATGAATAATTATGATTGGATGAAAATTCCAAAAAAAGTGGAGACAATCCCTAAATATACGTATTTACAACTAATACTTGATTTTGATTGGTTAATTTAGTTTCCTACAACCAATTGTAATAAAAAATCACTTCTTAACTACAACCCTTAAGCCTGTCATTAGCAAAACCCAACAGTAAATTATAGTTGTACACTATCTTAGAATCACCGATTAATATAATTTTACTATAGATCATTATAATTTAGAATCATTTGTTGAAAAAATTTGGTTATATTATTATAGATATAGACTTAAAAAGCAAAACTTATCGGTATAGTCTCAATCTTTTTTATCGGTTTAATCGTATGTATAGAAAAAAGTATATATATATATATATATATGTATATGTAATACTGATTATTATATATGGGATAGAAAAAAGGAGGATAAATTAGGGGATCATACAATACTAATTATTAAATATAGAAAAAAGTATATATGTGCATAGAACCGGTTCGATTTGACGATTCAACCGGTTGAACTGGTGACCCGGTGAACCGGCGACTAAACCGGATCAATAAAAAAACCGGTTTTTAAAACATTTATCATTATAGTATGCTGACATATCTTTCATTATTGTGTAATAAGAAACTCAAATTTTTGGTTAAGACTTCATATCTTAACTAACATTGAATAAAGTTGTCAGCTATCAATGATAAAACTCAAGTATACATGTTTTCCCATATATTTTTTTAAAAGTTCAAATATCATACTCATCTTGTTACAATAAGAAAAGGGTCAGTTTCTTTTTATTTATAGTTTAAGTGGGTGGGCCCTACCACTATCTCCCCATTAAGACTTATTAACATAAAAAAAAAAAAAAAAAAAAAAAAAAAAAAAACCCTCCTAGTGAAATGGAAAAACCAAAATTGTCCACCATGTGAACGTATGATATGAACACCTTCTATATTCATACAGTCGATCGGCCTTAGCACTTTACATATATAAGACGTATTAGTATATAGTTTTTTAAGCCCGACAAATACTGATGCATGTTAATCCTAGCTAGTAGCATTTTTTATATATGCCTTCTTGTAATGAAACGCTAAATCCAATAGAAGATACTCGTAACTAATTGTTTTGATATAAAGTTTGAGATGAGACTAGCCAACTAATTAATTGACGGGTCACTGTCCGTTGTCGTAGTAGATTCAATATGATATATTGAATCGTGACCTTGAAGCAACAATTATTGATGCAAATTCAAGCGTCATGTTAATTGATTCTTTTGTCTTCATACATTTCTCGAAAGAAGCCACCATGCTAAAGCCCAAAGACGATGCTATCACCATACTCGACATGTATATGTACGTAATGCATGTCTAAATTACTTTTAACATGTGACAATGATTTGTTAATATTGATTCAATATCATATCCTATTTAATGTTCATAACTTACTGAAGTGTTACAGTGTATGCATGTAATGAGATATCCTATTTAATTTTCATGAGACCCTTTTTCCGCAGATCAAAATCGATTTGAACACCAGTTTCGACAGATTATATTGCTAAATATCGAGGTACAGGCAACGACACAACATTTGGATGATATGCACCGATGATCAAATGACCTTCAAAACACAAACTTTTTATGTTGCAACTTCCGAGATATTCACATCACAAGATTATTTTAATCGGAACATGTGAACCATGATACTATCAAGTACTTGGTATACTAGATAAACACTACATGAGCAAGCGTAATACACTCAAATACTGTGAGCTCCAAGGCTAACATATGGTCCAGTGTTCTTTCCGCTACACGTAGCAGTAAACGCCTCTTCAATTGCCGACTTCTCAACCATGTTATTGCATATGTTTGCAAAGGCCCGCATGTGCTTCATGCCATATTGAGTTAGCAACCCACAGTGCTTCTCAAATAATCGAGCCTTCAACAGAGACCAAACTCATTTAGAAAAAGCCGTATAACAGACAAGTTGAAAATACATAGTTTAATCTAGAAGTAGCACGCACCGTAGATTTCAGACACTCCCAGTCATCCACTAGAGGTTGCTCACTACCTCTCGCTGAATGGAGGATTGACCGACCATTTTGTGGTCCAAAAAGAAGCACCCCAATCATGTCTATGCTACTATCCAAATGGCCCCTGTGCGTCAACGTCTCAGTTATCTGCTTGAATACCTCTGCTCTTTTTGATTCAGTTGACTTCTTGTACTGAACATACGAGGAAAAAAATGCCAAAACAATTAAATAATCATTTTCTTTATCTACAAAGCAATGAAATAATCATGACTACTTACTCTTTGCCACAAGAAGATAAGATCAGCATCTCTTTGATCTACGGCATCCATTTTTTTATTGAAGTGAATCTGGTTGGCCGGGAGGTTTGCAGTTTCCGGATCAAATCCTTGATACAAGTAGACCTTCTCGGGTTTAATGTTTTTGGTACCATATTCCATTACATGTGAACCCGAATTGTAAGTATCAAAATTAGATGTCCTTTCCTTCACCTGTCCATGAATTTGTACCAATTTAAGAACAATCCCTAATATAAGAAGCATACGTTAACTCTACACTTGGTCTTTGCCATACCTTCTTGAATTGTTGTTCAAGCGTTTCTTTCTTCAGGTTATGTGTCTCACTAGTGAAAATAACCAACAAATCGTTCAGTTAGGATTTTTCAAATGTATCATAAAAGGAACAAATCGTACAAAAACCACTTGAACTTGAGGAAGAACCCAAATAGCTAAACAAGTCCACCTTAGTGGAGATTTTACTAAAAGAAAATGGATAAATAAATCAATATACCTGTCTTCCATCCAAGCAATGCTGTAAAGATCTCCCAAGCAAGTTATATACTCGGGTGGAGGAGATGGCTCCATCCC
This sequence comes from Artemisia argyi, assembly GCA_030686995.1. Classification (NCBI taxonomy): domain Eukaryota; kingdom Viridiplantae; phylum Streptophyta; class Magnoliopsida; order Asterales; family Asteraceae; genus Artemisia; species Artemisia argyi. The sequence continues at coordinate 190,670,990 of CM060696.1, forward strand.
TGGACAATACGTTCCATAACTATTCTCTTCCGCGCCTGATGCAGTAGTAGCGTACACATCAATATCTTCAGGTAGTAAGCCTTCAAAGATGCTTCCACTTTCACATGCTTCTAAGTATATAACCTGCATAATTTAGTTCCCTTCAGATATATGATCATACATGTTTTCATGGATATATCAAGCAACGATAACGTAGGTATGGATTACCATCTCTTTGTATGTACCAGTTTCATGCTTCTTTTTCAAGACCTCAACCAAGTCTTTCGCTACAAGATAAGGGGCGTTCGGCATCCCTATAAAAATATTATACAATATTAGCTACATGATTATTACTTTCTCAGTTGAGTTCTTAAAGATAATTCTTTAGTAATACTTACCGAGCACACCAGGACCTCCGTGATCAGAGTAATAAAGAAAGATCCGATCTTCTGGTTTGCTATCGACAACCTTTCCACTTCCACCTTTAACAGCATTTTTATCACCAAGAAGGACAGCAAACAAATTATCTACCGTAACATCCTCCTTGGTGTAGTCCTACACAATTACCATTCAAGAGACATACTTTTTCTTAATGGAATATCATCACTTTGCATGTTAAAGAAAAAATCGGATAGCGCCATACCTTTGGCACACCAGCATAAACGTCTTCGCCTTCAGGGTGATTGATAATAACGCCAGGCCTTGGATTCATCTCACTTGAAGCAATGTCATCGTACATGAACACAACTATATTCTCATCTTTCAAGCCTCCTTTTTTAAGTATTTGATAAGCATGACAAACATCCGCCTGTCGTGCACAAACGGGATGTTACCAATAAGATGAGCCAACAAATATAAAAGGTTGCACTGAAAATGGCAACCCACACTTGGTCTTCATTGCCACTCCCTAGACACATGAAGGACCATATGATTTGTACTAAATCATCACCAAAAAAGGTACTTAAATTAGGTTATATTAATCCAGGAAGACTAACATACAAAGCCAGAAGCCCAGAACTAACCCAGATAAGAGCCCAACAGGTTTGGGCTTCGACGACAGGAAAACAAAACTTTGTAGCTGTCTATGTTTTCTCATGCTCGTTCTAGAAATCCTAACGATCCAGAATATCATCTTTCAACCAATTTATTGTTCACACTTCACACTACTCTTTATCTATTTTCAATTCATTGAGAAGAGGCAAATATTAACATCACTTATTTGACTACAAATTACAGATAGATCCATTCAAAAAGTTACTTGTAAGTTTAGGTGAAAACAACATCATTAGACCAAAATACAAGGGCTTTAGGTCTTCGTAAGAAAACTGTCACGTCACCAAAGTTTGATAAAAAATAGTTTCTCTTACCTCAATTTTTGTCATCGAAAAAACATACGAGGATGACGTGGAGTGAGCTGGCCAAAATTGCAAATTCGAAAACCATCAAAAAATGGTCTATAGCGTGCAAAGTTCATCTATTTTAGATAGTCTCTTGCTGTAATTTTCTCTTACGTTTAATCCCACATTGGAATAGTCATGTGTATGTTTTATTCACCCAACAACTTTTTTGCCTACTTGTATCATTTTAAAATTAAAATTGGCGATGAATTCATTTTTAGTTACTAAAAAACAATTCATTTTCCGTCACGAAAAACAATTCATTTTTTGTTTTCTTATTGAAAACCGAGATAGTAAGGCCATAAGGGGTAAATATAGATTCTTCAACCATTTAAAAAACAAATGTAGCTAAGTTACATAATTTGCTTGAACCATTGTGATCCATATGTGATATGATGCAATTCAATCGATTAGTACTAGCTGATGGCACGGAAGGCCCTAGACAGAAGCCTACATATGTGACAACTAAACATGGCGATAAAATATATATCATATCAACTATTAAAACAAAGTACGTAATATTATAAGATTTAGCTTAAATTTTATAATAAATTAATCATTACTCTCGCCCAATTGAAGTAGAATTTAATCAAAATTTAGAACATAAATAGTTAATTTTATTTTTTTTAAGTGAATATTGAGGCCCCAAAGATATAAGGCCCATTGCACATCTCGCATACACTTGGATACAGCTCTAGTTGATGGTTAATTAGAGATACTTGCCGATCAAAAAAAAATAAAAGATGATGTTTAATGATACCTATGTGTAACTTAATTAGTGTGTAACAATCAACCTAGGAGTTCACAATCAATTCAACGTCTTAGGCATGCATAATTTCACAAACTTTACTCCTATAAATACAATTAATTAACTGCTAATAATAATTCTAAAGCTGTATATATATAATTAGCAACAACCGTTAACAGTAACTAACCTGATGCCTATAATTGCCGTAGCCATTCGAACCAGCTACAAGTACAGCCCATCTAGTACCATTTCCCATCTGTTTATCCAGCTCGTCTTCAAGGTCCACTGGTGACCTTATGAGTGGGTCCCACCGCCACCCACCACTTGTGGCAGCTCCAGCAGGAAGAACCACCACCACCGTCACTAAAACAAGTATCATGCATATAACACGAGCCATCGCCATAAGAGTATGATCAGATATTAAAAGTTAGATAAGTAAGAGTCTATATAAAAGAGAGGCATGCAATTGAAGAAGATAACACCTGTCAAACATGTGGGTCCCGAAAGCACGAATGAATGCCAGGTGGGGTTTTTAATTCATGAACCCGTGAGCCCAAAATGAACCATACTTTGCATGCAGTGGATGAGGGTTGGTCAGTTGTGGTGGTAATTTACTATTTCTTTGCATACAAAATTATTTATCTCTCTTGGTATGTGCACTCGATTGTTTGCTTCTCGACATATTGATATAGCGTCAAATACTAGTTATAATAAGTGTCGTACATGTACGATGTTTCTAAAAACATTTTGAAATATGCATGTTTGATAGATAGAACAAGCTCTACTTCTGTACCTCATTTTGCTAATATGCAATGTTTTCTGGTTTTTAATCGACCCGGTATAATCACCGGACATCGGTTTAACCGGTTCGACTGTCGAGTCAACTCGATTTTTTATTTAAATAACTTTTTATTTTTTTACCTGGTCAACCGGTTCAACCGCCGGGCCAACCCGGGTCAACCGGTTCGACCGCTTAGTCAACCTGATTTTTATTTTAAAATTTTGAAAAAAATCAAACCCGACCGGGTTTCAAGACCCGGGTTGACCTGGGTCACTCAAAACTCGGTTGATGCTGTTTCCACTATTGATATGGATGTTCCTGCTGTTGCTCATACATCTTTACCTAGTGTGTCTACTTCTGCTGATCCAACAACTGTTGTTGCTCCATCTGTTATTGACAAAGGTAAAGCAAAAGTTGTAGCAGAAGATATTCCTTCTAAAAAGAGAATCAGAAGACAAATGGAGGAGGATATATTGGGTGAAGAGGCTGCCAAGAGATTGCATGCTGATCAACAGGCTGACTTGGCAAGATTTTATGAGATAAAAGTGAGAAAAGTTGAGCTTGCTGCTGCTAGGGCTAAACAAGTTAGGATGGAGATGGATGCAAATGCAGCATCTGTTTCACTTGACCAACTTTCTGCTGATGTTCCACTCGTTCCTCCATCAGTGGAAATACATGAGTCAGAGGATGTATCTACTGAAGAACCTTCTCCACATGCTGCTATATACATTCCTGGTAGAAGGGTCAAAAGAATGGCTAGAATTAAGGTCTCACACCCTCCTCAAGTGCGTAGGGTAGTAGATGTTGATGCTGCTGATTCTTCTTTTATCAAATAAGGATCTCCTGATGATTGGCCAGAGGGTTTTAGGGATGTTTTGGTTAGATGGGAGCTGTCTAGTAATGGACAGATCAATACTATTTATAGGCTTGATAGAACATCTCTGTCTTTCACCTTTCTACAAGAAATTTTGCATCTTGTAGATCATCAGGACTTACTCACTCTCTATGACTTGTTTACCAAGCATTATGCTACTCATACTCCTGAAGGTGCAGGATTATATCTATTGGGAGATCTTCAAGTGCTTATGGATTCTACTTCTCCAAATGGTTCTGGTTATGCAGTCTGGAAGAACAATCAGAGATGGAAAGTACAAAGTTGGAAATTTTATCCTTTTCCTTATGTTCATGTATTGGAGACTACATCTTGTATAAGGGTAATAATGTTCATTGAAAAGAATTATCCTCTGACTGTGCCTCTCATGGAGAAAATGCTTCTACGTCGTTTGGAAATTCCTCCTGATCCAGTTGGGAATGCTAGACTGTTTGCTGAATCTTTGGTTAGTTTGTTCAAAATCAGGATCAGGGTTGCCAGAGCTGCTTGATGGTATTTTGTTGTATATTTCTTAATTTCTTATTCTTTTCTTAGTAAAAAAAAGAAGAAAAAAAAAACAGTTTTGTATAGTCTTTTGTATGTTGTATGCAGGTTTTGGTGTTGGTTGTTTCTACACCTTCTCTGGTTATCAACTTACCTGATGTTGACTATTCCATCCAAAAGTTGGCTAGTCCAAAGGGTACAGCTTTTGTAAAGACAAGTCAAATCTGTTGATAGCTGTAATAGTTTGCTAAAAACTATTAGGTACTCAACTCACCCATGCTTAACAGCTGAGAGTTGGATGGTTGTCAATTGACCATGGATTTTTTCCTTATGGATTCCCAATAATTGACTAGCCCACAAGTGTTTGACTTGTGGTAAAGGCAGTGAAAAACCATATTTGGTATTCAATTTACCAAGGTGATTTAATCAACCAAATAATTAACTAGTCCTGAGCAAACGGCTACAGGTAAAGACACCTTGATGAGGCGAAAAGTGTACCGCTTTTAAGGGGTCATTTAAGCCCGAATTCGAGATTATTTGATCAATTATTACCTTAAATCGCTCCTTTTGTCATTTTAGGTACTTTTGGAGAGAAATTTGGAAAATGAAGCATTTTGGACGTTTTTTGAGCATAAAAGTGAAGAAAACGGCAAAGTCTCAAATTTCCTTGCTGGAACAGTACCTGACGGCGTCAAGCCTTTGTACATGACGGCGTCAAGAGTTACAAAAGAGGTGGAAGTGGAAAATACACGTGACGATCCAGAGTATTTTTAAGCTTGTGACCTGACGGCGTCACCAAGGCCGTCAGGGTCCAACTACACATGACGGCCCAGAGCAATTCTCCACATGACGGTGTCACAAACAGATCTAGGCAATACGATTTTATCAAGGTGGCGAGTTGACGGCGTCACGATGCAACACATGACGCCGTCAAGATGTATAATCTATATATAGTTTGCCAAATTTCATTCATCAGTGTGCAACTTTGAGGGAATAAACCCTAGTCCGAATTTTATCAGTTTTTCAAGGGTTCCAACCCCTTGATTCTTCTATGTTCAATTGAAGGTAACTATTCGTTCAAATCATTCAATATGTCAATGTGTTGTGTGATTATATCTTACGCTTTTATTCTCTTTAACATGCTTGTATCGATTCATAATGATGTTTTGCAGGATTTTAGCCCTTGTAATATTTGGGGTGAAGGTGAGTTATAGGTGAGTTATGTTACCGGGGTGGAAAGTCAAGAGTTAAGGTTAAAAGAGAAAAGCTGACGTGACGCTGAGGTGGCAGTGCGTTAAGTTTTAAATCAAACAGTCACCTTACCACATGCTCTAATACTCGGTCCTAGTTACAATTTAAGAGCCCGTTTGGTTTGTAGTTGGGTTTAGGATTAGAATTTGGATTTTTATTTAAATTTGGATTTGAATTTGAAGTAGGAGAGAGAACATATATTATAAAATAAATAAACAATAATTTATAATTTAATATATTATTTAAATTTTAAATTTGGTATTTTAAATGATATGAATAAAAAAATGTGTGACTTAGGGGGTTGGCAATGCATCCCTCACCCCATCAACCTTCACTCACAAATAACCAATCCCCTTATGCCACATCACCCTCACACTTTTCCCTTCACCCACTCACTTTTTGTTGGCATCACACCCCTCACCCTTCACTCACTTTTTTTTTTCTTTTTTCTTTTTTCTTTTTTAAATTCTATTAATAACCATGAATCAAATACCACTTTGATATCAAGCTTATCCTATCTCTTACACACCCATTCCTTCTTGCTTGCTGCCATTCGAAGCATCACCAACACTCCACCTCTTGACTTTCCTCCTCCAAACAAATCAATCATGTCACAAAAGAAACCAGAAAAGGAGAAGAACATAAATACTACAACATACAACCATACACAAATACTTCCCATATATCTCCTCAAATACCCAACTGGTTCCCTCATACTCTTTTGTTCTTTCTGTGATCGACTAGGAAGGAAGAAAAGGAAACTATGTGATATTCTTGCAAACAAAGCCCCAACATTCGAATAATAAAGGTACCAACGTCTATATTTCTTTCAAATAGGACACGGTAAAGTTCACCGCAAAATTGCCTTGCCGTGCGGTGTGGAGGCACCGGCGGCGGTGTTCCCGCAGGGGAGGGCACCATGTCGTGCCTCCCCGCACCCACTGCCAAGGGCCTTATATGAAATATGGGCCCACTTATATGGTAAATACTTGAAAACCCATCATATGACCCTCGATTTTTACACAGAGAATATTTAGGCTTTAAAGCCAATCTTTGGACCCACTAATATGTTCCAAACAACATATTTCAACTTGAGTCCCAATCTAAAACCAAACGCACCCTAACATTATTATGTAAAAGAAAAATCTCGCCCAAATCTCAGCCCCTATATAAACCCACTCCTCTCATTTACCCAATTTCCACCACTTCACGGCTTCACCACACACGCTAAAACACACACCAAACCCTAACTTTTTGATTTCACTCGGTACGTCTAATCCGTTACCCTATTAATCATCTCGTTAACATTTCGATGACTGATTTTGTTTCTGATTTTACAGGTTATAAAGATGGAAGGAGACGCCAAGTATGATTTCCATTCGATCTGATTTTTTTTTTTTTTTTTTTTTTTTATATAAAACTAGGTCTTCTATCAGCTGTTGATTTTAGGCTTAATGTTATAAGAATAAAGCAGATCGAATGAAATTACTCGTAGATCTTCGTTATTATTTGTGATTTGTTGGGTTTTAATTCATAAAATTAGTTTCTCATGTCGATATTAGGTTATGAATTTTGAAGCTATAGTCTGTTGATGTGATTGTGATATTTATATAGTTTAATAATACTAGCTTTTAGATATCATATGATGTAGATGTAGCATTAATTTTTAATCATGTGATTTTGATTATATGTTATTTGTAACAATTCGCAATTTCAGGTTAATTACTATTCCCGAAAATTTCACTATTCATTTTTACTATTCACTTTTACTATTCATTTTCCGAAATTTGATTTTTATTTTATATTCTCGTATGATAAATCATTTCTATGGCAAAATAAAAGTTTGACACTCATCAGATCATTTTCGCGAAAGTTATTAAGGAACTACACGTTTTAGGGTAAAACGTCATTCAAAAATCCTACGCACAACGAAACTCGACCGCGTTAATTTTCCCCGCATCAGAAAAATGTTTGATACACTCATGATTTATTAGAGAATTAATCATGACTGAGAAAAATGTGACCAAATAAACCTCGGCCGTGAGAAACAAGAATTTTCGTTTTTAAGCACTTTTACTTAGCCGCAACCTTAGCCTATACCTGCACCGCGTTTCTAAGACGATTTGAGTTTTCACATTTTTGGAATAAGTCAACATATTTTTCCCTCCTCCTTTGACCAAAAATCATTCCTTGATTTTATAAATCATTCATTGATTTTTAGGCTTACGGTTTTATGTCTTAAATACATTAAATACCAACTGACACCAGACTGAGCCCAGTCTAGACATTATAAGTCATTTTAAATCATTATTATCACATTAAAAAAAGTAACATTTTATTTTCTCAATTTTACACAATATTCGTACGTTTTACGTATTACGCGTTTTAGACCCGTGTTTCCAGTTTTAGCAGGGTTTTAGCACCCCAATGGAACCTACCACTCATTTTATATTTTATTATGGAGTATATTGACATGTTTAACCATACTTTCAAGTTCCACATTTTTACGATAACCAGTTTTACGTTTTGAAGCTTAATCATTTACGGTTAGCATTTTACGGAGTCAAAACTCATTCAATATCTAGGATAATATCAACCAAAGACCACCTCATCCCCCCTAGACCTTGTGAACCGCCACTAGGGGGGATTCACCCTTGGTGTGGCTTGATCTCATGCATTTAGTCATGAGATGATTACATGTGTACAAGCTTTGTTAACAAGCTTTGACTAGTCCTAAGTTGTAACCTCCTCAAGCTTCTATAAAGCCTCTCCTTCCTCCTTGATGCCGCCCCACAACACACACATCAACATCTCATCCTTAGCAAATTTACTCCAAGTTTCATGCAAGATACAAGTGCTTCAACAACATAGAAACACTAGTTAGGTTTTGATTCATCAAAACTACTTCCAAACCCTAGAAACTTTGGTGATTTCTCTTGAGTTTGAATCCACTCAAGTCACCTCAACTTTCATCATCTCTCTTTCAAGAATACAAGGGTAGAAAGATTGCATGAAGTGAAGTAGGGTGAAGCTTAAGTCTATCAAAGTCCTTACCTTACATGTTAACTTCCTTTCTTAATTGAAAGCCAAAAGTTGTAAGCAAAACCCTAACATACTACTTGTTAAATATCATATTCATGCTATTTACATATCATTCATGCTATATTTTGTCTGGTGATCATGTCCATGATGTATAAAAATGGGCAAAACAAGTTATTGTAAATGATTGTTAATTTAAGTTATTTAAACAAGTAAACTAGTGACTTTCTTGGTGAAATCTGATCAAAATGGTATAATTATGATATTTGACCATTATATATTGTAGTAGAGGACTTAACAAGGAAACCATAGCAACTTGAACCACTTAAAATGAGTACATGAGTAAAAAGTTATGACCATTTGAAGTTACCAAAACTTTGCGATAAAACTGTCTAAATACCTTCTGTGACAGAACATAAAACACGCAAAAAGAGGCCCTTCTGGTCCATTTCACGAAAAAGTTAAAACACGAAAGTTGTCCGGAATCACGTTTTCTTCAAAAATTTAGGGCCACGTATCCAGAAAACCAATAACGAATGAGATTTTTCTCAGTTTCTTAACAACTATTTTATGTATCAAAGTCACTATATAATAGTTGTGGTTTAATAAGACCAAGAGGTCTAATGACCTAGATTCAAGACCACAACCATGGCTAAAGCCAAGGTTGAGTCTCAATACCATGGAACAATGACCAAAGGTCATGGCAAGGCCATGACTAAATGACCATATAAACTTAGGTGAAAACATGAGCTAAAGAGTTAGCGATAACTTAAACATGCAATTTGGATCTACTCCATCTAAAGGACCATGGGATCTTACAAGTAATTGTCATACAAGATTAAGAAACTCATTCTAATAACAATCTTCATGTAAAAGTAAACTTTCCTAAGTTTATTCAAATATTGGACATGTAAATTTTCGGATCAAAACTTATGTACATATATTTTATCAAATACTACAATAGTAGGGAGCCTCATGTGAGGAGTTTATTAAGTAAGCAGTCAAGATGAGTTGTGGATTTACGAATTAAAGTGTCCCGGCTCCTCGAACGTTTACTACATGACTTCTGAATTATGTCGGCCCGAACGGTAGTAAACGATATATAAACTATACATGTTTCATAAACCATTTCTTTTCAAAGAATTACACTATACTTTGTACCACATCATGGACTAAATGCAAGACATATATAGGCAATTCTTCATATTCTTTACTCCAATCCTAAGTCGCAACATCCTATTATAGGTTGCTCGTAGAAACCTTCGCTATTCGACCATCATATTCACTACTTGCTACATAACTTAAGGTGAGTCATAGCCCCTACTCTTTTAATTATTTTGTCAACTCTTTGGGGGAGAATACATGCTCGTTTTTTTTTACATAAATGCAATACTTGTTTTACTTGAACATGCTACTTGTTTACTTAAACACCAATTGCCTTACTCAATGTTTGTGGTTTACTCAAACGCTTTATGTGTTTACATGTTACATACTTCATTATCATCATTATTTATACGGCATCATTGTAAAAATTGTTTATATAACTGTATTGCTACATTTATATTTGAATCTAGATACAAGTATTACTTTTTTTTCACATAAACCAGATCATATTTGGCAGTGGGTTGTAAACACACAGGTTGCAAGTCTTGTATGGGCGGGGCTTGAAACTGAGTGGATTTACAATGCCTTTGCTGGGAAATCATCATTCAAATGTTTTACATTACATTTTGTCACTAAACTGTATGAACTCACCAACCTCGTGTTGACACTTTAGCATGTATTTTCAGGTTCATAATGAACAAGGATGGCACGGAAGGGGCACGGATATTCAAGAGGGTTATAAATTTTATTATCATTCAAAAACTCATTTAATGTAATTTGTAACCATGGAACCATTTGGGACCTCATTTTGTAATCTCTGATATTTATATAATTTGAATGATAAATCTTTTAAAACGACTCAATTAGAGTTCGTTTTCTATTATTGTGACTGTTGTGCCGTCGAGTAACACCCAGTTTGAATTCCGCTGTATCCAGGAATTGGGGGTGTTACAGATTGGTACCAGAGCCATGGTAATAGAGAAACGGGTCTAATTGATACCTAAACTATAACCACAATTACAAGCAAAAGCATTTTATAGCCTTCCGCTCTCCGTGTCTTCCATCCTCCAGACGATTATGGACTTATTAAGCATTTTATACTACACAAACATGTTAGCATATGAATATATGTACCCCTAGCATAATTAAGCATTTCCCCGTAAGCATTTTATACTACATGAACATATTAGTATATTGATATATACACACTTGTCATATTTTGAGCACTTCCCATAAACATTTGAATTGTTTTAACATAGTAATTCTTCTAATAGAAATCATGTGCGTACCCACTTCTCCCGATTATGTGCCCACTCTACCTAATAACTTCCAAGTCTTACCACCCTTACCCGAGTTCGAATTTGACTTCGTAAATGCCTTCGCTTCTGATGACGAAGAAGAACCTTTCGAAGATTCAACCGACGAAGAAGAGGAGGAACCAATGCCAACTAATTTTGCGTCAAATACTTCTAATTATTTTGAACAAAATTGGGTTCAGGCAGACTCCGAGGAGGATAATGAGTATGAATATGTACTAGCGCCATTACCACCACCACTATCACTTCCCTTTGATATCCCTACATGTGATGAATTGGATCACTCATTATGGATCGTATCACGACCACCATTGATCCAACAAGAAAGTCAGCATGGAAACTACAGCCTCCCAAACTTCATCGACTCGTACCTCTATGACACACTAAACCAAGAAGTTGCCGATCAATCAGAGCTGCTCGGACCTTCTAACCTGCAATAGACTAGTGTGGTGATACTAGTTGTCTTTTGTACTACTAACTGACTAGACTCAGTTAGTAAACTCTGTAGAATCCATGTAATAGCTAGCAGTAGTTGTATAATGTTGTAATTACTAAACTGAAAGTATCAGTTAGTAGATTTTGAAGAAACTTGTAATAAGTTTCAATCTTGTAATCAATCAACGTTTCCTGAATAAAACTCTTGCTTTATGCTATCATGTGTTATGATTCAAACCTCCAACGTAATTATTCTATCATTTCCCCATCAAAAATCATGCTTATTTCACAACTCTCTACTCACCAACTATTTTGAACACTACGTCAATTTCCCCTGATTATCTTACTCTCCATCTCCGAAGATGAGTATGAATATTCATTTCGTACTTTTGGAACACCAATATCATCTCATAATACACTACCTTGTAACTCACCGGCTAAGTATGAATGTTGTGTTGGGAATTCTTAAGTAGGATGATTTGTAATTATTTGAATAGATTGGGATGCCTTTTCATTTAAATAAAGAAATTGTAAATCACCGAACCATAAGTTTATATTCCTCTATTTACATTGTTTGGGATGCCTCTCTATGTGAATAAAGAATTATAAACAAGTGGGCTTATTTGTATCCGAAATAACATAAGTATGAAGTCAATCTACACTACATAGCTCGGGTATGGCATGATACCTACACTACATTGCTCGGGTATAGCATGATACCTACACTACATTGCTCGGGTATGGCATGACACCTACACTACCTTGCTCGGGTATGGCATGATACCTACACTACATTGCTCGGGTATGGCATGATACCTACACTATATTGCTCGGGTATGGCATGATACCTACACTACATTGCTCGGGTATGGCATGATACCTACACTACCTTGCTCGGGTATGGCATGATACCTTCACTACCTTGCTCGGGTATGGCATGATACCTACACTAAATTGCTTGGGTATGGCATGATACCTACACTACATTGCTCGGGTATGGCATGATACCTACATTATATTCGCCACAAGAAACCTACATTATATTCGCCACAAGAAACCTACATTATTTTCGCCACAATAAATCCTATCTTTTCACCGACGTCGTTTCAACCCATGACATAAACTGAACTTCGGGACGAAGTTCCCGTAAGGGGTAGAGACTGTAACAATTCGCAATTTCATGTTAATTACTATTCCCGAAAATTTGACTATTCATTTTTACTATTCAGTTTTACTATTCATTTTCCGAATTTTGATTTTTATTTCATATTCTCGTGTGATAAATCATTTCAATGGCAAAATAAAAGTTTGACACTCATCGATCATTTTCGCGAAAGTTATTAAGGAACTACACGTTTTAGGGTAAAACGTCATTCAAAAATCCTACGCACAACGAAACTTGACCGCGTTAATTTTCCCCGCATCAGAAAAATGTTTGATACACTCATGATTTATTAGAGAATTAATCATGACTGAGAAAAATGTGACCAAATAAACCTCGGCCGTGAGAAACAGGAATTTTCGTTTTTAAGCACTTTTACTTAGCCGCAACCTTAGCCTATACCTGCACCGCGTTTCTAAGACGTTTTGAGTTTTCACATTTTTAGAATAAGTCAACATATTTTTCCCTCCTCCTTTGACCAAAAATCATTCCTTGATTTTATAAATCATTCCTTGATTTTTAGGCTTACGGTTTTATGTCTTAAATACATTAAATACCAACCGACACCAGATTGAGCCCAGTCTAGACATTATAAGTCATTTTAAATCATTATTATCACATTAGAAAAGTAACATTTTATTTTCTCAATTTTAAACAATATTCGTACGTTTTACGTATTACGCGTTTTAGACCCGTGTTTCCAGTTTTAGCAGGGTTTTAGCACCCCAATGGAACCTACCACTCATTTTATATTATATTATGGAGTATATTGACATGTTTAACCATACTTTCAAGTTCCACATTTTTACGATAACCGGTTTTACGTTTTGAGGCTTAATCATTTACGGTTAGCATTTTACGGAGTCAAAACTCATTCAATATCTAGGATAATATCAACCAAAGACCACCTCATCCCCCCTAGACCTTGTGAACCGCCATTAGGGGGGATTCACCCTTGGTGTGGCTTGATCTCATGCATTTAGTCATGAGATGATTACATGTGTACAAGCTTTGTTAACAAGCTTTGACTAGTCCTAAGTTGTAACCTCCTCAAGCTTCTATAAAGCCTCTCCTTCCTCCTTGATGCCGCCCCACAACACACACATCAACATCTCATCCTTAGCAAATTTACTCCAAGTTTCATGCAAGATACAAGTGCTTCAACAACATAGAAACACTAGTTAGGTTTTGATTCATCAAAACTACTTCCAAACCCTAGAAACTTTGGTGATTTCTCTTGAGTTTGAATCCACTCAATTCACCTCAACTTTCATCATCTTTCTTTCAAGAATACAAGGGTAGAAAGATTGCATGAAGTGAAGTAGGGTGAAGCTTAAGTCTATCAAAGTCCTTACCTTATATGTTAACTTCCTTTCTTAATTGAAAGCCAAAAGTTGTAAGCAAAACCCTAACATACTACTTGTTAAATATCATATTCATGCTATTTATATATCATTCATGCTATATTTTGTCTTGTGATCATGTCCATGATGTATAAAAATGGGCAAAACAAGTTATTGTAAATGATTGTTAATTTAAGTTATTTAAACAAGTAAACTAGTGACTTTCTTGGTGAAATCAGATCAAAATGGTATAATTATGATATTGGACCATTACATATTGTATTATAGGACTTAACAAGGAAACCATAGCAACTTGAACCACTTAAAATGAGTACATGAGTAAAAAGTTATGACCATTTGAAGTTACCAAAACTTTGCGGCAAAACTGCCTAAATACCTTCTGTGACAGAACATAAAACACGCAAAAAGAGGCCCTTCTGGTCCGTTTCACGAAAACGTTAAAGCACGAAAGTTGTCCAGAATCACATTTTCTTTAAAAACTCAGGGGCACGTATCTAAAAAACCAATAACGAATGAGATTATTCTCAGTTTTTAACAGCTATTTTATGTATCAAAGTCACTATATAATAGTTGTGGTTTAATATGACCAAGAGGTCTAATGACCTAGATTCAAGACCACAACCATGGCTAAAGCCAAGGTTGAGTCTCAATACCATAGAACAATGACCAAAGGTCATGGCAAGGCCATGACTAAATGACCATATAAACTTAGGTTAAAACATGAGCTAAAGAGTTAGCGATAACTTAAACATGCAATTTGGATCTACTCCATCTAAAGGGCCATGAGATCTTACAAGTAATTGTCATACAAGATTAAGAAACTCATTCTAATAACAATCTTTATGTAAAAGTAAACTTTCCTAAGTTTATTCAAATATTGGACATGTAACTTTTCGGATCAAAACTTATGTACATATATTTTATCAAATACTACAATAGTAGGGAGCCTCATGTGAGGAGTTCATTAAGTAAGCAGTCGAGATGAGTTGTGGATTTACGAATTAAAGTGTCATGGCTCCTCGAACGTTTACTACATGACTTCTGAATTATGTCGACCCGAACGGTAGTAAACGATATATAAACTATACATGTTTCATGAACAATTTCTTTTCAAAGACTTACACTATACTTTGTACCACATGATGGACTAAATGCAAGACATATATAGGCAATTCTTCATATTCTTTACTCCAATCCTAAGTCGCAACATCCTATTATAGGTTGCTCGTAGAAACCTTCGCTATTCGACCATCATATTCACTACTTGCTACATAACTTAAGGTGAGTCATAGCCCCTACTCTTTTAATTGTTTTGTCAACTCTTTGGGGGAGAATACATGCTCGTTTTTTTTACATAAATGCAATACTTGTTTTACTTGAACATGCTACTTTTTTACTTAAACACCAATTGCCTTACTCAATGTTTGTGGTTTACTCAAACGCTTTATGTGTTTACATGTTACATACTTCATTATCATCATTATATATACAGTATCATTGTAAAAATTGTTTATATAACGGTATTGCTACATTTATATTTGAATCTAGATATAAGTATTATTTTTGTTCACATAAACTAGATCATATTTGGCAGTGGGTTGTAAACACACAGGTTGCAAGTCTTGTATGGGCGGGGCTTGAAACTGAGTGGATTTACTATGCCTTTGCTGGGAAATCATCATTCAAATGTTTTACATTACATTTTGTCACTAAACTCTATGAACTCACCAACCTCATGTTGACACTTTAGCATGTATTTTCAGGTTCATAATGAACAAGGATGGCACGGAAGGGGCACGGATATTCAAGAGGGCTATAAATTTTATTATCAATCAATAACTCATTTAATGTAATTTGTAAACATGGAACCATTTGGGACCTCATTTTGTAATCTCTGATATTTATATAATTTGAATGATAAATCTTTTAAAACGACTCAATTAGAGTTCGTTTTCTATTATTGTGACTGTTGTGCCGTCGAGTAACACCCAGTTTGAATTCCGCTGTATCCATGAATTGGGGGTTTTACAGATTGGTACCAGAGCCATGGTAATAGAGAAACGGGTCTAATTGAGACCTAAACTATAACCACAATTACAAGCAAAAGCATTTTATAGCCTTTCGCTCTCCGTGTCTTCCATCCTCCAGACGATTATGGACTTATTAAGCATTTTATACTACACAAACATGTTAGCATATGAATATATGTACCCCTAGCATAATTAAGCATTTCCCCGTAAGCATTTTATACTACATGAACATATTAGTATATTGATATATACACACTTGTCATATTTTGAGCACTTCCCATAAACATTTGAATTGTTTTAACATAGTAATTCTTCTAATAGAAATCATGTGCGTACCCACTTCTCCCGATTATGTGCCCACTCTACCTAATAACTTCCAAGTCTTACCACCCTTACCCGAGTTCGGATTTGACTTCGTAAATGCCTTCGCTTCTGATGACGAAGAAGAACCTTTCGAAGATTCAACCGACGAAGAAGAGGAGGAACCAATGCCAACTAATTTTGCGTCAAATACTTCTAATTATTTTGAACAAAATTGGGTTGAGGTAGACTCCGAGGAGGATAATGAGTATGAATATGTACTAGCGCCATTACCACCACCACTATCACTTCCCTTTGATATCCCTACATGTGATGAATTGGATCACTTATTATGGATCGTATCACGACCACCATTGATCCAACAAGAAAGTCAGCATGGAAAATACAGCCTCTCAAACTTCATCGACTCGTACCTCTATGACACACTAAACCAAGAAGTTGCCGATCAATCAGAGCTGCTCGGACCTTCTAACCTTCAATAGACTAGTGTGATGATACTAGTTGTCTTTTGTACTACTAACTGAATAGACTCAGTTAGTAAACTCTGTAGAATCCATGTAATAGCTAGCAGTAGTTGTAAAATGTTGTAATTCCTAAACTGAAAGTATCAGTTAGTAGATTTTGAAGAAACTTGTAATAAGTTTCAATCTTGTAATCAATCAACGTTTCATGAATAAAACTCTTGCTTTATGCTATCATGTGTTATGATTCAAAACTCCAACGTAATTATTCTATCATTTCCCCATCAAAAATCATGCTTATTTCACAACTCTCTACTCACCAACTATTTTGAACACTACGTCAATTTCCCCCGATTATCTTACTCTCCATCTCCGAAGATGAGTATGAATATTCATTTCGTACTTTTGGAACACCAATATCATCTCATAATACACTACCTTGTAACTCACCGGCTAAGTATGAATGTTGTGTTGGGAATTCTTAAGTAGGATGATTTGTAATTATTTGAATGGATTGGGATGCCTTTTCATTTAAATAAAGAAATTGTAAATCACCGAACCATAAGTTTATATTCCTCTATTTACATTGTTTGGGATGCCTCTCTATGTGAATAAAGAATTATAAAAAAGTGGGCTTATTTGTATCCGAAATAACATAAGTATGAACTCAATCTACACTACATTGCTCGGGTATGGCATGATACCTACACTACATTGCTCGGGTATGGCATGATACCTACACTACCTTGATCGGGTATGGCATGATACCTACACTACATTGCTCGGGTATGGCATGATACCTACACTACATTGCTCGGGTATAGCATGATGCACTACATTGCTCGGGTATGGCATGATACCTACACTACCTTGCTCGGGTATGGCATGATACCTACACTACATTGCTCGGGTATGGCATGATACCTACACTACATTGCTCGGGTATGGCATGATACCTACACTACATTGCCCGGGTATGGCATGATACCTACACTACATTGCTCGGGTATTGCATGATACCTACAATACATTGCTCGGGTATGGCATGATACCTACACTACATTGCTCGGGTATGGCATGATACCTACATTATATTCGCCACAAGAAACCGATATTATATTTGCCACAAGAAATCCTATCTTTTCAACGACGTCGCTTCAACCCATGACATAAACTGAACTTCGGGACGAAGTTCCCGTAAGGGGTAGAGACTGTGACAATTCGCAATTTTAGGTTAATTACTATTCCTGAAAATTTTACTATTCATTTTTACTATTCACTTTTACTATTCATTTTCCGAAATTTGATTTTTGTTTCATATTCTCGTGTAATAAATCATTTCCATGGCAAAATAAAAGTTTGACACTCATCCGATCATTTTCGCGAAAGTTATTAAGGAACTACACGTTTTAGGGTAAAACGTCATTCAAAAATCCTACGCACAACGAAACTCGACCGCGTTTATTTTTCCCGCATCAGAAAAATGTTTGATACACTCATGATTTATTAGAGAATTAATCATGACTGAAAAAAATGTGACCAAATGAACCTCGGTCGTGAGAAGTGATTATTGAACACTTTAAGGTTGAGAATGTGACCAAATGTTTGATACACTCATGATTATATATATATTATTTTATTTTATTGATTGGGGACGATGTTATTTTTTGGCTATTCTGAAAGAGTGATTATTGAACACTTGAAGGTAGAGTATAAACCACCATTTGCACCTACTTCCAATCTTAATAATTCTTATGTAGTGGTTGATGAATTTTGTAAAGAAAATGTCAATGTCGAAGAAATTGAGTGTATTGAGTTGACTGCTCTTCACGAATGTTGTGAAGAAAAAGTTAAGGGTATAGATCTTGATTGGTTTAATAACTTCGAGTAATCCTGGTTGTTAATCCTATGATTGTGTTTTGGTACCTATAAAATGAATTGTGCTAAACTTTGTATCTTTGCAGGAACCGGAACAACGAAAACGGGGAAGACCCAAGTAGATTAGGAAAGTGGGAAGACCTAGTAAATATAAGCCAAAGCCTAGGATAAGAGTTGTTGATGTGTCGAAGCCAGTGGGTAAAAGAGGAAGGCCACCTAAGCCAAAGGCTCCTCATTTGGTTGAGGATGATTTTCCCCTTCAAAATCAGGTAAGTAATTTTGATGTCTCACATGAATATAAATTTGGTAAGTATTTTGATTTAAATACAAGTAGAAAGAAAAAGCTAAGCTTTGATTTTGGAAAATCACATTGCCGTCTACATTTCCTTGTTTTGACCCGCATTAAAGTAATAAAGTCAATGTTTTTAATTGCTGGAAATGGGGAGTGAATTGTACTGTTTGCAATCTAAAAAGTTATAGCATAAAAAACAGCTAGAAGCTGATTGGATTTGTAACTTGAAATTTAACATTGACAGCATTTGAAACAAAGCTGGTATGTACGCCAACCGGAACTTGTTTACTTAAGTGATACATGTAACTAAAGTTGATTTTATTTTCCTTTTAATACAGGTGGAGGAAATGTGCTCTACTGCTGCTACCTCTGATTTTGATGTCTTACAGCCTCCCAGCGCGAGTGTTTTGAATTCTGCTTTAGAGGTCAGTTAAACAAATGGCATCTTTTCATTTGCTTTGTCGGTGTGAAGATGATAGCTATATCTTATTTCTATTGTAGGAGACGTGTTCCTCTCAGAGAAACCAAATATCAGTACTAGAACATCACTTGGCTGCTAAGGTACAGTTTTATTATTCTTAAAATTATATAATCTGTATTGTTACTGTTGCTAACAAATTGCTGTATTTTAAAATACAACAAATTGCTTAATGGCCGTCTACATTATATTCGCCACAAGAAACCGACATTATATTCGCCACAAGAAATCCTATCTTTTCACCGACGTCGCTTCAACCCATGACATAAACTGAACTTCGGGACGAAGTTCCCGTAAGGGGAGAGACTGTAACAATTCGCAATTTTAGGTTAATTACTATTCCCGAAAATTTCACTATTCACTTTTACTATTCATTTTCCGAAATTTGATTTTTATTTCATATTCTCGTGTGATAAATCATTTCCATAGCAAAATAAAAGTTTGACACTCATCCGATCATTTTCGCGAAAGTTATTAAGGAACTACACGTTTTAGGGTAAAACGTTATTCAAAAATCTTACGCACAACGAAACTCGACCGCGTTAATTTTCCCCGCATCAGAAAAATATTTGATACACTCATGATTTATTAGAGAATTAATCATGACTGAGAAAAATGTGACCAAATAAACCTCGGTCGTGAGAAGTGATTATTGAACACTTGAAGGTAGAGAATGTGACCAAATATTTGATACACTCATAATTATATATATATTATTTTATTTTATTGATTGGGGACCATGTTATTTTTTGGCTATTCTGAAAGAAGTGATTATTGAACACTTGAAGGTAGAGAATAAACCACCATTTGCACCTACTTCCAATCTTAATAATTCTTATGTAGTGGTTGATGAATTTTGTAAAGAAAATGACAATGTCGAAGAAATTGACTGTATTGAGTTGACTGCTCTTCACGAATGTTGTGAAGAAAAAGTTAAGGGTATAGATCTTGATTGGTTTAACAACTTCGAGTAATCCTGGTTGTTAATCCTATAATTGTGTTTTGGTACCTATAAAATGAATTGTGCTAAACTTTGTATCTTTGCAGGAACCGGAACAACGAAAACGGGGAAGACCCAAGAAGATTAGGAAAGTGGGAAGACCTAGTAAATATAAGCCAAAGCCTAGGATAAGAGTTGTTGATGTGTCGAAGCCAGTGGGTAAAAGAGGAAGGCCACCTAAGCCAAAGGCTCCTCATTTGGTTGAGGATGATTTTTCCCTTCAAAATCAGGTAAGTAATTTTGATGTCTCACATGAATATAAATTTGGTAAGTATTTTGATTTAAATACAAGTAGAAAGAAAAAGCTAAGCTTTGATTTTGGAAAATCACGTTGCCGTCTACATTTCCTTGTTTTGACCCGCATTAAAGTAATAAAGTCAATGTTTTTTAATTGCTGGAAATGGGGAGTGAATTGTACTGTTTGCAATCTAAAAAGTTATAGCATAAAAAACAGCTAGAAGCTGATTGGATTTGTAACTTGAAATTTAACATTGACAGCATTTGAAACAAAGCTAGTATGTACGCCAACCGGAACTTGTTTACTTAAGTGATACATGTAACTAAAGTTGATTTTTGTTTTCCTTTTAATACAGGTGGAGGAAATGTGCTCTACTGTTGCTACCTCTGATTTTGATGTCTTACAGCCTCCCAGCGCGAGTGTTTTGAATTCTGCTTTAGAGGTCAGTTAAACAAATGGCATCTTTTCATTTGCTTTGTCGGTGTGAAGATGATAGCTATATCTTATTTCTATTGTAGGAGACGTGTTCCTCTCAGAGAAACCAAATATCAGTACTAGAACATCACTTGGCTGCTAAGGTACAGTTTTATTATTCTTAAAATTATATAATCTGTATTGTTACTGTTGCTAACAAATTGCTGTATTTTAAAATACAACAAATTGCTTAATGGCCGTCTACATTATATTCGCCACAAGAAACCGACATTATATTCTCCACAAGAAATCCTATCTTTTCACCGACGTCGCTTCAACCCATGACATAAACTGAACTTCGGGACGAAGTTCCCGTAAGGGGTAGAGACTGTAACAATTCACAATTTTAGGTTAATTACTATTCCCGAAAATTTCACTATTAATTTTACTATTCACTTTTACTATTCGTTTTACGAAATTTGATTTTTATTTCATATTCTCGTGTGATAAATCATTTCTATGGCAAAATAAAAGTTTGACACTCATCCGATCATTTTCACGAAAGTTATTAAGGAACTACACGTTTTAGGGTAAAACGTCATTCAAAAATCCTACGCACAACGAAACTCGACCGCGTTAATTTTCCCCGTATCAGAAAAATGTTTGATACACTCATGATTTATTAAAGAATTAATCATGACTGAGAAAAATGTGACCAAATAAACCTCGGTCGTGAGAAGTGATTATTGAACACTTGAAGGTAGAGAATGTGACCAAATGTTTGATACACTCATGATATATATATATATATATATATATATATATATATATATATATATATATATATATATATATATATATATATATATATATATATATATATATATATATATATTATTTTATTTTATTGATTGGGGACCATGTTATTTTTTGGCTATTCTGAAAGAAGTGATTATTGAACAATTGAAGGTAGAGAATAAACCACCATTTGCACCTACTTCCAATCTTAATAATTCTTATGTAATGGTTGATGAATTTTGTAAAGAAAATGTCAATGTCGAAGAAATTGACTGTATTGAGTTGACTGCTCTTCACGAATGTTGTGAAGAAAAAGTTAAGGGTATAGATCTTGATTGGTTTAACAACTTCGAGTAATCCTGGTTGTTAATCCTATAATTGTGTTTTGGTACCTATAAAATGAATTGTGCTAAACTTTGTATCTTTGCAGGAACCGGAACAACGAAAACGGGGAAGACCAAAGAAGATTAGGAAAGTGGGAAGACCTAGTAAATATAAGCCAAAGCCTAGGATAAGAGTTGTTGATGCGACGAAGCCAGTGGGTAAAAGAGGAAGGCCACCTAAGCCAAAGGTTCCTCATTTGGTTGAGGATGATTTTCCCCTTCAAAATCAGGTAAGTAATTTTGATGTCTCACATGAATATAAATTTGGTAAGTATTTTGATTTAAATACAAGTAGAAAGAAAAAGCTAAGCTTTGATTTTGGAAAATCACATTGCCGTATACATTTCCTAGTTTTGACCCGCATTAAAGTAATAATGTCAATGTTTTTAATTGCTGGAAATGGGGAGTGAATTGTACTGTTTGCAATCTAAAAAGTTATAGCATAAAAAACAGCTAGAAGCTGATTGGATTTGTAACTTGAAATTTAACATTGACAGCATTTGAAACAAAGCTGGTATGTACGCCAACCGGAACTTGTTTACTTAAGTGATACATGTAACTAAAGTTGATTTCTGCTTTCCTTTTGCTAACAAATTGCTGTATTTTGATGTCTTACAGCCTCCCAGCGCGAGTGTTTTGAATTCTGCTTTATAGGTCAGTTAAACAAATGACATCTTTTCATTTGCTTTGTCGGTGTGAAGATGATAGCTATCTCTTATTTCTATTGTAGGAAACGTGTTCCTCTCAGAGAAACCAAATATCAGTACTAGAACATCACTTGGCTGCTAAGGTACAGTTTTATTATTCTTAAAATTATATAATCTGTATTGTTACTGTTGCTAACAAATTGCTGTATTTTAAAATACAACAAATTCTCAATGGCCGTCTACATTGCTTTGTTTTGACCAGCATTAAAGTAATAAAGTCAATATTTTTAATTGCTGGAAATGGGGAGTGAATTGTACTGTTGGTCTGCAATCTATAAAGTTATAGCATAAAAACAGCTAGAAGCTGATTGGATTTGTAACTTGAAATTAAACATAGACTTCATTTGAATCTGCCTAAATATATTGACCTTAATCTGTGTTGTTGTAATAGGATTCTCTTGACGAGGCATTCAAACAAAGAGATGATGCGGTTAAAGAAGTTGGAATCATAAGAGGTAAATTGCAGCAAGTGAGGGAGGACCATGAACGTCAGTTGCAAGAGGTTGATAAATTAAGCATAAAGAATTCTGCTTTAGAGGTCAGTTAAACAAATGACATCTTTTCAGTTGCTTTGTCGGTGTGAAGATGATAGCTATATCTTACTTCTATTGTTGGAGACGTGTTCCTCTCAGAGAAACCAAATATCAGTACTAGAACATCACTTGGCTGCTAAGGTACAGTTTTATTATTCTAAAAATTATATAATCTGTATTGTTACTGTTGCTAACAAATTGTTGTATTTTAAAATACAACAAATTGCTCAATGGCCGTCTATATTGCCTTGTTTTGACCCGCATTAAGTAATAAAGTCAATATTTTTAATTGCTGGAAATGGGGAGTGAATTGTACTGATGGTCTGCAATCTATAAAGTTATAGCATAAAAAACAGCTAGAAGCTGATTGGATTTGTAACTTGAAATTAAACATAGACTTCATTTGAATCTGCCTAAATATATTGACCTTAATCTGTGTTGTTGTAATAGGATTCTCTTGATGAGGCATTCAAATAAAGAGATGATGCGGTTAAAGAAGTTGGAATCTTAAGAGGTAAATTGTACCAAGTGAGGGAGGACCATGAACGTCAGTTGCAAGAGGTTGATAAATTAAGCATAAAGAATTCTGCTTTAGAGGTCAGTTAAACAAATGACATCTTTTCATTTGCTTTGTCGGTGTAAAGATGATAGTTATATCTTATTTCTATTGTAGGAGACGTGTTCCTCTAAGAGAAACCAAATATCAGTACTAGAACATCACTTAGCTGCTAAGGTACAATTTTATTATTCTTAAAATTATATAATCTGTATTGTTACTGTTGCTAACAAATTGCTGTATTTTAAAATACAACAAATTGCTCATTGGCCGTCTACATTGCCTTGTTTTGACCCGCATTAAACTAATAAAGTCAATATTTTTAATTGCTGGAAATGGGGAGTGAATTGTACTGTTGGTCTGCAATCTATAAAGTTATAGCATAAAAAACAGCTAGAAGCTGATTGGATTTGTAACTTGAAATTAAACATAGACTTCATTTGAATCTGCCTAAATATATTGACCTTAATCTGTGTTGTTGTAATAGGATTCTCTTGACGAGGCATTCAAATAAAGAGATGATGCTGTTAAAGAATTTGGAATCTTAAGAGGTAAATTGCAGCAAGTGAGGGAGGACCATAAACGTCAGTTGCAAGAGGTTGATAAATTAAGCATAAAGAATTCTGCTTTATAGGTCAGTTAAACAAATGACATCTTTTCATTTGCTTTGTCGGTGTGAAGATGATAGCTATATCTTATTTCTGTTGTAGGAGACGTGTTCCTCTCAGAGAAACCAAATATCAGTACTAGAACATCACTTGGTTGCTAAGGTACAGTTTTATTATTCTTAAAATTATATAATCTGTATTGTTACTGTTGCTAACAAATTGCTGTATTTTAAAATACAACAAATTGCTCAATGGCCGTCCACATTGCCTTGTTTTGACCCGCATTAAAGTAATAAAGTCAATATTTTTAATTGCTGGAAATGGGGAGTGAATTGTACTGTTGGTCTGCAATCTATAAAGTTATAGCATAAAAACAGCTAGAAGCTGATTGGATTTGTAACTTGAAATTAAACATAGACTTCATTTGAATCTGCCTAAATATATTGACCTTAATATGTGTTGTTGTAATAGGATTCTCTTGATGAAGCATTCAAATAAAGAGATGATGAGGTTAAAGAAGTTGGAATCTTAAGAGGTAAATTGCAGCAAGTGAGGGAGGACCATAAATGTCATTTGCAAGAGGTTGATAAATTAAGCATAAAGAATTCTGCTTTAGAGGTCAGTTAAACAAATGACATCTTTTCATTTGCTTTGTCGGTGTGAAGATGATAGCTATATCTTATTTCTATTGTAGGAGACATGTTCCTCTCAGAGAAACCAAATATCAGTACTAGAACATCACTTGGCTGCTAAGGTACAGTTTTATTATTCTTAAAATTATATAATCTATATTGTTACTGTTGCTAACAAAATGTTGTATTTTAAAATACAACAAATTGCTCAATGGCCGTCTACATTGCCTTGTTTTGACCCTCATTAAAGTAATAAAGTCAGTATTTTTAATTGCTGGAAATGGGGAGTGAATTGTACTGTTGGTCTGCAATCTATAAAGTTATAGCATAAAAAACAGCTAGAAGCTGATTGGATTTGTAACTTGAAATTAAACATAGACTTCATTTGAATCTGCCTAAATTTATTGACCTTAATCTGTGTTGTTGTAATAGGATTCTCTTGACGAGGTATTCAAACAAAGAGATGATGCGGTTAATGAAGTTGGAATCTTAAGAGGTAAATTGCAGCAAGTGAGGGAGCACCACGAACGTCAGTTGCAAGAGGTTAATAAATGAAGCATAACGAATTCTGCTTTAGAGGTCAGTTAAACAAATGACATCTTTTCATTTGCTTTGTCGGTGTGAAGATGATAGCTATATCTTATTTCTATTGTAAAAGACGTGTTCCTCTCAGAGAAACCAAAATATCAGTACTAGAACATCACTTGGCTGCTAAGGTACAGTTTTATTATTCTTAAAATTATATAATCTCTATTGTTACAGTTGCTAACAAATTGCTGTATTTTAAAATACAAAAATTGCTCAATGGTCGTCTACATTGCCTTGTTTTGACCCGCATTAATGTAATAAAGTCAATATTTTTAATTGCTGGAAATGGGGAGTGAATTGTACTGTTGGTCTGCAATCTATAAAGTTATAGCATAAAAAGCAGCTAGAAGCTGATTGGATTTGTAACTTGAAATTAAACATAGACTTCATTTGAATCTGCCTAAATATATTGACCTTAATCTGTGTTGTTGTAATAGGATTCTCTTGACGAGGAATTGAAAAAAAGAGATGATGCGGTTAAAGAAGTTGGAATCTTAAGAGGAAAATTGCAGCAAGTGAGGGAGGACCATGAACGTCAGTTGCAAGAGGTTGATAAATTAAGTATAAAGAATTCTGCTTTAGAGGTCAGTTAAACAAATGACATCTTTTCATTTCCTTTGTCGGTGTGAAGATGATAGCTATATCTTACTTCTATTGTAGGAGACATGTTCCTCTCAGAGAAACCAAATATCAGTATTAGAACATCACTTGGCAGCTAAGGTACAGTTTTATTATACTTAAAATTATATAATCTGTATTGTTACTGTTGCTAACAAATTGCTGTATTTTAAAATACAACAAATTGCTTAATGGCCGTCTACATTGCCTTGTTTTGACCCGAATTAAAGTAATAAAGTCAATATTTTTAATTGCTGGAAATGGGGTGTGAATTGTACTGTTGGTCTGCAATCTATAAAGTTATAGCCTAAAAAACAGCTAGAAGCTGATTGGATTTGTAACTTGAAATTAAACATAGACTTCATTTGAATATGCCTAAATATATTGACCTTAATCTATGTTGTTGTAATAGGATTCTCTTGACGAGACATTCAAACAAAGAGATGATGCGGTTAAAGAAGTTGGAATCTTAAGAGGAAAATTGCAGCAAGTGAGGGAGGACCATGAACGTCAGTTGCAAGAGGTTGATAAATTAAGCATAAAGAATTCTGCTTTAGAGGTCAGTTAAACAAATGACATCTTTTCATTTGTTTTGTCGGTGAGAAGATGATAGCTATATCTTATTTCTATTGTAGGAGACGTGTTCCTCTTAGAGAAACCAAATATCAGTACTAGAACATCACTTGGCTGCTAAGGTACAGTACTATTATTCTTAAAATTATATAATCTGTATTGTTACTGTTGCTAACAAATTGTTGTATTTTAAAATACAACAAATTGCTCAATGGCCGTCTACATTCCCTTGTTATGACCCGCATTAAAGTAATAAAGTCAGTATTTTTAATTGCTTGAAATGGGGAGTGAATTGTACTATTGGTCTGCAATCTATAAAGTTATAGCATAAAAAACAGCTAGATGCTGATTGGATTTGTAACTTGAAATTAAACATAGACTTCATTTGAATCTGCCTAAATATATTGACCTTAATATGTGTTGTTGTAATAGGATTCTCTTGATGAGGCATTCAAACAAAGAGATGATGCGGTTAAAGAAGTTGGAATCTTAAGAGGTAAATTGCAGCAAGTGAGGTAGGACCATGAACGTCAATTGCAAGAGGTTGATAAATTAAGCATAAAGAATTCTACTTTAGAGGTCAGTTAAACAAATGACATCTTTTCATTTGCTTTGTCACTGTGAAGATGATAGCTATATCTTATTTCTACTGTAGGAGACGTGTTCCTCTCTGAGAAACCAAATATCAGTACTTGAACATCACTTGGCTGATAAGGTACAGTTTTATTATTCTTAAAATTATATAATCTGTATTGTTACTGTTGCTAACAAATTGTTGTATTTTAAAATACAACAAATTGCTCAATGGCCGTCTACATAGCCTTGTTTTGACCCGCATTAAAGTAATAAAGTCAATATTTTTAATTGTTGGAAATGGGGAGTGAATTGTACTGTTGGTCTGCCATCTATAAAGTTATAGCATAAAAAACAGCTAGAAGCTGATTGGATTTGTAACTTGAAATTAAACATAGACTTCATTTGAATCTGCCTAAATATATGGACCTTAATCTGTGTTGTTGTAATAGGATTCTCTTGACGAGGCATTCAAACAAAGAGATGATGCGGTTAAAGAAGATGGAATCTTAAGAGGAAAATTGCAGCAAGTGAGGGAGGACCATGAACGTCAGTTGCAAGAGGTTGATAAATTAAGCATAAAGAATTCTGCTTTAGAGGTCAGCTAAACAAATGACATCTTTTCATTTGTTTTGTCGGTCTGAAGATGATAGCTATATCTTATTTCTATTGTAGGAGACGTGTTCCTCTTAGAGAAACCAAATATCAGTACTAGAACATCACTTGGCTGCTAAGGTACAGTATTATTATTCTTAAAATTATATAATCTGTATTGTTACTGTTGCTAACAAATTGTTGTATTTTAAAATACAACAAATTGCTCAATGGCCGTCTACATTCCCTTGTTATGACCCGCATTAAAGTAATAAAGTCAATATTTTTAATTGCTTGAAATGGGGATTGAATTGTACTATTGGTCTGCAATCTATAAAGTTATAGCATAAAAAACAGCTCGAAGCTGATTGGATTTGTAACTCGAAATTAAACATAGACTTCATTTGAATCTGCCTAAATATATTGACCTTAATATGTGTTGTTGTAATAGGATTCTCTTGACGAGGCATTCAAACAAAGAGATGATGCGGTTAAAGAAGTTGGAATCTTAAGAGGTAAATTGCAGCAAGTGAGGTAGGACCATGAACGTCAATTGCAAGAGGTTGATAAATTAAGCAAAAAGAATTCTACTCTAGAGGTCAGTTAAACAAATGACATCTTTTCATTTGCTTTGTCACTGTGAAGATGATAGCTATATCTTATTTCTATTGTAGGAGACGTGTTTCTCTCTGAGAAACCAAATATCAGTACTAGAACATCACTTGGTTGATAAGGTACAGTTTTATTATTCTTAAAATTATATAATCTGTATTGTTGCTGTTGCTAACAAATTGTTGTATTTTAAAATACAACAAATTGCTCAATGGCCGTCTACATTGCCTTGTTTTGACCCGCATTAAAGTAATAAAGTCAATATTTTTAATTGTTGGAAATGGGGAGTGAATTGTACTGTTGGTCTGCAATCTATAAAGTTATAGCATAAAAAACAGCTAGAAGCTGATTGGATTTGTAACTTGAAATTAAACATAGACTTCATTTGAATCTGCCTAAATATATGGACCTTAATCTGTGTTGTTGTAATAGGATTCTCTTGACGAGGCATTCAAACAAAGAGATGATACGGTTAAAGAAGTTGGAATATTAAGAGGAAAATTGCAGCAAGTGAGGGAGGACCATGAACGTCAGTTGCAAGAGGTTGATAAATTAAGCATAAAGAATTCTGCTTTAGAGGTCAGCTAAACAAATGACATCTTTTCATTTGTTTTGTCGGTGTGAAGATGATAGCTATATCTTATTTCTATTGTAGGAGACGTGTTCCTCTTAGAGAAACCAAATATCAGTACTAGAACATCACTTGGCTGCTAAGGTACAGTATTATTATTCTTAAAATTATATAATCTATATTGTTACTGTTGCTAACAAAATGCTGTATTTTAAAATACAACAAATTGCTCAATGGCCGTCTACATTGCCTTGTTTTGACCCTCATTAAAGTAATAAAGTCAATATTTTTAATTGCTGGAAATGGGGAGTGAATTGTACTGTTGGTCTGCAATCTATAAAGTTATAGCATAAAAAACAGCTAGAAGCTGATTGGATTTGTAACTTGAAATTAAACATAGACTTCATTTGAATCTGCCTAAATTTATTGACCTTAATCTGTGTTGTTGTAATAGGATTCTCTTGACGAGGTATTCAAACAAAGAGATGATGCGGTTAAAGAAGTTGGAATCTTAAGAGGTAAATTGCAGCAAGTGAGGGAGCACCACGAACGTCAGTTGCAAGAGGTTAATAAATGAAGCATAACGAATTCTGCTTTAGAGGTCAGTTAAACAAATGACATCTTTTCATTTGCTTTGTCGGTGTGAAGATGATAGCTATATCTTATTTCTATTGTAAAAGACGTGTTCCTCTCAG
Source organism: Artemisia argyi (assembly GCA_030686995.1). Taxonomy (NCBI): domain Eukaryota; kingdom Viridiplantae; phylum Streptophyta; class Magnoliopsida; order Asterales; family Asteraceae; genus Artemisia; species Artemisia argyi. Next base: position 190,701,094 of record CM060696.1, read on the forward strand.
AGAAACCAAAATATCAGTACTAGAACATCACTTGGCTGCTAAGGTACGGTTTTATTATTCTTAAAATTATATAATCTCTATTGTTACAGTTGCTAACAAATTGCTGTATTTTAAAATACAAAAATTGCTCAATGGTCGTCTACATTGCCTTGTTATGACCCGCATTAATGTAATAAAGTCAATATTTTTAATTGCTGGAAATGGGGAGTGAATTGTACTGTTGGTCTGCAATGTATAAAGTTATAGCATAAAAAGCAGCTAGAAGCTGATTGGATTTGTAACTTGAAATTAAACATAGACTTCATTTGAATCTGCCTAAATATATTGACCTTAATCTGTGTTGTTGTAATAGGATTCTCTTGACGAGGAATTGAAAAAAAGAGATGATGCGGTTAAAGAAGTTGGAATCTTAAGAGGAAAATTGCAGCAAGTGAGGGAGGACCATGAACGTCAGTTGCAAGAGGTTGATAAATTAAGTATAAAGAATTCTCCTTTAGAGGTCAGTTAAACAAATGACGTCTTTTCATTTCCTTTGTCGGTGTGAAGATGATAGCTATATCTTACTTCTATTGTAGGAGACATGTTCCTCTCAGAGAAACCAAATATCAGTACTAGAACATCACTTGGCAGCTAAGGTACAGTTTTATTATACTTAAAATTATATAATCTGTATTGTTACTGTTGCTAACAAATTGCTGTATTTTAAAATACAACAAATTGCTTAATGGCCGTCTACATTGCCTTGTTTTGACCCGAATTAAAGTAATAAAGTCAATATTTTTAATTGCTGGAAATGGGGTGTGAATTGTACTGTTGGTCTGCAATCTATAAAGTTATAGCCTAAAAAACAGCTAGAAGCTGATTGGATTTGTAACTTGAAATTAAACATAGACTTCATTTGAATCTGCCTAAATATATTGACCTTAATCTATGTTGTTGTAATAGGATTCTCTTGACGAGACATTCAAACAAAGAGATGATGCGGTTAAAGAAGTTGGAATCTTAAGAGGAAAATTGCAGCAAGTGAGGGAGGACCATGAACGTCAGTTGCAAGAGGTTGATAAATTAAGCATAAAGAATTCTGCTTTAGAGGTCAGTTAAACAAATGACATCTTTTCATTTGTTTTGTCGGTGAGAAGATGATAGCTATATCTTATTTCTATTGTAGGAGACGTGTTCCTCTTAGAGAAACCAAATATCAGTACTAGAACATCACTTGGCTGCTAAGGTACAGTATTATTATTCTTAAAATTATATAATCTGTATTGTTACTGTTGCTAACAAATTGTTGTATTTTAAAATACAACAAATTGCTCAATGGCCGTCTACATTCCCTTGTTATGACCCGCATTAAAGTAATAAAGTCAATATTTTTAATTGCTTGAAATGGGGAGTGAATTGTACTATTGGTCTGCAATCTATAAAGTTATAGCATAAAAAACAGCTAGATGCTGATTGGATTTGTAACTTGAAATTAAACATAGACTTCATTTGAATCTGCCTAAATATATTGACCTTAATATGTGTTGTTGTAATAGGATTCTCTTGATGAGGCATTCAAACAAAGAGATGATGCGGTTAAAGAAGTTGGAATCTTAAGAGGTAAATTGCAGCAAGTGAGGTAGGACCATGAACGTCAATTGCAAGAGGTTGATAAATTAAGCATAAAGAATTCTACTTTAGAGGTCAGTTAAACAAATGACATCTTTTCATTTGCTTTGTCACTGTGAAGATGATAGCTATATCTTATTTCTACTGTAGGAGACGTGTTCCTCTCTGAGAAACCAAATATCAGTACTTGAACATCACTTGGCTGATAAGGTACAGTTTTATTATTCTTAAAATTATATAATCTGTATTGTTACTGTTGCTAACAAATTGTTGTATTTTAAAATACAACAAATTGCTCAATGGCCGTCTACATTGCCTTGTTTTGACCCGCATTAAAGTAATAAGGTCAATATTTTTAATTGTTGGAAATGGGGAGTGAATTGTACTGTTGGTCTGCAATCTATAAAGTTATAGCATAAAAAACAGCTAGAAGCTGATTGGATTTGTAACTTGAAATTAAACATAGACTTCATTTGAATCTGCCTAAATATATGGACCTTAATCTGTGTTGTTGTAATAGGATTCTCTTGACGAGGCATTCAAACAAAGAGATGATGCGGTTAAAGAAGTTGGAATCTTAAGAGGAAAGTTGCAGCAAGTGAGGGAGGACCATGAACGTCAGTTGCAAGAGGTTGATAAATTAAGCATAAAGAATTCTGCTTTAGAGGTCAGCTAAACAAATGACATCATTTCATTTGTTTTGTCGGTGTGAAGATGATAGCTATATCTTATTTCTATTGTAGGAGACGTGTTCCTCTTAGAGAAACCAAATATCAGTACTAGAACATCACTTGGCTGCTAAGGTACAGTATTATTATTCTTAAAATTATATAATCTGTATTGTTACTGTTGCTAACAAATTGTTGTATTTTAAAATACAACAAATTGCTCAATGGCCGTCTACATTCCCTTGTTATGACCCGCATTAAAGTAATAAAGTCAATATTTTTAATTGCTTGAAATGGGGATTGAATTGTATTATTGGTCTGCAATCTATAAAGTTATAGCATAAAAAACAGCTAGAAGCTGATTGGATTTGTAACTCGAAATTAAACATAGACTTCATTTGAATCTGCCTAAATATATTGACCTTAATATGTGTTGTTGTAATAGGATTCTCTTGACGAGACATTCAAACAAAGAGATGATGCGGTTAAAGAAGTTGGAATCTTAAGAGGTAAATTGCAGCAAGTGAGGTAGGACCATGAACGTCAATTGCAAGAGGTTGATAAATTAAGCAAAAAGAATTCTACTCTAGAGGTCAGTTAAACAAATGACATCTTTTCATTTGCTTTGTCACTGTGAAGATGATAGCTATATCTTATTTCTATTGTAGGAGACGTGTTCCTCTCTGAGAAACCAAATATCAGTACTAGAACATCACTTGGCTGATAAGGTACAGTTTTATTATTCTTAAAATTATATAATCTGTATTGTTGCTGTTGCTAACAAATTGTTGTATTTTAAAATACAACAAATTGCTCAATGGCCGTCTACATTGCCTTGTTTTGACCCGCATTAAAGTAATAAAGTCAATATTTTTAATTGTTGGAAATGGGGAGTGAATTGTACTGTTGGTCTGCAATCTATAAAGTTATAGCATAAAAAACAGCTAGAAGCTGATTGGATTTGTAACTTGAAATTAAACATAGACTTCATTTGAATCTGCCTAAATATATGGACCTTAATCTGTGTTGTTGTAATAGGATTCTCTTGACGAGGCATTCAAACAAAGAGATGATGCGGTTAAAGAAGTTGGAATATTAAGAGGAAAATTGCAGCAAGTGAGGGAGGACCATGAACGTCAGTTGCAAGAGGTTGATAAATTAAGCATAAAGAATTCTGCTTTAGAGGTCAGCTAAACAAATGACATCTTTTCATTTGTTTTGTCGGTGTGAAGATGATAGCTATATCTTATTTCTATTGTAGGAGACGTGTTCCTCTTAGAGAAACCAAATATCAGTACTAGAACATCACTTGGCTGCTAAGGTACAGTATTATTATTCTTAAAATTATATAATCTATATTGTTACTGTTGCTAACAAAATGCTGTATTTTAAAATACAACAAATTGCTCAATGGCCGTCTACATTGCCTTGTTTTGACCCTCATTAAAGTAATAAAGTCAATATTTTTAATTGCTGGAAATGGGGAGTGAATTGTACTGTTGGTCTGCAATCTATAAAGTTATAGCATAAAAAACAGCTAGAAGCTGATTGGATTTGTAACTTGAAATTAAACATAGACTTCATTTGAATCTGCCTAAATTTATTGACCTTAATCTGTGTTGTTGTAATAGGATTCTCTTGACGAGGTATTCAAACAAAGAGATGATGCGGTTAAAGAAGTTGGAATCTTAAGAGGTAAATTGCAGCAAGTGAGGGAGCACCACGAACGTCAGTTGCAAGAGGTTAATAAATGAAGCATAACGAATTCTGCTTTAGAGGTCAGTTAAACAAATGACATCTTTTCATTTGCTTTGTCGGTGTGAAGATGATAGCTATATCTTATTTCTATTGTAAAAGACGTGTTCCTCTCAGAGAAACCAAAATATCAGTACTAGAACATCACTTGGCTGCTAAGGTACGGTTTTATTATTCTTAAAATTATATAATCTCTATTGTTACAGTTGCTAACAAATTGCTGTATTTTAAAATACAAAAATTGCTCAATGGTCGTCTACATTGCCTTGTTTTGACCCGCATTAATGTAATAAAGTCAATATTTTTAATTGCTGGAAATGGGGAGTGAATTGTACTGTTGGTCTGCAATGTATAAAGTTATAGCATAAAAAGCAGCTAGAAGCTGATTGGATTTGTAACTTGAAATTAAACATAGACTTCATTTGAATCTGCCTAAATATATTGACCTTAATCTGTGTTGTTGTAATAGGATTCTCTTGACGAGGAATTGAAAAAAAGAGATGATGCGGTTAAAGAAGTTGGAATCTTAAGAGGAAAATTGCAGCAAGTGAGGGAGGACCATGAACGTCAGTTGCAAGAGGTTGATAAATTAAGTATAAAGAATTCTGCTTTAGAGGTCAGTTAAACAAATTACATCTTTTCATTTCCTTTGTCGGTGTGAAGATGATAGCTATATCTTACTTCTATTGTAGGAGACATGTTCCTCTCAGAGAAACCAAATATCAGTACTAGAACATCACTTGGCAGCTAAGGTACAGTTTTATTATACTTAAAATTATATAATTTGTATTGTTACTGTTGCTAACAAATTGCTGTATTTTAAAATACAACAAATTGCTTAATGGCCGTCTACATTGCCTTGTTTTGACCCGAATTAAAGTAATAAAGTCAATATTTTTAATTGCTGGAAATGGGGTGTGAATTGTACTGTTGGTCTGCAATCTATAAAGTTATAGCCTAAAAAACAGCTAGAAGCTGATTGGATTTGTAACTTGAAATTAAACATAGACTTCATTTGAATCTGCCTAAATATATTGACCTTAATCTATGTTGTTGTAATAGGATTCTCTTGACGAGACATTCAAACAAAGAGATGATGCGGTTAAAGAAGTTGGAATCTTAAGAGGAAAATTGCAGCAAGTGAGGGAGGACCATGAACGTCAGTTGCAAGAGGTTGATAAATTAAGCATAAAGAATTCTGCTTTAGAGGTCAGTTAAACAAATGACATCTTTTCATTTGTTTTGTCGGTGAGAAGATGATAGCTATATCTTATTTCTATTGTAGGAGACGTGTTCCTCTTAGAGAAACCAAATATCAGTACTAGAACATCACTTGGCTGCTAAGGTACAGTATTATTATTCTAAAAATTATATAATCTGTATTGTTACTGTTGCTAACAAATTGTTGTATTTTAAAATACAACAAATTGCTCAATGGCCGTCTACATTCCCTTGTTATGACCCGCATTAAAGTAATAAAGTCAATATTTTTAATTGCTTGAAATGGGGAGTGAATTGTACTATTGGTCTGCAATCTGTAAAGTTATAGCATAAAAAACAGCTAGATGCTGATTGGATTTGTAACTTGAAATTAAACATAGACTTCATTTGAATCTGCCTAAATATATTGACCTTAATATGTGTTGTTGTAATAGGATTCTCTTGATGAGGCATTCAAACAAAGAGATGATGCGGTTAAAGAAGTTGGAATCTTAAGAGGTAAATTGCAGCAAGTGAGGTAGGACCATGAACGTCAATTGCAAGAGGTTGATAAATTAAGCATAAAGAATTCTACTTTAGAGGTCAGTTAAACAAATGACATCTTTTCATTTGCTTTGTCACTGTGAAGATGATAGCTATATCTTATTTCTACTGTAGGAGACGTGTTCCTCTCTGAGAAACCAAATATCAGTACTTGAACATCACTTGGCTGATAAGGTACAGTTTTATTATTCTTAAAATTATATAATCTGTATTGTTACTGTTGCTAACAAATTGTTGTATTTTAAAATACAACAAATTGCTCAATGGCCGTCTACATTGCCTTGTTTTGACCCGCATTAAAGTAATAAAGTCAATATTTTTAATTGTTGGAAATGGGGAGTGAATTGTACTGTTGGTCTGCAATCTATAAAGTTATAGCATAAAAAACAGCTAGAAGCTGATTGGATTTGTAACTTGAAATTAAACATAGACTTCATTTGAATCTGCCTAAATATATGGACCTTAATCTGTGTTGTTGTAATAGGATTCTCTTGACGAGGCATTCAAACAAAGAGATGATGCGGTTAAAGAAGTTGGAATCCTAAGAGGAAAATTGCAGCAAGTGAGGGAGGACCATGAACGTCAGTTGCAAGAGGTTGATAAATTAAGCATAAAGAATTCTGCTTTAGAGGTCAGCTAAACAAATGACATCTTTTCATTTGTTTTGTCGGTGTGAAGATGATAGCTATATCTTATTTCTATTGTAGGAGACGTGTTCCTCTTAGAGAAACCAAATATCAGTACTAGAACATCACTTGGCTGCTAAGGTACAGTATTATTATTCTTAAAATTATATAATCTGTATTGTTACTGTTGCTAACAAATTGTTGTATTTTAAAATACAACAAATTGCTCAATGGCCGTCTACATTCCCTTGTTATGACCCGCATTAAAGTAATAAAGTCAATATTTTTAATTGCTTGAAATGGGGATTGAATTGTACTATTGGTCTGCAATCTATAAAGTTATAGCATAAAAAACAGCTAGAAGCTGATTGGATTTGTAACTCGAAATTAAACATAGACTTCATTTGAATCCGCCTAAATATATTGACCTTAATATGTGTTGTTGTAATAGGATTCTCTTGACGAGGCATTCAAACAAAGAGATGATGCGGTTAAAGAAGTTGGAATCTTAAGAGGTAAATTGCAGCAAGTGAGGTAGGACCATGAACGTCAAATGCAAGAGGTTGATAAATTAAGCAAAAAGAATTCTACTCTAGAGGTCAGTTAAACAAATGACATCTTTTCATTTGCTTTGTCACTGTGAAGATGATAGCTATATCTTATTTCTATTGTAGGAGACGTGTTCCTCTCTGAGATACCAAATATCAGTACTAGAACATCAGTTGGCTGATAAGGTACAGTTTTATTATTCTTAAAATTATATAATCTGTATTGTTGCTGTTGCTAACAAATTGTTGTATTTTAAAATACAACAAATTGCTCAATGGCCGTCTACATTGCCTTGTTTTGACCCGCATTAAAGTAATAAAGTCAATATTTTTAATTGTTGGAAATGGGGAGTGAATTGTATTGTTGGTCTGCAATCTATAAAGTTATAGCATAAAAAACAGCTAGAAGCTGATTGGATTTGTAACTTGAAATTAAACATAGACTTCATTTGAATCTGCCTAAATATATGGACCTTAATCTGTGTTGTTGTAATAGGATTCTCTTGACGAGGCATTCAAACAAAGAGATGATACGGTTAAAGAAGTTGGAATATTAAGAGGAAAATTGCAGCAAGTGAGGGAGGACCATGAACGTCAGTTGCAAGAGGTTGATAAATTAAGCATAAAGAATTCTGCTTTAGAGGTCAGCTAAACAAATGACATCTTTTCATTTGTTTTGTCGGTGTGAAGATGATAGCTATATCTTATTTCTATTGTAGGAGACGTGTTCCTCTTAGAGAAACCAAATATCAGTACTAGAACATCACTTGGCTGCTAAGGTACAGTATTATTATTCTTAAAATTATATAATCTATATTGTTACTGTTGCTAACAAAATGCTGTATTTTAAAATACAACAAATTGCTCAATGGCCGTCTACATTGCCTTGTTTTGACCCTCATTAAAGTAATAAAGTCAATATTTTTAATTGCTGGAAATGGGGAGTGAATTGTACTGTTGGTCTGCAATCTATAAAGTTATAGCATAAAAAACAGCTAGAAGCTGATTGGATTTGTAACTTGAAATTAAACATAGACTTCATTTGAATCTGCCTAAATTTATTGACCTTAATCTGTGTTGTTGTAATAGGATTCTCTTGACGAGGTATTCAAACAAAGAGATGATGCGGTTAAAGAAGTTGGAATCTTAAGAGGTAAATTGCAGCAAGTGAGGGAGCACCACGAACGTCAGTTGCAAGAGGTTAATAAATGAAGCATAACGAATTCTGCTTTAGAGGTCAGTTTAACAAATGACATCTTTTCATTTGCTTTGTCGGTGTGAAGATGATAGCTATATCTTATTTCTATTGTAAAAGACGTGTTCCTCTCAGAGAAACCAAAATATCAGTACTAGAACATCACTTGGCTGCTAAGGTACAGTTTTATTATTCTTAAAATTATATAATCTCTATTGTTACAGTTGCTAACAAATTGCTGTATTTTAAAATACAAAAATTGCTCAATGGTCGTCTACATTGCCTTGTTTTGACCCGCATTAATGTAATAAAGTCAATATTTTTAATTGCTGGAAATGGGGAGTGAATTGTACTGTTGGTCTGCAATCTATAAAGTTATAGCATAAAAAGCAGCTAGAAGCTGATTGGATTTGTAACTTGAAATTAAACTTAGACTTCATTTGAATCTGCCTAAATATATTGACCTTAATCTGTGTTGTTGTAATAGGATTCTCTTGACGAGGAATTGAAAAAAAGAGATGATGCGGTTAAAGAAGTTGGAATCTTAAGAGGAAAATTGCAGCAAGTGAGGGAGGACCATGAACGTCAGTTGCAAGAGGTTGATAAATTAAGTATAAAGAATTCTGCTTTAGAGGTCAGTTAAACAAATGACATCTTTTCATTTCCTTTGTCGGTGTGAAGATGATAGCTATATCTTACTTCTATTGTAGGAGACATGTTCCTCTCAGAGAAACCAAATATCAGTACTAGAACATCACTTGGCAGCTAAGGTACAGTTTTATTATACTTAAAATTATATAATCTGTATTGTTACTGTTGCTAACAAATTGCTGTATTTTAAAATACAACAAATTGCTTAATGGCCGTCTACATTGCCTTGTTTTGACCCGAATTAAAGTAATAAAGTCAATATTTTTAATTGCTGGAAATGGGGTGTGAATTGTACTGTTGGTCTGCAATCTATAAAGTTATAGCCTAAAAAACAGCTAGAAGCTGATTGGATTTGTAACTTGAAATTAAACATAGACTTCATTTGAATCTGCCTAAATATATTGACCTTAATCTATGTTGTTGTAATAGGATTCTCTTGACGAGACATTCAAACAAAGAGATGATGCGGTTAAAGAAGTTGGAATCTTAAGAGGAAAATTGCAGCAAGTGAGGGAGGACCATGAACGTCAGTTGCAAGAGGTTGATAAATTAAGCATAAAGAATTCTGCTTTAGAGGTCAGTTAAACAAATGACATCTTTTCATTTGTTTTGTCGGTGAGAAGATGATAGCTATATCTTATTTCTATTGTAGGAGACGTGTTCCTCTTAGAGAAACCAAATATCAGTACTAGAACATCACTTGGCTGCTAAGGTACAGTATTATTATTCTTATAATTATATAATCTGTATTGTTACTGTTGCTAACAAATTGTTGTATTTTAAAATACAACAAATTGCTCAATGGCCGTCAACATTCCCTTGTTATGACCCGCATTAAAGTAATAAAGTCAATATTTTTAATTGCTTGAAATGGGGAGTGAATTGTACTATTGGTCTGCAATCTATAAAGTTATAGCATAAAAAACAGCTAGATGCTGATTGGATTTGTAACTTGAAATTAAACATAGACTTCATTTGAATCTGCCTAAATATATTGACCTTAATATGTGTTGTTGTAATAGGATTCTCTTGATGAGGCATTCAAACAAAGAGATGATGCGGTTAAAGAAGTTGGAATCTTAAGAGGTAAATTGCAGCAAGTGAGGTAGGACCATGAACGTCAATTGCAAGAGGTTGATAAATTAAGCATAAAGAATTCTACTTTAGAGGTCAGTTAAACAAATGACATCTTTTCATTTGCTTTGTCACTGTGAAGATGATAGCTATATCTTATTTCTACTGTAGGAGACGTGTTCCTCTCTGAGAAACCAAATATCAGTACTTGAACATCACTTGGCTGATAAGGTACAGTTTTATTATTCTTAAAATTATATAATCTGTATTGTTACTGTTGCTAACAAATTGTTGTATTTTAAAATACAACAAATTGCTCAATGGCCGTCTACATTGCCTTGTTTTGACCCGCATTAAAGTAATAAAGTCAATATTTTTAATTGTTGGAAATGGGGAGTGAATTGTACTGTTGGTCTGCAATCTATAAAGTTATAGCATAAAAAACAGCTAGAAGCTGATTGGATTTGTAACTTGAAATTAAACATAGACTTCATTTGAATCTGCCTAAATATATGGACCTTAATCTGTGTTGTTGTAATAGGATTCTCTTGACGAGGTATTCAAACAAAGAGATGATGCGGTTAAAGAAGTTGGAATCTTAAGAGGAAAATTGCAGCAAGTGAGGGAGGACCATGAACGTCAGTTGCAAGAGGTTGATAAATTAAGCATAAAGAATTCTGCTTTAGAGGTCAGCTAAACAAATGACATCATTTCATTTGTTTTGTCGGTGTGAAGATGATAGCTATATCTTATTTCTATTGTAGGAGACGTGTTCCTCTTAGAGAAACCAAATATCAGTACTAGAACATCACTTGGCTGCTAAGGTACAGTATTATTATTCTTAAAATTATATAATCTGTATTGTTACTGTTGCTAACAAATTGTTGTATTTTAAAATACAACAAATTGCTCAATGGCCGTCTACATTCCCTTGTTATGACCCGCATTAAAGTAATAAAGTCAATATTTTTAATTGCTTGAAATGGGGATTGAATTGTACTATTGGTCTGCAATCTATAAAGTTATAGCATAAAAAACAGCTAGAAGCTGATTGGATTTGTAACTCGAAATTAAACATAGACTTCATTTGAATCTGCCTAAATATATTGACCTTAATATGTGTTGTTGTAATAGGATTCTCTTGACGAGACATTCAAACAAAGAGATGATGCGGTTAAAGAAGTTGGAATCTTAAGAGGTAAATTGCAGCAAGTGAGGTAGGACCATGAACGTCAATTGCAAGAGGTTGATAAATTAAGCAAAAAGAATTCTACTCTAGAGGTCAGTTAAACAAATGACATCTTTTCATTTGCTTTGTCACTGTGAAGATGATAGCTATATCTTATTTCTATTGTAGGAGACGTGTTCCTCTCTGAGAAACCAAATATCAGTACTAGAACATCACTTGGCTGATAAGGTACAGTTTTATTATTCTTAAAATTATATAATCTGTATTGTTGCTGTTGCTAACAAATTGTTGTATTTTAAAATACAACAAATTGCTCAATGGCCGTCTACATTGCCTTGTTTTGACCCGCATTAAAGTAATAAAGTCAATATTTTTAATTGTTGGAAATGGGGAGTGAATTGTACTGTTGGTCTGCAATCTATAAAGTTATAGCATAAAAAACAGCTAGAAGCTGATTGGATTTGTAACTTGAAATTAAACATAGACTTCATTTGAATCTGCCTAAATATATGGACCTTAATCTGTGTTGTTGTAATAGGATTCTCTTGACGAGGCATTCAAACAAAGAGATGATGCGGTTATAGAAGTTGGAATATTAAGAGGAAAATTGCAGCAAGTGAGGGAGGACCATGAACGTCAGTTGCAAGAGGTTGATAAATTAAGCATAAAGAATTCTGCTTTAGAGGTCAGCTAAACAAATGACATCTTTTCATTTGTTTTGTCGGTGTGAAGATGATAGTTATATCTTATTTCTATTGTAGGAGACGTGTTCCTCTTAGAGAAACCAAATATCAGTACTAGAACATCACTTGGCTGCTAAGGTACAGTATTATTATTCTTAAAATTATATAATCTATATTGTTACTGTTGCTAACAAAATGCTGTATTTTAAAATACAACAAATTGCTCAATGGCCGTCTACATTGCCTTGTTTTGACCCTCATTAAAGTAATAAAGTCAATATTTTTAATTGCTGGAAATGGGGAGTGAATTGTACTGTTGGTCTGCAATCTATAAAGTTATAGCATAAAAAACAGCTAGAAGCTGATTGGATTTGTAACTTGAAATTAAACATAGACTTCATTTGAATCTGCCTAAATTTATTGACCTTAATCTGTGTTGTTGTAATAGGATTCTCTTGACGAGGTATTCAAACAAAGAGATGATGCGGTTAAAGAAGTTGGAATCTTAAGAGGTAAATTGCAGCAAGTGAGGGAGCACCACGAACGTCAGTTGCAAGAGGTTAATAAATGAAGCATAACGAATTCTGCTTTAGAGGTCAGTTAAACAAATGACATCTTTTCATTTGCTTTGTCGGTGTGAAGATGATAGCTATATCTTATTTCTATTGTAAAAGACGTGTTCCTCTCAGAGAAACCAAAATATCAGTACTAGAACATCACTTGGCTGCTAAGGTACAGTTTTATTATTCTTAAAATTATATAATCTCTATTGTTACAATTGCTAACAAATTGCTGTATTTTAAAATACAAAAATTGCTCAATGGTCGTCTACATTACCTTGTTTTGACCCGCATTAATGTAATAAAGTCAATATTTTTAATTGCTGGAAATGGGGAGTGAATTGTACTGTTGGTCTGCAATCTATAAAGTTATAGCATAAAAAGTAGCTAGAAGCTGATTGGATTTGTAACTTGAAATTAAACATAGACTTCATTTGAATCTGCCTAAATATATTGACCTTAATCTGTGTTGTTGTAATAGGATTCTCTTGACGAGGAATTGAAAAAAAGAGATGATGTGGTTAAAGAAGTTGGAATCTTAAGAGGAAAATTGCAGCAAGTGAGGGAGGACCATGAACGTCAGTTGCAAGAGGTTGATAAATTAAGTATAAAGAATTCTGCTTTAGAGGTCAGTTAAACAAATTACATCTTTTAATTTCCTTTGTCGGTGTGAAGATGATAGCTATATCTTACTTCTATTGTAGGAGACATGTTCCTCTCAGAGAAACCAAATATCAGTACTAGAACATCACTTGGCAGCTAAGGTACAGTTTTATTATACTTAAAATTATATAATCTGTATTGTTACTGTTGCTAACAAATTGCTGTATTTTAAAATACAACAAATTGCTTAATGGCCGTCTACATTGCCTTGTTTTGACCCGAATTAAAGTAATAAAGTCAATATTTTTAATTGCTGGAAATGGGGTGTGAATTGTACTGTTGGTCTGCAATCTATAAAGTTATAGCCTAAAAAACAGCTAGAAGCTGATTGGATTTGTAACTTGAAATTAAACATAGACTTCATTTGAATCTGCCTAAATATATTGACCTTAATCTATGTTGTTGTAATAGGATTCTCTTGACGAGACATTCAAACAAAGAGATGATGCGGTAAAAGAAGTTGGAATCTTAAGAGGAAAATTGCGGCAAGTGAGGGAGGACCATGAACGTCAGTTGCAAGAGGTTGATAAATTAAGCATAAAGAATTCTGCTTTAGAGGTCAGTTAAACAAATGACATCTTTTCATTTGTTTTGTCGGTGAGAAGATGATAGCTATATCTTATTTCTATTGTAGGAGACGTGTTCCTCTTAGAGAAACCAAATATCAGTACTAGAACATCACTTGGCTGCTAAGGTACAGTATTATTATTCTAAAAATTATATAATCTGTATTGTTACTGTTGCTAACAAATTGTTGTATTTTAAAATACAACAAATTGCTCAATGGCCGTCTACATTCCCTTGTTATGACCCGCATTAAAGTAATAAAGTCAATATTTTTAATTGCTTGAAATGGGGAGTGAATTGTACTATTGGTCTGCAATCTGTAAAGTTATAGCATAAAAAACAGCTAGATGCTGATTGGATTTGTAACTTGAAATTAAACATAGACTTCATTTGAATCTGCCTAAATATATTGACCTTAATATGTGTTGTTGTAATAGGATTCTCTTGATGAAGCATTCAAACAAAGAGATGATGCGGTTAAAGAAGTTGGAATCTTAAGAGGTAAATTGCAGCAAGTGAGGTAGGACCATGAACGTCAATTGCAAGAGGTTGATAAATTAAGCATAAAGAATTCTACTTTAGAGGTCAGTTAAACAAATGACATCTTTTCATTTGCTTTGTCACTGTGAAGATGATAGCTATATCTTATTTCTACTGTAGGAGACGTGTTCCTCTCTGAGAAACCAAATATCAGTACTTGAACATCACTTGGCTGATAAGGTACAGTTTTATTATTCTTAAAATTATATAATCTGTATTGTTACTGTTGCTAACAAATTGTTGTATTTTAAAATACAACAAATTGCTCAATGGCCGTCTACATTGCCTTGTTTTGACCCGCATTAAAGTAATAAAGTCAATATTTTTAATTGTTGGAAATGGGGAGTGAATTGTACTGTTGGTCTGCAATCTATAAAGTTATAGCATAAAAAACAGCTAGAAGCTGATTGGATTTGTAACTTGAAATTAAACATAGACTTCATTTGAATCTGCCTAAATATATGGACCTTAATCTGTGTTGTTGTAATAGGATTCTCTTGACGAGGCATTCAAACAAAGAGATGATGCGGTTAAAGAAGTTGGAATCTTAAGAGGAAAATTGCAGCAAGTGAGGGAGGACCATGAACGTCAGTTGCAAGAGGTTGATAAATTAAGCATAAAGAATTCTGCTTTAGAGGTCAGCTAAACAAATGACATCTTTTCATTTGTTTTGTCGGAGTGAAGATGATAGCTATATCTTATTTCTATTGTAGGAGACGTGTTCCTCTTAGAGAAACCAAATATCAGTACTAGAACATCACTTGGCTGCTAAGGTACAGTATTATTATTCTTAAAATTATATAATCTGTATTGTTACTGTTGCTAACAAATTGTTGTATTTTAAAATACAACAAATTGCTCAATGGCCATCTACATTCCCTTGTTATGACCCGCATTAAAGTAATAAAGTCAATATTTTTAATTGCTTGAAATGGGGATTGAATTGTACTATTGGTCTGCAATCTATAAAGTTATAGCATAAAAAACAGCTAGAAGCTGATTGGATTTGTAACTCGAAATTAAACATAGACTTCATTTGAATCTGCCTAAATATATTGACCTTAATATGTGTTGTTGTAATAGGATTCTCTTGACGAGACATTCAAACAAAGAGATGATGCGGTTAAAGAAGTTGGAATCTTAAGAGGTAAATTGCAGCAAGTGAGGTAGGACCATGAACGTCAATTGCAAGAGGTTGATAAATTAAGCAAAAAGAATTCTACTCTAGAGGTCAGTTAAACAAATGACATCTTTTCATTTGCTTTGTCACTGTGAAGATGATAGCTATATCTTATTTCTATTGTAGGAGACGTGTTCCTCTCTGAGAAACCAAATATCAGTACTAGAACATCACTTGGCTGATAAGGTACAGTTTTATTATTCTTAAAATTATATAATCTGTATTGTTGCTGTTGCTAACAAATTGTTGTATTTTAAAATACAACAAATTGCTCAATGGCCGTCTACATTGCCTTGTTTTGACCCGCATTAAAGTAATAAAGTCAATATTTTTAATTGTTGGAAATGGGGAGTGAATTGTACTGTTGGTCTGCAATCTATAAAGTTATAGCATAAAAAACAGCTAGAAGCTGATTGGATTTGTAACTTGAAATTAAACATAGACTTCATTTGAATCTGCCTAAATATATGGACCTTAATCTGTGTTGTTGTAATAGGATTCTCTTGACGAGGCATTCAAACAAAGAGATGATGCGGTTATAGAAGTTGGAATATTAAGAGGAAAATTGCAGCAAGTGAGGGAGGACCATGAACGTCAGTTGCAAGAGGTTGATAAATTAAGCATAAAGAATTCTGCTTTAGAGGTCAGCTAAACAAATGACATCTTTTCATTTGTTTTGTCGGTGTGAAGATGATAGTTATATCTTATTTCTATTGTAGGAGACGTGTTCCTCTTAGAGAAACCAAATATCAGTACTAGAACATCACTTGGCTGCTAAGGTACAGTATTATTATTCTTAAAATTATATAATCTATATTGTTACTGTTGCTAACAAAATGCTGTATTTTAAAATACAACAAATTGCTCAATGGTCGTCTACATTGCCTTGTTTTGACCCTCATTAAAGTAATAAAGTCAATATTTTTAATTGCTGGAAATGGGGAGTGAATTGTACTGTTGGTCTGCAATCTATAAAGTTATAGCATAAAAAATAGCTAGAAGCTGATTGGATTTGTAACTTGAAATTAAACATAGACTTCATTTGAATCTGCCTAAATTTATTGACCTTAATCTGTGTTGTTGTAATAGGATTCTCTTGACGAGGTATTCAAACAAAGAGATGATGCGGTTAAAGAAGTTGGAATCTTAAGAGGTAAATTGCAGCAAGTGAGGGAGCACCACGAACGTCAGTTGCAAGAGGTTAATAAATGAAGTATAACGAATTCTGCTTTAGAGGTCAGTTAAACAAATGACATCTTTTCATTTGCTTTGTCGGTGTGAAGATGATAGCTATATCTTATTTCTATTGTAAAAGACGTGTTCCTCTCAGAGAAACCAAAATATCAGTACTAGAACATCACTTGGCTGCTAAGGTACAGTTTTATTATTCTTAAAATTATATAATCTCTATTGTTACAGTTGCTAACAAATTGCTGTATTTTAAAATACAAAAATTGCTCAATGGTCGTCTACATTACCTTGTTTTGACCCGCATTAATGTAATAAAGTCAATATTTTTAATTGCTGGAAATGGGGAGTGAATTGTACTGTTGGTCTGCAATCTATAAAGTTATAGCATAAAAAGTAGCTAGAAGCTGATTGGATTTGTAACTTGAAATTAAACATAGACTTCATTTGAATCTGCCTAAATATATTGACCTTAATCTGTGTTGTTGTAATAGGATTCTCTTGACGAGGAATTGAAAAAAAGAGATGATGTGGTTAAAGAAGTTGGAATCTTAAGAGGAAAATTGCAGCAAGTGAGGGAGGACCATGAACGTCAGTTGCAAGAGGTTGATAAATTAAGTATAAAGAATTCTGCTTTAGAGGTCAGTTAAACAAATTACATCTTTTAATTTCCTTTGTCGGTGTGAAGATGATAGCTATATCTTACTTCTATTGTAGGAGACATGTTCCTCTCAGAGAAACCAAATATCAGTACTAGAACATCACTTGGCAGCTAAGGTACAGTTTTATTATACTTAAAATTATATAATCTGTATTGTTACTGTTGCTAACAAATTGCTGTATTTTAAAATACAACAAATTGCTTAATGGCCGTCTACATTGCCTTGTTTTGACCCGAATTAAAGTAATAAAGTCAATATTTTTAATTGCTGGAAATGGGGTGTGAATTGTACTGTTGGTCTGCAATCTATAAAGTTATAGCCTAAAAAACAGCTAGAAGCTGATTGGATTTGTAACTTGAAATTAAACATAGACTTCATTTGAATCTGCCTAAATATATTGACCTTAATCTATGTTGTTGTAATAGGATTCTCTTGACGAGACATTCAAACAAAGAGATGATGCGGTAAAAGAAGTTGGAATCTTAAGAGGAAAATTGCGGCAAGTGAGGGAGGACCATGAACGTCAGTTGCAAGAGGTTGATAAATTAAGCATAAAGAATTCTGCTTTAGAGGTCAGTTAAACAAATGACATCTTTTCATTTGTTTTGTCGGTGAGAAGATGATAGCTATATCTTATTTCTATTGTAGGAGACGTGTTCCTCTTAGAGAAACCAAATATCAGTACTAGAACATCACTTGGCTGCTAAGGTACAGTATTATTATTCTAAAAATTATATAATCTGTATTGTTACTGTTGCTAACAAATTGTTGTATTTTAAAATACAACAAATTGCTCAATGGCCGTCTACATTCCCTTGTTATGACCCACATTAAAGTAATAAAGTCAATATTTTTAATTGCTTGAAATGGGGAGTGAATTGTACTATTGGTCTGCAATCTGTAAAGTTATAGCATAAAAAACAGCTAGATGCTGATTGGATTTGTAACTTGAAATTAAACATAGACTTCATTTGAATCTGCCTAAATATATTGACCTTAATATGTGTTGTTGTAATAGGATTCTCTTGATGAGGCATTCAAACAAAGAGATGATGCGGTTAAAGAAGTTGGAATCTTAAGAGGTAAATTGCAGCAAGTGAGGTAGGACCATGAACGTCAATTGCAAGAGGTTGATAAATTAAGCATAAAGAATTCTACTTTAGAGGTCAGTTAAACAAATGACATCTTTTCATTTGCTTTGTCACTGTGAAGATGATAGCTATATCTTATTTCTACTGTAGGAGACGTGTTCCTCTCTGAGAAACCAAATATCAGTACTTGAACATCACTTGGCTGATAAGGTACAGTTTTATTATTCTTAAAATTATATAATCTGTATTGTTACTGTTGCTAACAAATTGTTGTATTTTAAAATACAACAAATTGCTCAATGGCCGTCTACATTGCCTTGTTTTGACCCGCATTAAAGTAATAAAGTCAATATTTTTAATTGTTGGAAATGGGGAGTGAAGTGTACTGTTGGTCTGCAATCTATAAAGTTATAGCATAAAAAACAGCTAGAAGCTGATTGGATTTGTAACTTGAAATTAAACATAGACTTCATTTGAATCTGCCTAAATATATGGACCTTAATCTGTGTTGTTGTAATAGGATTCTCTTGACGAGGCATTCAAACAAAGAGATGATGCGGTTAAAGAAGTTGGAATCTTAAGAGGAAAATTGCAGCAAGTGAGGGAGGACCATGAACGTCAGTTGCAAGAGGTTGATAAATTAAGCATAAAGAATTCTGCTTTAGAGGTCAGCTAAACAAATGACATCTTTTCATTTGTTTTGTCGGAGTGAAGATGATAGCTATATCTTATTTCTATTGTAGGAGACGTGTTCCTCTTAGAGAAACCAAATATCAGTACTAGAACATCACTTGGCTGCTAAGGTACAGTATTATTATTCTTAAAATTATATAATCTGTATTGTTACTGTTGCTAACAAATTGTTGTATTTTAAAATACAACAAATTGCTCAATGGCCATCTACATTCCCTTGTTATGACCCGCATTAAAGTAATAAAGTCAATATTTTTAATTGCTTGAAATGGGGATTGAATTGTACTATTGGTCTGCAATCTATAAAGTTATAGCATAAAAAACAGCTAGAAGCTGATTGGAATTGTAACTCGAAATTAAACATAGACTTCATTTGAATCTGCCTAAATATATTGACCTTAATATGTGTTGTTGTAATAGGATTCTCTTGACGAGGCATTCAAACAAAGAGATGATGCGGTTAAAGAAGTTGGAATCTTAAGAGGTAAATTGCAGCAAGTGAGGTAGGACCATGAACGTCAATTGCAAGAGGTTGATAAATTAAGCAAAAAGAATTCTACTCTAGAGGTCAGTTAAACAAATGACATCTTTTCATTTGCTTTGTCACTGTGAAGATGATAGCTATATCTTATTTCTATTGTAGGAGACGTGTTCCTCTCTGAGAAACCAAATATCAGTACTAGAACATCACTTGGCTGATAAGGTACAGTTTTATTATTCTTAAAATTATATAATCTGTATTGTTGCTGTTGCTAACAAATTGTTGTATTTTAAAATACAACAAATTGCTCAATGGCCGTCTACATTGCCTTGTTTTGACCCGCATTAAAGTAATAAAGTCAATATTTTTAATTGTTGGAAATGGGGAGTGAATTGTACTGTTGGTCTGCAATCTATAAAGTTATAGCATAAAAAACAGCTAGAAGCTGATTGGATTTGTAACTTGAAATTAAACATAGACTTCATTTGAAGCTGCCTAAATATATGGACCTTAATCTGTGTTGTTGTAATAGGATTCTCTTGACGAGGCATTCAAACAAAGAGATGATGCGGTTAAAGAAGTTGGAATATTAAGAGGAAAATTGCAGCAAGTGAGGGAGGACCATGAACGTCAGTTGCAAGAGGTTGATAAATTAAGCATAAAGAATTCTGCTTTAGAGGTCAGCTAAACAAATGACATCTTTTCATTTGTTTTGTCGGTGTGAAGATGATAGCTATATCTTATTTCTATTGTAGGAGACGTGTTCCTCTTAGAGAAACCAAATATCAGTACTAGAACATCACTTGGCTGCTAAGGTACAGTATTATTATTCTTAAAATTATATAATCTGTATTGTTACTGTTGCTAACAAATTGTTGTATTTTAAAATACAACAAATTTCTCAATGGCCGTCTACATTCCCTTGTTATGACCCGCATTAAAGTAATAAAGTCAATATTTTTAATTGCTTGAAATGGGGATTGAATTTTACTATTGGTCTGCAATCTATAAAGTTATAGCATAAAAAACAGCTAGAAGCTGATTGGATTTGTAACTCGAAATTAAACATAGACTTCATTTGAATCTGCCTAAATATATTGACCTTAATATGTGTTGTTGTAATAGGATTCTCTTGACGAGGCATTCAAACAAAGAGATGATGCGGTTAAAGAAGTTCTAATCTTAAGAGGTAAATTGCAGCAAGTGAGGTAGGACCATGAACGTCAATTGCAAGAGGTTGATAAATTAAGCAAAAAGAATTCTACTCTAGAGGTCAGTTAAACAAATGACATCTTTTCATTTGCTTTGTCACTGTGAAGATGATAGTTATATCTTATTTCTATTGTAGGAGACGTGTTCCTCTCTGAGAAACCAAATATCAGTACTAGAACATCACTTGGCTGATAAGGTACAATTTTATTATTCTTAAAATTATATAATATGTATTGTTGCTGTTGCTAACAAATTGTTGTATTTTAAAATACAACAAATTGCTCAATGGCCGTCTACATTGCCTTGTTTTGACCCGCATTAAAGTAATAAAGTCAATATTTTTAATTGTTGGAAATGGGGAGTGAATTGTACTGTTGGTCTGCAATCTATAAAGTTATAGCATAAAAAACAGCTAGAAGCTGATTGGATTTGTAACTTGAAATTAAACATAGACTTCATTTGAATCTGCCTAAATATATTGACCTTAATCTGTGTTGTTGTAAAAGGATTCTCTTGACGAGGCATTCAAACAAAGAGATGATGCGGTTAAAGAAGTTGGAATCTTAAGGGGCAAATTGCAGCAAGTGAGGGAGGACCATGAACGTCAGTTGCAAGAGGTTGATAAATTAAGCATAAAGAATTCTGATTTAGAGGTCAGTTAAACAAATGACATCTTTTTCATTTGCTTTGTCGGTGTGAAGATGATAGCTATATCTTATTTCTATTGTAGGAGACGTGTTCCTCTCAGAGAAAACAAATATCAGTAGTAGAACATCACTTGGCTGCTAAGGTACAGTTTTATTATTATTCTTAAAATTATATAATTTGTATTGTTACTATTGCTAACAAATTGTTGTATTTTAAAATAAAACAAAATGCTCAATGGACGTCTACATTGCCTTGTTTTGACCCGCATTAAAGTAATAAAGTCAATATTTTTAATTGCTGGAAATGGGGAGTGAATTGTACTGTTGGTCTGCAATCTATAAAGTTATAGCATAAAAAACAGCTAGAAGGTAATTGGATTTGTAACTTGAAATTAAACATAGACTTCATTTGAATCTGCCTAAATATATTGACCTTAATATGTGTTGTTGTAATAGGATTCTCTTGACGAGGCATTCAAACAAAGAGATGATGCGGTTAAAGAAGTTCGAATCTTAAGAGGTAAATTGCAGCAAGTGAGGGAGGACCATGAACGTCAATTGCAAGAGGTTGATAAATTAAGCATAAAGAATTCTACTTTAGAGGTCAGTTAAACAAATGACATCTTTTCATTTGCTTTGTCGTTGTGAAGATGATACCTATATCTTATTTCTATTGTAGGAGACGTGTTCCTCTCAGAGAAACTAAATATCAGTACTAGAACATCACTTGGCTACTAAGGTACAGTTTTATTATTCTTAAAATTATATAATCTGTATTGTTACTGTTGCTAACAAATTGTTGTATTTTAAAATACAACAAATTGCTCAATGGCCGTCTACATTGCCTTGTTTTGACCCGCATTAAAGTAATAAAGTCAATATTTTTAATTGTTGGAAATGGGGAGTGAATTGTACTGTTGGTCTGCAGTCTATAAAGTTATAGCATAAAAAACAGCTAGAAGCTGATTGGATTTGTAACTTGAAATTAAACATAGACTTCATTTGAATCTGCCTAAATATATTGACCATAATCTGTGTTTTTGTAATAGGATTCTCTTGACGAGGCATTCAAACAAAGAGATGATGCGGTTAAAGAAGTTGGAATCTTAAGAGATAAATTGCAGCAAGTGAGGGAGGACCTTGAACGTCAGTTGCAAGAGGTTGATAAATTAAGCATAAAGAATTCTGCTTTAGAGGTCAGTTAAACAAATGACATCTTTTCATTTGCTTTGTTGGTGTGAAGATGATAGTTATATCTCATTTCTATTGTAGGAGACGTGTTCCTCTCAGAGAAACCAAATATCAGTACTAGAACATCACTTGGCTGCTAAGGTACAGTTTTATTATTATTCTTAAAATTATATAATCTGTATTGTTACTGTTGCTAACAAATTGTTGTATTTTAAAATACAACAAATTGCTCAATGGCCGTCTACATTGCCTTGTTTTGACCCGCATTAAAGTAATAAAGTCAATATTTTTAATAGCTGGAAATGGGGAGTGAATTGTATTGTTGGTCTGCAATCTATAAAGTTATAGCATAAAAAACAGCTAGAAGCTGATTGGATTTGTAACTTGAAATTAAACATAGACTTCATTTGAATCTGCCTAAATTTATTGACTTTAATCTATGCTGTTGTAATAGGTTTCTCTTGACGAGGCATTCAAACAAAGAGATGATGCGGTTTAAGAAGTTGGAATCTTAAGAGGTAAATTTCAGCAAGTGAGGGAGGACCATGAACGTCAGTTGCAAGAGGTTGATAAATTAAGCATAAAAAATTCTGCTTTAGAGGGCAGTTAAACAAATGACATCTTTTCATTTGCTTTGTTAATGTGAAGATGATAGCTATATCTTATTTCTATTGTAGGAGACGTGTTCCTCTTAGAGAAACCAAATATCAATACTAGAACATCACTTGGCTGCTAAGGTACAGTTTTATTATTATTAAAATTATATAATCTGTATTGTTACTGTTGCTAACAAATTGATGTATTTTGAAATGCAACAAATTGCTTAATGGTCGTCTACATTGCCTTCTTTTGACCCGCATTAAAGTAATAAAGTCAATATTTTTAATTGCTGGAAATGGGGAGTGAATTGTACTGTTGGTCTGCAATCTATAAAGTTATAGCATAAAAAACAGCTAGAAGCTGATTGGATTTGTAACTTGAAATTAAACATAGACTTCATTTGAATCTGACTAAATATATTGACCTTAGTTTGTGTTGTTGTAATAGGATTCTCTTAACGAGGCATTCAAACAAAGAGATGCTGCGGTTAAAGAAGTTGGAATCTTAAGAGGTAAATTGCAGCAAGTGAGGGATGACCATGAACGTCAGTTGTAAGAGGTTGATAAATTAAGCATAAAGAATTCTGCTTTAGAGGTCAGTTAAACAAATGACATCTTTTCATTTGCTTTGTCCGTGTAAAGATGATAGCTATATCTTATTTCTATTGTAGGAGACGTGTTCCTCTCAGAGAAACAAAATATCAGTACTAGAACATCACTTGGCTGCTAAGGTACAGTTTTATTATTCTTAAAATTATATAATCTGTATTGTTACTGTTGCTAACAAATTGTTATATTTTAAAATACAACAAATTGCTCAATGGTCGTCTACATTGCCTTGTTTTGACCCGCATTAAAGTAATAAAGTCAATATTTTTAATTGCTGGAAATGGGGAGTGAATTGTACTGTTGGTCTGCAATCTATAAAGTTATAGCAAAAAAAACAGCTAGAAGCTGATTGGATTTGTAACTTGAAATTAAACATAGACTTCATTTGAATCTGCCTAAATATATTGACCTTAATCTGTGTTGTTGAAATAGGGTTCTCTTGACTAGGCATTCAAACAAAGAGATGATGCGGTTAAAGAAGTTGGAATCTTAAGAGGTAAATTGCACCAAGTGAGGGAGGACCTTGAACGTCAGTTGCAAGAGGTTGATAAATTAAGCATAAAGAATTCTGATTTAGAGGTCAGTTAAACAAATGACATCGTTTCATTTGCTTTGTCGGTGTCAAGTTGATAGCTATATCTTATTTCTATTGTAGGAGACGTGTTCCTCTCAGAGAGACCAAATATCAGTACTAGAACATCACTTGGCTGATGCCAAACAAAAACGGAAGGTACAGTTTTATTATTCTTAAAATTATATAATCTGTATTGTTACTGTTGCTAACAAATTGCTGTATTTTAAACAAAATAGATTGCAGATTTATCCTACGAGGACCAAATATCAGTACTAGAAGATGACTTGGCTTTGGCCAACAAGAGACCGAAGGTACAGTTTTATTATTCTTAAAATTATATAATGTGTATTGTTACTGTTGCTAACAAATTGCTGTATTTTGAACAAAATAGATTGCTGGTTTATCCTACAAGGACCAAATATCAGTACTAAAAGACGAGTTGGCGTCTACTAACCAGAAACTGAAGGTACAGTTTTATTTTTCTTAAAATTATTTAATCTGTATTGTTACTGTTGCTAACAAATTGTTGTATTTTAAACAAAATAGATTGCAGATTTATCCTATGAGGACCAAAAAAGAATAGTTTCGGACTTACAAAATCGACTACTTGAAGGCGACAAATTTAGAAAGAAGCTGCACAACACTATTTTGGTAAAAAAAAAGTTTATTTGTCATCCAATAGATAAACAATTCAAGGTACACTTTTATTTAATGTTATTGCAAAATGCAGGAGCTCAAAGGGAACATAAGAGTGTTCTGTAGAGTAAGGCCACTACCTGATGATGGTCCTCGAGCAGAACCCCCAGTCTCATTTCCCACTTCTGTGGAGTTAGCAGGACGAGGGATTGAGTTAATTCAAAGTGGTATGGCTTAACATCGTATCATTACTTTATAGTCCATAAATATATTTGTTTTCATTTATTAGAAAAATATTTGCATCTTTGAACTCTGCAGGCAAAAAGTATCCTTTTACTTTTGACATGGTGTTTGCTCCTGGTACAACTCAGCACCATATTTTTATGGAAATCTCAGAACTTGTTCAGAGTGCCCTCGACGGGTGCAAGGTAGTTATTCTATTTGGCTTTTATTTTTAAACTTCAGATTTTAATAACATAGATCATTGCTGTTTTTCTGTTACGATAATTAGTTTTTTCATTCTTGAAGTTGTCTGTGATGTGAAATCCAATATCTTTTCTATTTCGTAATCTATAAAATGAACTCAAATAAGTTTCTTTCTTTTGCAGGTCTGCATTTTCACCTATGGTCAAACCGGGGCTGGTAAAACATATACCATGACAGGTACGCTAGAAGCTCCTGGTTTAATCCAACGATCTCTAGACCAGATTTTTCAAACAAGGCAGGCCCTTGCTGCTCAAGGGTGGAAATACAAGATACAGGTTATGATCTCTATCCCGTCTTCTGTCTATTGGCCCAATACATGGAGCGTAAAGTTAATTAATTTTTTATTTTCAGGTATCTATGCTAGAAATATACAATGAAAACATTAAAGATTTGTTGGCGTCAAAAAGTAATGCTGGAAAAGGAGAAGAGAATCAGCAACGTGAATATAAGATCTTTCATGATGCAGAAGGAAACACAACTGTTTCTGATCTTACCATTGTTGATGTAAGCACCACAGGGAAAGTTACAAATCTTCTTGAGAAGGCTACCAACAGCAGGTTTATGGTTTTGTCATTATGTTGACTGATATAATTAGCTGTTAAAGTGGCACTCCAATAAGTAGAAATGTGTTACATATGATTGCAATAATAACTAATAATCTTTTTGTAGCTCGTGTATAAAAAGGTTTTACGAGTAGAGGCATAGTTACTTTTGTATATGTGAGCAGGTTTTTGGAATTTTTTGTATTGATAAAAATGAGCAGGTTTACAGAATTATCCGAAATTTTTATGTATTTTTATCTTGGTCCAGGTCTGTTGGCAGCACTGATATGAATGAAGAGTCTTCCCGGAGTCATTTTGTGTTCACTTTAAGAATATATGGTGTAAATGAGGTAACTTGTTTTAAGCTTCAGTAAATGCATGTTATCAAAACTTAAATCATCTGGACTCATTTCATTTTCTTAATAGAGGACGGAACAACAAGTACAAGGTGTGTTGAATCTAATTGATTTGGCTGGTTCATAAAGACTCACCAAAAGTAATGCCGTTGGTGAAAGACTGAAAGAGACCCAGGTTTGTACACTTTTCGCACGGTTGCTTATTCTACATTTCATAAGTGGCAACATGACTATGTCTTTTTGTCTTTGTTATATTATCAGTTCATCAACAAGAGTTTGTTTGCGTTGTCTGATGTTATTCACGCCTTAGCAAAGAAGGAAGACCATGCCCCTTTAGAAACTCCAAGCTGACATATCTTCTATAGGTAAACCAGACATCATTATAATTTAGAAAATACCTAGTTAATTCTTAACATTTTTTTATACTTTAAAAAGTGGCAGGTTTTATAATATGATTTTTAACTTGCTACTTTTCATAAATAAAACAGATGTAGATGTCAACTCTTTATTTAGTGCATATAACCCCTTAAATGGTTTAGTTTATTAAAACTTGACATAAAGGTAGATAGCTGCTGTTCAATCCAACCCAACCCAAGCCGACTTAATTGTTTACTGCTACTTTATATATGGAAAAAAGTGATGGCTTTGACATCTGGTAGTCGAACCAAATAGTTTATGATATTATTTTCTATATTTTTGAAGACACACATCATCCATCTTATATAAATTATGGACTCCTAAATGATATGTTTGACCATAAATGGTCAAAATATGGACTTTAGTGTGAAAATAGTGTTTATTTACGTTTTGTCTATTTTCTGCAAAAAAAGGTGTAATATTTTGTATTGATATATTTGCAGCCTTGTTTGAGTGGAGACAGCAAAACATTGATGTTTGTTAACGTGTCTTCGGATCCTTCATCCATTGGTGAATCTTTATGCTCACTGCGATTTGCACAGCGGGTGTCAAGCATAGAACTTGGTCATACGGAGGCACAAAGTGTACAACGCAGCAAACTTTCAAAAAAGAGGTTATTTTCTTAATCTTTCAATAAGCTTTTAAGCTTCTTTTACGGGGTCAAGGGTGTTTGGGCTAGTTGTTGCAAAGAGCTTATTCATTGTGTCAAAAAAGTTGTCTAAACTTTCTACTACTATAAGCTATTAAGAACTTTTTACCAGGTGCTTTGGTAATAGTCAAGCTTGTTGACTTTTGTTTTTTCAATAACACCACAATGTTTATTGGTCAAGTCTATTTATAGCCCTAATGGAATGCATAATCCCTCTTAAGGGAGTTCGGTTTTAAGTTTTTTATCTTCCTGATATTGTGATGTAATTGGTGTTTGTTGACTTGTAAAAATCTGCAGCGGCCTTCCAAAGGGTGATGGGGACAAACCAAGGTTCGGTGGATACCGTAGCGGGCCCAGAGGACCTGCTGGTGATTTGGGTTTTGGTGGCAAGAAAGGTGGAGCTCCAGCTCAATGAGCAGCCTGCTTTTGACAGTGTAAAGTGGTGATTTTGACTAACGGTGCAAAGAGAGAAACTATGTTGCTATTACATGTCATTAACCTTTTGTTTTCAGACTTTACCATCATCATGAGACATCATATACATGTTTAATGCATATATCAGCAATTTTTCGGATGAGTTGCCATAATTTTTATTGTGTTTTCTCCCAGTAATATGAGCAAGCGTATGAATACATTATACATGTAAACTGAACTTCTTTTTGATCGGATCGTATTGTAAGACAACATAGAACGAATTCTTTGACAGAAATTTTTAGGCATTAAATCTTTTAGCTCTTTTTATTAAGACAACATAGAAGGAATTCTTGAACCAACCTAATTCTTAGGATTTTAAGGGTACGTGATCATTGTTGTGATCATTGTTTTTCACAAAATGTTTTGTGGAAAATAAACAAAATAGAGATCGCGTTCAAATTAGTGTTTTTCAATAAAATTGTTTAAAAAAAAAACAAAATTCCTATTTCAAACTTTAATACACAAAACTACAAAACATATTTTTCCACCTATTTTTCTTTAAAATACCCTCAATCTGTTTTCGTCATTCTTTTTCCGTTTTCGTTTGATTTTTTGCGTTTTCGTCTATTTTTTTACGTTTTCGTCCATCATTTACGGTTTCATCTGTTTTTTTACGTTTTATTCCGTTTTATTACATTTTCGTCAGCTTTTTATGTTTTCGTTCGATTTTATATGTTTTCGTCTGTATTTTACGTTTTCGTTTGTTTGCTTACGTTTTCATCCGATTTTTTTCATTTTCGTCCGGTTTTAGGTTTTTGTCTTTTTTTTAACGTTTTGTCTGTTTTTTTTATGTATTTCGTCCGTTCTTTTACGTTTTTGTCTTTTTTTTACGTTTTCGTCCTTTCTTTTGTGCTTTCGTCCGTTCTTTTATGTTTTCGTCCGTTCTTTTATGTTTTCGTCTAATTTTTTACGTTTACGTTTTTTTTTTCGTCTATTATTTTAAGCTTTCGTCTGTTCTTTTACGTTTACCTCTGTTATTTAAAGTTTTCGTCTGTTCTTTTACGTTTTCGTTTATTTTTTTACGTTTTCGTCCGTTCTTTTACATTTTCGTATCTTTTTTTTTAAGTTTTTGTCCGTTTTTTAACGCTTTCGTCTCTTCTTTTACGTTTTCATCTATTTTTTTTACGTTCCCTTCTGTTTTTTTTTTCATTTGTTTTTTATGTTTTCATCCGTTCTTTAACGTTTTCGTCTGATTTTTTACGTTTTCATCTGCTCTTTTACGTTTTTTTCTGTTTTTTTACGTTTTCGTCCGTTCTTTTACGTTTTCTTCTGTTTTGTTACGTTTTTCATCTGTTTTATACGTTTTCGTCTTTTTTTAACGTTTTCGTCCATTTTTTAACGTTTTCGTTTGTTTTTTTACGTTTTCGTCCTTTTTTTTTGTCTATTCCTTTACGTTTTCGTCCGTTCTTTTATGTTTTCATTTTTTTTTTACGTTTTCGACCATTTTTTTTAATGTTTTCGTCTCTTCTTTTACGTTTTCATGTATTTTTTTTATATGTTTTCTTACGTTTTCATATGTTTTTTTATGTTTTCGTCCGATCCTTAACATTTTCATCAGTTTTTTTTTTTTTTACATTTTCGTCTGATTTTTTACGTTTTTCTCTGTTCTTTTACGTTTTCGTCTATTTAATTACGCTTTCGTCTACTTTTTTATGATTTTGTCGATTTTATTACGTTTTCGTCTTTGTTTTTAAGTTTTCGTCCGTTCATTATGTTTTCATCCGTTTTCTTACGCAAGAAAACATCGAATAACGTACAAAAAAAATTCAAAAATGTAAAAAAGGGATGAAAGCGTAAAAAAACAGACGAGAACGTAAAAAACAGACAAAAACATAAGAAACAGGCCAAAACATAAAAAACAGGCGAAAACGGATGAAAATGTAAAAAACAGACAAAAACATAAAAAAACAGACGAAAACGTAAGAGAATGTAAGCAAATGTAAAAAAATGGACGACAACGTTAAAAAACGGACGAAAACGTAAAAAAAAGACGAAAACGTAAAAAAACAGACGAAAGCGTAAAAAATATTAAAGAAGGGACGAAAACGTAAGAAAATGGGCATAAACGTAAAAAACCGACGAAAACATTAGAAATCGGACAAATACGTAAAAATATGGACGAAAACATAAAAAGACAAATGAAAACGAAATAAAATGGATGAAAACGTAAAAAAGCGGACAAAAACGTAAAAATACATACGAAAACGTAAAAGAACAGACGAAAACGTAAAAAAAAATGAAAACGTAAAAGAACAGACGAAAACATCAAAAAAAATAGACCCATGACCCAAAACGACCCGTTTTCCACCTCTATTAAAACGTTTAAAAATGTTCAAAAACATATGAAAGCGGATTAAAGCGAATGAAATAGGAAATTTTACTTTATGTTGAATTTAATGCTTTTATGTCGAATTGTGGTTGTTGGAAGATTTTTTCATGTTATTTGTTGTTATATTTTAACTTTTTAATTATTTATTTTCTCGTTTTAATTTTTTTTTATAGTTATTTTATTTTTTAGTTAGTTAGTTTATAATATTTGTTTTTGTGTTTCGAAGATGTTTTTATAATATTACAAAGGTGAATAGAGAATTGAGTTAGAAAACAAAAATACTTGAACATGTTTTCTAATTTTGCAAAATGGAAAACACAAACACATGTTTGTCTAAATAAACGCGTTTTCTAAATTTTTAATTATTTTGTGGAAATAAAACACTCCCCCTTTTCCTACAAAACAAGAAACAGGAAATGAAAGAAAATGTTTTTCAACTAAACGCCACCTAAATGTTTTGGAACATAGCATATGAAGCCCAATCAATAACTCACACGCAAATACGAATGTTCCATTCCACTATTTTTTCTTAAACCCTAACAAAACATTCTCAAAATCAGTATGTCATGAGACAACGTTCCTTTTGATATCCAAACAGAAATCATCAAAAAGCTCTTAGTCAAATCACTGATTTGATTTCGATCCATTTCGAAAATATGTAAGTCTCTCAGCGACGACTACTCAAAATTCATAAGTAACTACCACATCAATCAAACACAACCTCAATATAATCAACTCGTAAAATACGAAGTTAACAATACTAACCTAAAACGTGTTTTGATCGCAGACAATGATACTTTTCCCAAAGACAAGTTTTTCTTAACTCTCGCTAGTTCTCTTAAGTAACTTAGAAACTCACATATGTCACCCAGATTGTTATATTTTAACGGTTTTTACTGAGGTCAAAGTTATGGAGAAGAAACAATTATTATATTTACCTTATGTATTACATTTACCGGCCGGATGTACTACGATTGGTTTTGGGGTTTGTCCCTACACTGATGACCTTAAGCTTGTCAAGATTAAGCTCTTGAGTCGGAAGTTGAGGTTTTTACATTAAACTCATGGGCTTGGAAAGTGTGTGCATTAATCTGCCATTTAAATTATGTGAATTGACGTTGAATTATCAGGTCTCTATAGAGGGAAAAACCCACTGTGGACCGTTTTTGCTAAGATACTGTCAAGTTAAGTATTTTTTTTAGATATAAAATATGTTAAGCCAATATCATTTGTATTGGTTTCAATTAAAAACGACTAGTTATAATACCAGTGCACGTACGAGATTTATTCTAAATTTTTGCGAAACCAGATAGCTGAATTAACTTTTTAAAAACTGCGACTAAGTAAAAGTATCCATTGGTTGGAATGGTATAATGTGATGAAAGAGTTGCTAAAAGATAGGCAATCCATACTCGTATCTAGTTATTTACTAGTACTTGGGAAACATGGTAAGAAAGTCGGCCTAAAAGCAAACACAGCCCACCCTGACCTTGCGCACTAGACTAGGTTATAGGGATTAAAGCAGCAATGTGCAGAAAGAAATGAAATGGACTAAAGAAGATAAGAATGAAAGCCACACAATTCTATTGTGTTTTTTGCCCCAATAAGTTTCTGTTTGTAATATTTATTTTGAGTCTTGAGGTCTTTGTATGTTTCTGATATGAACCGGGTCGATAATGAGATAAAAGAACAATAAAGATAGAATAATCGACGTTCGAGAGGTCGAATAAGCTCTCCCAATTGACACAAAATCAATAATCCATAATAATACTTAACATAAATGTATTACAACCCTAATCATCTATATATAATAATCCTATTCTTGTAGAACAAGTCAGGATCATAATCTTTATCTAAATAAAACATATCTAGTAAATAAATAAAACTATTTTAATATTTATTTAATAATCATTCCATAATAAATAAATCTAGTGTATCAGTTTCCTTAGATGCAAATAAAATCACATCGATTTTAAGTTGAAGTTGCAGTTGATATGATATCAAGACTTCAAGAATCAAGGAAGACTCTTGTGGATGGAGTACTTGTTGATGTTATACTTTTAAGTATATCTCTTGTGGCTCCTTATTAGCAAATGTGTAAAACAACGGACTTTGCAGAATAAATTGTTACTATTTCGTGTCTGTTTGGTCTGTGTGGCGATTCTAGTTTTTATTTACTTCAAATTTTTTGCTCACTGATCTCAGTACTATGGTTTTACCTATTAAGATGGCCTTCCTTTGATATTTTAGAATGGTGATGCCTAGAGCTTCATTTGAGACGTGGAATAAAATCATTTCTATTAAACATCCGGTGACTATAAACCGTGCAAATGCTGCCACTGCCAATAGTATTCCGGTTTCTCAAAAGTATTGTTTGCAGCTTGAAACCTCAATGCATACTTTGATGTTGTGGCCAAGGTTGCAATGTAAATTTACTGCATAGTTACATCATGACCCAGTATTCAACATTGTGTCTTATGTGCATACTTCTGTTCTTACAACCTGTGAAGGTATTACTGATAGCTCTGTCAAGATTGCCTTGATGGTCTGACTTTTTTGGTGGAATGGATGTAGTTCAGAAATCAATTATTAAGCTCAAGTGATGATTTTATAGTGCCCCACATTACTGCCTTACTGTAAATCATTAAGGGCGTGTGGAAATAGTCAAACAAGTAATGTTGCGTCTGGATGAACCCCAAATGTCTACACTCAGTAACCATAAAGTCTTCTGGATTTTTAAATTATTCATCGAGTCAGTCACGTGCTATTCTGACAAACTTTGAAATCAAAATTTGAGGTGTTCAAAGATAATTGCATTTTAGAATCTAAGTTTTGTGAATATAAAATTTATGTGGGATGGAATTAAGTAAATGAGTCAGGATAGATATTTTGCTTTTAATAGCCAATTTTACACCAACATATGACATGTTAATGAATAAAACTGTTATACTGTTTACTATGGCATGCTTAAGCCTGAACATAGTAGTGCCTATATTGCTGGATCCAATGGCATGACTTTATATTGATTGTGTTATGTGACATATTTCATAACAGGTTTCCTTCCAGAGGAATGAAATGAGTTTTTTTTTTTTTTTTTTTTTTTTTTTTTTTTTTTTTTTTCTTTTCTTTTCTTTTTTTAGAACGATGAATTCAATAAAAACAACCTCTCTAGCAAGAAGCTAGAAGAGAAATTACACAGGCTTCATAAGCCAAGAGTTCCAACAATATACATTACGACCTCTACTTTTAAGCCAAGAAAAAGAAAACAAACGGATTGAATAAAAAAGATCACTTTTCCTCATACAATTAGAAGAAAAAGTAACGCTATTACGATACCGCCATAAACACCATACCAAGGCCACCGTAATGGCATAAACTCGATCTTTATCCTTTTTTGAAGCTCTCCAATCGTCGAACCATTGGGACCAATCGAACCAAGAAGAAAACGAAGGCATGTCAATGTCTGTCCACATACGCACTAAATGCCAAATGTTAGAAGCCACCTCACAACCAAAGAAGACATGATCAACTGATTCCATACCGGTGTTACATATCGGGCAAACAATGGAAGAGATCTCGAGGCCCCTCAACGATATGTTTAACCGAGTAGGGAGTCTATCCAAGATAAGGTGCCAAATAAAGACATTTACCTTTCGGGGTAACACTTTCGACCAAGTCGTACAGGGAAATTGAGGGCAACATACAAGCATCGATGTAAATTCTGGTCCCTTGAACTGTAAAAGTACCCGTATGCTCCAAACTCCAATTCCACAAATCAGGACTATCCGAAAAATGAACCTGCCCCAATTCTGAAACTAACAAGGCTAAAGAAGCTTCATTACGAGAACCCAATACTTGTCTCTTCCAATTCCAAACCCAAGCTTCATTATTTCTACGATCTGAGAGCAAACAGTCCGCATTTACATCTAAATGATACAACCAATTAAACCTTGACATCAAAGGACCATTACCATTCCAATTGTCTTTCCAAAAACGAATAGAGGAACCATTCCCCACCTTACGACTTAAAGAATTTATCGAAAGAATATTACGATCATGAAGCATAGCATAAGACGAGATAATGGAAGAGCAAACACCATTGCAATTACACCCTTTTAAATCAAGACCTGCTTCCACCCCATGAATAGCTTTGATCACCCGTGCCCATAAGGAGTCCGGATTATTGACGAATCTCCATCTCCATTTTTGAAGAAGAGCAAGATTAAATGCTTTTAAACTTCCAATTCCCATCCCACCTTTTTTAAAAGAGGCCAAAACATTCTCCCATTTAATTCATGCCATCTTCTTTTTATCCCCATTTCCCCCCCCCCCC
The DNA here is from genome assembly GCA_030686995.1 of Artemisia argyi. Lineage (NCBI taxonomy): Eukaryota > Viridiplantae > Streptophyta > Magnoliopsida > Asterales > Asteraceae > Artemisia > Artemisia argyi. The sequence continues at coordinate 190,735,537 of CM060696.1, forward strand.
CCCCAAAAAAAAAGAAGCCCGCAAAGATTCAAACAAATTAATAACAGAATCCGGACATTTAAAGATGGACATATAGTAAATCCCAAGGCTTCCTAGAACCGACTTAATGAGAGTTAAACGACCCCCAATAGATAAAGTGCTAGCTTTCCACGCCGATTGCTTAGCCCTAAACCTATCAATTAAAGGCTGCCAATTGGCAGTCAAGTGCATATTCGCTCCAAGAGGTAAACCAAGATAAGAGAATGGGATACTACCTGAACCACATCCTGTAACGCGAGCCATATCCTCAATATCTAGAGAACTCACCCCAAGCCCAAACATATTTGATTTAGAAACGTTAATTTTGAGACCCGAAGCAAGGTAACACACCTGCTAAACGCGAATAATATTATCCATATGTTGACTATTCCATTCTGAAATAATCACCACGTCATCCGCATAAAATAGATGTGAAAGCTTGTGACCCGAGTTTCCTATCAGCGCCCCACGAATAAGACCCGATCCAACTGCATATGAATCCCTTCCATAACAATAATGAATTGAAACGGACTTAACGGATCGCCTTGACGCAATCCACGATTTATCGAAAATTCACTAGAAGGACTGCCGTTAACAAGAAACGATGATCTACCTGAATTTAAACAAACTTGAATCCATCTACGCCATTTACTTCCGAATCCAAGACTTAATAACATGTGGTTAAGAAACTTCCAACTTACGATGTCATAAGTTTTTTCAAAATCTACTTTAAACAACATCAGATTCTTCTTTTTCTTTTTATACCACGACATGAGCTCGCTAAGCATAATTGGCCCATCAAGAATTTGCCTTCCTGATATAAAAGCTGATTGTTCCTGGCTAATCACTTTATCAATAACTTTCGATAACCTATTAGCTAAAATCTTAGCAATTATTTTGTATTGCATACCAACCAACGAAATTGGACGAAAGTCTTTAATATGAATTGGATTAACGATCTTGGGAATTAACGTAATAAAGGACGAGTTAACACCTTTAGGCATGGCATCTGAATCAAAAACACTTCTAACAGCTTTACCCACGTCCTCTTTCAAAAGCTCCCAGTAATTCTTAAGAAAAAGGAACGAAAAACCATCCGGACCCGGGGATTTTTGACTTCCACAATCCCACACTGCTGCTCGAATCTCTTCATCAGTAACCGAATTTTCTAACTCAATGTTATCCTCTTGACTCACAGTAGCAAAAGGCACAACCGGGGATAATTCCATCAAGGTATCCGACATTTTAAACTTGTCTTTATAAAAGTTATGAAACGTCATTTTCACTTGATGAGGGTTTGTCACCCATTCACTATCAATCATGATACCTTGAACCATTTGTTGGTGTCTCTTTTGCTTCAATATCCCGTGAAAAAACTTTGTATTTTCATCTCCTTCTATGTCCCATTTAACTTTAGCTTTTTGAACCAAATCCATATCTTCTAACACTGGTACAAAAAGTTGTATTGGTCACGCAAAAAATGTGTGACGATATGCCTATAGTCACACACGTTTTTTTCGTTGTGTGTCACTAAAGGTCCCGCCACCGTAGGTGGCATATGGTCACATTATTGAGTTCGTGGCCTTTTTCATCGAAAAAGAGTGACCAAAACCCCGAGTATGTGTGACAAATTAGACACAAGTTTTGTTGGATTAGTCATTATCAGTGACCGTAAACACTTTATAGTCACACGAATGTTTTTTGAGAGTAACTATTTTTCAACCTTTGGCCACATAAATATATAATGTATGTGACATTTGAGATGATATATTCAAGTAAATGTGTATTTTGTGTGACTATTTCCCGTCCTGTGGCCACATGAATATAAAATAAATGTGACGTTTGTGATGATTTAGTCACACAATGGGTGTTAATTTTTTGGAGTTAGTCACATACAATTTAACACAAAGTGGCCAAAAGTGTGAATAAGTGTGACAATATGCTGTTTAAAGTGAAGAAATGTGTATTTTGTGTGACTATTGATCATCCAATGGCCACATGAAGTTTATGTTTGCGTGGCCTTTTGTAATATTTAGTCACACAAAGCATGTTTGTTTTTGGTATTTAGTCACATACCATTAAGCAAACAGTGGCCAAAAGTGTGACCATATGCTGTTTAAAGTGAAGAAATGTGTATTTTGTGTGCCTATTGATAATCCAATGGCCACATGAATTTTATGTTTGTGTGGCCTTTTGTAATATTTAGTCACACAAAGCATGTTTGTTTTGGGTATTTAGTCACATACCATTAAGCAAACAGTGGCCAAAAGTGTTAATAAGTGTGACCATATGCTGTTTAAAGTGAAGAAATGTGTATTTTATGTGACTATTGACACGTGAATTTTATGTTTGTGTGGCCTTTTGTAATATTTAGTCACACAAAGCATGTTTGTTTTGGGTATTTAGTCACATACCATTAATCAAACAGTGGTCAAATATATATCAAAACAAATTCAAATACAATAAAATTAGAATGTATATAACTAAACAAAATATAAAATTGAAAATCCTTTTATACACCAAGGAGTCCTAGTCGGCTTACAATAGTTTCTTTATAAGTATCTATAATCTTTTCCATAAGCAAGTAGCAACTTCGAGCGGTCTTAATCTCTGAGCAGTACCAACTTTAACTAGTAGTAGTAACTTTTGTACTAGCAGTAGTAAATACTTGGCCACATTTTCTTTGAAGTTCATGAGCTACACTAAATCCATCTAAGCAATATTAACACAAACATGATCAGCAGTAATTCAAACAACATCATGAAGACTTTTAATCAAAAACAATGAACATACTAATAAAATTTACAGTTAAACTTACAAGTTTTTCTCCCATTGATCTAATCTCATCATCTGGATATAAAAGCATTGAAAATGTAGGCTGCTGCATATCAACACATCAGGATGAGAGCAGGACTAGAACATGTCAAAGCTCACAACATAACATAACTAGATGAGTCACTGGTTCAACTATCTGCACAAACATGATAGGAGAGTTAATACTAGTACCACGTTAGTACTGCTGGAGCAGAGTTACTACTGCTAGTGTGTGTGTGTGTGTGTGTATATATATATATATATATATATATATATATATATATATATATATATATATATATATATATATATATATATATATATATATATATATATATATAACAGAATGTATATAAATGAAGCAAATATATATATACAATTGTATTTCAAATTCAATAAAAATCGAATGTATATAAATGAAGCAAATATATATATTTAGTCCTACATTTTGTTCACTAATATTTGGTATCATAGTTGGTGTTGTAACCTGTAGAACCGGTTTGTCGTGGCTCAAGCGTTTTCGTATGTCCGATAGTTTAACAGGTTCCTATATGTATATATAAAACACGGTACATTAGTCATGTACGTAAAACTAAAACAATCAAAGGTGGATGTTTTATTACTTACCACTGTTTCCATTACTGGTACGTTTTCCAATGTTTCAATGGCCATGAGTGGTCACCTGTAATATAAATTAAGAAATACAATGGTGTTATCATTAGAAAATGAAATTGTTAACAACATAAAAAGTGGCTTACATCTGAGTCTAATGCCAGTTTCTTTCTGCAAAAAAAATATGGGAAATGTAAGAAACTAAGGCACTAATAACGCTGCATAATATAAGATCTGCCAACCATGAAACCGTAAAAATATACATTGGTTGGCTTTGGTGACTGAGATGGAGCATACCCACGCCTCGAAAATTAATAAGCATCAAAAATCCATCCGCAACTGCGATAAGCAAACTCCAACTGTTCAGCAATATCCTCCCGGAGTGGAAACCAATCAAGACTCCCTTTACAAGCAAAACAGTGCCTCTTAGAACACGTCGATTGTCTCCATTCCAATAAACAGGAAAACTATATTTCGTCTTAATAAGTCTACCTGCAACGATTACCACAACACGAATTTATAATCAAAAACATGTTTTAGGCTAGTTTAATCCACGAAAATCAATTTAAATTGTTTTATATTCGATTACACATTTAAGAAAATATAAATTAAATATGTGTTTGAGCATACCCATGAACAGAGTAGGATAGGTGAGATGAGGGTGATGGTGGCTTGACTGTGATGCTGGTTGTTATCTCGAACCAAACAACCGAAGCAAACAAAGTCTCTCATACAGGGTTGCTTGAAGATGATGTTACGCGGCGTTCAGAACCAGTCTTGAAGTGAATGAATTAGAAAGAACGAAGAAGTAAGGAAATGAGACGACTCTTTCTTGAACTATATTATAAACAGACCTTCCCCTCCACACCAATCACGAGTTTTTCTCCATTCCTCTCATATATCGTCGTAACGCCCTTAATGCTAGGTTTTGAAAAAGACTTTTCATGTCATTCCCATTTAGGTCCGATTCGGATCCCTCCGTTGTTCCCTTGTCTTGATGACGGTGATGGCGTGGAGGAGCGATGGTTGGTGGAACCACGGCGAGATAAGGCGGTGAAGTGTGGCGGTGGTGTGAATCGGTTCTTGAGAGAAGGAGAAGAGATGAATAGAGAGAAGATAGATCTGACTAGTGTAAGTTTTAGTGTTTTGATTTTGGGGGAAAAAGGGAGGGATCTTGAGCGGGAGATTGAAATTTTTGGTGAAAAATTAGGGGCGGGATCGGTGTAAGTGTTAGTGTTTTGATTTTGGGGAAAAATGAGCTTGAAATGTTTAATGAGTTGAGCTCAATCTTATATAAATTCGACTCGAGTTATTGTTGAGTTCTCGAGCTTATAAGTAATACAAAATATGTTTTTTTTTGTTTTTTTTTTATTTTGTTTTAAGTGTACTAAGTGTAAATATTTATTTATGAATGTATCAAGCTTTTCGAGCTGAAGTCGAACCGAATTCAATTCTTAGGTTATATTATATTTCAATTTTAATTTGTGTCAGAAAACACACATCTTTACAGATAAATCGAGCTTTTCGAGTCAAGCTCAAGCCGAGTGCAAACTTTCTCGATCCCGGATAACATGATTGAGAGGGTGATGGAGGCTTGACTGTGATGGTGGTGGATGTGGTTGTTATCTTGAACCAAACAACCGAAGCAAACAAACTCTCCCATATAGTTCCCTTGTCTTGATGACGGTGATGGCGTGGAGGATCGATGGTTGGTGGAACCACGGCGAGATAAGGCAGTGAAGTGTGGCGATGCATGGTGTGATTCGGTTCTAGAGAAAAGGAGAAGAGATGAATAGAGAGAAGATAGATCTGACTAGTGTAAGTGTTAGTGTTTTGATTTTGGAGGAAAAAGGGAGGGATCTTGAGCGGGAGATTGAAATTTTTGGGGAAAATTAGGGGCGGGATCTGACTAGTGTAAGTGTTAGTGTTTTGATTTTGGGGAAAAATGAGCTTGAAATGTTTAACGAGTTGAGCTCAATCTTATATAAGTTCGACTCGAGTTATTGTTGAGTTCTCGAGCTTGTAAGTAATATAAAATATGTATTTATTTTTTATTTTTTTTAAGTGTAGTAAGTGTAAATATTTATTTATGAATGTATCAAGCTTTTCGAGCTGAAGTCGAACCGAATTCAATTCTTAGGTTATATTATATTTCAATTTTAATTTGTGTTAGAAAACACATCTTTAAAGATAAATCGAGCTTTTCGAGTCAAGCTCAAGCCGAGTTCAAACTTTTTCGATCCCGGATAACATGATCGAGAGGGTGATGGAGGCTTGACTGTGATGGTGGTGGATGTGGTGATTATCTCGAACCAAACAAACTCTCCCATATAGTTTCCTTGTCTTGATGACGGTGATGGCGTGGAGGATCGATGGTTGGTGGAACCACGGCGAGATAAGGCGGTGAAGTGTGGCGATGCATGGTGTGAGTCGGTTCTAGAGAGAAGGAGAAGAGATGAATAGAGAGAAGATAGATCTGACTAGTGTAAGTGTTAGTGTTTTGATTTTGGGGAAAAAGAGGCGGGATCTTGAGCGGGAGATTGAGATTTTTGGGGAAAAATTAGAGGCAGATGTTGAGATCTTGAGTGCCTGATTAAAATTTTAGAGATTGAAAGCCTATCAAATGAGCTCGAAAGGTTTAATGAGTTGAGCTCAATCTTATATAAGTTCGACTCGAGTTATTGTTGAGTTCTCGAGCTTGTAAGTAATATAAAATATGTATTGGTTATCTCGAACCAAACAACCGAACCAAACAAACTCTCCCATACAGTTCCCTTGTCTTGATGACGGTGATGGCGTGGAGGCAGGGCCGGCCCTGGGGGTGGGCGGAGTGGGCGACCCCCCAGGGCATCAACCAACTAGAGGGCATCAAATTTTATATGTGATGATGAATCGGGTTTATGTAATGAAGATTGTGTTTTGATGATAATATTGCTCGAAATAAACCTGTCAGTTTAGTGAAACCATATTTTGACGTGGGAATGAGTTGGGAAAGCCATGACTTGCAGGTTAAAATGAGCAAGAAGAAGTAAAGAAGATGGGTAGAGCCGTAGAGGGAGAAGAAACTTGCATTGGGAATACACGTATTTTTATTTTTTAATTTTTGTACAGTAGTAAAAGGACATTACAGATAAAATAGTACAAGTATTTTCAGCATGGAATACTCTTAATTCTAACTTTTGACTTTTTTCAATATAATTTTATTTTGGGTGTTGCATTTTTTTCATTGTTAATATAGAGGTAATTCTTGAAATACCCCAAGAGTACACATGCACTCACCCCATCTACCCTAAAAAATTTCAGTTTCTTTAAATACCCCATGAGCGACGATCGCCTCCGAAATCTTGGGCGACTCTTTTAAAATATTGACAAGTGTCCCAAGGTAGGTAGTTTTTTTTAATTAGTCTATAGTAAATTACACATTTACCCTCACTCACTCTCTTTTAACATGTCTCATTCCTCTCTCTCTTTCACCACCCACCTCTCCAACTATAACAACAACCACCTCCAACTATAGTAAATGTGTAATTTACTAGGGTGAGCAAACAAAACCGAAAAAACCGAAAACCGAAAAAACCGAACAAAAAAAAACCGACCAAAACTAAAAACCGATGGTTCGATTTTTAATATTTCAAAAACCGAAATATACGGTTCGGTTTCGGTTTTCGTCCAAAAACAGAACCGTAAAAACCGAACCGAACCGATTTTATTATATAATAATATATAATTAATATAATATGAATAAATAACTAAATAAATCAAATTTATAAACTCATATTCATTTTGTGGGTAGATTTATAAAATATTTATCATAACGTTTATGTTTATATGCGTGTTTGTCGTGTCGTATGTTTACTTGAAAATATATCAATAAATATATAATGATGATCATACTATGTGTATTTTCACTTGCATGTGTGTGTGTCTCATCTACATGTGTACTTATAGAATTATGCAATAAACATTATTATGTTTAAATTGACAAGAAAAAAATAAATAAGAATAACCAATTTTCTATGTAATACAAGTTTTTTGAAATAAATTTGCAATGCCAAATATAAACGGTTAGAAACCGAAAAAACCGAACCGAAACCGATGATAAACCGAAAAAACCGAACCGCAAAAAACCGAACGGTTTCGGTTTTGGGTTTTATAAAAACCGAAATATTCGGTTCGGTTTCGGTTTTAGCCAAAAACCGACCCAAACCGAACCGTGCACACCCCTATAATTTACTATAGACAAATTAAAAAAAAAATCCACCTACCTTGGGACACTTGTCAATATTTTAAAAGAGTCGCCCAAGATTTCGGAGGCGACCGTCGCTCATGGGGTATTTAAAGAAACTGAAATTTTTTGGGGTAGATAGGGTGAGTGCATGCGTACTTTTGGGGTATTTCAAGAATTACCTCGTTAATATATGATTGGTGGCTTAAGTTCTATTCATTGTAAAAGTACTACTCCCTCCGTTCCAAAATTATTGTCCAGTTTGAATTTTCAAAGTCAAACTGGTTCAACTTTGACCATAAATATATACTTTTTGATTATATAATACTTGATGAAAAATTATACCATTGAAAAGTACACTTAAAACTCAATATATTTATATATTTTGGATCAAATATTATAAAACACCTACAAAAATATTTAAGGTCAAAGTTGAAGAAAAAATACTAAAAAAGTCAATAGTGGACAATAAATTTGGGACAGAGGGAGTACGTATTTAATAACGTATTTAATTGTTTATGTTTTCTTTTACATTTCCAACTTTTTTAGTTAATTATGATATTAACTTGGTTCTGGCTAGACCCATTGAAATAGTAAACCGTCTACCAATAATTCAGAAAGTAGTATGGATCAAGTAGTTGTCCAAGTTTTTTAGGTGATATGTGGGTTTGTTTGTAGATCGAACTTAAAAACAGAGTTGCAACATATAGCAAGGTTGCAAAAATCACTAATTGATGATAGTTAGTCGGTAGGTCCTTTTGTAGCTTGTAATTGTTTTAGGCGAAATTAGTCGATTATTAATCAGATTAGTATTTCTGGCAAGTTTGGGTATTTTTGACAAGTTTTGATTATTTCCGACAATATTTTCTTTAAATATAACTAGTAATAGATATAAACAATGACTATACGTGATTAAAACAAGTTTACAATGAGTTTTGGCGTTTCTGGAAAGATTTGAAGGTTTTCATCAATTTGACAACGGTTGACCGATTTACACAAATAAAAAAAGTTGGTACCCGATTAGCCCTAGGCGATTAATCAACCTTGTAGGCCTTTTTGCAACGCTGATATTAATTTAGCTAGGGCATATTTCGAGCATCTCGCCCAGGGCAACATAAAACTCAGGAACGGCCCTGCGTGGAGGATCGATGGTTGGTGGAACCACGGCGAGATAAGGCGGTGAAGTGTGGCGGTGGTGTGAGTCGGTTCTAGAGAGTTAATGAGCTTGGCGGTGGTGTAACTCATCCATTCAATACTGCAAAACATTCATTGTGACTCGATACACGCATTTGACTCAAACAAGTACTAATGAGGTCAATACCTTACGTGTTAAACATACACATGCAATTATGCAAATATTGTTTCAACTTTATCCCTTAAATTTTTTTTTTTAAGAAAGTCAAAATAAAATCAAATAAAGTACAAAAGAAACACCTAGTAGAAATTCAACGAAAAAACGTACATTTAACCCTTTTTTACACGATTGACATTGATTTAAACATTTCTTATTTTTGGCTAAATATTCATTAACATTTCTTATTTTTGGCTATATATTCTTTCTTCCTTATTACCTTAGGACTATTTACGACAATATTGAATTCTATTTATATAAATGATTATCATAAATCATCTCATAGTTTAAAATACGCGTATGATAGAATAATTTCCAAATTCGCATGCAAATTTTATCTATAAAAGCCACAACCCTCAAACCATAATTTTCACCATTCTCTGCTAATTACAAGTTTATATTACCTCATCAATGGAAGCAATGAAGATGTTCAACCTTTTTGCCGTAATGCTGGTGATGATGATGGCTGTCACGACAGTTACCGTCTTTGCTGCTGATCCTCCTGCTCAAGCACCGGCCTCGGCCTCTGATGCTACCACCATTTTTGTGTCTGCTGCCGTTGCATCGCTCTTTGCGGTTGTGTTTGCTTTTATCTACTAAGTCATACATGTCATGGCATGATATGATCTGATAATTATTCGTTATCAAGTATTTAATATTTATGTTTTATGGATCTTTCATATGTAATGCTATTCTTGTTTGATATATGAAATTCCATACGTGATAATATTTTTATTGTTACGTAAGAATGTTATTGTTATGGCTTTTAATATCGTTTAGATGTTGACATACATGTATGATTATCTGTAACTTGTAGCATTAGCATTTGGTCTTAAGTTACCGATAATTAATTTGTACATATTCAAGTTGTAAATATGAACGAAAAACATATACTTTGCTCCATGAAGTAAAACAATAATGATCTTTTTTCTCAGAAAAACAAAATCGGTTTTCTCAGAGTTTTTATCTTACTTAACAAATTTACACTCAGATCTAACATTGCGTGATAATGGATTGAAAATTCAGCAAAGTACAAAGCAATATTAAGGTGGTGTTTGTTTTTTAAGTATCTCATATCATAGCCATTAAACCAACTTTATTTAAGAAAAAAAAAAAATGCAATTTTAGTCACTATCCTACGAGGTTCATAATAATGGGATATGGGCCTCCTTGGGCCAGTTAAGTTAATCGTAGGCTTATGTTATTACAGTCTTATTCACATTGGGGCAGCACTCCCTATCGTTCCAAATTTACAAAATGAAGTTACATTTTTATCTGAGAAAATTATGGCAACGTACAAAAATGAAGAGGTTTTACGTGTTCTAGATCAAATTTAGAAATTTGCGAATTTGGGCTTTCGACTCCCACTAAAACTTGTTTTTTGTACGTTGATCCGCTTTGTCTTCACAAGTTTTTACGAGGATCAAAAGTCCAATTTCATAAACCTTTAAAATTAGTCCAAAACACAGAAAATTAACCACCTCTAATTTACCGTAATATTCTCATTTAATTTTGGGAGTTTATTGTAATTTTCTACAAAAATAGATACTGGACGTGTGAATCTTTTCTTATCATGTTAAAATATTAAGTTGAAAGAATGAGGACATTTAACTATTAACTATTATTTTTTAATTATTATTTTTTTAGATCACTCATTATACAAACTTACTTATATGTCACCCATTTATTTATTTACCTTCGTTTATACCAATTTCGGGTAATTTTTTCTCAAAAATTTCTGAAACAACAAGAATATAGCTAAGTATAATATATTAAAATGGCACAAATACCTATTAAAATGTAAAATATTAGGTTTAGCCATTATTTAAATGCAAATTTATTTAGCTGAAAGTGATGTATTATAATTTAACTATGTTTTACGTTTAAGTTTTTAAGTTTATTGTTTTAATGTGTTAAAGTTAGCTTTATTATTGAAATTGTACAAATTTCCAGCAATAATTTAAACCTATAAACGAAAACAAACACATATTTGGGTTGCCCATAAATTTCTTTTTTATAAATCAGTGGCCTAAAGTAAAATGGTTAATAATTACAGAATCGCTAAGTTTAACAACCGAAGTAACAAAAACTGATAAAACTAAGCAACTGTGTTTCTAGTCGGATTCTTGAAGAGCTCAAACTAAATTGTGGTATTGAAACCAATGTTATAAATAGCGTAAGGCGTGGCGTGGCGGCGAAGCCAAGCCTCAAGCTACACGAGCTATAGCGAAGCTATAGCGTTTTTTGAGGCGTGACCAAGGCGGCATAATTTTTTATAAATTTATATATTTATATCATATTTCATATATATATATATATATATATATATATATATATATATATATATATATATATATATATATATAATACATCAAGTTTACAAAACGCATTATACATAGGAAATAAACTTAAAAAGCTAAACTATAATTGCATTTTTCGTCATTTCTTTAAATAAAACCTTCTCCGTGAGAGTAAACTGCTAAAAGATAAAATGTAAAAACCTAAAAACTACGGTATAAAACATCACATTCACATATTCACATTCACTTGTTATATTATCTTTTAGCATTTGATTTATAAAGTTATCCCAAGCCCAAGTTCCTTCTAGCCCAATAATATTAAATTACTAAATTCTACAAAAGCTTCAAAATAAAGCGCCACGCTTCACGCTATAGCACGCCTTACCACGCTTTTTCGCGCTTCATAACACGCTACGCATTAAGAAGACGCCTTGGCCTGTTTCGTAACGTGGAGGCCACGCCTCGCGCTATGGCGCCGCTATAGCGCCGCTATGGCGCGCTATTTAGAACCCTGATTGAAACTGAGGTTCTTGTTGACTGGTTGAGCTTTAGTCTAAGCCATTTGACCACAAGTCAAATATTGTCTAAGATATTAGATTGACTTGTATCCATTTGGAGGTTAACTTGACCAAACTCATCAACTTGCTGAACTCAAAAGTGATTAGTAATTTTATTGCTAGTGTATCAAATTTAAACAATATTAGCAAAAGTATTGCTGTACTTACAAATTTAAAGATAGCAGGTTCAATTCTGAGAGTACAAAACGTAACAAGATCGCTGATTCAACATTACCATACATCTATTTATTAATAGAACAGTAAAAAGAGTGTCTTTTATATATAGTACATGCGATTATTTTTGTGACACAGATACATGAACTTCGGAACACAAAAAAGTTAAAACAGATACAAACTAGTTACAACTTACAACTAACGTTTACGGATACAAACTAGTCTATGTAGTATTTTTCACAACTTGGTTTCTTTATGGTATCTTTGATCTTGTGACATGTTAAAGACTTATGGCTTATGAATACCCTTTCTATGCCTTACAGCAAACCTGTTGACCAAAGCGAGTGCATTACTAGTGACTTGACAAACATATTCTACCCTCTTGGTGATAGAATCCTTCACACGTCCATTCAAGGAATCACCAGCAAATCCCCTGCTGCACATGTTTTGATTAGTAAGTGCAGAACCGACCCAAGTCTCAACGTTGCTCATGTGCCACTCGAAATCTTGACCTGAGGTCCGAGCCATCTTCTCCAGCTCCTGAACTGACTGGCTTAGGCTTGTAATACTGTTGGTCATGGTGCTGATACAGTCTTTGACAGCTTGGTACTCTCTGGGTTTTATTCCAGAGACTCGGGCCATTTTGGAAACGAATACGAATGCTGACTTGGTGTTCTTGAAGCTGACTGTGATTGCTGCTTTGGCGAGTTGGTGGTCGCTCCCCTGGATAGAACCAGCATAACTTGAGAGACAGTTGACACAGAGAGTAGGGTGCAGGGTTGTTCTGCAGGAGGCCTTGATGAAGTTCATGCTGTTGGGTGGGGTGGCACCATTGACGGTGGTATACGTGAGTGTGACTACAAGAACAAGTAAGTAAAACACAACTTTTTCCATATCTAATGGTATTTTTGGAAGGTTTAAGGTGAGAGTGCAAAAAGGTTAGTGATTTATGATAATGAGAGATGAAGGGATGAAGTTAATGAGAGGGGTGGCATGCTTTATATAGTGACCCTTAAGAGCGCTTACTACTTAGTTGACCACCTCACGGGCTAGAGGGATTAAACAAATCAAGACTCGGGTTTAGGAATCTTTACTGAGGTTTATAACAAGTACTCACTGTTTTTAAATTCAAAGTTGACAAAGTCTAAGAATATTTTTTTAACTTCAAGTAAGTAGTTGATTATTCTCACAAAGGCCTTGGATGTCCACTAACTTGGTTCGATAAAAGACCATAAAGGACCAAAGTCAGTAGTATCAGCAAGTTGTAAATATAAGAGCAAAGAGGCAAACTCACATACTAAAGACTTGTCTGGGAGGCAAGTTTGATAAAAAGTCGTTATATAAGAAACCTAATCAATATGCAGTCAAACCCGCATCAGGTTTCCTTTTGGCAAATAGGTGAGTGTATAAAACAGTCCTATGTGACAGACCTCGTTTCAATGTGAAATGAGGGTATTGCATGAATCTCATGAACTAAGACGAACCTAACAGTGTTGATACCATGGTTTTACATGGTCACGTGCAATAAGTTTTACGCTTTAAATGCTTTCTCATCCATTCTTGACTTAAGATATGTATCAAACTTACATCTCCTTAGTAAAATAACGCTTTGACTTTCTGACCTGTGTTAAGCAAAGTCAAAGATCCAATAAAATCTCTAACTACTATGTGAAAACCACAGCGTGGGGGTGTTACCGAGATAGACCTATCAGAAACACCTCATAATAGGAATCAAATGCATACAAATGAGATTATAATAGTCAAAGATTTACTTAAGGATCATTAATTACAACTAATATATACTTGTTTAAACAGCTGGTTTATAAGCAATTGTGCAAAACTAAACTAGAATATATTACAGGTACATATTGGTCGGTATTCAGCCTAAGAAATCTATCAAATATAGAAGAGACAAAAACCGAAGCTTCACGATATTTCTTGAATGAAAACATATAAACAAGTGGGATATATAATATTCCAAGTCCAAGCTTCGTTTGTTGTAAACTAAGACAAGTATTTTAAGGTCATCCACGTTTCTTTGCCTGACTAACTGTCTTAAACAACACACCTACTACTTTTAATTGTACACTAACATATGAAGATTTTGAGTTACTGTGATTACGTGTATTTTCTGAATTTCATGAGCCACGTCTCCATTTCTACTTACGTCAAGTAACTGAGACCCGTAACCACAGTTTCAGATATACTAATGTATAGTAAAAGGAAAGCCACAGAAATACGTTTAAGTAGTCAAAATGAATAACACCTTTATGTTATATTATAGAATATAGAGTAGGAACTAGGGAATCAACTAGGTGGCCTTAGAAATATGTTAAACGCAAATAAGTTAATCGCGTTTCTATAATCAGGTCATGCAGATAGGTAACACTAAGATATTAAGAATCAATAATTTACAACCACCACATGATGCTTCCTGAATTTAAGGGAGAATAATGTCCAACTTGATTTATTGGGTTGCTGCAATATCACGACAGAACAAGATAAGCACAACTATGAAACCAGACTAGGATTAAGATGGTTTAAATAACCTACAAAAAGAAAAACATGTCCTGGAAAAGAGACTATAATAAACATATTTCTAAGCCAAAATATCTATTGCAGAGTACCAGTTACTACAAATATTGATAGCATTAGTTTTTGGTCTTAAAGGCTCTTGTACTTCTGTCACAGATAAACCGGACAGCTTGGTATCAGTTGAATGCAATAAAGACCAGCGGCTTGTGGCTTGCTACGAATGTGGACCATGAACCAAGAGTTTGTGGCATCAAGTTGCAACGTGGACAAAAAAGTGTGTGCAAAATGTGTAGAGTAGGGTGGGTTTGCGTCTTTGTCTCAGTATTTTTTTAATGCAATCTAGCTTATGAAATAATTCAGACAGCCACAAATGAGATCCCCTCGTTGTCAATCATCTGCTCATACAAGAAATGATGTGGTATATTTTGTCATATATGGACAATAATCTTCCTATTAAGATACACTTAATAACTAACATATATTTAACAGATTAATTGATATCTGACATTATTTAGGCCTTTAGCTTAGTTGTACCTAAGACAACCCATCAACCAATAGGTTGTGAGTCCAAGTCTTCAACAAGGATATGAGCGTAAGACTATTAGCTGTTTCAAAAGAGAAACGACATTAGTTTTGACCTTAAGTAGGCAATGAATATGTTAAATCTAGTAATCCTTCGGATATAGTGGCTGGTTTTCTGCTACATCAACTATATAGGGTCCACACCATATGAACAATAGAACGACTTTGGGACACTCCTCAAATCAATAGAACGACTTACATAGATAGTATAGCAAAACATTCTTAGATACTTATTAGCTGTAAATTAACAGCTTGTTTAAAAATACAATATACTTGTAGTTTACACTCACTATATGAACGCTATGTCATATCAGTGCTCAAACAAACTGATACACGTTTTTCATTATAATAACATATAGACAAGAATCTATTGCATATTTTCTACCTCGAGACTAGACAGTATAGTACTTGCGAACAGCTCCACGAACCTTTTCCATGTATTCTGCTGCTTGTGTCTGCATAATAGAAAGAAGAAACAGCAATATCATTAACATTACTAGTAGTAACTAAGTATACTTAATAATGGTTAGACATTTTATAAAACACGGACAAGTTGCTTAGTTCAATGATTATGTATTAAACTAATTCTACTTCCGATTATTTAGCTCTATTCAATTATTTACCTGATTACTCCTGTGAGCACTTGCTATGTTTTCATCAAGAAGTGCCAATAAAGATCTATTGATCTCGTTCTTCTCCACCATATCCAGTAACTAAGTATGAGAATAATATTCTATCAGTTTTCACTAAAGTAAATTACTCTAAGAGAATAAGCAGATTCAAATGTTGGTCAGTCACATACAGTTGCTTTCACATCCTTTGATGTAAATATTTTGTTTAGGTTATCCCGCGCCTTCACTATGTTAGCTTGCAATTTATCATACGCTTCTGCAATAGATAAACAATACGTTTTATTTACGGGTTTTTCATCTAAAATGGAACTTCAGATATATCATGGTATAGCTAGTAACCTATTCCTTCCAGAAGAGCTTTTTGTAGTGCTTCCAACTCAATCACTCTGTCTTCCATATCCTACGATGATCATTGGACAACATATTAAAATATGGGACAAATATAATTTAAGCACATATATAGTAGTAAGAAATAGAAAGCAAACCTCGGTCTTTTGAACAGCAAACCGAAGTTGTCCCAGTTCAGACTTTAAGTGATTGAAAAACTCATCAGTTAACCTGAAAATATCGATGTCAATATGATTTTTCAAAGTATGCCACTATAATCAAGATATGTAATTTAGTGTTCAAGAATAACTTAATGATAACAAGCATCATAAACAAGTAGTGAACTGAAATGGAAATGGAAATGGAAAGAAGTGCTTACTTATATCTCATTCTAGCAATCTCTAGTTCAAGCTCCTGAGCTTCGGTATCAAGAAAATACTCAACCAATTGTGCATTGTTTTCCGGAACACGCCTAGACTACATTACACAAATACATATATAACCAACAGTCATATAAACATACTCTTGAATTCCTAAACACATATGATTACCTATTTCCATCTATATATTCCCTACGTCCCAAACAACTAGACAAAAAGCACACGGTTTAAGATAAGCGCAATGACTACGTACAAGGTACAATGTTTAATTAGCACAACGACAACTCTACGACCTTTGACCAAACATTAATATTTTCATTTAGTTAGGGGTAATAATATGTTAACTATAACATTGTTAGATAAATAGTAGGTTTAAGTTGAGAAATGAACCTCGCGCAACTTGCGACGACGTTCCTTTTCTTCAATGAGTTGACGCTGATACTCTTCACGAGCATCAGCATCTTGTTCGAGTCTTCTCTGGAACTCACGTCTAGCTAAGTGACCAGTACTAGGTGGGCCCAGTATTCCTTCTGGATCCTTCCTTCACATAAATCACATAACATAACGTAAGAACAAAAAACATTTACAACTAGCTAGTGCTAGTTTGAAAAAAAAAAAACATGTTACATATAGTATACCCATCCTATGCATTGAATTTTGGTAACTCTTTTGAAACTGGTGGAGGTAATTCTGGTGGCACGGTTGATATTTAAGAAGGTGGTGGAGATACCAAGAGGTGCGAGAATGCCGGCCATGAAGAAGATGGTGCTGGTTGTATGGATGTTTTATTCTATCCGTTCAAATTCGCGCACAAAAGTATGTTATCCGGTCTTATCACAAGTTAATAGTGTTGCTAAAAGTGTTTGGATTGGGCTGCTGCTATATTATGGGCTTGCCCATATTGTGCTTGGAGTTTAAGAAATGTAAAACTTGAAAAATGACACCTCAGGTTGTGGCCTGTGGGCTTCAAAATATAAATTAATGGAAAGTATGTATAATTATCTCATTGATTTTTTTTATGAAATTTGAACTCACAACCATATGATTGAGAATCTCACTAATACACATGCAGATAAGCTTTGTATGTATCATAAATATTACACGGTTACTTTTATTTTTTGAAAGGCAACATAACAAATAGAAAGGCAACATAACATTAAGAACCCCAAGAAGGAAAAAATACAATATAAGACGTCCGCTTCGATTAAATAAGATAATTAAAAAAATAAGACCCATAAAATGAATAGACGAAACTTAAACATATTACACGGTTACTTCATATCAATAATTATCTTCGATGTGTGAGCTCAAACTCATATATATTGTCGAATATCACCCAACCTCCTTCGGCAATATTCATTTCTCCCAAACTAAATGTTTACTTTCAAAGTGCATGTAGTTTAAGAAAAAAAAAATGAGATCATTACATTGTAAGAGGAGAGGGAGTGGGTGAGTGAAGCATGCGGGGAGGGAGGAACCCCGCACGGGAACACCGCCGCCTCGCGGGGAACCCGCACGGGGAGGTAAAAATCGGGAAATTTTCACGCATGCGGGGAGGGTGGAAAATAGACGTTGGGGAGGAGGAGCGGGGCTAACGGCTCTTTTTTTTTTTTTTTTTTTTTTGCTTTAAATACATAGAGGAAGAACAAGAGGAAGAACAAAAAAAAAAAAAAAAAAAAAAAAAAAAAAAAAAAAAAAAAAACAGCCATAAAAAAAAAAAAAAAAAAACCTCATCGATACAAAAAAAAAATGGAGCCTAGAAGAATTGGGTCGACGCTATTGTTAGACGAGCCGTTTGAGTGGTCTAACGATAGTAGTCTCGAGTATTTTTGCTAACGCGATTGACACAGATGAGGAGGAAGATACGACCTCGAGGTGGACGATGAAGCGGATGAAGTTTAGTTTTTTAGTATTATGTAATGTTATTTTATGTTTTTTTAATATTATTATGTAATGTTTATTTATTTTAATGAAATTTTAGTTTTTAAATAAATTTTAATAGAATTTAAAAAAGAAAAAGAAAAAAATGAGTGAAGGGTGAGTGAAGGTGCCGCCTCCAAAAATGAAGTGAGTGAAGGAAAAAGTGAGAGATGATGTGGCGCAAGGGGATTGGTTGTGAGTGAGTGAATGGGAGAGGAGTGAGTGATGCACTCCCCCACCCTAACATCAATAAAATGTTATTTTCACTTTTTACAATCATTTTGATTTGATTAAAATGTGCATGCAAACACTCATTTTGAGACAAAAATAGTATTCCCTCTGTCATAAAATTGTTTATTAGATGGTAGTTGGCCTAAGCCCACAAACGGGTTTTAAGGTTATAATCTATAAATATCGATTAATAATAAACTTACACCTATGGATTTTATCATTGTCTAACATTGTTGTCTCCCAAAAAATACAACATTAAAAAAAAGAAAAAAAAATGGGATCACCACACTCCTCAACCAACCTACCAAATTCCCATTTGGTTGGTTAAAATAAGAAGTGAAAAATTATTTTGAGATATCTCAAAATGAAAAGGTGAACAATCATTTTATGGAAAGGTAAACAACAGGAGGAATATAACACTAGACATTTAGGGCCCGTTTGATTTGTAGATGGGTTTATGATTATGATTTGGATTTGAATTTAGTTTAAGATTTAGATTTGAGGTAAAAGAAAATATTTTATTTAATTCAAAATAATTATTTTAATAGTTAATAAGATAATTAATAATTAATATTAGTATTAAAATGACTGGTTAATATGTATCTATGAATATTAAATAATGTTTTAATGCTTTTAATGCTCATATAAACCCAGCATGTTAGATGGGGCTGAAAAATTGAACTAACTCTCGCGCGTGAGCTAAACTCATAAAACCAAATAATAGATTTTGCAAATCTTTCAACCCAACCCGTCTAAACCCACATACCAAACATACCCTTAATTTAAGGGCTATGTTATACAAACACTCCCTATATTATCACATCATGAGAGGATTGGTCAAACCGTACAACCTGCGATGCACACCGTACAAGCCAGTGAAACATCCGATGATTGGATACCCTCCCGTAACGCCCTAATTTAATCTAGTGCGAAAGAAGGCTTGGTTAACACATACTGGTATTTTATTTTTCTTGGCATGTTTTGATTTTACTTTGTAAAGCGTATGTCCAAATAATTTGATTTTCCATTTTTAGTAATAAAAATAGAGGAGAAGCAAAAAAATCCAAAGTCAAAGCCTTGATTTCAGGCCCAACATAACAACATGTTGACTCAAGTCTAATAATCCTATCCGTTGGTTTTAATTTTTAAAGGTAAGTAGAATGTATCAGCCGCTAAAACTGCAGTGAAACCTTAAACTTGTGTCGGAACAAAAGCTGCTACAGCCCCCAAAACCACTAAAGTCTAAAACCCTTTCGAACATATTTTGGCAAGAAGATGGATGAAGCAAAGATTGAGAAACTAAAACAATTCGTAACCACCTGCGAATCCAATCCCTCCATCCTTAACGATCCTTCTCTTTCATTCTTTCGTAAATATGTCGAGAGGTAGTTACTTTGGGTTTTATATAACGTACTCTTTCATCTTTTGATTGGTTTTTATTTGTTTAGTTGATGATTTGAGTTATTAATGTTACTCATTTGTTTCAGCCTAGGAGGGAAGGTTCCACCATCTTCAAACCACAAGGTACTTGCTTCTTTTTTTTTTTTTTTTTCTTTTCTTTAGGATGATATAAAGTGTTTGCTTGTTATATATTGAACGTTTGGAACTTTTGTTTTTAATCTTTTATGTGTTTTTGAATATATGATGTTGTTGTTGTTGTCGTTGTTGTTGTTGTTGTTGTTGTTGTTGTTGTTGTTGTTGTTGTTTAATTTCGAATTAATATGCATGCTTATCATACATTGTGATTTCCATGTTTTGAGATATGAGGTTTTGTAAATAGGGTGTAACGGTTATTGGTTTTGCTCATTACTGTTACGATCTTGCTTCTTCTTTTTTTGCTATATATACATGTGGTGCCATATTTGAAACTATATACTTGTTGGCATCACAGAGGTCTTACGTAGTTGAGGAGAGTGATGAAGATATAGAAGCTCCTCAAGAAGAAGAAGAGGAGGATGAAATAATGGAATCTGACGTCGAGCTTGAAGGTGATATTGTGGAGCCTGATAATGATCCTCCACAAAAGGTCTTATTTAACTAGTACTAGTGTTTGAAGATTTTGGTTTTTGTTACTTTTTATTCTCAATCACTAATTATCAATAGTAGTGTGGCTCACTTACTGAATTTGAACCAAAACCATTGTTTTTAATTGATTAGGGATTTGATGCACAAAGTTTGCAAATTCTATATGGTCACCATTTTAGGAACATTGCTTTTTGCGGACTTATATTGTTTGCTAAAAGCTTTTAACAACAGAAAATATGGTGTACTGAAATTTGCCTTTTGTGATTAGCTTTTGGTGGTGATATTGTTTAACATTGAGCTTATAACATCTTAGATGGGAGATTCTTCAGTGGAGGTCTCTGATGAAAACCGTGATGCTTCCCAAGAGGCTAAGGCTAAGGGCATGGAAGCTATTTCCAACGGTTTGTTCCTATTTTGTGTTTATCTCGAAGGAAATTGCAGTGCTAGTTATGACAACAGCAAGTTTGTGGTCAAAACTTGGCACAATTGCTTTTTGTGTAAAATTTGATGATAACTTTGGTAGCTGCGGTGGATTTATACCAAATTAGCGCAGCCTTTATTTATCATTCTCATGAGGTGGTGATTAGCAGGTAACCTAGAGGAAGCAATTGAGCATCTCACTGAGGCGATTCTTCTTAACCCTGCTTCAGCCATCATGTACGGAACTAGAGGTATAATAACGTATTTAGTATTTAGTTTTGTTTGTGTTTTTATTGTGACTGCATTTATTGAAGAGTCTTGTTTCCTTCTTTTCCCCTGTTTACAAAATAATGATACAACCACCGTATACATCAAAATGAAGAAACCAAATGCTGCCATTCGGGATGCTAACGCTGCTTTAGAGGTAGCATTCGGGTTGTTAAGTTAGATATCTAGTTCTTTATTATGCCGTTTATGATAATCCAATCATGCCTTTATTCCGGTAAAAATTAAATTGCAGATTAATCCGGATTCTGCTAAAGGCTACAAATCTCGTGGAATTGCACTGTCGATGCTTGGTCAATGGGAGGAGGCTGCAAAGGATCTTCACGTTGCATCTAAGCTTGATTATGATGAGGAAATAAGTTCTGTCCTAAAAAAGGTAAACATATTTTGTATAATTGTTTGTGGCAAATACGTGAATCAAGAACGATCTTTTGTGACATGAGTTATTTTGTGCGTGTGGAATTGATTACATGGTGCATTTAGGTTGAACCCAATGCACATAAAATTGAGGAACACCGTAGGAAATATGATAAGTTACGGAAAGAGAGAGAGGACAAAAAAAGGGAACGTGAGAGGCAGCGTCGAAGATCAGAAGCCAAGGTGAATCTCTTTTGGCAGTCTATTTTTCTTCCCATTTTCTTGTTGCCATTTCTTATACTTTGTCATGATGTTGGTAGGCTGCGTATGAGAAGGCCAAAAAGCAAGAACAAGCGACCTCAAGTGAAAGACCAGGTGGAATGGCTGGTGGATTCCCTGGTGACATGCCTGGTGGCTTTCCTGGTGGTGGTATGCATGGTGGTTTCCCAGGTGGCATGCCCGGTGGTTTTTCGGGTGCTGGTATGCCTGGAGGGTTCCCCGGAGGTGGCATGCCAGGAAGTGCTCCTGGAGGTGGTATGCCCGGTGGGATCGACCATACCAAAATCCTGAATGTAAGTTTGACCATAATTTAGTGCCAAGTTTCTAGGTACTGAATCTTATATATTTCATTTCAAAACTGATCATTTTTAGATCAAGTCAACATCGACTATTTACGATGACAGCTTCATTATTCATAAAACTCGTTGCAGATGCGTTCTACCTTGGTCACAGATCTTTTATGTCTTTGATGTATCCTTACTCTCTTGCTCATTCTTCAAACCATGACAGGATCCTGAACTAATGGCAGCATTCCAAGATCCTGAAGTAATGGCAGCGCTCCAAGATGGTATGTTTATCTACATGGATGCTATTAGATTATGTTCACATTATATATGTTGCAGTAATAGATTTAGGCACACATAAATATTCCTTATTTGGTCTGCTGAAAAACTGTTAACATTATGCTGCAGTAATGAAAAACCCGGCTAATCTTGCAAAGCACCAGGAAAATCCTAAGGTCGCTCCTATTATTGCAAAATTGTTGAACAAATTTGGAGGACCCAAGTGAGGCTACTGACTCGGATGATGACAATTTGGGATCGCAGAGTTTTCATGCCTTTTTAAAGCATCCCATGTAACTTAAATTCTTATCCTAAAGTCTAGGCCAGACTCATTTTTTTCTCATACAGAAACTTATAAGTTGGAAATTTGAGTACTTTTACTTGTGGAGATACATTGTCTTTGATATATGCATAAACAAATCTTGTTGCTAGAGAAAGATGACTAAATTGCAAATGGATAAAATTAGCTGAATGGCTTTCGTCCTGTAAAAAGGATGACTGCGCGCTTTCAGCGATTGTGATTATATTGAGCTCGCATTGCAGTCTTCTGCAATGTAACAGGAGATAGATTTTGTGATTTGGAGTCGTTATAATATCATATAGGTAACGGGTGTTTGCATTATTAGAGAGAGTTTAGGTATGTTGACACCGTTTCATATGCCGGAGCTCTTTTATAATCTCAACAAGAAGAGTTATATCTTAGAGACGATTGCCTTATTCATTTAACACTGTGCGGAGTCTTGCTTGTGATTTGTAACACCATTTTTTTTTTTTTTTTTTTTTTTTTGTCTATATAGCTGGTGGATACCACACATGATTTTCTATTGCATATTGATCACTGTACTTGTTTATATTGCATATTTAATCATTTTGAACTATTTGACTTTTTGAATTATCATAATATTGTGTTAGTCTTATGCTTGAAAGAATAAGTTTGAATGCTAAAACTACTCCATCCGTCCCAAAATTTAAGTCCATATTGACTTTTTAAATCCAACTTTGACCGTAAATATTTATGTTTTTATTATATAATACTTGATGAAAATTATATCATATGAAAATACATTTAAAACTCAATCCATTTGTATATTTTGTATTAAGTATTACTGTATATAATACCCATAAAAATATTTAAGGTCAAAGTTAGATTAGAAAAGTCAAAATGAATTTAAATTATGGAACGAATGTAGTACAATTTATTGCGGGACGACCACATCTTGTCCATTATTAAAAGTCACACAAGTGGTGGAAAAAGTATGGAGTTGATGAACACAAAATATTAAAATGGACAAGTTATTAGTACCATTTTTTTTACAAAAAGGACCCTTCTCCGTTTTTGAGTTTTTTTTAATAATTTTGTTTATATAAAAAATAACTATAAATCTTAAAGTAGGAAACAGAAAATATAAAGTTTAATACAACAAATGCTTAAAACTGTCAGAAATACGGAACAGAAACTGATAAAAAATTGTGTTATACTGAAAATAAATGAGAGACAAAAGTCATCTTTGACAAAATCCCCCTTATGTCATATCACAAGAGGGGTCCCCATAGTATGACCCATATTAATTTTTTTCATTTTTTTTATTTTTTATTTTTTTATTTTATTTTTTTGAACATCAAAATGGTTTTGTTCACCATAGGATTTTCAAGATTTGAGTGACCATACTGTTGAAAATTTTGACAATTTTCACCAAACACTCCATAAAACATGTCTTAATCATCATTTGACCATTCATCAATACATGTTATTATTGTCATCCAAAGTTCCAAACACAACATCTAGTCCCCAAGTCTTACATGTTTGAGCATTAGAGGGTTGAGGTTATGCGAAATAAGCCCCTTAAATTGTAATATCTTATACTTTACACCCATAATATTTCAAATCTTAAAATGACATGATACCAACTACACAACTGTTGATCAATCTTATTTAAAATAAGGGTATTGAATAGTCACTTCCACGACCATAAATAATTTGTACAACATATCATATTCAAAATTAGATGTGAAATCACAATGTTCACCCTGGCGCGCGGTTTCTATTCCTTCTAAACATGATATCTCAAGTTAGAGGTGATCAAAGTTACAAAGAATCACATGAATATCATTACGTCCTGGTTATTATCTTCATATACAAAAAGTGTAGCAGACAATGCCGTTTCGCACGGAAAAACCATAACTTTCGAAACACCCACTTCGACTATTAAACAACTTACAAAACACAATACCTTAACTCTATATAATTTTTCCCACTTTTTTGTATAACAAAATCTATATAAAAAAGCATCAATAAAAAAGTTTTAAATTTCGATCATAAGAAGCCGAATATTGCAATACTTTTGAAGTTCTTGCGAATTTCTAAAAATTATTGAAATATCTTTTGAATATAAATTGCCAAACACAATCAAGAGATTATAATTTAACAATACTTTTAAAAATATACCGTCATTAGGTTTTGGAAATTTAGGAATTTTTACTCCACTATTGCTTAAAAAATTCAAATATGGCCACGCCACAGTGTGCAGGCTCGCAAATGTTATTTTTTTTAAAGTAATTCAAAAATAAGTATGTTATTGTCATATATTGAAACACTATGGGTATCAAATGTGTGTTTGGTAATTACTTGTAAGTTTTTTTGTCATGAAAATCATGTTACATATCACGTCAATTTCATAAATATTATCGCAGCAAGGCACGAAGCTTTACTATGCTTGTTGTATTATATTAAACGCGGTTAATTAGTTATCACGTACCAAAAATATTTAAATTCAAAACAAGAAGTCAATATATAATTCAAAGATTTCGATAAAATGCATCTTTCAAGACGATTTAATCATTGTTAGAGCTTACGGTACAATGGTTGGTGCCTCTCGTGCCATCCCACCAGCTGAGCTCTTGGCGCCGCAAACCACACCCCCACTCGCGCCATAGTGTCTAGCTCAATATTCACCGGCTCACGCCATCGTTATTTTTTTTTTCTTTCATTCCTCTTTCGGAACGTTAGAAAACGGTAATAATAATAATAATAATAATAATAATAATAATAATAATAATAATAAATGCCCACATACTATCCTTTTTTTTTGGCACAAATCCCACTTTTCTCAATTTTTTACCTTTTAAAAATCCTATGAATTACCTTATTAATCTTCTAATTTTTATATACACTTACACCTTCTTTTCTATCTCTATAATTCTCTTATTTCTACCTCTTAACTAACAAAAATGTATCACAATCAACAACAGGTCAACTCCATGCTCGCCAACTGCCAAAACCAAATACCGAATTCCAATCTTCTTATAATCCAAATAAACCATAGTCCACAAATCCCATCACCTCAAACACCAACCAACTTTCATCATTCGGCTTGACATACCAAAATCCCATACCAATTGGCCAACTTTAACCCATTTGCCAACCAATTTACACCTGACCAATTCACCATATGACAACAATTTCAACTTTAATAAACATAAATTTCCCAACGACAAACACTGTACATACCCCAATTTTCCCAACCACAACCCCTACAACCACAACCCTAGCAATCCGAAGCCGCGGGGCCATCGTCACCCAAAAAAATTGCGAGACCAAAGCCAAGAAACCCCGAAAAAAGAACACCGACGAATTTTTATCTCTTACATTTTAGAGCAAAAAAGAAAAGTTAATTTTGGATACATGTATCCGAGGATCCGAATGTCGGCTCTGACCAAAATAATGACATGTTTTGGATCAAAGTACTCGAGCAATACAATGAACAAGCCGATAATAATAATCACAAAGAGCGTACCATGAACTTGTTGATGCGAAAGTGGACGCCGGTGAAGCGAGAATTCGAGAAGTTTAACTCGCTTGTCTAACAAGCCAAATCTCTTAGAGGCGAAAATGATGAAGATTTGATGACATGGTTAGAATTTTGTATGGGGACATTGAGGGGAAAGAATTTCCTAGCAAAAGCGCTTGGAGATTTTTGAGAGACAAATACAAATGAAAAAAAAATCCTAATTCGACACAAGCAAGAAGAAACCAAGGACGGCCAACCGAAGTAGAACCTGATCTTTTTGGAGATGATGCTTTGCTGCATCCACCTGACAAAGAACGAAAATCTAAAAGTTAACGATTTTCAAACTCATCTGCCACTTCTGGTTCACAACAAGAAATGTTTCAGGAATTGATGCAACAACAATTTGTGTTAGACTGTGAGGTGAAGATGGAACAATTGGAGCGCGAGACTATGGCGAGAATTGATTTCTCAACGCTAAAAAAAAAAGAACGAGGACTTGAGGTCGCTTGCAATGGACACCAGCGGGATGCATCCGGCGAACGCGTCTATCATCGAGGAGCTTAAACAAGAAATTCGGGCCTACTATTATCCCAAAACTAGTTTAGTTTATGTATTTTTATTGTGTTGTTTTTATTTTAATGTATTTTTTTATGTATTTTTTATTAATAAAGTTTTAATTTAGTTTAATGTGTAGTATTTTATTTAAATAAATAAATAAAGGTAAGGAAAAAAAAATTATGAGGTTCATGTGTGTTTTGTGGCAAATGATGTTATATTAGAGAATACTATTTTGTGCTAATTGATAAATGCTAATATAGGAAAAAAAAACATTTAAAAAAAATAATAAAATAATAATGATTATAATAATGTGACATCATTTTTTTCATGACACTAGAGATACCTTATGCTCGTAAACATATGGTGAACATTGGATCCTCATCGTATCCACATGTGATCAAGTGAGTGAGTGTGACGCTTCAATAAGTTAACAAACAATGACTAAGAAATATCTCCACTACATTATCACGTATTTGGAGCTTTTTTTAAATGACAGTTTTAAAATATTTAGCGTACGTATGAAGAAAATACGACTAATAAAATAATTTGTACAAATGAAGAAAACTACTGACTAATGTAATCATCATTTTTTTGACATGATACAAACCAACCATATATTTTCTAATTTTACAATCACTTACTCTAAACAAAGCATAATGACCCTTAACTATTTTACACTCTGTTCCCGAGTATAAAATGGAAAGAAGAGAGATTCAGAGGGAAAAAAGAGTGAAGTTGTTCCCGAGTTGGAGAGAAAAAATAAGGAAGTAACAAAAAAAAAAAAAAAAAAAAAAAAAAAATCAACTTCTCTCCATTTCATCCCAATTTATGATGTAAACTAGGAGAGTAATTTTGATGTAATTTACTATCATTTACTTTTTTCTCCCCTCCGAAAAAATCTCAGGAACACAATTATTTTTTTATTACCATTCCAAACCTTTCCATTTTATTCCAGAAAATAAACTTGGGAAATGGCCGTATGTTTTATAGTTTTCTCTTTATTGTCATTTATGTTATATTTCTCATCTGCCTGTTATTCTTTTTAACAAACACCTCTTGTTACATTTATTGTCGTAAGAATCAATGGTCAAGTACCTATTAACTCCATAATATTATTCACATTTGTCACAAAAAAGATATAATCAAAAAATATTAGTCGCCGGAAATTTTAATTACAAGATATCCGCCGTTGCAATATGCATGTACGCTGCTAGTAAAAATTATTTATATTTAAAATATAGCAACTGATTATATTCATCCTACTAGGAATAAAAAATATAAGTGGCCATGGACGAACTTACATGGAAGCCAGGTGTACCACGGGCCGCATCCAATTTTGAGTTCGAAGTGCAATTTTTTTTAAAAATTATCGTTTTCTTTTCTGATACGTGCAACCCCATAATATTTGTGCTACTATACATTTTTCTTTATAATGCAATTTTAGTTTAGCCCAAAAACTCTTTATGATGCCAATTTTATTACTCGTATAAAAAAATTTATGCAAGAACTCATAAAAAAATTAATGCAACACTCTCGTCAAAATTCTAAGTATATCCCTGATTCTTGACTAAAATCAAGTTAATTTGTAACATTTTTCATTACATATTATTCATGTTAGAGATATCAAGCTTGGGAACTTGGAGTGGGTATACTTTGCAAAAGGTCTAGGAAAATATGGACATATTTGTCGTTTTTTCAATTACCATTATTCATTCAGTGCAATAAATAATAATAATAATAATAATAATAATAATAATAATAATAATAATAATAATAATAATAATAATAATAATAATAACATACGTATTGTGAAACTTGCGAACATAAAAGTCTTGTAGCGTTTATAAAAGTACTTCCATTCCAAAATAAAATATTACTAGCTAGCGTTGTTTTTATATATGAGATGATGGAACCTTGAATATTATAGCTTAGGAAGAGGTTGAACATAATTATTGGTTATTGCCTTATTGGTATTCAATACCTACCTGTCTAAATGTACCCGCATATATGATTAAAATAAAAACTATTGGATATTATCCGATAGTTGAGCTTGAAGCCTTATGTTAGCTATGAAGTTTATGTTTTATGTCATGAAAATAAAATTTTACTATGGTTTTGTAACGTAAGAACACAAAAACCATCACATGGAAATGTTAAGTGTCGACTATACAAGATCAACTAAACTATATATATGGGTCGACCAGGAGCTATAGACACTACGATGCATGCGTTGTCAATTATCGACTTTCTCTTGATATTAAGGAAGCTATTCAAAGTATTTGAGTAACATTCTTAAAAATTTTAAGTCTAAGTAAACTAGCTTGTACTCACTAAGATGAATTAATGTGTTTCTTGGTAGAAACAGGAGTCTAAACATCGTGTTAACGCATATAAATTTCTTTATTAAGATAAACGTAAGAATTTATTGACGGGGGTTCACTGGATACTTTACAAGATGTAGATAAATGAAAAGTTTGAATGTATTAAATTAAAAATTACATTTAATTATGACAAATTTTAAGTTTAATTTATGTTTATAAAATCCATTCTTAATTCTAAAAAGAAAGTTTAACGTATTAAATAAATGTTAAATGTATTTATTTACACATTAGAGGGTGTTTGGCAAACACCCGTTAGCAAATCCCAAAATTACCAAAAACAAAAAAAGAGTCAAACGACACATACCTAACACAACATTATTTACATTATAAGTCGTATTCAAAAGCTTCCGAAATCTTTCAGGTATTATTCAGTATGTAGAAATGTTGTTTTCAAAAGAATTAATTTTACAATCAGAAAAAGATTAGCGGCCATTTGTCTTCCACCTTTATGTAAATTCAAATTTATAACATCTAAACTTCCCACAAAACGTCGACATTTGAAACCCAACTCCACAAGCAATTTTCAGAAAAACTTAAAGTGACTCAAGATGTGATTTCTGCAATATTCAGTGAAATTAAAGGACAAGAAATAGAAGTGAATACATTACAAAGCATGCATTCATGGTCTGATTGATTTGTTTTTCATTACCTAGTCGATCCAGTTATAATTTATATACACTGTAGATGTACATAACACTATTACGACTAACAAGAACTTTTTG
Source organism: Artemisia argyi (assembly GCA_030686995.1). Lineage (NCBI taxonomy): Eukaryota > Viridiplantae > Streptophyta > Magnoliopsida > Asterales > Asteraceae > Artemisia > Artemisia argyi. The sequence continues at coordinate 190,765,573 of CM060696.1, forward strand.
TTCAACTATTAAACAAGGACAATGATAAATAGGCTTAATTAAATGGACCTAAAAGTAGACCTAATGCATAAATCACTTGTACAGTGACGTCATTGTACAAGTGATTTATACATTAGTTTCAATTTTAGGTTCATTTGTTTAAGTTCATATATAAATGCTCATTAAACAAACCAAGGATGAAAATATAAATGAAAAATCACATCTAAAAATATCACATGGACGCATGGTATGTAATTATTACTCCCTTCGTCTTAAAATAATTGTCAAGAGACAACTTATTTAATAAAAGTGGGGCCAATTTAATTTTTAACCACTCAAAGAGAATATTCCTTTACTTTATTCTCTAGTTTTAAGTGGACAATTAATTTGAGACGTCCCTAAAAGAAAATATGGACAATTATTTTGAGACAGAGGTAGTATGTAATAATTATTATGTACATATCACTACAAAGATAAAACCTGCTAATAAAAGAAAGTATATTTAGAAACGTGTTTATGACTAATGACGATTGACGAAAGCAGTGAGGTCATGGTAGAGTGAGAGAGGATGGGCTTATTAAGGAGGTTAGTGAGGGTGTTCATGGGTTGGATAATAAACCGAATAAACTGAAAACCGAACTGAACCGAAAAAAAGTCGAACCGAACATATAACTGAACCGAACTTGTTAAAACCGAACCGAACCGAATTAAAATTCTGTTTTCGGTTTGGATATGAGTTTGGCTATCTGAACCGAAAACCGAATTTATATATATATATATATATATATATATATATATATATATATATATATATATATATATATATATAAAATTTTATACTAATAAAAACACTTTTATCCTTGATTTTTTTTTTGCCAAAAATATATATAATTAAATTTTAAAAAAATATAAATAGTGTAATTCAACTATAAATTTCGGTTTTCGGTTAAGTTTTCGGTTATGACCAAAATTTTTTTTTAACCGAATAAACCGATTAACTGAGAACCGAACCGATGAACACCCCTAGGTTAGTCAACTTATCAAGTGACCAATGAGAACTACCAAAAGTCCAAAACTATTTAAAGTTATTGTCACTTCTGTTTTTTAAGTAGAGCACTTACAATGGTAACACGAGTTAAAGTTTAACATGGTGTCACATAAGCGACACATCAGCTTTAACATTTTAATCTTAACTCACCAAAAAACACCTCCATTCATAACTCAGCTTTAACTCAATATTTTGGGCCTCACTTTTATCATTTTTTCCAATTATTTAAACAAAATACAAATTAAAACAAATTACATTTTTATTCAAACAAATAACTTAAAATAAAATTTAAAAAAAAAAAGAAGCCAATTTGTATAAATCCATAAGGACTAAACTGTAAATACACAAAACCTTAAGGACTAAAAAAACAATATACCCCATCTTCAACCCCTCGACACACACACACCTGCACACACACTTAAAACACACACACACACACTTAAATCACATACACACCACAAAAACCCATTAAAAGGGGAAGGGGGGGGGGGGGGGGCGGAGGATACAACCCTTCACGCTGCGTGAGGGGCTTAACGCGAGCTTCACGCAAGATCGAGCAATGGTTAACTTAGCTTTAACGTGCGTTAAATGAGGCTTAACGCCGGATTGGCGTTACCGTTGTAAGTGCTCTTAGAGAAATGATATTTCTTCTTATTAAATATTTTTATTTATCCTTTTACTTTCAGGATCCTGACATGTGAAAAAACTGTCGGTTTAGATGAAGTGAGATAATGAGTGGAATACATGTGTCATATTTTCATGTGGGTATAAGGATAAGCAGGCACAAAGAGTAGGAGGATATAGCAATACTCTTTTAATTAACGTAAATTTAAACAACACTCATAAAGTTGCTGTTAGAAAACCTCTTTACCTTAATTTCACAGATTTGTTGGGTCCTGATAAATCATAACCATATGTTATACACAAAATGCGACATACCATGTAAAGCATGATATAGGCATATAGCTCTCACTTCCCAAAAGTGAGGACATGACTCAAACTTGGAAAGTTTATATCATATCGTTGTCGACTCAAAGTTGGAAAGTTTATATCATATCGTTGTTTCACTGGGACAGAGCTTAATGTGTTTCTTTTTATTAAGGCTGTGTTTGTTTTTTTTTGAAAAACATCTTAACAGCCTCTTAATAGGCTAAATGTCTGAATCGGTCAGACATTTGGTCGTTCAGACCGTTTTTTTTTTTTTTTTTTTTTTTTTTTTTTTTTTTTTTTTTTTTTTAGACGCTTTCAGATGCAGTTAGATCTTAATGGTTTAGACTTGAAAGGGGTGTCTGAATGCGTCTTGTTGCCTCTTGCTGACAAAAAAAAAAAAAAAAAAAAAAAAAAAAAAAAAAAAAAAAGTACGAGCAAGCAAATGTGCGATTCAAACATGAGTTTTTTTCCCGTTCAGATGCGGTCAGATTCAGACATTTACGCATCAGATTCAGATTCAGATGTGCGGTTCAGATTCAAATTCAGACCTTCTTAACAAACAAACACCACCTAACTGACGTCGTTGGTTGATTTTATTTAACTAGTCAAACTTAAAACTTGATAATTTTATGCTAGCAGGGTTACCTGCATGATACAAAGAAGTCAATAAAATAGAAAGACGATCGGTTGGTGGCGATGGTTGTAGCTAGTTACATGCAGTCTCACAAGGACGTATGGTAGTTTTGGTTCCATGGCATATTATATCAGAAACACTCTGGCAAGAACTCGAGAGAAAAAGAGAATTATAACGAATTGGTACAAGCAATCTTTTATTACATATCCAATCGAACGAGCTAGGATTGTATTTCTTCTTCCTATGGTAGTAGACTAGTAGTGTTTGATGTGGAAAGGGCATGCTATTAAATTTAATTCTGTCAATTATTAATTCTTGTCAAAATTAATTCTTCTACGAAACAACATCTTACGTAGTACTAAACAATCACTTCCCTGATTTCATATATTTTTTAATGAACAAGTTGAGTATCTAGTTTAATCAACATTCTTTTGTAATATTAAACTTTCGAACATTATATTGTAACATTAAAACTTGAGTTGTAAATATTTTATATGCAATATAGACTTCTATCTCTACATTTTGATCTTAGTAAAGATTAGCTGTATTCATACTTAATAACTAACCACTGACGTTACGTTTAATGGTATGCTATTAGCCTATTACAGTAGATAGTGGGTCAAAATCATGTTTTCCTTATTCAAAGTTAAACAGGCTTAAGAAAAAAGTTTGTTTTCTCACTCCTATTAATATATTATGGTTAAAAACTTTAAATCTATATCTATATCTATATAGTATATACCATATAATGAAGGAATCAAGTTTTCTCCAAACATATAATAAGGCTACCTTTAATGCATTTTTAAAGAATAAAAATTAATATGCAATATGTACAAATAGTTAATATTATGTATAACACATTGAACAATAATTTTACTATACATAATTATTTAAAACATTTATTAATGTAAGTTTAAAGCAAATGTTTTGTCTAGTTATGGACATTTAAAAATTTTAAAAGTAGCATATTCGAAAAGTATTTATCATGTATGTATGTATTTTAGTAAAACTTAAGTTGAAACTACAATCATTTTGCTAATAAATTCGATTGAAAAGAATAGTGCATGTTATAGTACGAAGATTTTAGGTGATTTATAAAGTATGAAAACGTGCAATTTTTAAATATCGTAATTTATAGTATTTTGTTAAAGCAAATGCCATATATAAATTCACTAATCGTATATTGCATGAACTAATGTATATTATTCTATATTAACACGTTATATAATATTATGACAATATGACACAACATCTAATGATTAGCAAGTATTTTTTACCGTCAATTATCACAACCTCGTAATACTGTTGACTGCCTTTTTCGTATTTTCATTCCATAGTGATGCATGCACAAGTAGTTTTTATGTGAAATAGTGTGCGATAAAGTTATTTTCGAAAATTATCGCCATGCGTTAAGTTATTATCACGAAGAAAATATAATCGAAAAATATTGCTCGACAAAATAGTTGATAAAAGATATCCGTCTTCGAATGCGCGATACCATGCTAGTCTAACATAAACGATAAACAAGTAAACGTGTTCATATAAAGTACGTGTTGATCTTATATACTAACTTTAAGTATATCATAAACTCTAAAACTAATATTATAAACTTAAGAATTGTAAGTAACATGTATGAAAAAAGTAAAATTTCAATATTGCTACATAGTCTTTTTGTTATAACTAACAACGAACAAATTTTCATATATCTGTTTCAAGTAGTATTAATATTCCTTACATGATCTTTTATGGGTTACATATTACTTTTTTTGGATCCAAATCGGTAAGATTGACATGGTCGTAACAGAATGTTTTTTGCTCTTGAGCGAATCGAGGAGAAGTGCCCTAAAGGCCAAACAGCATATATGTGGATTGAATAAGGGCAACTTCATATTGTACTCAGTCACTAAAATTACCACGATAGTATATCGAAAATGGTGTAGTAACATTCTTTCCAAATTTATAATACTGATTTATTAACTAATTAATTAACTGATGCTATACAATAACTGTCAATACCGACATACTAGCTTATAGGAGTATGTTACTTGTAACATATATAAGAAAAATACCGTTCAACAAACAAATGGTTTGTGTTGTACGTATGTATATATGTATCACCCATACCTTTAAATTCTTTTTCAATCAACATCTACATCCGGTTGCGGTTCACCCGTATCTTTCATGTAAATAGTAGGACCGATCTACTCTAGTTACTCATGTATATATATAAGTGAATATATTATATATTGTAGGTTGGTGGTGGTACTCAACTACTCAAGTGTGTTCAAGGTTTTATAGATTTTATTGCTTTTAGTTGGTGGAGGTTGGTGGTACTTGCTAGTGTGACAATGGGAAGAAAACCATGTTGTGATAAACTAGGAGTGAAGAAAGGCCCGTGGACAAGTGAAGAAGATAAGAAACTCATCAAATTTATCATAACCAACGGTCCATGTTGTTGGCGAGCTCTTCCTAAGCTGGCTGGTCTACGTCGTTGTGGCAAGAGTTGTCGCCTTCGTTGGACTAATTACCTCCGCCCCGACTTGAAACGTGGCCTCCTCAATGAATCCGAGGAACAACTTGTTATCGACCTGCATGCTCGTCTTGGTAATCGGTATGTCCATCTTTTGGTCGTCTTCTAATCCATTAAATCTCGTAAGAGTATATGAAACTTAATTTATGTTAAGTTTTTCAAATACTGTTGCATAATCAAACAAACCCACAAGTCACAACACAATGTTTTTCGGTAGACTAATGAAGCTATATGTTCGTGTAACAAAAGTGAATATTTTTTTTACCGCGTGTATATAATTGAATACTATACACAATATACGATAATATAGCTGGATTTTTACTTTTCTTAGAAAGCAAGTAACAAAAAGTAGAGTTTCTTGATCATGCTAATGTAATCAACTTTGTCAACTTTGAGTATTATATTGTTAATTATTCAATAATTAATTTATATTTGTATCGAACTATTTGGTGGTGGGAATAATTCATAAGCATGCATGTTAAAATATCGAAATGAATGAATCTATTAGGTGGTCGAAGATTGCATCAAATTTACCGGGCCGTACGGATAACGAGATAAAAAATCACTGGAACACTCATATCAAGAAGAAGCTTCTGAAAATGGGAATTGATCCTGTCACTCATGAACCTCTTCCGAAAGAAACTCATACAGGTGAGAGTTCATCTTCTTTTAACGAAAACTCTACGATAAGTGAGACTCAATCCTCTCCTAATGAAAACTCTCCGACGTCTGTGGCTAAGAACCATCCGTTGTCTTGTGATAACACGAATATAGCTGGAATCCAAGAGAATTCAAGTGTTTCACACAATGAAAATGACTCATCCGTAAATGACAAACCAAAACCCTTGTTTCAAAGTCTTTGTGATGATGAGAAGCTGCTAAGTTACCTCTTAGGCGACAATGATCCTCCTCTTGTTGATGCATGGAGTTGGGAGTCACCAAACAATGAGAAAAAATCCAAGGAATGTACTACAAGTGTGTTTACAACATGGGACGAATGTGCTACATGGCTAATGGATTGTCAAGACTTTGGAATTCATGATTTTGGGGTGGATTTTCTCGGCGAAGTTGAGATGAGCTTCTCGAAAACATTAGAGATGGACAACAACTCAGAATGAAATTACATAGCATCCAAAATCACTAATGATTGTGTCACATATGTCAAAAGTGTCATGTCTAAGTTAAATTTGGGCTGCTATATAATGGTTGTTTATATTTATCTTGCAATAGCAGAATGTAACTCAAATGTAGTTTCTCGCCATCAAATATATAGAACCTATATATTAATTGCGAATTCCGTCCGGTTACTTGTAAAAAGCAAATGTATAGCTGCAACAATGTAACAAGCATTAAAACTTATACCATCTTTTGTGAATATCAAAACCTCTTGTTGATTGATTTATTAAGCTTAATTGCTTCGTTGTTTATTTTCATTTTTCAACAGAATTACATGGCATTAGAATTTTTTTATTATTTTATTTTATTATAATATATATATATATATATATATATATATATATATATATATATATATATATATATATATATATATATATATATATATATATATATATATATATTGATTTAATGATGCTCTAGAATACTATTACACCAATTCTAAAATAATTATTCAGCAAAAAAAAAACACGCAATTTAAGAAAACATAATTATTACTATTATTTGTCTTTACATTTTATAGAATGACAGTTTTGCTTTTAACTAATTAATTAATATATATTATTGAAAGTTTGTAGTAACAATTTTAAGTAAGGGTAATACCGTAATATAGTAATCTCGATCAAATTTTTTTTATCTATTTTTAATAGAAGGCAATCAATTTGAGACATTCCGAAATGAAAATGTGGGCAATAATAGTGAAACGAGAGGAGTACTTGTATTAGTTTTGTGATTAATTTGTAAAGGCAGATAAGGATGATCAGATAGTGCATCGCTTTCCATATATAGCTTAGACCATTGCAAGAATGTGTAAACAATACAGAAGTCGTAAAAGCAATCATTTTTATTTTATGTTGATTAATAAAAGTCCCATGTTCTTTATTTTTAATTATTTACATTTGGCTTAGTCATCCTACCCGATAAGGTATTTTAATTAATATTCATCACTTTATTTAAATATTTAAATCTTTAGTTTTGCCTTTTGATGCATATGGTTTACTTAAGAGTAGACACTTTAGCATAGTATTAGAGAAAATTCTAAAAAAAAGAGAAAAAGTTGAGTTATTATTATTATTTAAAAAAAAGGTACAAAATAACATTCATTTTTTAAATGGTAATGTGCAAATGTGCGATTTCATTATTTTTTAGAAAAGTGTCCAGACAAAAAGTACAATCTCAATCATTAGCAGATGGGGTAGCTGCTATTCGCACATTCGTCGTTCGCATATTTGTTTATAAAAGTCAAACAACACGTGGGGTACAAATGTACGAACGACGGATGTGAGAATGTGCGAATGACGGCTACCCCATGTGCTAATGATTGTGATTATACTTCTTGTCTGGAGACGTGTCAAAAAATTAATGAGATCGCACATTCGCACATGACTATTTAAGGAATGGTATTATTTTTATAAAATTTTTTTGAAAAAAGTCAAAATTTTCTCCTTTCTTTTTGAGAATTTTCTCCTAGTATTATATGGTTTTTTTCGCTCTAGTGGATGACATTCGTTTATGGGCAAAAAATATGCATATATCCTTTTCGTGGGTTAATTGAGAAAGAAATCAAGTAGCTCACTGGGTTACCCGTTATGCGTTTTCAAATACATTAGAGTTTAGTTGGGATGTCACTTTCCCTGTTGAACTTTCCTCACTTTCGAGGAGTGATATGTATGGATGTTAGTTTCTTTAATGTATGTTTAAATTTTAAAATAATAATAATAATAATAATAATAATAATAATAATAATAATAATAATAATAATATACAAGATGTGTGATCACAAGGCTAGTCAATGTTTCAAAATCCGAACACAACAAATTATGTATTACCCTGAACAAAGGTAAGTGTCAAGTGGATGTTCGATGTTATAAAGTTTTCGTAACCAATCAAATAAACACAACATAATCGTGCATTAGTTCTTATTTATCATAGAACAATTGCAATGCTTTGAATTGGTCGCATAAATGTTAAAAAAATGTAAATAATAATATAAAATATAATAAATCTGTAGAAAAAACCCTATCTTCTTTGGCGGTTTTCGTAATTTCAAACCTTAATAACTTTAATCATTTTTTTTATTGTAATCCTTGAATTGTTTCTTCATCTTTGATACATACTATTGATTCATTTGTATGGTTAACTAATCTTAGAGATTGTTACACACCGATTTAATCATTGGTTGCTATTAGGGTTTTCATTTGTTTTCTAAGGTTAGGGTTTTAAACGGTTCGTTGTTTTCTAATCGCTGAGATATCCTCATGTACTTATTTAGTTTATATTCTTATTTTTATTATGTGTTTAAGGAATTTATTTCGTCATTTTGGATCTTCTATAAAGTTATTTGTATAACATGTGCCCGTTTGGCCCGTGCCCGTTTAGCCCGTGCCCGTTCTACATATGAATAATGGATGGAAACGAAAGAAAGCATACGAAAATGTAAAAAATGGGCGAAAACATATGAAAACAGACAAAAATGTCTGAAAACATATAAAACTGCCGAAAACGTATGAAAACGGACAAAAACGTCTGAAAACGGACGAAAGCTTATAAAAATGGGCTAACATGTATGAAAACAGATGAAAGCGTATAAAATTGGACGAAAACATCTGAAAACAAATGAAAACGTCTAAAAGTGAACGAAAACGTGTATAAACGTATGAAAACGAACGAAAACATACGAAATTATAAGAAAGTGAAAAAAAAACGTGAATTTATAAAAAAATACACTTGAATTTAAGAAAACATGATTTTTTTTTTAAACAGAAAAAATGAATTAAAAAAAAAAAAAAAAAGAGTTTATTAAAAAAAAAGAAAAAAAAGTGTGAATAGAAAAAAACAATGGAAAAAAAAAAAAAAAAAAAAAAAAAGTTGAATAGAAAAGAAAGACAAAAACAAAAGAAAAAACATGAATAGAAAAAAGAAAAAAACAATGAATAAAATAAGAAAATAAAATCAATTTTATCTTATCTTAAGCAAACAGGCCCTAACCGGTAATTTCCTTAAAAGCATAAACAAAAACCAAACTGCTAAAATTCAGAAATCCGTATGTAAAAAATGAAGATGAAGATGATTGATCCGTTCAAAGATGTTATCACTGAACCCTACAACATTCCCCGATGCGCCTAATTTCAAGGATGATGATCTCGCTTTGATTCATCACTTCATGATTGATTTGTTGTCATTTGCTGTAGTCATCTAACTTTGTTATTCCCTCTTCACTGTTTAGGCATTACGAAACGCTCATAACTATTTAGAGCAAGCAAGGTCAGTCAAATTCCCCAACACTAACCAAAATGTACCACTGTATCAAGGAGACATTAACACAACTAAAAAAAAAACCCAACACCAAAGAAGATCAAGGTCAAGGTGCAGATCAAGGTGCCGAGGAAGATCAAAGATATGCCAAAAGTAGAAAAACAGGTCAAATATTTTTATTTACACTCAAGTCATGATCAAATCTCATTAGTGGTACTTCAAAGACTTGGGAATGGAGTGTTTGGATATGTGGTTTCTGATGGTCTACACTCATGTCATCTCAGTTCCCATTTGGGCACTCAACCTTGTATTGCTTATTACAAACTCCATCACTAAATTTTTGAATGGTAAAATCATGACATTAGTAACATAGGTTTGGCCCTGCAATTCCCACTCAAAATTCTTGCATTCATACATACTTGCCCATTAGCCACTCACACTTTGTGACAAACTAGGATGTAAGCCGCGCGTTGCCGCGGACATTTTAAATACAAAATTATTGTAAACATAAAGGACCAAGGACTGACTTTGCAACAGATGTATAACATGAAGGACCAATTATGTAAATTATGTGAGGACTAAATTTGCAACCAACCTCTGAGATGAAGGACCAAGTTCGTATGGATTTTTTTAAATTGTTAAAGATAACGGTCGTTAGCTACTTAACGGCAAGATAGACCAAGGACTGACTTTGCAATGGATCTATAATATGAAGGACCAATTCTGTAAATTATGAGAGGACTAAATTTGCAATAAACCTGGAGATGAAGGACCAATTTCGTACAGAAATTTAAAAAAAAATTATATCGCTGCAGTAACTAACGGGCGTTAGTTAACAGTCGTTAAGTAACTAACGCCCGTTAGTTACTGTAGTGCTACAGTGTTTTTTTTGGGGGTACTATTGCTAAGAAGCCTACTGAATGTTATTTATAATAATAATAATATATACTACTCGTATTAGAATAAATTCTAAGATTGCATATTTAATATTGGTAATTACTAAAAGGGGTGAGTTATAAGGACCGGGGTCCTTTTTTTAGCCAAACCCCCCTTTTTTTTTTTTTTTTATAATTTTGTTTATATCAAAAAGCTATAAACCTGAAAGTGCGGAATAGAAAATATAAAGTTTAATAAGGCAAACGCTTAAAACTGTCAGAAATACGAAGCAGAAACTGACAAAAAACTGTGTTGTACTGAAAAAAGTGGGGAACAAATAGGGGACAAGCGGCACTATTTGGGAACAGTGGGGCTTGTCCCCCGGTACCGTTAGTATGACCCTTACTAAAATTCAAAATCTTATTACTAATCCAACCATTGATTAATGTCAAACAATTTCTCTTGTCATTTAATGTGTGTAATTGTTACTTGGTAGTTATAATTGCTATTTTAGTGTTGTCATTTAATGTGTGAATTTCGTGTTTTAGCTTTTAAACTGGAGATGGTCTTACGTAACAGTAGCGCTTTTTTTTTTTTTTTTGGGCGTACTTAAGAGTTGCTGTTTAAAGTAATTGGATTTTTGTTTTGTTTGCAGGACATGATTAGTTATGAAAAGATGCCTCCCTTGACTATAAGGATGGTAAGGTTTTTCAGCGTTTGCTTATGTGGTGTCTTATTTGCTTATCAATTCATTTTGTTGGCAGGGTGACAGAGTCTTTCAAACTCCGAGGGAGAGATTGAACGCAGTGCGTGAGGCCGTAAGTTTTTTTCAACATTTTTATATATTATATCTTATTGGTTGGTCATATTCATCTGCAATTACCAATCAAATCAAAGTACCTGATCTTAAACTGGCTCTTGGCTATACATCCTTTTACTTTTGTCTAGTCCTTTTTTTAAGTACCAGATTTTTAAAGATAATTTTCGTTTATTATAATACTTCTTTTTTATATCTTGTACACAACTATGTCTATGTGTTCTTTCGTGGCTTAAGTCACCTAGCTATTTGGTAAGACGTACAATGTTATACGGTGTTCCTTGAATCTGTTAACATTATGTAATTTATGTTGGGATTCATGTAGAAGACACTCTAGGGTTGGGTTTTACCAACATAGTTCTGTATAATATTGTAGGAATAAACCTAATTCTGAAGTATAAATTTGCCACTTATTGTATTAAAAATGAACTTTTTCAAACTACAATCTACAGTAAACATTAGTGAACACATTTTTGTACTGACACCCTTTAGAAAGATTAGATACTAAGTATCTTGTTTAAAAATTTAATGCTCGTGGAGACACCAATCATATATAATGTGGTTGTACTTTTAAGGTAAAAAAAAAAAGCGTTATAAAGGTGATTTTTTGCTTATATATCCGTTACTCAACCAGTCCATTTTGCTTTTGTGCTAAAGTGCTTAGTCTTACCATTGTTAAAGGCTAATTTAGACACGTGACTCAACGTCAACTGTTTGTCTCAGACTGTCCTAGTCAAACATCACGGGTTTAATGGTAAAACCCATAAAAACCGCAAAAAACATAACCGAAACTAATAGTTCGTGTAATTGAACTGGAAGGCGCTTTAGCAAAACACAAAGTCCATTTTTCTTACCCATGCTACAAATGACCAGTTTTTACTTTGCATAGGAGCATAATGGATTTACGCTTAGGTTGCCGTCATCTACTTGAGCATCAAATGAATGAATGAATGGCCTAATTAGACAAAATAGTCAAATGGATATAAATAACCTAAATCTTCTATAATCTCATATTACTCTGCATAACTCATAGTTCAAAGCGAAATAAACAATTAAAAATGTAACGTGCTTAACTAGAATCACAAGGATTGGTAGTCAAACACTCACAAATCACCGAATTTACAGGCGCAGAATGTAAATTGGAGTGAATTGTGAAAAGGATTTGTTATTATTCTGTTGGAGTTTGTTACAAGGAACTAGAGAGAACAAGAGGGAAATTCATCAAGCTGAAATGAAAAGTGAGAAGATTACAACTATTTATAGCAAATGGAAAAAAGAGGGAAAAGTAGTTATGATGTGTCTTGACCAATGAGGGAAGAGGATGACGTGTCTGAACCAATAGGAAAGTGACATATGGCAGTGGTAATGTTGTGAGCAGAGCAGAGGAGAAGGTAGAAGGAGAAATGGGAAGCAGAGACGGGGTGTTTGGTTGTATCTGAATGAATCACGTGCCTTGCACGTGTCTTCCCATTTAAGCATGTAACAATCCATTCCCCTTCAAAGGATCCTTGACCTCAAGGATCCAGCTCAAACTCAGGAAACCGCTGGACAATGTCTGCCAAGTTTTCCCAAGTTGCATCCTCAATACTGCCATTTGTCCATTGGATAAGTCCCATCACTACCATCCTATTGTTTTGCTTAAGGATCTTTCTTTCCAATAGCTTTAATGGAGTAACAGCTAACAAACCCTCATCATCACATTGAGGAAAAGTACCCATTGAAGCAGAATCAGAGAAACAAGGCTTAAGCTGTGACACATGAAAAACAGGGTGGACTTTGGCAGTAGCTGGAAGCTGTAGCTTATAAGCAACTTTCCCAATTCTTTGTATAACCTGAAAGGGCCCAAAGAACTTGGAAGAAAGCTTGGTTTGCTTCCCATTTCTAATAGTTAATTGTCTGTAAGGTTGGAGCTTCAAGTAGACCCAAGCTCCTACTTCAAATTCCCTATCAACCCTGTTCTTGTCAGCTTGATTCTTCATTCTGTCTTGTGCTCTTTTTAAACTGAATTTCAACATTTGAATTATTCTTTCTCTAGCTTGAAGTGTCCTATCCACTGCATCCACTGGACTATCTCTAGCCATATAAGGAACATGCAATGGAGGAGCTTGTCCATACACAACTTCATAAGGTGTAGTATTGATAGCACTATGGAAGCTAGTGTTGTACCAATATTCTGCTAGAGAAACCCACTTCAGCCAATCCTTAGGTGCTTCACCAGTCATACACCTTAAGTAAGTTTCCAAACACTTGTTAACAATCTCAGTTTGGCCATCACTCTGAGGATGATAGGCAGAAGAAGTCTTCAACTGCACTTGCAACATCTTAAACAATGACTGCCAAAACAAACTCATAAAGACCTTGTCTCTATCACTGACAATGGACTTTGGCAACCCATGAAGCTTATACACATTGTCAAGAAAGAGTTGTGCCACTTGTGAAGCTGTAAAAGGGTGGGCAATAGGCAAGAAGTGAGCATACTTGGAGAGCCTATCCACCACCACTAACAAAGCTGTCTTCCCATGGGACAATGGCAAAGACTCTATAAAATCCATTGAAATGTCCTCCCAAACTCTGCTAGGAATAGTCAAAGGCTGCAATAAGCCTGGATAAGCAGAAAGATCAGGCTTGTTTCTTTGGCATGTATCACAAGTTCTCACCAACTCTTTAACCATCTTCCTCAAGCCTTTCCAATAGAAATAAGTAGTGAGTCTTTGAGTGGTTGCATACACCCCTGAATGACCACCAATAGCTGACCCATGGAAGTGCTCAACTAATTTCTGTTTCAACTCCATATTATTACCCACTACCCACTTTCCTTTTCTTTTCAACTGCTCATTATGCCATGTGTACTTGTTGATATTGGAACCTTGCTTCAAACTTTCCACTATCTGTGCAAGAACTGGATCATTAATCCAAGTAGCCATCACAGCATCCATGAGCTCATTAGAAATTCCAGCAGTCAACAAGGTAAACAAAGCTGCTTGTCTTTCAACTCTAGACAAAGCATCAGCTGCTAAGTTCTCCTTGCCCTTTTTGTACTCTATCTCATAATCAAAACCAAGCAACTTAGGAAGCCACTTGGATTGGAAAGGTGTAGTAATCCTCTGATCCAACACATACTTCAAGCTGAAATGATCAGTGAGAAGATTACAACTATTTATAGCAAATGGAAAAAAGAGGGAAAAGTAGTTATGATGTGTCTTGACCAATGAGGGAAGAGGATGACGTGTCTGAACCAATAGGAAAGTGACATATGGCAGTGGTAATGTTGTGAGCAGAGCAGAGGAGAAGGTAGAAGGAGAAATGGGAAGCAGAGACGGGGTGTTTGGTTGTATCTGAATGAATCACGTGCCTTGCACGTGTCTTCCCATTTAAGCATGTAACAAAAAACTGTAGTAACAAATTTATTTTATGGTGTAGAATGTATAGTTGCTTTGTGTAAGGGCCTTCCACATTAGATGTGTGATTAGGCTTCTCAATGCGTCGGGTCAGGTCTTGATCTAGATCTGATTTCGTGTATATGCATCTACAATTGAAAATACGTGTTTCATTTATATAGGCTTCTCAATAAGTGTTCCATATTTTCTTAATTACTTTCATTTTCTCTTTTGCAGGTTGAGCTCTTCATTGATGACTTGGTCAGTTTACGTTTGTATTATGTTTCTATATGTACTTCTGTCACAAAATCTTTGTATGATTCTGATTGCTTTTGTTATTGCAGGTCGACGGATTCATAGAGCTCATGGAGAAAGCGGACGAGATAAATATCCTTTTATTTGTTTTAACAACATCACACTTACAATTAGGGTTGTTCCTTTGGGCTGAAACAATACTGCATCGGAACCAAGAAAATGAAGAAAAATGGAACCAATAGAGGGACTTTCAGGGTTATGTAGTTTAAAATTTTCAAGTATAAAACGACATTTGTTTAAGTTTGAAAAATAAAAAATAAAATCTAGGAAAAATTGATTTGGTTCCTGACCCTGACTAACGAATCAATTTTTGTGAATGAATATCCAAGTTACATAGTGTTTGATTCTTTGGGTTAGGAGTGATTTTTGCACTACGAGCGCATTCTCTTATTTTAGACCCTTATAAACTTCACATCTGTTAGTAGTACAAAGAATTGTTAGTTTTTACAGAACTCGCTTATTTTGTGCGAATATGTATCTAACTAATTACACCGATCAAATAACTCTTACTGATTACTCAATCGTATTTACTCTTAGAGTTTATGGTGTGCTATTAAATCTTTAGAATAACTAAAAAATGTGTTTGTTATCTCAATGTTTCCTTAATTTCTTTCTACTGGTTGAGTTTGATAAGAGACTACGAGCAATGGAGCTGGAGTTGAATCAGTTGCTAGATGATCTAAAAACCCGGAAGTGCGGAATAGGAGCTAAAGGGCCAGCTAACTCACCACGGTAAAACAACATAGTATAACCCTATATGGAATTAATACTCGTATAAATTTTGGAGAATATAAGTTTTCAAGTTATAAGGGGGTGTTTGGGATTACTTAGTTTTTTAATGTTACTTGTTTTAATATTGTTGCAAAACTTAAGTAACTAGTTATTAGTTAAACATGTTATTACTTGGAAGGCATTATATTTAAATGGAAAACATTCGTTTTTTACGTGATATTTGTATTCACATTTGTCATTTGCTGATAGGCTTAGTTAATTAATTGCTCTGATCCTCCATATGCATGTTTATGATATTATTGATAAAATGTGTAGAAGTTTCTCTGGGCTAGAGGTGATATAATGCTATTGGTATGGTCAATGTGGCATGAAAAGATGTCTGTAAGCCAAAGAGTCAAGGTGGCCTTGGGTTAAAATCCATTCATTAGTGGAATGTGGCCCTTATGGCAAAACACTTATGGAATGTTGTTTGTAGAAAAGAGTCTGTTTGGGTCAAAAAATGGGTGAATTTTTATATTATTATAAAGGGTAGATGTATTTGGAGCCTGATAATCCTTGTTATTGTTGGAAACAACTTAGGTATTTAAGAGATAAAATACACAAGTTTGTTTATGTCAAGTTAAGAAACGGAAGGAGTTGTAATATCTGGTTTGACAAGTGGCATCCTCAAGGAGTTGTAATATCTGGACGATATAGCTATGTGGCATAATAAGAAGGGATTGGTTTAGAGAAGCTTGGAAGGCTATGAAGGATGAATTCCCAAAGGTTATTTAGTATAGGTATGTTTGGTTCTCTTAGTGCATCCCTAGGATCAAGGATAGGCTTATGTTTGGTTCTCTTAGGCATGTTTGGGTTGCCATTAAAAGGAGACTTAAGATCAAGGATAGGCTTTCTAGGTCAGGATATGACATGCCCACTTGTGCAGCCTTGACAATGAATCTCATAGTCACTTATTTTTCTCATGTGCTAATTACTCTAAAAGATTGTGGGAAAGATTACAAGTTATGGTTGACATGGAAGATGCTAAAAATGAATGGCCTTGTGATATTTCATGTATCGTTAATAAGCCTGCTAAGAATGCAATATGGAGTGTCATACAAAGGTTGGTTTTTGGTGATGCAGTATGTTTTCATTTGGCAGGAAAAAAACATTAAGAGAGTTCACCCAAAGGGAGAGATCTTGTGAGTGCCTTCTTAAGTGCATTATTGAGGCTGTTAGACTTAAGCTTATTGGTCTTTCCTTAAAAAACACTTCTGATGGAGTGTGCCTTTAAAGAAGAATGTGCACTTTAAGAATATGGTGGGGTACCCAACATATAAATTTATTTAGGAAAACTGTTATACGAAAAACAGTTACGACATCACACTATTACATAAAAAATAAGTATCCTATTACAAATTTGTATTAAGATAAAAAAAAGTTATCGTGAAATTAAATATTGTATAGGATAAACACGAATGTGCCACTAGCCCACTATGCTTCCAATTGCTCCATCGGTCCAACAATATCTTTCATTTTATTTCGAACAATCATCATTCAAGCTTCAAAAACTATAACTTTACTGATGAAGACCTCTCACCCCGTGCATTCAAAGGTAAATAATTGTATTCGAGAGTTGTTCCGAATATCAATTTGTGGGTCCAATTGATGTTGTGTTAACAAGTTAAGATGTGCATGACTACCTTGGTTCAGTTCTATACTATTGTTTCACCTTAATTTAATTTACGGGGTGTTTGGGCTTGCTCATTTTTCCTCATTGTGCTTATAAATAATCACTTTTAAGTTGTCTAGGAAATTGTGCGTGCACTTGCTTAGTTTGTATAAGCAGTTGATCAGAAAAAAATAAGCAATCAGAATGTCTTAGGCACTGTGCCGATGTGTTTTGCAAAGGCATTGTTGTGACTTGAACAACTAAGTCGCAGTTTGGAAATTATAGATACCAAAAAAAGATGATAAGATGCTGCTTTTCTCAGATTTAGGGTGTGTCATAGGTTTAGGTGAACCTGTAAGTGTAGGTGAACCAGTAAAAGTAGTTATGTGAAACCTATTTTTAGAACTTCTATTCTCCCTTCTAAAAGCCTTGAGCCTGCTCTACAAGTCACATTCGGTGAACCTGTAAAAGTAGGTATGTGAAACCTATTTTTAGAGTATTTTAAGGCTGCTTGACAAACTTGGCCTTGACCCAGGCAGTGTAGAAAACCCGGGCCATACCGAGTCATTGGGTGTTCCTAGAACTCGGAATATAATGATAAGCTATTCAAGTTCCATGCTTCCATCAAAAAGTGGTTTCTTGGATAGTAGCTGGGGTGCTCTGTACCTAACAGTGACTACCAAAGAGGCAAAGATATATTTAAGGTTTTGTAGGATTTTCATTGTGCTTCGACGTTCCAAAGTCACAAACAATTAATCGATCATTGTGAGAGTCGTGTGATATTTTCCATGGGCCGCCCTTTTGATCCTTCTAAATATAATGGCAAACTACACATGCCTGGTCACATATTTATTAAACCTTTAGTTTGCATTTACGTATATGCAAGCAAATAATGAATACATTTTCACTGGATTTGTTTTTAAGTTCATAAGTAATGGTGCAATCTGTATTACACGAATAAATGCTTTTGGTAGCATTTAAGTAATGCTTATTATTCTTATCGTCAAGAATGTGAATGTGTTGCAAATTGTTAAATGTTGACATCTTTATAAATCTGTACAAACTCTTTGAAAAAATGTTGCACATTCGGATTAGTTTGTTAGTTGACAGTTTTGTAAGTGTTGTGGTACTATTGAATCTATCTGCTATTCCTTTTGTATTTTTTATTTTATATCAATAACACATAATGTTAAAATTTGTGTTAAACAGTTGGAATTTTGATAGCTTGGATTTTATTTGCTGATTTTATGTAACGTGGACTCATTACGACTGGTATAATCTTTGCAGCCAAAGTTATTGTTGACTCTGAATATGGTAGATGAGTAGATCTCAAGGTTTGCGTTTGTTACTTATATATTAGCTGATGCAGCCAACACCGCCCTGTGTAACCTCCCACTATTTTCCTTACGAGTATTATGTACTAATCAAAGTCTATTATATCACTTCAATATTCTATAACACTTGTGACGACAACGAACGCTTGATTCAACGAATATACTATATTACGAATGATCACGACATAAATTGTTATTCACCTATATACTTGGAACGATGCTCACACACATTCTACGATAGTCCGAAATCGCGAAAATATTTAACCTTTGTCATTTACAATCTCACGTGACGTTATTTCACTAAAACCATACTCGACCAACTCCCGAACTCACGAAAATAACTTACGTTAATCTTCAATCAAATTTCTAAACACAATTAACTTTAACTAATCTCGGGCCCCTAATCCCTTTCTTCGGCCCACCATCAAAAACCCACGCGACAAGCCTATGGGCTCAACCCAACTCCCTGGCCTGTTTAGCAATTCCGGCCCATGTCCTTATTTTCTCTTATTCTTTCTGCTTGGATATAACGAGCAGCGAGGCACAGAGAAAACGCCCCGACATTTCAACATCTCACAAACAACATGGTATTATTATTACGCATCTTAATTTATCTCACACCCAAGAATCACTAACGATGACATTGTTATCTATCTCGTACGAATATTACGCTAACAAGTCCTTAAGCTAAACGTATAAACCACTCGATACAATAAAAATCAACACGCTCAGAAATTTCAGTTCTGCCAGCTCTTTTCGATTTAATGTGACTTCAGACGTTCGCACAAGTTTTTGAATCACGACTAGACTAACCAAAAATCACTAACCTTTGAATAACAAACGAGCAAATTAAAAACCGAGCCCTCCTAGATCATTTTTACCCATGTACGAATAAAGATTACTCCATAAAACACGATCCCTTGATTTAAGCTGACGAGAGAAGCAGAACTTTGAAGAAAATAGTGCCAAGACAAAATGTACTCCCTGCTGTCACAGTAAAAAGTTGGGGAGATATTTATAGTTCTATTAATATATAAACGTGACACCTCTCCTCATTCCATGCACTCCATACTACATTTTCGAAAACCATTTCCCCACACTTCAAAACTCACTCCTGCTCGACCAGAAACAAGCCAACCTCGTGTTTGCAGCTTTTGAATTAGTATCGAAGTCAATCCCATAATACCGCGACTTGGGCTGTTTTGTTTCCCTCCTTCTCTACTCGACATCTCACCACCTTTAAGGTGTAGTAAGCATCCTAAATCCTTACAGCTCCTAAACCTTCATGCATGCATACAATGTCACATTCACTTCTTGTTCATACGTGTGATATATATATACATACGACATATACACCTAGATACATAGCGTGACACGCCACCTTTTTGGAGGGCCTAGGAGTCACGTTATGCTTAAATACAAGTTTGCTCTACATCTCATGCATCATAAATCTTAATACCCTACTCAACATGTTATTAGTCACGAAAAAGTAATAGAAACATTGTATTTTCATACGTATAGTTGTAACGAGACACGCCACCTCCATGGAAGGCATAGGAGTCTCGTTATACGCCGTGTACGTTCTGATTTCACATTACATACATCATATGACTCATCCTTAATCATTACTCTACTCATACATGCGACCAGATTCAAAAAGAAAAATATAGAACTTTGTTATTTCATGTGAGCAACTCGACTCAGGTAGCTAAGAAACACTTCGATATCTTGCAATCTAAACTAACGAGCATGTCATATTATTACTCCACCCCGTAGACCACCCAACAAGCTATCAATTTTGTGTTTTAACTTTTCAAAAATAATAACTCCTCGACACTCTAATTTGGCCAAAGTGATTCGCAAAAACTCGTTAACTATAAAGTTTAAAAATAAGCTGAGTGGGCTTATAAGCCCATTAAGTGAAAATAAGATTTTCTGATCAAATAAGCTGTACGAATAAGTTTCCTAATATTAAAATAATCCTCGGAAAAATTTTTATAAATACTCTAACGATTTTTGTGAAAAAGGACTAAAAATGTAACGCGTCGTCACTTATAGGGACTAAAAATGTAAAATTGTGAAAACATGGGTCAAAACTGTAAAAACAGAAACCATAGGACCAAAAATGCTAAAATAATAAATTCCAAACTCATATTGTAAATTGGGACAAGTGGAGGACCATTAAAGAAAATATTATACAACGAGGACCAACGGTGCAACGTTAACGCCGTTAGGATAAAAAGTAGAAATCTGACAAGGACTTGGACCAAGGACTATATTCGAGACTCTCACATTGATATCTTTTTTATTTCCTTGCATTGCGTTTTGAAGTTTTGTTTTAATTCCTTAACTATTTATACTTTTATATATATATATATAATATCCTAAACTCCGATCATGTCACTTAACCACGTATTTTATTATCATCAAACGAATAATCATTTCATCCATAATACATTCGCGATTAACCTATTCGGACTATCACAACACTAAAACTTATCGTACTATCTAGGTTGTGTGTTGGAGCCGTTCCTTGACCGTAATTGAGATCTTTATCACTACCACTGTACTACTAAGGTGAGTTCATAGTCCCACCTTTTACTATGTTTTCAAATCCCGTGGGGAGAAACATGCTACTAAACTGAACACAAGTATTTTTCTGTATGCTATCCTGATTTATATTGCCTAAGTTACCACTTGTCAAAAAGTCCCTCATATCATGAACCATTAATCACTTGCGAGTGAACGCGAATTTGGTGAATAGATCTATTGGCAGTTGACGCCCCATTTGAGTTGCTGGGTAAGTAACCAAATGCACTTTATTCGAATTAACTGAGGAGCCTGACAAACTCCTATTACACGAGGGCATTATCACCTACACCATTTTATGGTGTGGGATTTATTATATTACACCCGATGTTAAGGTTTGCGTGTCATGAGGCTTAGGGCAATATATATATATATATATATATATATATATATATATATATATATATATATATATATATATATATATATATATATATTACACTGCGATGCTACTGTTTTTACTACTATTGGCTTGTGTTCAACTATTACAACTTAAACACTATGGATTCACTCAACATTCATGTTGACCTTTTCAGCATGTTTATCTCAGGTAACTGACGCAGGCAAAACGGGCACGGAGATTGGCAAATGACCCTTCTTTATGGACCATGTTTAATAATGTTATCATTTGTTTCTATCAGAAACCGTTTTATTTGTAACTCTGAATTTATCGTGAAACTCTTTTGTGTCTTGTTGTGATAAGTTTATTTAATGATAACTGAACTTTTATAAAAACGTCTCTTTTGAGTCGTTTTCTATGGTTATGACTACGATCCGAGAAGTAATACCCCAATTAGTCTTCCGCTGCTTACTTACAAATTTGGGGGTGTTACAGATTGGTACCAGAGCCATAATTATAGAGAACCGAGTGTATTTTCAAAACACTGGACTATAATAGTACTCTAAAAATGGACCATTTAAACTTTGATACCTAATGCCCTCCGTGCCAATACTTTGCCAACATTTTTCCCATTGAATTCTACTTAACAGATGACGCATAACTATTAGACGTCATGGTGAATTAAAATGATTATTATATCAATAACTGTAGGACCTTAGATTACACAACTTTATCACAACTATAGAAGTTTAGAAGAAGAAAGATGGAAAGATGGTGACTTATATGTGATTCGAATATGTGTAACTAGAGAGATGAAAATGAGAGAATATTATTAAGAAACACACACAAATACACACACAAGCACACACCTCAAATGAGCCTTTGAGGTGTTTATATAGTTCTTAACATAAGATGCCCTATGGGCTTTCTATAGGCTTGGGCTTGGACTTGGTTACATGGATTATATAAAGGCTTATGAAACATAACTAATAACATATTAGCTTGCCAAGTCCAAGGCCCAATGACTAAACAATTACTAAACTTAACAAACGACACAAAGTTACAATATGAGAATGACCATCACTTCATAATACATATTTTTAATGCTAACAATCTCCCCCTAAGGGGTGGTCATTCGAATGATGCTCCACGTGAGTGGGTCTTCCGTGTTCTTTGTCTTTAACTTTGTGTGTCGTTGTAGAATAGTCTTTAGTCTTTGTTCCTTCATGCTTTGTGATCTTTGATAACTGATTTTTCATCGTTCTTTGTTCCATTGTGATGTGGAGTTATCTGCCTTTCGTCACTTCTGCGTCCGTGGTGGTTGTTTGCCATTCCAACATGCTCATACATCTTTGGATTTTGATATTCATATGCACGTAGTTCCCTTTCTTTCACTTTGATCTTTAGTCTTTACACTTTGTAGATTCTTCTTTTTGGCGTAGAATCTTTCTTTGAACTTTGTGTTGTATAGATCTTTGAGGGAGCTTTCTTTAACTTCCAGATGTATGTATGAGCACGTGGAATCTGTCGCCATGGAGATGAAGTGTCCCTGCATATAAACAGTTAGCAATAAAACATCCGGTACTTACAGATAAGAATTAGAGATCGTCAACAGCATAGTGTGAAGACTCCTTCTAACCCTTACCAAGGCCGTTCCCATATCAGATACTCTCGAGAGAGCTTACGAGACCTACTAAGTAGCTCAATGACTGGGTGAGTCGCTGGGGATCACTCCACGACTGTAGACCGTTTGAAACCACCGCGAACACTAAGCGTAACCCATAAAGAATTACCGAAGTGACCTGCTGTCAGGGCTGCTTAATGTTGACCCTGGCAGGAGTTTCCATTCAATCATTGAGAATCACAAAAGTGAATCCTCTCATAAATGTTCTGGCAGATTGCTAAGATCTGCGTAGGACTCTTAAGTTTACATCTGGCGTCCTTAATGTTGAACAACCAGTGTAGAAATATCATGTGTTCCTATGAGATCTTTTGATGAATCTCGGGGCTCTAGACTCGATAAGTGCACATTTGGTTTCCTATGCGGAGATTAGGGAGAGGTCTCCTGCTTCAATATCAACCATCTCTAAGAGACAAGTCGATAGATTACGCTGGTTCCCCGTGAGAATGAAACAAGCTCTTTTAAGAGAACTTGAGTGGTTAAGAAGGTTTAGTGCAGTGCGTCACTGGGTCCATGACGTCTTTGTCTTCAATACCGGTGTCACCTTAGTAACAACCAGTAGCATATGAGTTGAACCCGGTGTCTGCCCTAAGGTTAAACATATGGAGGGCTATTTCTTTTCACCCTTTTTCATAACTTTTCTTTTTAATTCTTCAACCCCTTCTTTCTCCTTTCTCATTTTCTCCTTTTTTTTTAATCATACCTAAGGACTTCTAATTCTAATCTATTGGAATTGTCCTTGGGTAGATCCCTCCGGCTCTGGCGGATCATAGGACGGTTTTCCCTAACCTTAGTCACCTTATAACTCCATGACTATCCTATTGTTGATCACATGCCATAAAACCTTTTGTGAAAATCTCTCAAAGTGTTTATGATAATAAAACACATTGTTGTTCCCACTTTGAGAGTTTTGTAATTTTGAAGGACTCCCCCTTCACATATGCTCATGAATATTTAAGAAATTTGCACATGCGAGAGGAGTTTGAACTTTTGAATTGATCCACTTTCAGCGAACATGACCGATTCGAGACACGCTTACATCACTAGTTAGACTAGCTTGAAGTTATTACCCGTCCTGGTCAAGTCCAAAGAAAGTCTCTCGATATGGTACACTCTACTCAGACAAGTCCTATTCGAGACACGCTTACATCACTAGTTAGACTAGCATGAAATTATTACCCGTCCAGGACAAGTCTTTTCGATTACTGACATTTTAAGCTTCGTCAATTCATTGGTACTATCTGAGTCGAGCTCTTTTGAGATTCAGCCACACATTTTGATCACATTTTAATCATGTCTTCTCCCCCTCAAAAATAGCATATCGTGATATTTTTGATATCAACTGATTAATAAAAAGCTTTTGGAGAGAAAGACAGATTCTGCATGAATTTGGAACATTTTTCTTTTTATACTCCCCCTTAATGATAGCATATTTAAAAATTTATTAAGGGTTTTGAGGGAGTTATCTTGAGCACAAATTTTGAGAGATTTTGAGAAATCTTTTGAACAATCTTGAAAAAGTGCTCAAGAATTTTGTTGGAAAACGAGTTTATGCTTGAAATCTTTTTCGTTTGTTTAGACTCGAACTTTTTGAAAAAGAGTTCGTCATTGAACGTACGAGTCCTTGATTTGAAAATAATCAGAAGTCGTCATTAGAGTCCGGGTTTCGTACTGATGTATACGAAAGCCATAGTGAAGAAAACATTTGAGAAACGACATGTTTTAGAAAAACATTAAAAAGAACTCCCGCTCAAGCATCTGTACATGTCCGTATCATTGTTGAATGACATTTCTAGAAACGTACAGAATATTGATTTATACGAGAGACATGTCGTGAGAAGAATATTTTTGGATTTTTTGATTTTATATTGTTTTTGTATTTTTGAAAATTTTATATTTTTGTATTTTGTTTTTGTCGGTTTTTCAAATTTTGTAGTTTGTTTTTTTTAAAAATATTTACAGCGAAGCGATTTTGAAAACATTTTTCAAGAAGATTCGAGAAGACGTTCTAGCTCCTCAGGAGTTAGGCTTCGCATGCCAATTCGTCAAACTAAATAGTCAAACCGTTCTTTTGGAAGGGCTTTAGTAAAAAGATCGGCGAGTTGATAATCAGTCTTAACGAAAAATAATTCAACAGTACCCTCTTCCACGTGTTCTTTGATGAAATGGTAGCGGACTTTGATATGCTTCGTCTTAGAGTGATGTACGGGATTGCACGAGATGGCTATGGCACTTTTTGAGTCACAATACATAGGTATTCTGTCAAAAGTAAAGCCATAATCTGTGAGCTGTGTCCGCATCCAAAGAACTTGGGCACAACACGCAGATAGAGACACATACTCGGCTTCGGCGGTTGATAGCGCAGTACAATCCTGTTTCTTAGAAGACCAGCTTACAAGCTTTTCACCCAAAAATTGTGCTCCACCTGATGTACTCTTTGCTGTAACTTGATCACCAGCATGGTCTGCATCTGAAAATGCTGTTAGATTAAACTCTGAATCCTTCGGATACCAAAGTCCCATATTAATGGTGCTTCGTAGGTACCGAAAGATCCGTTTAACCTCTTTGAGGTGAAGTTCGGTAGGCTTTGCCTGAAACCGTGCTAATAAACATACAGCAAATTGAATATCTGGTCGACTAGCAGTTAGGTACATGAGAGAACCGATCATGCTCCGATATTTTTTCGGATCGATAGGTTTCCCAAACAAATCAGCACCTATTTTTGGTGAAGTGACCATTGGTGTACCAACAGAATCACAATTTTCCATTCCATGTTTTTTCAAAATCTCTATTGTATATTTAGCTTGATTGATAAAAATACCACGAGGGGATTGATGGATTTGTAAACCAAGAAAGAATTTTAGTTCCCCCATCATGGACATTTCAAATTTGCTTTTCATGAGATTTTCAAAATGTTTTGAATGGTTAGGATTGGTTGATCCAAAAATTATGTCGTCCACGTAAATTTGAACAATCAAAATGTCATCTTTGAATTTTTTGATAAACAAGGTGTCATCAACCGTTCCTTTTGTGAAATTGTTTTTGAGCAAGAAAGATGAAAGTTCGTCATACCACGCTCTTGGAGCTTGTTTTAAACCATAAATGGCTTTCTTAAGCTTGTAGACGTAGTCTGGATGATCTTTGTCGATGAATCCCTCTGGCTGACTCACATACACTTCTTCTTTCAGAGTTCCATTCAAGAAAGCTGTCTTAATATCCATCTGATAGACTGTGATGTTTTTGTGAGCTGCATAGGCTAAGAAAATCCGGACTGCTTCTAGTCTAGCTACAGGCGCAAATGATTCCTCGAAATCTATCCCTTCTTCTTGTGGATAACCTTTAGCCACGAGACGAGCTTTGTTGCGAATAACAGTCATTTCCTCATCCAGTTTGTTATTCCACAACCACTTGAGATCAAGAACACGTTTATCAAGTGGTCGTTCAACAAGTTCCCAACTATCATGTAACAGGTATTGAAGAAATTCCTCCTGCATCGCTTCAATCCAAGGGTTTTCTGCCATTGCTTCCCGAATGTTCTTTGGTTCTTTGAGGCTGATTGAGCAAACGTAGATGCACAATTCGAGATCGGTGGCAAGTTGTCTCCTTGTCTGAACTGGCTTTGAAGGTTCACCAATAACATGTACTAACGGATGGTCTTTTGTCCATTGAAACGTAGAAGGGTACCTTTGGTTGAACGAGTGTGTGTTAGATGGTTCTTGTAACCTTGAAGAAGATTCAGCAGAGTCTGTTGCAAACGGGTTTTCAAATACTTCTTCTCCTTCTTCTAACGTAACATCGTTTGAATTATTTGTTGGTTCTTCTTGAAAATTTGTGTTTTGGTTTTGCTCATCAACGTTTGGTAGAACAGTTTCAAGTACTGGAGTTGCTTGAGTAGATGTAGATGATGTTGATGTAGTTGGTGCTTCAGCTTCGATTGTGGTAGATGCATCCTGTGGTGGTGGTGGTGGTGGATGGTTTTGAGCGGGTGCAGCGGAATGTTGTTGAGATGCATTTATCGAAGGTCCACCATAATATTCATCAAACATTAACTCGAAGAAATTTTCTAGTTCTTGTTCTGAAGGTTTATCCGTGTTTGTTGACTGAGCTCCTTGAGGTACGAGTCCTGAACTGATGTGTCCAGAAGTCTGCTGGTTTGGTGCGGGTCCTAATCCGTTTTGATTAGAAGCCATCGGATTAAGCGCGGGTTCTAGAGCGTATCTCTCAGAAGCCATTTATGAAATCTCGTCAAACTTCACATTCATCGTCTCCATTATCTTTTTCGTTCTTCTATTATACACCCTGAATGCCCTCGAGTTTTCTGAATATCCAATGAAGATTCCAATATCACCCTTAGCTTTTAACTTTCCTAGATCTTCTCTATCATTCGTCGGATAGCACAAAGCGCCAAACAACTGAAGGTAAGAGATGTCAGGTTTACGGTTGTTGACTAGCTCATATGGGGTTTTATTAAATCTCGGATGGACTAGGGATCGGTTTTGAGTAAAACAAGCAGTGGCTACAGCATCAGCCCATAAGAATAGTGGTGCACTAGAAAAAATCAGCATTGTGCGAGCAGCTTCGACAAGAGTTCGGTTTCTTCTTTCAACTACCCCATTCTGCTGTGGAGTTCTAACAACTGATGTTTGATGTGTAATTCCAACATCTTCGAGGTAAGTTCTTAACTCCTGATTTGTGAATTCTGTGCCATTATCTGTTCTTATAATCCTTACTGGAGCTTGAAGTAGAACTTGAATACGCTTCAGAAAGGTGATGATGATGCCTGGTGCTTCGTCTTTTGATCTCAAAAACTTTACCCAAGTATATCTTGAATAATCATCAACAATAACAAGAATATACTTCTTCCCATTAATGCTTTCAACTCTCATTGGGCCACATAAGTCCATGTGCAACATATGTAACCTTGCTTCTGAACTAGGTACGATTTTGGGTTTATATGATGCTCTTTTGCTTTTTCCTTGTTCGCATGATGGACATAGGTGTTCCTTGGTGTATTTGAACTTAGGAAGTCCGGTGACGATGTTGTCTTTGGCTAACTTGTTGATCGTGTCGAAATTGAGATGGGATAATCTTCTATGCCACAGCCAGGACTTAGTTTCGGTTGCCCTTGTCATAAGACAAATTGGTGATGTAGAAGCCATTTGGTTGATGTCGATAGCATACAAGTTTGTACCACGTTTACCAGTTAAAAGATCATCACCAACCAAATTTCTTATAAAAACCGTGTTTCGCCTGAATGCAACTTCTAAATCTGCATCACAAAACTGCCCAACTGAAAACAAGTTGTGTCCCAACCCTTCGACATAGTAAACTCGAGTGATCAAAAAATTCTCAAACCGAAGATCTCCATAACCCTGAATAGCTGCTACATGATCATTTCCAAAGCGTACAGTTCCCATGAATTTCCAGACAAAATTGATCAGCAGCTTTAAATTCCCGGTCATGTGCTTGGAGCAACCCGAGTCGACGATCCAAAGACATATTTCGATAACCTGCCAAGAACAGAAGAGTTTGTATTTGGAAACCGTGTTGAATTTGGTTCCATGGGGTTAGGAGTAAAAGCAGAATCACACTCACAGACAGTTGCTACTTGTTTAGCTTGAGTTATTTCTAATTTGCCGTCCTTAAGAGTGAACTCTCTACCCGTCGGAATCCACATACAAAACTTAAGATAGTTCCTAGGCATTCGACTAATAGTGGTAGTCCTAAATCGTGCAACTAATCGTTCTAAAGATTTGGATCTAGCACTAGGTCTTTTTGGAACATCCTTCTGTTCAGGCGTGACATTCACATTCTTAGAAACACATTCATCATGAACATAATTAATTAAACATTTCTTGCATATTAAACAAACAGAGTCATTACATGCATTAGAAATAGTACTCTTGACATTACATTCAGATGAAACATGTCTCTTATTACAAAGCGATAAATTCCTAGGGTGTTCTTCTACTTCTTCAACTTTATTCTTGCTACTACTCTTAGAGACAGGCGAGACTCTATTGTTCCTTGTATTGCTCTTAGGCTTTAGTCTGCTGCTCCTAGAGGTGCTTTCTAATCCTGTAGAAGGTAAGGCACACGCGTTAGGATTTATATTGTTGTCCTTTTTAGCATCACTAGACTTTTTAGAAGTATCCTTTTTGCACTCATTTGTCTTAGAAGTGGAGGCAGACGCATTAGTGGGACTAATCCTAAAAAGGCCAGGTGCTATCACTTTTGGTGTTACGACAACCGCTTTTCCTTTATCAACAATCTTTTCATTTACACTTTGCTTGGGCAAGGGTGTTGGAGTGACTGGTTTTGTCAAATTCTTTTTCTCATCGACTTTTGGAGCAAACCTTGAAATTGACATCTTTGGTTTTTGAACCGTGAAATTGACATTTGGTTTCTCCGAAGTCGACGGTTTTGCAAACTTAGTTTCCTCACCCTTCCTTTTTTGACTTTCAAGCTGAGCCCTCAAAAGATCATTTTGCTCTTTCATGTTCTTTAAGGCACGCTCATACGACAATTTGTCATACTTGCATTCTTCCTTTTTCCGATCAAGTTGTTTAAAATATGACACATTTTCTTTTTCAAGCTTTATAAGAGCATTTTCATATTTTGAAACAATTGCGGAGGTCTCAGCTCTTAGTCGTTCATCGTCTTGAACAGAATATGTTTGTAAAATGATGGACATGATGTCAGTGGTCATAACAGCTTCGAAAAGAGAATCATTTAGGTTTTCCAAAACATTCATGTTTTCACGAGCATCATTAGCTTCGTTTACCAGGGATTTGTGGTCCTTGACAAATTCGGCCGTTTCTTTTAAGAAAACAAGTTCAAAATTTTTTACACTCGCGCTGATGTTATTCAGTGGAATAGTAATTTCGTTTTGAAACACCTTTTGCTGTTCGATGTGAAAACTAGAATGCCAGTTGTTAATATCGATGGAAATTTTGGATTTAACAATGTTTTGAAGTTCTTGAATTCTCATTTTAACGTCATCGAGAATGTTTCTAGCCTCACTTGTTTTAAAAGTGTTGTTAGAGGACATTTGTTCTAATTTTGAAAGAGATTTGGAAACAACTTTCTTTTTAGACAAGAATTTCGCAAATGGTCGTTTAATGGAAAACACAGACGGTTCTGTTTGTGGAACAAAAGTGATTCCCGAAAGTTTGTTCAATTTGTTGTAATCAATGGGTTTCAAATCCTTTTGTTTCATTTTATTAATGCTCTCTTCGACATGTTCAATTGTTAGCACAGAATCCCGAACGACGGGAGGATCATGTTTGGTATAAATCACATTACCATTGTACAAAACATTCTGTTCTTGCTGAGCTTTCTTGAGATTACAAGGGGTGTTGTTACCAAGAGCCATTTTATGTTTCGTATGGTAAATCGGATTAATCTGATTTGAAATCATTTTCATTGTTTGACTCGACTGACCCGACTTAACCACTAATTCCTCTAAATGAGCAATCATGTGTTCTGACTCTACGATTTCTTCCAAAAGTTTGTCTTCTTTCTTAGCAAAATCCTTTTTCAACTCATCCATTTCTTTTTCAAGATTGGAATAAGCTGTTTTTTGTTTAGAAAGTTGGTTTTGTAAATCAGAAATTTCCGTGTTTAAAGATTTTATCTTTTTGAAAGAATTAACATCAAGTGTGTCAAACTTGAGTTGCAATTTTTGTTTCTCTGAAACGGAATTTTGATAACCAGTTTCTAATTCAGACAATCTTTTGTTATAAATTCAAAAGCTTTAACGGTTGATTTGTAACTCTCAAGCTCAGCAGTCAATTTAACATTCGCGGCCTTAACATCGCGATTGACCTTTTGCACATTCTCAATTTCAATACGACAATTATTCAATAATGATTCAAATAAAGCACGTGTTTCCTCATCATTCTCAGCATGCTGTGAAATGAAGCCTCCATTATGATTCATATCTGGAGTTGCTGAAGGAGTATTGCTACTACTTGGCGTGTCCAGGGATGTATCATAATTGGGTGCTTGCTTCTCAAAATGCCGTTCCTCATGAGGAGACATATCAAATATATCATTATTGTGACATGTGTTGATGTTAGATACCTCAGATGGTGCATTGGTGTCATAAACAGGAAGTGTGTCAGAATCCATGTCATACTTAGCTTCCTGAAGATTCGCCATGAATATGCAGTTCGCATCGATATCTTCTCTATCTTCCATGTCATCCATAAGAGCCATAAAGTCATTCTCCTCTGCATTCAACTGAAATCCTGCCTCTGCCTTTTGTACCAACATCACTGCTTTCTGCAAGTATGCTAGATCTTTCTTGTTTGGCTTAGTAGGACAGTTTCTTGCCATATGACCTACACCCTGGCAGTTGAAACACTTAACCGGATTACCCTGATTCATATTTACCAAATTCCCAACTACTGGAGCTGCAACATTTCTATTCTGATTACCCATTGCCTGATTACCATCATTCTGACCCCTCTGATTTCCAACAAACTGACCCAGCTGATTCCCTGCATTCTGACCATATTGATTCCCTGCATACTGACCTGCATTCTGCATATTATGATTCCCCATGTTAATTCCAGTGGCATATCCTTGCTGATTCCCATAAACTCCAACCATTTGGCCTCCGTTGCCCATATTGAAACTCGGCTGAGCGATCTGCCTGTTTCGAGTATTCGATGAAATCCTTTGGTTGTTGTTTGTTGGTGTAGAATAGCGTCCTTGGAATGCTTTTGTCAGAAAAGCAAACGCTTGAGTCAATGCTGCAGCAGCTTCATCATTGTCAGTGAATTCTGGTTCTTGGAATTTTGGGTATGTCTGTTGTGGAATAACTTCTTGTTGTTGTGGGTAGAATTGTTGTTGGTAGACCGGTGTTGGTTGTTGAATGCATGATGGTTGCATGTAGTTGTGAATGGATGATGATGGTTGTTGAGTGTTCACTTGTAATGTTGTTGGTGTATTAGCAATTAGTGCAAGAGGATCATGATTCTTTGCCAATCTTTCTTTCCTAACTTTATTAGCCTCAGCTTGGTTTTGCTTCAGAAAGTCATAGAGTTGATCATAATTCACCTGATGTAAGTCCTTTGTCTGATTAACAATTGTAACATAACGACCCCATTCTTCTGGAAGGTTATTGACGAATTTGATGTTTGTTGCAATTGTTCGAGGTGTCAACTTGTTTCTGATTAACTCATTCATCAACGTGCAAAACCTTGTGTAGTATGACTCAATATGTTCACCTTTAGTGGATGTGAAGTTCTCCCATTCAGTAAGAAGTTTGTTCTCAACGTCTTGTTGTCCAATCTCTGTTCCATGACAAATCCTTCTAACACGTTCCCACATAGCATGAGCAGTTTCACAGCTGTCGACCGCAGCAAAGATCTCCCGAGGTAATCCAAGTTGGATTAGATGCATTGCCATATCATCAGCTTTGATCTGCGCCTTGTCTTCATCAGTGTAATCTTCTTCTGTTTGTAGACGCATGTATGGTTCAGTAGGATTTGTTGAGTTTGGATCACCGACAACTTGAACTTGTCTTGGCTGAAATGGACCATTCTTAATGGAGTTGAGCATGAGGTTACCATCAGGCTTAGTTTTGATGTAACGAAGCATGCGGCTTGTCCATGGGAGATATCCACCTTTTTCAAGCATAGGAGGTCGGTTTTCCGCACCTGCTGCATGAATATCTTGCTGAGACGCCATTGATGAAGTGTAGATGGATAAAGTTGATTCTTGGATCGTTCCAACGAAATAGGAGTAGAGTTTAGAGTGAGTTGATGCAAGTTTTTATGGTGAAAATTTTGACTGAAAACCTTAAAACCTCAATAACTTCTTCTCGGAGCGTTTTTAGGCCTCGAAACTTCGCCTAAATCAATAAATCATTTAGCGTGTCGTTCTCCTCTGTCTGACGGTCGTTTTGACAGCTGATTCGTCGAAAACGGAGTTACGGTTCAAAAGTTATGGCCGTTTGAAGTTCAGTCGTCAAAAATCAACCAAAAGTTCTCGAAAATGTTGTATTCTCGATAATTTACCCAAGTTCTCGATAATTTTGCAAGTTCTCGATAAATTCTCTCAAGTTCTCGAAAATTTTCAAAAGTTCTCGAAAATTTTTCAAAAGTTCTCGAAATTTTTCAAAAGTTCTCGAAAAAAGTTCTCGAAATTTTATCAAAAGTTCTCGAAAATTTTTCAAAAGTTCTCGAAATTTTTTCAAAAGTTCTCGAAATTTTATCAAAAATTCTCGAAAATTTTTCAAAAGTTCTCGAAATTTTTTCAAAAGTTCTCGAAAAAAGTTCTCGAAATTTTATCAAAAGTTCTCGAAATTTTCACTTATCGAGAATTTCAAAACTTATCTAAATTATACAATTTAGAAAGTTATCCCAAGTCGAAGTGTTTTTTCTAACTTATACAAGGAAGAAAAACACCGAGTAAGCCACGGAATCGTCTGAAGATACTTGAAGAGAAGTTCTCGATAAAAGGGAACAAAAGTCGTATGACTTAAAGCACACCGAAATCAAGTTTTTAATCCAAGATTCTTGTACTTCTAAGCTAAAAAACACCAAATCTTGAAGAAAGTTCCAAACTTGATGATTTTTATCAAACTTTTTGAAGATCTCAAAAACAATTACAAAACAAAGTCGAATTATTTAAGCTAGAAATTTTCAAAAAGATTAAAACTTTCTTGTTAGATAAGGTTTATAACACTAGTTTGTAATCAAAAAAGTGTTAAAAACCAAGAAAAAACAAGAAAAGTAGGAATTTTTCTAAAAAATTCGTGTATAAAGCTTAAACAAACGAAACACAACAACCCCTCAACCCTCCTAAATCATTGTTAGGCGATTGATACCACTTGTAGGACCTTAGATTACACAACTTTATCACAACTATAGAAGTTTAGAAGAAGAAAGATGGAAAGATGGTGACTTATATGTGATTCGAATATGTGTAACTAGAGAGATGAAAATGAGAGAATATTATTAAGAAACACACACAAATACACACACAAGCACACACCTCAAATGAGCCTTTGAGGTGTTTATATAGTTCTTAACATAAGATGCCCTATGGGCTTTCTATGGGCTTGGGCTTGGACTTGGTTACATGGATTATATAAAGGCTTATGAAACATAACTAATAACATATTAGCTTGCCAAGTCCAAGGCCCAATGACTAAACAATTACTAAACTTAACAAACGACACAAAGTTACAATATGAGAATGACCATCACTTCATAATACATATTTTTAATGCTAACAATAACCTATACTTATGTTATTATATTCGGGATTATTACAGTATCATGTCTTCAGATTCCTACCCCACTGTCCCACAATTTGACTCACAAATCGAGGAGGTCACATCCCCCGCTACCATACTAGCATCACTAATGACCCCGACTCCTAATTCGCCAATGGCTGTGTCTGAAGAGACTGAACCATTCGAGGAGGATGAAGTCGCCGCCACTCCAGTGATTTCACCAGCCATTCCGACCCCCCTGCATGCTTCAGACCCGGAGACAGATAATGACTCGTCTGACTCAGAATCTTCCAACTTTTTCTCGCAATTATCACCACCACCTCAACCTGCACCAGTTGAACGGCGAGGCTCCGCTACGATCTACTATACTCGAAGGCGGGTACGAGCACCCCCAGCTCCCATTCACCCACCACCAGCACCACCGTCGTCACCTACGTCCCCTATATCACCTCTACAGATAATGTCGCAATCATCACTCCTATCACCTAGACGTCCCTTACCACCGCCCACTGTCTTCTACCACCAGACCACCACGGTCCCATTATTACCTCCCACTCGACCATTACGTGCCCGCAGTAATCCGTTACCACTCAGCAATGGAGTGCATCTCTCAACCCCCTCACTATCAGATTCTCACATTGAGAATACGACCGAGGATGTTTGGGTCGGACCCCGCGGAAGGCACGAAGATCACATTGATGAGATCGCGGATTTTAATAACGAGATTTCCCTTGATCGTATCATGAGCATTGAAGGGGAAGTGGGGAATCTAGTGATGGGACGGATAGCTATGGACGAGGTCTTCAACCTGATGGGTACTCAGCTGCAGGGAACTCTCGAGGTTATTTCCGAGTTAGAGGGGAAACTTGAGAATGAAAGGCAGGAGGTACGAGACCTGAGGGACATTGCCGCAATGATGCAAGACATAAATGAGCGACAGGCTGATGAACTCGTTACAACCAACACCCGCATTTTGACGCTCGAGCGCAGGTTAGAAGAATCCCAACCCAGGGAGAGAGACAGAGACCAGAGGGTGGAGGAATTGACCGAGATAGTCCGAAGCCTCCAACGCAAATTGGAAGACTCGCTAGGTCACTCATAGAGTATTGATGTATTTGTAGCTTGGACATCCTAACTTGCTACGTGTAGCAATAATAAAAGATCTTGTAATAAGTTGTTTTGTAAACACTTTAACAAGTTATTATTAGTTATGATCGCTATAAGTTAATATTAATGTATGATGCTTTGGCTGTTTTCATGTGCGTATGTGGTTGTAACTCTTCTATATTGTGGTACCAAGTTCGTCATTATAATGAGTTAAAATTTTATCCAGATGTTATGATTTTGACAGCACTGTTATGATTTTTACTACTTACCTTGTTATCAAATTATTCTGTCATGACACGGCTATTATGTAAGTTCTAAACATGTGCTTCTCTTGTGGTATAAATAGAAATATGCCTCGTACAAGAGCAAAAACCGCAACATCAACACCAGCCATGACCCCAGCCGCTATTCAAAAGTTGATTGCTGATAGTGTCGCAGCAGCACTAGAGACTCAAGCAGCTGCAATGGCTCGTGCGAGCAGCACGAATAGACCAACCGGAGAGAACGAGGTGGCCGTGGTCCGCAAATGCACCTACAAGGATTTCATGGCCTGCAAGCCCACCTACTTCAAGGGAACTGAAGGAGTGACCGAGCTCGCCCGATGGTTCGAGCGTACTGAGACGGTGTTTATGAGAAGCGGTTGTGCTGACAACTGCAAGGTCACATTTGCTACAGGAACCCTCTTGGACGATGCTTTGTCTTGGTGGAACTCTACTGCCCAGAACATGGGTATAGAGGAAGCCTACCAAATTTCGTGGGCCGATTTCAAACAAAAGATGCTGAAGAAGTATTGTCCCCGTACTGAAATAAGGAAGTTGGAAGATGAGTTTGATCGTTTGACGGTGAAAGGGTATGATTTTAGGACTTACGATCGCAGATTCCAAGAGCTTGCCTTACTATGCCCCGCTAAGGCGTCAGACCTCGAGAAATTGCTAGAGAGGTACATCGAGGGGTTGCCTCGAAACATTGAGGGTAATGTCACCGCATCTAAGCCTCAAACCCTAGAGGAGGCTATGGCAATTACTCAGAGGTTGATCGAGCGAGAGATAAAACGCGGACAGGGCCAAGGAGGTAATTACAACAAACGGAAGTTTGATGACCGCAGGAGCAGCAACCACAACAACTCTCACAATAACAACAATGTCAACAATCAACACAACAACAACCGCAACTACAACCACAATAACAATCAGAACTACCAACAGAACCGTAACCACCATCACAATCGGCAGAACCGCCAACAGGAAGCCGCCAGGGCTTATATTGCTGCACCCGCTGGAGCTGGAGGTTATGCTGGACCCGCTCCTATGTGTAACCGATGTAAGCTGCACCACAATGGGCCCTGCTTCGCTAAGTGTGGAAAATGCCAAAGGACCGGCCACAAAACTCAAGACTGCAAGGCCACCGGCGCTAACTTGCAACCCGTGACAGTAGTGTGCCATGGATGTGGCGAAAAGGGGCATTACAAGAACCGGTGCCCTAACCAAACTGCCAACCAGAACAATAACGCTCGGGGGAGAGCATTTGTGATGGAAAGAGGAAATGCGCAGGAAGACCCAGACGTAGTCACCGGTACGTTTTTATTTAACAATCACCCTGTTAAAGTTTTATTTGATTCGGGGGCCGATAAAAGTTTTGTATCTACTTCGCTTGCGTCATTACTTAACATCCACCCGACCGAACTACACACCACCTATGAAATTGAACTAGCCAACGGAGAACTAGTAAGCACAAATACCGTAATCCAAGGTTGCACCCTACTATTACTCGACGAACCTTTCGATATCGACCTCATGCCGATCAAGCTTGGCAGCTTCAACGTGGTCATCGGCATGGACTGGCTATCCAAGAACCGTGCTAGAATCATCTGCGACGAGAAAGTCGTCCACATCCCTTTTCAAGGTGAAACCCTAATCATCCGTGGTGAACGGAGTAAGACCCGTCTCGGCATCATATCATACGTCAAAACGGTAAAGTACATCGATAGAGGATGTCACGCCTTTTTGGCACAGGTGACAGAAAAGAAGTTGGAGGAGAAGCGACCTGAAGATGTGCCTGTAGTAAAGAACTTCCCCGAAGTATTTCCCGATGAGTTGCCCGGCCTTCCACCCGTCCGCCAGGTGGAATTCCAGATCGACTTGGTGCCAGGAGCAGCACCAGTGGCGCGAGCACCCTATAGGTTGGCGCCGTCCGAGATGAAAGAATTATCCGAACAATTGCAAGAATTATTAGACAAAGGGTTCATTCGACCTAGTTCCTCACCTTGGGGAGCTCCGGTGCTATTTGTCAAAAAGAAGGACGGATCCTTCAGAATGTGTATTGATTATCGTGAGTTGAACAAACTTACAATAAAGAATCGATACCCATTACCCATAATCGATGACCTTTTCGATCAGCTTCAAGGATCGAGTGTTTACTCTAAGATAGATCTGAGATCGGGCTATCACCAACTAAGAGTCAGGGAAGAAGACATCCCTAAAACGGCTTTCAGGACACGATACGGCCACTACGAATTCCAAGTAATGCCATTCGGCCTAACTAACGCACCAGCTGTGTTTATGGACCTAATGAACCGAGTGTGCAAGCCTTATTTGGACAAGTTCGTAATCGTGTTCATCGACGACATCCTTATTTATTCCCGAAATAAGGAAGAGCATGCAGAGCATTTAACAAGTATCTTGGAACTACTCAAAAAGGAGAAATTGTACGCCAAATTTTCCAAGTGTGATTTTTGGATAGAGAAAGTACAATTTCTTGGACACGTGATTGATAGCAAGGGTATTCATGTGGATCCCGCAAAGATCGAAGCAATCAAAAATTGGGCATCTACTACAAACCCCACGGAGATACGTCAATTTTTAGGTCTTGCAGGGTACTATCGTAGATTCATCGAAGGTTTCTTAAAAATCGCCAAACCTTTGACGGAATTGACGCAAAAGAAGAAAAAGTTTGATTGGGGAGAAGAACAAGAATCGTCATTCCAACTCTTAAAACAGAAGCTTTGTGAAGCTCCGATCTTAGCACTACCAGTGGGTAGCGAAGACTTCGTGGTATATTGTGATGCCTCATGCCAAGGTTTAGGCGCGGTATTAATGCAAAGGAGCAAAGTTATCGCATATGCTTCTCGACAACTCAAAACCCACGAGAAGAACTATACCACCCATGATCTCGAGTTAGGAGCAGTAGTATTTGCTCTTAAACTGTGGAGACACTACCTGTATGGCACCAAGTGCACAGTGTTTACAGATCACAAAAGCCTACAACACATTCTAGACCAGAAGGAGTTGAACATGAGACAACGCCGATGGTTGGAATTACTCAGTGACTACGATTGCGAGATTCGCTATCACCCTAGGAAGGCAAATGTTGTGGCAGATGCCTTGAGTAGAAAGGAGCGAATTACACCTCTTCGAGTCAGATCTCTAGGAATGACAATTATATCACCGCTTCCATCGAAAATCCTTGAGGCCCAGACAGAAGCTCTCAAGGAAGAGAACAGACCAAAAGAGAAGATCTACGGTATGCCAGAAAGCGAGAATGGCTTTTTATAAAGAAATCAGACGGAAGGTTGTGTTTCAAGGACCGAAGTTGGATTCCACTCTATGGGGGAATACGAGATCTCATCATGCATGAATCTCACAAGTCTAAATATTCCATCCACCCAGGGTCTGATAAGATGTATCAGGATCTCAAGAAACTTTACTGGTGGCCAAACATGAAAGCTGACATCGCCGAGTATGTCGGAAAATGTTTGACGTGTTCACGGGTAAAGGCTGAGTGTCAAAAGCCATCCGGTTTGTTGATACAACCCGAGCTTCCGATGTGGAAGTGGGAAAGGATTACAATGGATTTCATCACAAAATTACCTAAGACACCAAGAGGATTTGATACCATTTGGGTCATCAGTGATCGCCTTACCAAATCCGCGCACTTTCTACCAATAAAAGAAACCGACGAGATGAGCACCCTTGCACAATTATATTTGAAAGAAATAGTCTCACGACATGGAGTACCAATTTCCATTATCTCGGATCGAGATAGCCGTTTCACGTCAAACTTTTGGCAGTCGTTACAGAAAGCATTGGGTACTCGCCTGGATATGAGTACAGCATATCACCCGCAAACCGACGGTCAGAGTGAGAGAACTATTCAAACCTTGGAAGACATGCTCCGAGCATGTGTGATCGATTTTGTTAAGGGTTGGGATTGACACTTACCCTTAGCAGAGTTCTCATACAACAACAGCTACCACGCTAGCATCAAGGCAGCCCCATTTGAAGCCCTTTATGGCCGGAAATGCCGATCATCAGTTTGTTGGGCAGAAGTCGGAGATGCACAAATCACGGGACCCGACATCATTCAGGAAACCACTGATAAAAATCGTGCAAATCAAACAGCGCTTACAAGCAGCCCGAGACAGGCAAAAGAGTTATGCCGACGTGAGGCGAAAACCCATGGAATTCCAGGTGGGGGATAGAGTTATGTTGAAGGTGTCCCCTTGGAAAGGAATGGTTCGATTTGGGAAACGTGGAAAGTTGAATCCTAGATACGTTGGGCCATTCAAAATCCTAGAAAGGATTGGGCCAGTGACATACAAGCTTGAACTCCCTGAGGAACTCAGTAGAGTACACAATACCTTTCACGTATCAAACCTGAAGAAGTGTTTATCAGACGAATCTCTTGTCATTCCGTTAAAAGAAATTCGGGTCGACGACAAGCTTAACTTCGTTGAGGAACCAGTAGAGATCATGGACCGGGACGTCAAACAATTGAAACAAAGCCGTATCCCCATTGTCAAAGTTAGGTGGAACTCTAAGCGAGGACCAGAGTACACTTGGGAGCGTGAAGACCAGATTCGCGCTAAATATCCACATCTATTCCCATAATCGTCCCTAACAACTATCTTAGACTAGAATTCCGGGACGGAATTCAAAATAAGGGGTTGATACTGTAACCTCCCACTATTTTCCTTACGAGTATTATGTACTAATCAAAGTCTATTATATCACTTCAATATTCTATAACACTTGTGACGACAACGAACGCTTGATTCAACGAATATACTATATTACGAATGATCACGACATAAATTGTTATTCACCTATATACTTGGAACGATGCTCACACACATTCTACGATAGTCTGAAATCACGAAAATATTTAACCTTTGTCATTTACAATCTCACGTGACGTTATTTCACTAAAACCATACTCGACCAACTCCCGAACTCACGAAAATAACTTACGTTAATCTTCAATCAAATTTCTAAACACAATTAACTTTAACTAATCTCGGGCCCCTAATCCCTTTCTTCGGCCCACCATCAAAAACCCACGCGACAAGCCTATGGGCTCAACCCAACTCCCTGGCCTGTTTAGCAATTCCGGCCCATGTCCTTATTTTCTCTTATTCTTTCTGCTTGGATATAACGAGCAGCGAGGCACAGAGAAAACGCCCCGACATTTCAACATCTCACAAACAACATGGTATTATTATTACGCATCTTAATTTATCTCACACCCAAGAATCACTAACGATGACATTGTTATCTATCTCGTACGAATATTACGCTAACAAGTCCTTAAGCTAAACGTATAAACCACTCGATACAATAGAAATCAACACGCTCAGAAATTTCAGTTCTGCCAGCTCTTTTCGATTTAATGTGACTTCAGACGTTCGCACAAGTTTTTGAATCACGACTAGACTAACCAAAAATCACTAACCTTTGAATAACAAACGAGCAAATTAAAAACCGAGCCCTCCTAGATCATTTTTACCCATGTACGAATAAA
Source organism: Artemisia argyi (assembly GCA_030686995.1). Taxonomy (NCBI): domain Eukaryota; kingdom Viridiplantae; phylum Streptophyta; class Magnoliopsida; order Asterales; family Asteraceae; genus Artemisia; species Artemisia argyi. Next base: position 190,806,991 of record CM060696.1, read on the forward strand.
GATTACTCCATAAAACACGATCCCTTGATTTAAGCTGACGAGAGAAGCAGAACTTTGAAGAAAATAGTGCCAAGACAAAATGTACTCCCTGCTGTCACAGTAAAAAGTTGGGGAGATATTTATAGTTCTATTAATATATAAACGTGACACCTCTCCTCATTCCATCCACTCCATACTACATTTTCGAAAACCATTTCCCCACACTTCAAAACTCACTCCTGCTCGACCAGAAACAAGCCAACCTCGTGTTTGCAGCTTTTGAATTAGTATCGAAGTCAATCCCATAATACCGCGACTTGGGCTGTTTTGTTTCCCTCCTTCTCTACTCGACATCTCACCACCTTTAAGGTGTAGTAAGCATCCTAAATCCTTACAGCTCCTAAACCTTCATGCATGCATACAATGTCACATTCACTTCTTGTTCATACGTGTGATATATATATACATACGACATATACACCTAGATACATAGCGTAACACGCCACCTTTTTGGAGGGCCTAGGAGTCACGTTATGCTTAAATACAAGTTTGCTCTACATCTCATGCATCATAAATCTTAATACCCTACTCAACATGTTATTAGTCACGAAAAAGTAATAGAAACATTGTATTTTCATACGTATAGTTGTAACGAGACACGCCACCTCCATGGAAGGCATAGGAGTCTCGTTATACGCCGTGTACGTTCTGATTTCACATTACATACATCATATGACTCATCCTTAATCATTACTCTACTCATACATGCGACCAGATTCAAAAAGAAAAATATAGAACTTTGTTATTTCATGTGAGCAACTCGACTCAGGTAGCTAAGAAACACTTCGATATCTTGCAATCTAAACTAACGAGCATGTCATATTATTACTCCACCCCGTAGACCACCCAACAAGCTATCAATTTTGTGTTTTAACTTTTCAAAAATAATAACTCCTCGACACTCTAATTTGGCCAAAGTGATTCGCAAAAACTCGTTAACTATAAAGTTTAAAAATAAGCCGAGTGGGCTTATAAGCCCATTAAGTGAAAATAAGCTTTTCTGATCAAATAAGCTGTACGAATAAGTTTCCTAATATTAAAATAAGCCTCGGAAAAATTTTTATAAATACTCTAACGATTTTTGTGAAAAAGGACTAAAAATGTAACGCGTCGTCACTTATAGGGACTAAAAATGTAAAACTGTGAAAACATGGGTCAAAACTGTAAAAACAGAAACCATAGGACCAAAAATGCTAAAATAATAAATTCCAAACTCATATTGTAAATTGGGACAAGTGGAGGACCATTAAAGAAAATATTATACAACGAGGACCAACGGTGCAACGTTAACGCCGTTAGGATAAAAAGTAGAAATCTGACAAGGACTTGGACCAAGGACTATATTCGAGACTCTCACATTGATATCTTTTTTATTTCCTTGCATTGCGTTTTGAAGTTTTGTTTTAATTCCTTAACTATTTATACTTTTATATATATATATATAATATCCTAAACTCCGATCATGTCACTTAACCACGTATTTTATTATCATCAAACCAATAATCATTTCATCCATAATACATTCGCGATTAACCTATTCGGACTATCACAACACTAAAACTTATCGTACTATCTAGGTTGTGTGTTGGAGCCGTTCCTTGACCGTAATTGAGATCTTTATCACTACCACTGTACTACTAAGGTGAGTTCATAGTCCCACCTTTTACTATGTTTTCAAATCCCGTGGGGAGATACATGCTACTAAACTGAACACAAGTATTTTTCTGTATGCTATCCTGATTTATATTGCCTAAGTTACCACTTGTCAAAAAGTCCCTCATATCATGAACCATTAATCATTTGCGAGTGAACGCGAATTTGGTGAATAGATCTACTGGCAGTTGACGCCCCATTTGCGTTGCTGGGTAAGTAACCAAATGCACTTTATTCGAATTAACCGAGGAGCCTGACAAACTCCTATTACACGAGGGCATTATCACCTACACCATTTCATGGTGTGGGATTTATTATATTACACCCGATGTTAAGGTTTGCGTGTCATGAGGCTTAGGGCAATATATATATATATATATATATATATATATATATATATATATATATATATATATATATATATATATATATATATATATATATTACACTGCGATGCTACTGTTTTTACTACTATTGGCTTGTGTTCAACTATTACAACTTAAACACTATGGATTCACTCAACATTCATGTTGACCTTTTTAGCATGTTTATCTCAGGTAACTGACGCAGGCAAAACGGGCACGGAGATTGGCAAATGACCCCTCTTTATGGACCATGTTTAATAATGTTATCATTTGTTTCTATCAGAAACCGTTTTATTTGTAACTCTGAATTTATCGTGAAACTCTTTTGTGTCTTGTTGTGATAAGTTTATTTAATGATAACTGAACTTTTATAAAAACGTCTCTTTTGAGTCGTTTTCTATGGTTATGACTACGATCCGAGAAGTAATACCCCAATTAGTCTTCCGCTGCTTACTTACAAATTTGGGGGTGTTACACCCTGCAAGATAGATCTGCAAGATTTTGAAGGAAGGATATTATAATGATGTTTCCTTTAGGTAATCCCGTGAACTGTGTGAATATTGACTGATATGTCCCGTAAATACTTCACTTCTATCGCACCATTAAATATGTACAAATATATCATTAGTCTAAAAGTTTCGATCTTATAAGAAATGAATCATTAGATCTCTATGCTAAGCAAACCATGCGAGTATGTTTAGCTAATTTACTTAAGCACATGAGACAAAGACATAAGACAAACAAAGCAGTATTGGTTTCACACTTTTAAGCAATAGTATATAGCATACAGGTTTTGCTTTACCAATCTTTTTACATGTAAATTACGTCTTTATCAATTTAGTAGTAGAAATAACCACTAAAAATGTCTATATGGCTTATTACAGGACATAGAATGAGTTTTTTACGGCCGTTTTTCAATATATAATAATTGCATTTTTTTAGTCGGATCAGTTATAAACTACTATAACTATCATGGACTCACGGCTAAAAGTCATAAGATGCCTTGTAAAAATTTGAGAACATATTATTATAAGAGTTGAGATCAATGTAGAGCTAAAATTGTTTAAAGACCCAATAAACTAATTTTAGCTCTTCATTTTTTCATCTTAAAAAAAAAATTATAAAAAAATAAAAAATAAATAAAAAAACCCACCTCTTTTATTAAAATGATTTATTAAAATAGAATTTTTTATATAAAAAGCTAGATAACTCACTTTTGGCCAAATTAAATGATTCGATTAACAAATGAGAGAGTTCGGTTTTGAATCTGAGCCCTCTCATTGCCGGATTGAGTTTCTAAGTCCGAACAAGTTGGGTCAGATTTAGATTTTTTTAGAAGCTTTCCATACATATAAAGACTTTCCTGTTCAATGTCTGATCAGGACTAAACAGGAAAGATACAAGATTGTCATCAGATCGGAAACGAAATTTGCCCGTGTTGGAATGAGGCATATCGTGTGAGTATTTAAACTTTTTGCCTTCAGCGGATTCAGAAAGGAAAAAATGATGGGATTGGCGTGTTTAGGATAGCAACGACACTACTACTAGAATAATATGATGAATCTGCACAACAACAAAAAAATCAAACTTTTATGTTATCTAAATGTAATATAGTACAGTACATTACTACAAGTGACAACATTATTAATGAAAAAAGACGTACAACATTAATGTACATACAATCAATCAGTTACTATATAATAGGAAGGAAATCGATTGAATCAGGGGTTATAAACCTACAACTAATACTAATACTGTTGATATATGGTATGATAATAAGGGATGTGTTGACCGCACCCTCCCTATCAGGGGTCCACCTACTTTTAGTCAAAATGTACAGGTTTTAATGCAGACAGTACAAGCGGCGGCAGCTGGTCAAATAGGGAGGGTGTGGCTTCGGGAGGGTGTGGTTAACTCATGCCGATAATAATCAAGCCCAGATGGAAGCCCTTTGATTAAATCAAATGATGGTGATAATAGTAGTGTATATATAATAAATAAATAAAAACTTTACGAAACATATTTTAACTTAATCAATGATCATTATGTGCTACTAAATAGCACAAACATATGAAAATACAATTTTCCAAATAAAAAAGGTATATTAGTAAACATTATATGATGGTTATTCATAATCAAAGAAATAAATCAATCTTCAAGATATCTAAATATGCTACATATTTTAACGAAAATATAAGTAAAAGAAATACCACAATTACAAAACACATTGTAAATTAAAAGCACATGTTTGCAAAACTAAAAATATATATCACTAATATCTCATGCAAGTCAAGTATCATCACGTGATATTGCTTGAATAATAAAATATAATTTTTTTAATTAAAAAGTATTCTCCTAAAATAATAGGTAGATTATACTGTAACATAAATACATATGATTTTTTATTTTTAGTCCATCAAGTAAAATCATTTGAAATATGTTAAGTGATTCATTTGTTAATCGATAATAATACAGAATCAAAACAAAATTTTAAAAACCTTTGTGTGCACAGTTATCTTAACTAGTAGGATACTAATATTGTTCGTGTGATTTGTTGTCAATCACACCTCGGGCCGGCAGATACGAATAACATATTAAACTATTTTGCATTGTTTTCTGTTTAGATGTCTTAAAAAAAGATTATAGAACAACTCATATGATTCTCGTTTCGTTAATTAATCGATGTGTATGTATATGTATGGCATCCTCAGGTTTTCTAGGAAGAAAGAAGATTCCGTTTATTTCATTTTCATGATATTATTTGAACATTCTTAAAAAAAAAGCTTTTAGAGGGTATTTTTTATCTTATTTTATTTTTTATTTTTTAAGTGATGGTTTAAATTACGTCTAGTTTAGCCTCTTAATTAAAAGCGAAAGGTTTTTATTAACCTTATCAATAAGAAGAAATATTAAGATCAAAAGAAATAACCTCTTAATATAACATACACTTTAAAACGAATTTCAGACGCGATATAGTGGCATGGTCACCATAAAAGTTGGCGTCAAAATGTATTTTTAATTTTTCCTTATATTCCATCCATCCGTCTCATTTTTATTGCAATTCTATTTATATATATTCTTAAAAATTAGTCATCCTTTATTTAATAAAAGTTACAAATAAAAGTTTTACCTATTTTATCTTCAAATAATTATTAAACTCTTGAAAGTTTTTTTTCAAAGTCAACTTAGCGTTAACTACAAAGTCAAAAGAGACATTTCTTATCATATTTATTTATTTTCTTACTTATAATAATGGACCTCCTCATTAACTACATATAACTATTTATTCAAGTCTAGTATGATCTTTGCAGTTTTGAAAGTAGTTTCCATAAAGATAATTTCCTACTAATGAATGAAGCGTCTTGCTTCAGTACAAAAAGATTGTACTTTAGTAACACAAAAAAAAAGTCAGTAAAATTCAGAAAAATGTCTTAAAAAAATGTCACTTGATTTTTCGAGTGTTTATTCTACACTTAAATAGTGAAGTAGGTAAAGTCCGCTTATAATGACACAAAAGAAATGTAAGGTTAAATTTATTGCCTTCTTGACACATTTTTCCCCCCAATGTCACTCAATCTTAAAATTTCACCTTTTGCTTACATTTTTTTTTTTAATTTTTTTAAAGATCGCTAAAAAGTTAGATTTATTTACATTTTTTGTGTCATTAGAATTACAGTTATTAAAAATCAATTTTCTTGTAGTGGGCTGTTACATGATGATGTTATGGAATAGTTTAGCATTGAATTTCATTGTTTTTATTGTGTAGAATTATAAGAAAGGGTAGGTTATTCTCACAGGCCTTATTTCTATTAACCAAACCCTCTCTAAAAGAGGTAGCCCACTTTTTTTTTTTGTTTTTTCCTTATTTTATCGTTTAGTTGTCTTTTTTTTTTTTTTTTTTTTTTTTTTTTTTTTTTATGTTTTTTTTTGTAATGTTTTTTGTAATCTTTTTTTTGTAATGTTTTTTTGTAATGTTTTTTTTTGTTACGTTTATATAATTAACGCCCAATGCATTTTATTTAATTAATAACAACAATAAATAGCATGTTAAACGTTACCACATTAAACGACTATGACAACAAACGTTACCAAAAAAATTTCAACTTTTATTATTTTTAACAAAATACTTTTTTTTTAAACTTTTATAACATTTATTACAAAAAAAAAAAAAAAAAAAAAAAAAAAAAAACTACAACTTTTTTTTTTTTTTTTTTTAATTACAAAATTATATTAAAAATTTACAACTTTTATTTTTTTTACAAAAAAATTTCAACTTTTATTTAAATCATTTAAAAGATCATGGAGCCGGGCACTTGGCTGTTACAAAAAAAATTACAAAATTATATTAAAAATTTACAATTTTTATTTTTTTAACAAAAAAATTTCAACTTTTATTATTTTTAATAAAATACTTTTTTTTTAAAACTTTTATAACATTTATTAAAAAAAAAAAAAAAAAAAAAAAAAAAAAAAAAAAAAAAAAAGCCCAAAAAAAGAAGCCTTATATTTTGACTAAAAGAAAAGTGGCAGTGGGCTAGGGGACAAAAAAACAAAGGTGGCAGTGGGCAGTGGGCGTGGCAGTGATAGAGCCAGCCCGGTTAACAACACCCTTATAAGAAATCAACTTACCTAAAACTGTTGTAAATTGTTTAGTAGGCCTGCTTTATGATTTTAACAAGGCATCCTACTTTTTTGGCATCAGGAATTAGTTCTTTTGTCATTTTCTGTTCATATATTTTATTACTCAACAATTAGTTTAAAAATATAATATCACTATTCTATGTTTAAGATCATAGTCGTATACTCGTATTGTTGGTATGATATATCATCTTCACTCAAGCGGTATTGTCCCTTTGAATTCTATTTGTTTTAAGCTAGGAGACAGCTCATTAATTCGTTCTTGAAAAGATACATGGTTAGGAGATGCGCCCCTATGTATTTGTTATAATCGGTTGTTACATTTTGAGTTGGAAAAAAATTGCTTAATTAGAAATCGCATTGATAATGATTTTTGGTCGTGGGATTGGCTTAGACTAGTGGATTTGGGAGATAGCAAGCTCATCTCAGTAATCTTTTGAGCGAAATCAGCTCGTTGGAGATAGATGATGATGGTGATTCTTGTATTTGGTCTCTATCCAATGACGGTAGTTTTTCGATTAGTGATGTAAAAAGCATATTGATGATTACATATTAAAAATAAATAAATAAATAAATAAATTAAAAAAATAAATAAAAATACCAATAACTTTACGCCTTATAGACGAGATTAAACATGTGTCTATACTCTATACAATTCAATGATTAACACATAACATGATTTTATATCAAACAACGCAAATCTCTAAGCATAATATCATAGACCATTAAAATAATTAAACAATTAAGAATTTGACTTTAATTAGAAATTTATTATTCGAACAAGAGTTAACTATAACATATTTTAGCATCTAATCTTACTTGCTATCATCACAAAAAATAATTCTTGTTTTGTCGCCTCTCAACGGCCAGATGCCCCACCAATATAGCTTAAATCATCACTTATTTCAACACATTAACTTTCTTCATATATCCTATCATTTATCTTGTAACGTTAGCTCATCCTTTTTTTTTTCATCTTATCGAGTGATGTCGAAACTAGTGGTTGACACATGGTTACGAGCCGACGATGAGATCGTTACAGTCGTTCTCATCGTCGCCTCAATCCTTTCAATACTCTGGCTTGTACGGATGCTAACATCAAAAAACACTCACCCGCCACTACCTCCCGGTCCACGAGCTCTACCACTCATTGGAAACCTCTTGTCTCTTGATCCCGAGCTTCACGTGTACTTCGCGAGCCTTGCAAAAGTCCACGGACCGATTGCAAGGCTCTGGCTTGGTAAAAAACTTGGTGTTCTCATCACCTCGCCCGAGCTGGCCCGTGAGGTGCTAAAGTTAAATGATACCACCTTTGCCAACCGGGACGTCCCGGTTGCGGGCGTGGAGGCTACGTATGGAGGAAATGATATCGTTTGGTCACCTTATGGAGACCAATGGCGTATGTTGAGAAAGATTTGTGTCCGTGAGATGCTTAGCAACCAAACCCTAGATTCGGTTTACTCTCTTCGTAGAAGAGAGGTAAGGAACACGGTTAAGTACCTACACAACCATGAAGGGCAGCCTGTTAACATAGGTGAGCAAATGTTTTTGACGGTTTTGAATGTGATCACTGGCATGATGTGGGGTGGGACCGTGAAGGACGAGGATAGGGCGACTCTAGGAGCCGAGTTTCGGCAAGTGGTGAATGAGATAGTTGGGTACTTGGGCATGCCGAATTTGTCGGACTTTTATCCCGGTTTGGCAAGGTTTGATTTGCAAGGTGTTCAAAAGAACATGAAAGTGTTGGCAAAGAGACTCGATGGTATCTTCGAGTCGATGATAGATAAAAGGAGGAAAATGGGTAGTGACGAAAACAAAGACTTTTTGCAGTTTTTGTTGAAGCTTAAAGATGATGGTGGAGATTACAAAACAGATTTCAATATGGCACATCTTAAATCCTTGCTCATGGTAATTAACTACTCTCTTTAAAGTACTTGAAATAAATACAAAAAATTTCGTTTATAAACTATAATATTTATTTTGGGGATGAAATTTATGTTTATATGAATTGGGAATTTTGAAGGATATGGTGGTAGGGGGGACCGATACAACCTCAAATACTATTGAGTTTGCCTTGGCCGAGATGATGAACAAACCCGAAGTCCTTAAGAGAGCTCAACAGGAATTAGAGGATGTTGTTGGAAAAGACAACATAGTCGAAGAATCCCATATAAACAAACTACCGTACCTATACGCTATAATGAAAGAAGTTCTTCGTATGCACCCGACCCTTCCACTCTTGGTTCCTCATTGTCCGAGTGAGTCATGTGTAATTGGTGGCTACACGATACCAAAAGGCGCTCGAGTGTTTGTGAATGCGTGGGCTATACATAGAGATCCTTCCATTTGGGAAAACCCGTTGGAGTTTAAGCCTGAAAGGTTCTTGGATGGAAAGTGGGATTATAGTGGCAATGACTTCAATTATTTTCCATTTGGGTCGGGTCGAAGAATTTGTGCAGGGACCGCGATGGCAGAACGGATGTTTATGTTTATGCTTGGATCACTTATTCATTCATTCGACTGGAAATTGGCGGAGGGAGATAAACATGATCTATCCGAAAAATTTGGGATCGTGTTGAAGAAAAAGGTTGCGCTTATGGCAATCCCGACACCAAGGTTGTCAAGCTCGATAATGTACGAGTGATATACGTTTTCTTCATATTTAAGTCTTTGGATATGGGTTAAAACTTGCAACTCGTATCCTAATTGCAAGCATTTACTAATAGGTACTTATTCTTCGGATCAACGCAATTAAAATATGACAAATTACGTTTGATGTATGGTCATGGAATACACCCATAAAATAATTATGAAATCTATAACGTGATTTATTATTTAGTAGTATTTATTTATTCACATAACACTATTTTATTATTTATTTATTTACGTATGGATAAGATGTGGTAGTTTCTCGAAAAAAAAAATACTAATATAAATTGATGTTAAAAATGATATAGCTTTTGATAGAATTGGAATTGAGAGAAAATGTGATAACTTTAAAAAGTAAGAGTACTTGTTTTACTAGTTGGATTTCAATTTAAATAGAGTTGAAATATTATTTTAAGGATTTTACAAATGGCATCTTTTAGTTAATTAAATAATGTTTATATCATAAAAACTCGATCAATAATTCTTAGAAAGAAAAGACAATACCAACTACCAATGTTTTAAAACTCGGGTTTTTGTTGACTTGGTTTAACCGTTAGGTCATCGGTTTAATCGGTTGAACTGTCAAGTCGAACCGGTAATTTGTACAAATGCATATATATTTTATTTTATGTATTTAATACGTGTTTTGTATGATCTCATGATTTATCTTTTATTCATTCAATCGATTGAACCAATGAAAGAGATAGAGTCTCTATTGATAAGTTTTGTTTTTAAGTTCTAAATCTATAAAATTATACAATAAAAAAGATTTGCAAAAAACAATCAACTTATGATTTTAAATTATAAGTTAGAAAGATGCATGCGGAAAAGAGTTTATGTTAGATTTATTTAACAAAAATTAATGACTGACCGGGTTCATCAATCTAGGTTAAAGAAAAACCGGCGGTTCAATCCGGTTTTCAACAAGCAAAAACCCGATCACATCCGGCTTAAGCTCTGAACTGGTTCTCAATTTACCGGTTGAACTAGCCGGGTCAACCCGAGTTTGAAAGCAATATGAACAATAAGATAAGATGATCAAAATTAAATACATATTTTTTCGTGTTTGAGTTGCCTCAAAATTAATATTTATTTTCTAATTAAAAAAAAAAAGTGCTTTTACAGAATTAATATATATGACATTTGATTTGTGCAAAATATAAAAAATCTCAAACTTTTTATCAACCAAATGCATGGTGACTTAAATATCGTGTCGATGAACGATGCCCAACAATACACGTTAAAGAAAATTGCTTTATGGTGATAGTAATATTACTTGGATTTATCTTTAAAGACATTTTTAAGTTGTGAATAAAGATAAGTACGTAGCTCCCAATGGCAGGCCGGCTTTGATTTTATATTAACTTAATTTGTCGTGCATGTTATGCATTCCAATTAACAAGTGGCCATGAAATTAGAAAAAGGAGGATAGGAAAACGCAAGTCAAAAATAAGATGCAGGAAAGGAAAAATAGATGTCAACTTGACAAAACTATTCAACCTAATCCAAATTACTTTTATGCTATATTTCAAATCTCTACTTCAGTGACCAATTATCATGCACAGTGACGAAGCAAGGATTTTAACATGAGTGTTTAATTAGCAATTAAATAAAAGCATGGTTAATATAATTAGTTCTAAGTTTCTATTTCGAACGCCTGGCTCTTCCGCAGGATGAAATGCACACTAACAAATAAGAAGAAAGCAACAGTAAACTAATAACAAGAAGATCAATATCATTCTTCCATCTTCAAATAAAATTTTGCACGTCCAAATTATTCCATTCCATGCCATCGTATCCTCTAATCTCAATTTCGATAAGTTTTATTGTTTATAGAATGTTGGGTGGGCCAATTTATCCTTTAGTGAAACTTTAGAGTGGGCCTTAACCAACCCAAGTCAACACACAGCTCCGTTCCCGACCATGCATATTCATATATCGAATTCAAGGTAGGGGTGTTCATGGTTCGGGTAATAAATTGAATAAACTAAAAACCGAATCAATCTGAACCGAATAAAAACCGAACCGAACATATAACCGAACCGAATTTGGTTAAACCGAACCGAACCGAATTAAAAATTCGGTTTTCGGTTTGGATATGGGTTTGGCTATCTGAACCGAAAACCGAATTTATATAAATATATATATATATATATATATATATATATATATATATATATATATATATATATATATATATATATATATATATATATATATTTATTTATTATTTTATATATAAAAAATGTCAATTAAAATTTTATTCTAATATAAAAAACACTTTTTTATGTTTGAAATATTTTTTTTTGCCAAAAATATATATAATTAAATTGAAAAAAAAATAGTGTAATTCAAGTACAAAATTCGGTTTTCGGTTTTGACCCATAACCGAACCGAACTTCGGTTCGGTTCTCGGTTCGGTCATAGATATTTTCGGTTCGGTTCGATTTTCGGTTATGACCCAATTTTTTTTAACCGAACAGCCCAAACCGAATAAACCGATTAACGAGAATCGAACCGATGAACACCCCTAATTCAAAGTCGTTACTCATCAACCTGTATTAATTAACAAGTATATCCATCCCTATAATATTGTCATCTTACCTTTGGTTGCGATTTTTATGAAAATAGAATAGCATTAAGTTATAAGCTAGGCGTGTAAATTATACAAGTCGTCCAACCGTACTTTACGATGTTCACCAAGGAATTTATTCTGTGCGTAGATTATATATAAGTTTTATCAGCAGGAACATGTGTTGCTAATTGCTCTTAAATTTCCACTATATATGGAATCTAAAATGTATTTTGTCAATACCTAAAAAGCGCAAAATTTCCCTAAGAGAAACTTAACCGCACTTCATACACAAAGGAAATAAGGGATCTACGCTACTAAACTGAAACATATGGTAGGCAACTTTTGTTAGTCTTGTACTCGAACCAGCTAGTGGCACTGTGGCGGAAAAGCAAAGTAGCATGTCGGGGCATAGAGAACCCGATAGTATTTTCTTTGGTTGGTAGTACTGTAGTAGAGTGTTTTCTTGAGTGTTTTGTTACATATTGACACCATTAAAATCTAAATCGCAAAGGCCCACAATTTTAAAAGGCCACAATTGTGCCCATAATTTCAGAGGGCCACAGATTCTTCGAGTTAAACCCATTATAGAGATAGATGGTGCAATACTTAGAGTTACGTAAGGCCTGCTAAAATTAGCTTGACAATCCTTCCATTATTTATTTATCTTGAATAAGAAACCGCCCATGGTATGCAAAGTATTATTATTTTCCTATTTAAAGAATGGAGCATCAAAACTCATCTTCAACCATCCTCTAAATTTGTAATTTTGAGCATCAAAATCCTCCATATTTAGAGGATCACTATTCATCCTCCAAAAATATTATTATTACTTTCTAAATTCTTATTGGACCATTAGTTGATAATGTTGAATTAATTCAATATAAATATGTTTGAATTTAAAGTTTGGAAGACATGGTTGGAGATTGTAGGACCGATAATATACATGATTCATGTGGTTCGGGAGGTCGAGGTTGGTGAAAATAAATGAAATCCATGTTTAGTTTAGAAAAAGAAAGAATAGAAAGAGGGTGAAGAAAATGGTTTTATTAATATCAAATGAATGTTACACAATTTTTCACACCCCTCATGGAGTGTCATGAGGGGTATATATAGGCTCATTACAATATAAGTATTCCTTGTGTAAAATAGTAGTCCTTGCGGGCACAACTAACTACGTATCTAGTCCAATTTACGTATGTGACGTTATCTTTATAAAAGAGCGAGGCTAACAATCTCCCTCCAAGATATCGTCACGCGTGAATGGTTACAATGAGACCTATAAATACATAAACAAAGTAAATTACAATAATAATAAACAATGTTGACGTTGCTGAAGCGCATAGTCTCTGTAGTCTAGATACTAAGGCAGACTTGAAGTTCTTCTCTTCCGACGATCTCGGCATTTGATCTTTGGCACTGACGGCACAAATCTTTGTGGCTCTGAACTTCAACGGTAATGGTCTAGTTAGGTTATTACTCCCTCCTAACTAGTGAGTCTTTTCTTTCTTTTTCCTGCTCCCTCCTAAATCGACAACTCGCTTTTTCATCAAACTCTTAATTCTTCTAACACGCAGCGGAGAAAGTAGACACTTGATTGTAGCATAATGGTTGTCGTTCGGGGAGCATCATAACAACATAACTCACATAACATTGCATCCAAGTTGGTAATACGCCCTGATGTACACATTAATGGTACTTCTTCGATTTCAGTGTAAGCACAGTTCCCTCAGCCAACCAAATAATTGAAGACGAAACACTATGTGTACTTCTCCTCCCAGATGGTTGCGATCTATCGAAATCATCATACTATTTTGTGTACATGCCATAAAATCACCTTGTACTTGATGCAATTTTGAAGCCATAACAGCTCGTTGAAGCATATTTTGTGAGTATATGTCGCAAAAATATACTCTCAATCAAGGTTTTCAAGATCGGGATCTTACCCAGGATCGATTTCGTCTTTGCAAGATCGTGATCGTAAGATCGGATCGGGATCTTAAGATCCTACTATATTGTCATTTTCTTAATAGTTTTTGTAATATTATACAAATTTACAAATTATTAAATATCATAAACACACAATTATATGAATGTTCCATCAAAATGTTGTTCTAAATTATGATTATGAAATATTTAATAAGATTAACATGTTAGTTTTTAAATTTTACAAAAAATAATCCTGAAATTTGGAGTTTTTTAGTTTGTTATCTAAGAAAAGTAGGATCGGATCGGATTAGATCTTAAGATCCTATGGTCAAGATCGGGATCCTATAAGATCTTAAGCTTACAAAGATCCTATGTAAGATCTGGATCGTTTTTGCTTTGCAGTATCGTAAAATCGTAAGATCCTAAGATCGGGATCGGGATCCTGACAACCATGCTCTCAATACAACTCTCTAAAATCAACCTTTAATCGAACCTCCTTTTAATTCACTGGCTAATAGTAATTACCATTCGATACGTGGGAATCGCACCAGGCTTTACCTCTCGAGGGATCTCGAGAAGCTTACAACCCCCACCAGGCAGTGTACCTGATCGTTGTAGTATAGTATAGTGACAAGTACCGCGGGATTGATCGTTCAGCTAGAAATAGTGTCGCTAGGATTAGAAAACCTAAATACTAGTTCTAGAGATGAGGGATGATTCATTTTGTATTTTTATATTTTTAAGAAAGCAAATTAAAATCTCGGGTTTGAAGGATTTGGGCGAAATTAGTTGCTAGTCAACTAACCCAATACTAAAGATGCAATCAAAATAAAATACTAAAAATGAAAATAAACTATATTAAACTAAGGTTGTGAACAATAAGTGGGAGAAATGTGTTTACTTAGATTTCACTACTCCCTAGATATCTTTTACACGTTAATTACTTGTTATAGTTGCGTGGATGACGGATTGTATTCCATAATACCATTCATGGGGTGGCGTACTTACTTCCCCAATCCTATGAGTGTCTACTTCACTCCTATGTCGAGCCTGCAAGAAGCTCCTAACATGGGATCATTAGAATTTACTCATGCATTAAATACAACCAATAAAACCTAGTACACATTGGTTCATGTTTCCTAAGACGTTCAAACATGTTACCATTTGGAGATCTGCCAGTTTTCTTAAGCCTAACATTGAAATCATTCATCCAATACAACCATAAACAAGTAATCAACACATAATCAACATCTAGGTTTCATTAGATCTAAGCAAACACAAGATAAATCTAGCCTAGCATGGTGGAATCAAGACAAGCACAAGATATAGACAACCAACACATAGACATATTGATTGAATTAAAAGAACACTTATCTCAATAGCACATGTAAGCGTTCAAGGGTTGAAAACCCTTGAAAAGCTGTAAAATTCGTATATGGTTCGGCTTTAGGGTTTCTCCAAACTTGTTCCTTTTTTTAATGAATGAAAATTAGAAAACTATATATAGATATTAGATGCTGACGGCGTCAAGAACAAATGGGTGACGCCGTTATCTCGCCGCCAAAATAATCCTCGGACTGCCTTGATCTACATTTGACGCCGTCATGTTATCCACTTTTGCAGGCCGTCACACATTTAACTCTTGACGCTCTACTTTGTGACGCCTTCATTTCTGTACTGGGTCGTCATGATCTTTACTCTTGACGCCGTCAGGAAAGTACTCTTGACGCCGTCACACACTGTTCCCAGCATGGAAAATTAAGTCTTTGGCGTTTTCTTCACTTTTCTGCTCCAAAAACATCCGAATTGCTTCCTTTTCCAGATTTCACTCCCAAAGTACCTAAAATCAAAAAAAGGAACGATTTATGGCAATATTTGATCAAATAAATTCAATTCCGGGCTTAAATGACCCCCTAAAAACGGATCATTTTTCGCCTCATCACCATTGATGGAGACAACCCGATATGACTAACTTGAAAAAGAAGTAAACACCTCTTGTGTCTTAATGCTTGTACTATCCTTGATTAAGAACCGAAATAATCTCCTCTTGAAAAATCCACAATGTCGTGTGACACTGAGTACTACAATGTAACACCTTAAAGTGATAGCTATACAGTGATCACTACAACGTAACTCCTTACATCAGTTATGACTATATTGTCAAGTCTTAATCTCTATATAAAAAAATTGCCCAGACAAGTTATCTTGAGGCCAATAACGTATCTCAAAGATAAATAAGTACCCGTGAAATGTCACTTCAAGATCAAATCAGTAATACTGTACAAAAACCCCATAGTCATTTTTATAAAATATCGATTCAAGCCGTGAATTATGTATCCCCGTGAAAATTATAACACCAAAATACCACTCATAATCCAAATGTTATCAATAATGTTACATCTAAAAATAAAATTCAGATTACACACTGATAGTGACATATAAGGCTTTAAGCGATCCATCAGCCCAATCAAATCAAGAGAAGCCCAATCCAATGCAATTAATAATCCAATCTAGACCACACACAATGATACTTGATCCATAAAAAACCCACATATCACTTATAAGTATTATACCTAATAATACTCATCTTAGTTTCCCTAACCCTAAATCACATATGTCAGTTATCTCCGCCCTCGTCCTAAATTAGTTTTCTCTCACCAAACAATCTATCCTTATCAAACACGCATCTCATATCAAATAGTCATGAACCACGATCTCCTTTATCATATCCAAATGAGCACCACTCGTGCTTGTTATAATCAGTTGGTTACAAGATGCAAGAATACCATGAACACATGGCTTCAAGATCCTTTCAAAGGGTCTCGGGTAGGTTCTCTTTTGATTTTCGTTTTGGTTTTGAATCGAACCAAGGAAAGGGTAAAACCTAATGGTTTTGTTCTTTCTTTATAAGAGGTTCAGATATTTAGGAAAGAAGGTGTACTTCACATAGATCTATGATGATACGTGTTCAAACTAAAAAAAAAATCTTTAAGATTTGCGAAAAAGTTTGAGCAATCAGAGATCTTAATTTGTTTTATTTTCAAGTTGAGTCTTCTTTGTATTAGATGTAGGATTGTGAGTTGGGGAGTGACTTTTGAGGGTCGAGGTGTCTAGATTAGGATTAGATGTTGGTTTAAGATTTGTTTGTAGATCGGGTTTAGACAACTTCTTTCTTCTACGATTACTTTTCATTTTCGGTTTTTGATTATTTTTGGTTTGTAGTCAACACGGTCTTCTTCTTCATCTTCATCTTCATCTTCATTCTTTTTCTGTTTTTGGACACTTTACGCATAAGCTTTTGTGTAAATGTGTTTGATGCCTTATGCGTAAATGCCTTGTGCGTAAGCTTGGTCTTACGTGTAAACGTGGTCTTTTGCGTAAACCATATCTTTTGCGTAATTATTACGCGTAAGATTAGGGTTTTACGCCTAAGTTATACCTTACGCATTACTTTCCAAGTAATGCATAGCAGATCTGAAGATTTGTGCGTAAAAAGAGGGTTTTGACCCGTTGACCATTTTTCCGACCAGATTTCGAACAACTTTTTCGGTGAAGGTTTCAGACCAATATTTAGACTACCTTTTTCTGGCAGATGTAGAACACTTTTCCATGGTTTGGTACAAAATAAGTCATAAATTTGATAAGTTACAATAAACTGTTATGGACAAAAATAGTTTTTGTAATCCTGATAAAGCACACTAGACATTTTGACCATTTTGGATACACAAAAAGCTGTGTAAAAACAATTCCCAAAAGATAAGAAAAAAAAATTTCAGATCTGAAAAAATGGGTAAAAACAGCTTAAAAACACAATGTTCGAGACCACACAAATCAACACAACAAACACCATGGCTTTGATGCCAATTGTAAGACCGATAATATACATGATTCATGTGATTCGAGAGATCGAGGTTGGTGAAAATAGATGAAATCCATGTTTAGTTTAGAGAGAGAAAGAGTAGAGAGAGGGTGAAGAAAATGGTTTTATTAATATCAAATGAATGTTACACAATTTCACACGCCCCTTATGGAGAGTCATGAGGGGTATTTATAGGATCATTATAATATAAGTATTCCTCGTGTACAGTAGTAGTTCTTGCGGGCACAACTAACTACGTATCTAGTCCAATTCACGTATGTGACGTTATCTTTATAAAAGAGCGAGGCTAACAAAGATGAATTGGTTTTTGGAAAATGAATGCAATTAAAAGATGGTCTTTCATTCTTATAACTTGATCTAACTTGATGATTTATGGAGGAAATGGTGTGCATAACTCGTAAATAAGTAAAAAAAAAAAAAAAAAAAAAAAAAAAAAAAACCACAAATATGCGATTTTTATGCAAATTTGGTTAACCTATATTTTTTGAGTATTGTATAGAAATTATTTGCTGTTTGAAAAATATCGAAATTATTTGAAAAAATGAATATATTTGTGCTCTTTCCTAAAATATTTTGATATAAATATACTGAAAGGTTAGACATTAAAGTTGACATCAGAAGATTTTCATTACTCTTTATTGCCATGATGGCATAAGTTAACATATTAGATTATTAATTTAAATACACACGAATTTGAGATTTCTTTGCTCTTATGGTTTTTTTAAGCCGAAAACCAAAAACCAAAAACCTATAGTTTCGTTAGGTTAAGAAAACGGTAAATACTGTTGATAATAATACGTATATTTACCTTCCAAAAAAAAAAAAAAAAAAAAAAAAAAAAAAAAAGCTGTAAATACATTATGTTTGAAGAACTTTTAAAAACTTTTGTTTTCACAAGGCCTATTTGTAATCAAGAAACAAAGCCACCATAATTGATGAAATGATGTATGATGATTAAAGTAGTTATGTATTTTAAGTGTATGCTCGATAAATGTGTAAATTATCCATTGAAAATTTTTTCATGCCGGCATGCAGCACACTCACAATCGTATAAAGCAAAACCATCCATGGACTAAATCCATGGGCAGTTTTGGGTGTTTTTAATGTGACTCTTAAGCCTGAGGAAAATTTTAGTTGAAGTTCAGTACTAGCTGGTGACATGCAAGAATTCAGAGAAGCAGTGAATAAGTTGGAAGTTGATGATTTGTGTAGTTCTGGCTTTCAATTCACATGGACTAAGTCATTATTTGGACATCTTGTTTGGGCTACTGGATTTATGTTTCTAATTTCCTGGCGTGGATATTGGTTGAAACTTTAGCATCATCTCATGAACGCACACCTTTGGCCAATTTGATTCGTTGGAGAGATATGGTGCAAGTATGGAAAGGCTCATGGAGTGTTTTTACCATATATGGTGTTTGACCATATTCCTATCCTGATGATTTTTCCTGATGGAATAAAGAGGAAGGTCAAATCCTTTAAATTTACCAGTTATGTAGCAGAGAAGAGGAATTTATGGAAGTTGTAGAAGTAGGGTGGAAGGATAATATTGTTGGATGTCATATGTTTAAAGTTGTAAAAAAGATGAAGAATTTAAAGAGGTCTTTGAATCAGCTAAGATAGAAACATGGAAATATATTTGAAATGGCTGATAGGCTTAAACAGGAAATGAAGGTGGCTCAATTAAATGTTGACAAAGACCCTTTTAATGTGGATAAAAGGAAGGAGGTTGCAAGATTGCTTAATACTGAGGTTGAAGAAGGTGAGGTCAAACTTCTCCATCTGAAAGCTAAAGTTACTTGGCTTATAGAAGGAGATAAGAACACTGCATTTTTTAACAATATCCTTTGAAGCTGAAAGTACAAAAATAGTGTGGAATCTATTTGCGATGAAGCTGGAATTAGATATATGGGTGATCAAGTGGTAGAAAAACTGATCAGCACTTTCAAACCTCTCTTGGGATATCTATACATGTGAAGTCTTTATCTCAGTTTGGTGATATTGTTAAGTCTAAGCTGTCAGAAGATGAAGCAAAAACAATGGTAGTGGAAGTTTATTAAGAAAAGGAAATTAAAGATGCATTGTCTGATATAGATTCTTCTAAAGCATCTGGACCAGATGGGTACACTTCATGTTTCTTCAAGAAGGCTCTCATATTGGGAAGGACATATTCATGGCTATAAGAGAGTTTTATGAAAATGAAAAGTTATTGAGGGAAGTGAATGCTACTCTAATAGCTTTAATTCCCAAAATTGACATCCCTAACAAAATTTCTAATCTCAAGCCAATTGCATGCTGTAATGTATTATACAAATGTATAAGCAAGATCTTCACTATTAGGATTACAGAGGGTTTAAGTAAGGTTATGAGTATTAATCAGAGTGCATTCATTCCTGGCATACACATTCAAGATAACATTCTTCTTACACAAGAATTTTTGAAGGGTTATGATAGAAAGTAGGGGGCTAACAGGTGTGCAATGAAGATTGATATCCAAAGGCATATGTTATAGTTAATTGGGAATTTTTGAAAGAAGTTTTGACTATGGTTGGTTTTCATGAGAAGATGGTTCAATGGATAATGACATGTATCACTACAACATCCTTCTCTATTTGTGTGAATGGTGAAGTATGTGGTTATTTCAAATGTGGAAGGGGATTAAAGCGAGGAGATCTCATATCTCGTTACTTATTCACCCTTGTGATGAAAGTTTTTAATATTATCTTGATGAATAATATTAGTGCAGCACCTCAATTTAAATACCAGTATTGGTGTAATGAGCTTAAACTTACCCATATGTGTTTTGCTAATGATCTTCTAGTACTTTCTAATGGAGATGTAGATTCTTTGAAGGTGATAAAAAGTTCTTTGAATGAGTTCAGTAGTGTGTCTGGTCTGTTCCTTAATCATAATAAGACTACAATATTCTTTGGTAGCTTAAAGCAAAACTATAAACAAGATCTTCTGAAGATTATGCCTTTTAAGTGTGGCCAGTTGCCAATGAAATACCTTGGAGTTCCATTGCTGTCAAAGAAGCTTGGAGTAAAGGATTGCAATAGCCTTATTAAGAATGTGAAAAAAAAGATTACTTGTTGGAGGAAAAAGTTGATTTCATATGCTGGGAGGATTCAATTAATTGCATCTATCTTGTCTTTAATGCAAGTCTACTGGGCTTCAATATACAAGCTTCCAAAAACAGTGACCAAAGATTTGGAGAAACTGTTTAAAAGATTTTTTTATGGAACTCAGGAATTCTACAAGGGGTAAAGCAAGAATTGCTTGGAATAACCCAAGGAACAAGGTGATTTAGGTATAAAGCCATTACAAAAGTGGAATGAGGTTTTGTTCGTATCTCAGCTATTCAAAGTTATTGATAAGAAAGACTTTTTATAGGTTAAATGGGTCAACACTGTGAAGTTAGAGAATAAAAGTATATGGGATATTGGTCATAATGATGGTGACAGTTGGGGATGGAGAAGTATGCTAAAACTTAGAGATAAAATCAAGCCTTTTGTCTTCTACAAGATAAAAGAGCAGTGTATGAAGCTAGGTTTGAAGACAATGCATATGTGTTTGACTTAATCTGTGATGGTAGATCAAAGTGGCCAAGTGAATGGGTTGAGATGTATCCTTTTATTCAACATATAGTAGTTCCTGAACTTAATGATCAAAACAGAGATACTATTTGTTGGGTGTATGATAGTATTGAAAAGAGCTTGTCTACTAAAGTAGCTTAGATTAGTCCCAGAGATAATGGGCCTAAAGTAGGTTGGTATCATGTTGTTTGGTACTCATAATTTAACCCCAGTCAGACATTTATTTTATGTTTAGCAATTCAGGGTAAGCTGTTGACAGAGGACATGATTTTAAAATGGCAAAGAGATGTTGATATTAAATTTCCCTTGTGTAAAGAGTGTTAGGATATCAATTACCACTTGTTCTTCAAATGCACCTATTCCATGACTGTTTGGGACAGGGTAAGGCATAAGGAAAGGATAAGTAATAATACTAATGAGCTGCACAGTGTGGTAGAAGTCTTATCAAGCCAACCTTTCAAAACAACATATGTGTGATCAAAAGACGTTTATTGTCTGCTACAATGTAATTTATATGGCATGAAAGAAATAAAAGGCAGTTTAAGAATGGAGTTAGAAAAGAGGATTAGTTGTGCAGACTAATTGGAGATAATATGTGTACTATGTTAAAAAGTTTGAAAGTTAAAAAGTCAGCTGCAGTGCTAACTGTGGCTAATATTTTAGGTCTAAGATGGGCTAATAACAAGCTGCTATTAGATGTTTGAGTTATAAAGTTGGTATTCAGGAGTTTGGTAAAATGGTTATCAGAATTTGAGAGTTTGGCAGTTATATGTAAGGAAGAGCAGATGGCTAGTATCTTGCCTATGCTTTCTTTAGACTTAAAGGTCTATGTCTTCATCGTATGTGGCTCTGATGGATCAATGCTTTTGATCATGGGTCTTTATTGTTCTATAGTTTAAGCACTGACATAAAGTAGTTTCGTGCTAAATTAGTATCGCTTGGTCTGCAAAAGGTTTAATGTAGCTTAAGTGATACTATGTTGAATAGATTGATCATCCATATAAGTGATTTACATGGATGTAGTCATGCAATATCCAAAAAGCTGAGATGAGGTTCAAGTAAGCTATGCACTTTATGGTTTCTAAACTTGATTATCAGTTTTTAGTTGTTTTTGAGAATTGACATTTATAAACTCACTTCACCATATTGGCCTTGAATCTTGGATTCTTTGCATTTTATACTCTTTGGCTTTCCTTTACATGTACTCAGTAGGCCTTGGTAAGGTAACTGTGTGTCTGTTTAGCATAGCCATTGCGTTAAGGTGCATAACCCTCCATAAGGTAGGTTTCTAGATGAGAAGGTTAAGTGAGTTTGGAGGACAATGCATATAGTGTGGAATAAAGATGTGTGAAAGATAAACCTTCTTGATCCATGCAATGCATTGTTATTGGAGGTTAGGTTGGTATCAAAATTGAGAGATCCATTTGTGTGTTAAGGCCCAGGGATGGAGTCAGGACCAAATATGATTGGGTGTACAAAATCTTTTGAACCGTAATACTGGAAACACATTTTGAAGGACCGGGTGCATTTAAGAAAAATCAATGTTTTTTTTTTCAAAAATTGACACTACATCGAAAAAATCCATGTGGTTCCCGGGCACCCGCGGGAACCCCCGTCCCTGTTGAGGCCTGTAATTTGCAGAAGCTTATACTTTCTAGTGTAATTGATGTATAAGGTTGGTATTATTAATATATTCAATCATTTTCAAACAACAAAAAAAAAAAAAAAAAAAAAACTATAGCTAACTGATACAAATATACATAAAAGCAAAATTCTTAACAATTAGTATACTTGTCCACCCAAACATAATATCGACCTAAGATCGAAAGAGGTGCAACGTACATTTAATAGGTTCTATGGTGACGAGGTGTTGCAACGACGAAGATACAACGGCAATGACAATGTTTTAGTAGTCGGTCCGCCCGATTTTATATATGTGATTTTGCATATGGTCGTGGTTCGACATTTCTCGAATTATTTATCGTGTTGATGACTAAATCCTAACAATACATGTGAAACAAATTTGCTTCACGGGTCATTGTAACATATATTTTGGATTCATCTCCAAAGATTTTTTAAAGTTTTGAATATATAAAAGCTAGTCCAAAAAAGTAATGGCATAAACCTCCAGCAATTTGTAAACAATTATTACCAAAGCTTCCATTTGGTAAAGAAAAATCTAAGTCATTAAAATAGATTTATAGGAAATGAATATATATATACACACTCAGACAAACTAGTTTGAATATTTTGTACCACAAGAAATTGACAAGAAATGACAAAAATTGTTGTGGTTGAGATCCAACCTCACCACGCTGCATAAGCAAACAATTCCATAGCAATCCAATTATTTATCACAAGTTGTCTCTTCTTCTGTTATCAGTCACTCCAATTATTATTCATCAATCGGAGAATAATAATTCACTCATTTCTGTAACCGGAAATCCTGCCAGAAAACCCTTTTAATTTTCATGCATAAAATCATCATATAACCCCGTACTTGACCACCTTATATATATATCATACGTACGTGTGTTATAAACATCAGTTTAAGGGTGTACGTAGTTCGTAATGCTAGCTGTTGTGTCACCACTAGATAACAACACTGGTAGAGATGGCAGAGATAATCATCAGGGAGGTGACATGGTCGGGTTTGATGATTTTCCTGACTTCTCGGATGATAATTTACTCGAAAGTATCGATTTTGACGATTTATTTGTGGGGATGGATGATGACGATGATCGAGACATGTTGCCTGCTTTGGAAATGGACCCGGAACTGTTCTCTTTTAGCAGCGGAAGAGAAGAAGATTCATCCGATAACAATACTATCAACAACAACAGCAGCAACAACAGCAACAACAACAACTGTGTCACATCTTTATCCCGAGTTGAAGAGGATTTCAAATCTAGAAAAGAAGATGTTGGGAGCAAAAGCCCGAATCCGAAAAAATCTTCCTCCAAGAATTCTTCTCAAGGGAAGAGGAAAGTAAAGGTAAGCATATAATTAGTTAGAGTTTTTATAAACATAGTAAAACTTAAAATTTAGGGTTTCTTTTTTTAATAGTTAACTTGTCAACTTCATATTTTATTATCGTAAACAACCATTCAGTACGGCTAGGGTTTCTCATTAGAAATAATATGCGCAAATCTTCAAGCCAATTATTACTTTGCAGCACACAAGTACGTGATGCAACCATGGAATCTCTTGTACTTTTTTTTTTTTTTAGCAACTTTCTAAAAGTTATGAATAATATTGTTGTTAATAAAAACAAGTACTAGCTAGTGCATATAAATAATTAAGATTGTATTATTTTCTCTTAAAAATTCACGGGTTGCCTTCTCTTCACGTGTTTCATCTATAAAGGAAATTTGTGTGCAGCTTTTAGTTGTGGATAAAATTGGATTATTTCACAGATCCCAATTAATGCATACAACCAACTATATTTTCCAACTAATAGAACCATGGACTGGTTCTTAAAAAACATATGTTTGACACATCTGGAATTTATAAAAAAAAAAAAAAATAATGTTGGTACGGATGCATGATGTAGGTGGACTGGACCCCGGATCTACATAGGAGATTCGTTCAAGCAGTAGAGCAGTTGGGTGTGGATAAGGCCGTCCCTTCAAGAATTCTTGAGATTATGGGAATTGGTTGTCTTACTCGACATAACATTGCTAGCCATCTTCAGGTACACGATTTTCGACATATATGTTTCTTATCTTGCTACCTTCTAGATCGGAACTTTTACATAATTATCAACATCAATGTTCAGACCGATGATGCATGTGGTTAAAAGAATTGTTTTTTTGGGTAAAGATTATTCCAAAGAATAGTTAAGCACAAAGGGTGTGAGTGAATCTCACGTTTTAGCCCGTTACATGATCGATAAGGCTTACATAATAAGACCACTTCTACTCCTATCAATGAAATCAACCACTAAACACTAGATTATATTTGACTTAGAAAGACATCAAATATAAACTATTGGCTAAATTAAAGCTAAATAAACTTGTATGATAAGTAAGCTTACTGAACTCATTTCCTTTCTAAATAAACCATATCTCACATTTTAGATAATATTCATTAGCATTATTTAATTATCTATTTGTGTTTATGTGCCATAAGGTTTCGTCATTAGGAATTAATATTTGGTTATTATAAAATCTAACATATAAAATGAAAAATGTAACAGACAGATTAGTATTAAGCCAAGGAAACGAATATGGTTAAAAGTCTTCACATGATGCGCATATACATGTATCATGCAAACCTTCGACAAAAAGATAGTACAACTTTGCAATCAAGCGACAGGGATGTGGCATTCACTGTTCGTTTCTTTTCCTTTGGCTTTAATATTCTACAAAGTCCAAGCCATACATTTTTTTGACCTAATAGTTTGTAATTTTTCTTTACACAGAAACTTTGTGACATAATAGTTTGTTTATATTTCATCATTCTCATAAAAACGCTCGAATGATTTTTCACTCGTTAACTTTTGAGAGATGTGTAATGCAGAAATATAGGTCACATCGAAAACATCTACTAGCAAGAGAAGCCGAGGCTGCAAGTTGGAGTCAAAGACGTCAAATATATGGTCGCTCCACGTCATCAGCAGGAGGCAATGTCGGAGGCTGTAAGAGGGACATGAGACCTTGGGTTGCGCCACCAACCATGGGCTTCCCCCCTGTAACACCGGTGCCTCATTATAGACCCCTACATGTATGGGGTCACCCTTCTATGGATCGACCTTTAATGTCTGTATGGCCAAAGCATATGGCACATTCACCACCACCAACGCATGCTTGGCCACCATCAACATCTCCTCCACCAACATGGTTACCTCATCACCAAAGAGTGAGCATTCTTCTAGCTATTTAAGTTTTTGTCTATACATCTACCTTGTTGTATTATGCAACCTGTATATGTGTGTGCTAAAATTGCTTCTTTTATGTAGGCACCTTGCTTCCCACAAATGTTACCACAAGCTGTAAGTTGCTGCTTACTCGTATTAAGTTGTTGTCTACTCACGTTACGCTTTGTTATGTGTCTTTTAATCTATGTATTTTTTGAATTATATTTTTCAGAAATATCCAGCTCCGCATGGACAAGTGCCAGGGATACCACCACCCCATGCCATGTACAAAATTGACCCTGTCATTGGTGTCACCACTCATATCGGACAATCTTGTCCGCAACCGCCCTTAGACCTACATCCTGTAAGTTCAATTATTCGTAAAAATCAAAAGAATAAAATTCACCCATACATAAACTTTATTTGGTGTTTAATTTGAAAGGACATGCTAAACATAAAATAAAGGCACCAAGTTCTAATTTGGTCATCAAATATTTTAAATCACCGAGGCACTGAGTTAAACTTTTTGCATAAAATTGGTATCTACTAGTAGCAAATATATAATGACAACATTATTAAATAAAAAACGAGCGGCTAATAATTAATCATTTGTTCCGAATTGTGTAACAGTCCAAGGAGAGCATTGATGCCGCAATTGGAGATATATTATCGAAACCGTGGCAGCCTCTTCCACTTGGACTAAAACCACCGGCACTTGATAGTGTAATGGTGCAATTAAAAAGACAAGGGATTCCAAAAATACCACCTGCTTGCGTGTAGCCTTAATAATGTTTTTTCAGATCCATATGGTGGTTCTTTTCTCCAAATTCTCGGATCCAGAGCATTACAAGCTTAATCCGAGCTTAATTCGACGACCTTTCGAGCACATGTGTGACACCTAATGTGCGATTTCTCGTTTTCAGTAACCATTTTCTCTGCTTGTATCTTATTTTGACTTTTAACCTGAGATCTGTTCTCGTTTTTTTGAATGCCCAAGAGTTGTGAATGTATAAGCTTATCCAAAAATAATAAACACTTAGGGTGCGTTTGGTATGCCGCGAGGAATGACAATGGGAATGAGTTTGATAGTAGTGGTGGGTCCCTCAACTATGAAAGAATTCATTCCCCCCTCTCTAGCCATATATGGAATATGGAAAATATGTGACTTTCATAGTCATAGTGGTGGGCCCAACAGTCTTAAACAAACACTTGCAATGACTATGAAAGTCATAGTTTCATTCCTTTATTAGCATACCAAACGTGCCCTTAATTTTCTTTTCCATTTTGATCAGTTTTATTTAGAGGGACACCATTTCAACTTCTTGATTTTTAAAAACAGGTTAACTAACGCTATATGTAGGGCTGAAGGCCTATTTGTAATTAAATGTACATACCTAGTAGTACGTATTTCGATATGTTAAAAAAGGTTCTTCGGTATTCAAAAGAGTCTATCTTGTGGAAAATGAATTTTACCTGACCGAGGGCAAGCCGGCCAAGAGGACCGGAGGCAACTGCAATATGATGTAGCTTTGTAAATTAGATACCTTGTACGATAAAATAGCCAATGTGATGACCGAAAAAGGAGTAATGCAAATGCGTCATTATTTAAATGGTTGGGCACTTATTTTCTCTACTCTCTCCTCAATGTTCTTTGGCCAGTTCATCTCTTCTTTATATGATCTACAACGACAATGCACACCCACATATATTCCTTGGCTCTTTACAAAGTTGATCACACGATATAATCTATTTCTCAGGATGAATGTACATAACTTAAAAAAATCTATGCGATAAAGTTAATTACCATTAGAAATCTGACAAAACAGGTCTTATTAGTATAGAAAAACATATTATGCATCAATCATACACATTTGAAAAACATACACATAACACAAGTACACAACTGAAAGTTTTGGTCTTTCATGTATTAATGCAGCTACTATAATTCGCTATATGCTATCCAAGTGTGAGATTTAGACAATGAATTGTACCCCGCATCTCTATAAAAGAAGACGGAGGGAACTAGTTTACACATTCTTCTTTGCATATATGTTCGTTAATAAAGATGTAACGTTATAAGCCACATGCTGTTTACTTTGAGTCAATATTTCATGCTAACTTTCAAGGTTTGATGAATTTTGATACAACAATTGATACCTGAAACAAAATAGCGTCTTGAGATAAGGTAGATAACCCATTCTCTAAGATAGGTAATGTAGTTGTTTCTGATAGCGACGATGATGAAGTTCTGAAATATCCTAACGAGACTAATTATTTAGATAGTGGAGGGAATGAGAAGAGTCTTTTGGAGTAATGGAAAGATGCTACATGTGACTACAATTATTATGATGATGATTAGTTTGATGATTGTGGTCTATCTGCGGCCCAATTAAAGGCTGCTGCTATCTATGACATTAGACTTGAATATGTTGTTTTTCATTTGTTTAGCATAAAGGTTGTTATGTCTTAGTTTATGCTTGTTTTTGTTTTGTTTTTCTAGTTGTGTGTAGCTAGTTGGATCATTTATGGCCTGTCATAAACGATTTAGTTGTTGTTCAGGCGGTTGCTTGAGATTAATATGATATTTTAATCACATTCCATTGTATTTAACTGTTTATTTAGAGTAATATATATATTTTACCGGGCGGAGGGCCTTTACTTGAAAAAAAAAAAACATATTTTTGGAAGAAGAATATAGTTCACAATAGCAAAGTGTATGGAACAGGGAGTGTGCATATTTTAAGGATAATAAAGAGCAAATCACAAAAATGTGAATATCATACACCTTAGTAACCCAAAATATCCGTTAACAAGCTTATCTTGAAAACAATTTTATGCTTTCTAGTTTTTTTTTTTTTTTTTTTTTTTTTTTTTTTTTTTTTTTTTTTTTGGTAAAAGGTCAACGCCCCGGTAAATATATTACTCCAAAAAACGTTTAAGTACAACGGATATGGGTGAATCCCATATCTCAGCCCGTTACATAGGCGAAAAACTTACATAATAAGATACTTCCTATTTTCAAAACAAGAAAACAAACCATTACTCACATGATAGTAGTGACTCTGACAAAAGATAAACTACTTCCTACGACCTTGGAGATTAAAACCATAAATGGCATTAAGAGCATCCAATTCCCCTGGAAGATCATAAATTTGCTTCGAATAATCATCATAGTCATACTCATCTTCACGCTCATGACCACCACCAAAAAGATTTGCTGATTCATCGAACGTGTTAAGAACCTCCTCCTCCTCACTATCCGAAACCACAACCTCACTCACCTTTGAAAATGGGTTAGCCCTCTTAGTGACAGAGATAGACGAAATAGGATGACCAGCATCATCCACAAGAGTAGCTTTCCCATCGATCAGCAGCTTTTCAAGCTTACTAATTTTCTCAACAATAGGAGTAGAACCAACTTCCATTGTTTCCATAGAATCACTCACAACCGGTTCTTGCATATCACTCACAAGAGGGACTTGTGAAGTAGTACCAGTCGTAACCGACTCATCCTTATTAACTTCCATTGTACAGCCAGCATCCACATCCTTGTTAGTAACAACCTTAGGAATACCAAAACCATCTGTATCATCCATATTAAGAGCATCAAACTGATTAGAAGTAGTGATCTTGGTTCCACTCGTACTAGCCACATCAGAAGCCTTCTTCTTACTGACATTAGCTTTCTTTGATTCAGGAAAAGTCTTTTTGGGCTGATATTCAAAATGCTTACCCACCACAGGTTTGGTAAAACCTCCTCGACCCGAATTCGAAGCAACATGCTTTCCCTTCTTCTTATTGTTAACAGGCTGAAAACCATCACTTGCATTCATAGTAGGTTGAGCATTCGGTATGACAACCTTAGGGCACTCAACCAAAGTATGTCCAAATACCTTACATTTATCACAGCGAGGCGGTTTCCACTCATATTCTACCCGGATCTTTTCGATAGTCGAACCCGTACCATCAAGTAGAGGAATCTCAACAGTGAGACTGTTCTTTAGTACCTCATCCGACTTTACTTCAATCATACACCTAGCAAAACTCCGGCCCCAAGATTCCTTGCACATTTGACTAGTAAATGCATCTAACCTTTTGGGCGTCCCAATCACTGTAGCAAGAAGGCTAAGCCCGTCATCAGAGAACATAGCTAAAGGAACATCATGGAATTTAACCCACACCGGAATGTTAGTCAAATCCTCTTTAAGCAAGTTGGTATTCAATGTCCATGGTTTAAGTATGATATGGACATTACGAATCAACCAAGGACCATTATCAAGGACATCATCGACACCTTTCTTCGAAGTAAACTTGAAGAAAAAGAAACCCTTAGCATTCATCATAACCTTTTGTAAACCATACTTAGCCCACGCATTGCAAACATAATAATCAACAACAGGAAACGCAAGGCATTGACCAAGGAAGTATCCGTAGAGAGTATTCTCGAACCTCATGTTAACCTCTTGCACTACATTCATTGGGACTGATAGATCAACATCAGCCTTCTTCTTGCTACATTCCAACCTACGAAATTTAGAAACATGTTTCAGAGGTTCATTAGAAGTAGCACCCGCATAAGAAACCAACTTCACACCCGTACCATTAGTAGTATCATCCTTGTGAGAATTAGGACCAGAAGTAACAGGAGGAGTACGAGTAATATTAACTTCAATAGCTCCAATCTCACTTTGGATTTTATTCATGGCATCTTCAAAATTCTGATGCGCATTATCAATCAAGTGTTTCACAGATTCAGCTCTAGTAACCCGCTCCAAGTCGTCACCAAGTGATGTATCTTTCGGAAGTGGAATCGGCTCCACTTTCTGAGTACCATTCATAGAACAATCATTAGCATCATCCAAAACCAAACCCACCTTATCAATACCACTCGAATTGTTACTAGTAATATTACTCAAGTTATCACGGGGTTCGACATCCTTACTAGCAGCCACTGATGAAGTCTTATCAGGTAGTTCATTAGTAGGCTGTTTCAAGACACATGGCTCAACCACTTGAGAAGCTACCCCACCGTTTGGCTCAGAAATACCAAAGTTTAGGGAGTTCATAGCAACATTAAAACTCGTATCATTGGGTTTAGGAACAGCCACATGTGAATCTGTAGGCTGTCCCAAAACTTGTATATCATCACCATCAGGTAGGTTAGCACTAGAACTTGGGGACAACGAATCAGACGTACCACTCCCAAACGAAGTAACCCCACTTATACCCCCACCATTAGTAGCATTACTGGTAGCGTTATTAACCACAGACAAAGAAGGGAATTCAACACTAGAAGCACTCGTTCCACCAGTACCCACATTAGAAGAATCAAAACTAGCATCAGTAGAAACATTACCGTCTTTCTTTTTCTTTTTTTTACCTCCTCCACCCGAATCCAAGAACCCCACTTTCATCATCACAAGTTCCCAAACGAAAACAAGAAGAAACAATTAGCACTAAATCTCCAGAACGCAGCAAACCCTAATTGATTAGGGTTTGAAACAGATAAGCCCAAAACATCACATGATACGGATAGCATGCACTTCCAATGAATATGTTATTCCAATGAATTAATTAATATCTCAGTAGCACATGCAAACACTAACAACTAAGATAGACCCCTAGAAAGCAATTAAACAAAAATTGCAAACCAACCGACCCACTATGTAACCTTAAAAGAGGAACAAAGTAGGGGGAATCGATTTGAGATAATTAATGTTTAAAAGGTCGATATATGATATTAGGGAATCGGTAGTCGCCAGAGAGAAGGTGTTTCTTTAGGGTTTTTTTTTTTTTTTTTTTTTTTTTTTTTTTTTTTTTTTATGCTTTCTAGTTTCAACCTGATCAAACAAACAAAAAAGCAACACAAGCAAAACCTTGAACTTGTATGTATTTTTAATTAAGAAGTATATAGTTTCATAAGATTTACATATTACATTATCTAGAGTACAATTAAGTAGAAAAAAGCAACACAAGCAAAACCTTGAACTTGTATGTATTTTTAATTGGGAAGTATATAGTTTCATATGATTTACATATTACATTATCTAAAGTACAGTAAAGTAGATGGTGTTCACAATACGAATATTACCCACATGATTTGAATGTTGAACCAATAAATCGAACCGAATTGGATATTGGTTTTCGATTCGGTTTTGATTTTGACGAAACTTAAATTGAGCCGAACAAAATATCAAGTTCACATTGATCATTGATGTATATATACTTTTATATATAAATACACGTAAGAAAACCATTAAGACTTGTTCTATCATAAATGTAACATTTAAGCTTTTAAAGTACTAGTCATTCAGACCCATGTGCATGTATCTATGTGTTTATAGCGTAATGTTCAGTACTAATTTTTGTCGTGTTTGAAACAATCACTTTTTGGTCATGGACGGATTTCGTTGGTTAATAAGTAAGTTTTTAAGTTGTGATGTTACCACAACTTTTGTTAGCATGGCATAAAAATTATTGAGGTCGAGTAAAAAAAGTCAAAATAAGTATGATGGTGCATCTAATTGAAACGTAATGCGTCATTTTAAGTAAATAGTTATAAAATAAGTTTAGTTATAATTTGAGTTAAACGGATGTTAAACGCACATGGCTCTTTCAAAATAAGATTTAATAAAAAATAGCACCTTACAAAAACTCAAAGAAATAATAGTAATAATTATGTAATTTCTTAAACTGTGTGTTCATTACTTAATGCTTACTTTCAATCGGGGCTACACGATAGAATTGAACTTTACTTCCATGGTCATAAATTTTTTCACTATTGATTAACGTCATTTCTTATCTTCAACAGTGCCTTTCATGATCTACCACTAACTGCAAATCTTAGCATCCCGCTCTACCTATTTTTCTGACCATTTATTCTTACCCACACAATGCTTAAAAAGCCAAGCCAAGGCCTTCTACGCTCAAGACAAATGAAGAATTCCATCATAATTCATCTAAAAAGAACATTCTACAACTTTGTGGCTTCTTTTGGACAAAAGATTTATATCCCTTGCACTTAGAAGTATAAAATCACTACATGATCTTACTGCAATACAAAGATTAATAATAACCAATAACAAAACATATATCCATATCCCTCACTTGTGCAATACACTATTTTTTGGGAGCTTTTCTTTTCTGTGTGTATTTTCTGCAAACAAAAGACAAAACATTACCGTAGCATAGTTAGCAACCAATAGGGTAAAAAACACAACTTCCTATGAAAACTGGTAGAAAAGGTTACCTTCTCTCTTTCTAAGGTCTACACATCTGTTCTCTCTTTCCAGTTACTTTTGCGTAGCTTGATCATAATTCTTAATTAGTCAAAACTTTCGATGATATCAGAACTTGGTCGATTAGAAACCTGGTTTATCCCACCAGGTCAAAAGGATCAATAAACGATTCAACAATTTCTAGTCCTTAATGGCATTCTATATTTTGTGAAAGAAGAATGGGCATGTATGTTCTAACACCTTGTTCCTAAAAGTTGCATTGATTCAGGCTCGAAGGTCATATCAGTGATGTACTCCTCATGAACTTGAAACGTATTGCAGCACGACTGTTGTCTAGTATCCCATACCTACCCAATACACACGCAGCAAAAATTGTCATTTGCCACATTTAACTGTTACCCATCCACGCTGACCTACCTATTTGCCACCAATCAAAGAACAACAATCTAAGTGCATATGGTTAAAACACGGAAGAAAACTTACTTTTATACGACTATACATTCAACAACATGTATTTCTCTTCTAATCGACTACTCATAGACAATGACTAAAATGAGACTGAGAAGATGAATTTGACCTTATAAGAACCTACCAATGGCATGCGTGCAACCATCCATTCCATGTTTGAAATCATGGCCAACTCACATTCCTACACAACTCTTTATATAATGGTTTAGTATGATTTGCTTGTAAGTTGTAACTCATGGGAGGCAAAGAGATTGGGGGCTTATAATCTTTTGTTTTTCTTATATTAATGACATTCCCATAACTCCAACAACACTTCAACTTCAATAATCAATCTTCACATTCTTACATTCAATTTGCCCATCTTGAGTTTTGCATATGGTACCATCAATTCATTAAACATTTATTGTGAGCACTTTGCATTTATAAGACAACGTAAGCTTTTTTTTTTGTTTTTTTTTTTTTTTTAAATTTGTGATACATCATTTTGACCGTATTTTTGGGTATACGTTATCTAAGTTATATAATTAGATATAATTTTTGCTCAAAATCTATAGGATTGATGTAGAAAATATATATCATAAATTACGTATCTTGGGTTTTGTGGTTGTCGAGACTGAATTGAAATCAAATTCAGTTTTGGTTCTGTTTGATCAAATTTGAATCCGGTTTGGTTATTCTTTTTTTGGTTATGACTCAAAAACCTCTAACCCGACCGAATACCCAAAAGCCGAACCGATGACGAGCCTTACAATTAAGCACTATAACTTATGGGCCTGATCCATATGACTTTAAGCCCAATAAATAAGTCATGAATTTGTCAAATTGAATGTCTATGTATAAAAATAATATCGTCCTATCCTATTGATGGCCTAAATTAAAAACAAAAAAACAACCTGTTTACTCGCTCTTTGCTTTATTTCCCCACGTTTTTTCTGTCTGGAACCTATCTTGATTTTTTTTTTCTTCTCGTGTGTGTAAAGCTGAATTATATTTCCCAGTACGATGTCTAATCAAGGAGAGTATTACTTGATTAATTTCTCTACTTCATGTGATTGGAAGTTGGAACCATCTTTATATATATGCCCCAAATATAAATGTAACAAGTTTAAGTTACTTGACTCTTTTTATACTTTAGGCAATTGGAACCATGTCACCATACGTACCTAAGTTAGTCACATAAGTAGAGATTAGTTGTTCCTTCGGTCTAAAGAATAATGAAGTTTGATGCATAACTAATCAAGTCAATAGCAAATACGTGCAACATCCACAATGACACAAACCTTCCACCGTCACCAATAACGAAACAAGGGTGGGTCCTGATGGGTCCCAGGAAACTCATCAAATTTTGGCGTAGCTAGTGTTAATTTATGTAAAAACCTTGATTTCTCATAAATGTGTCCGGTCCGTAAACATCATGTTTCTAGTTTTCTATATTTTTTCATAAATACATCAGGTTAATATGTGTCCTACTTCGTCTCTAGTCATCGCCACCGGCACACTTAATTACCTGCCTATATGTGTACATAAGGAAGCCAGACTCTAAACCAATTCTCCATTTTGTTCACAAGTGCATGGGTGTCATTATCACGTTCCAATAAATGAATTAGGTTGTATTGCATTTCAAATTCTTTGATATATCTTAAACAAAAACCGTGTTTGTGTTTTAATTTTTTTGGCATACAATGCGTGGTTATCTTTAAAATGATTGAACCTTTCCAGCTTAATAGTGAATATGCATGATTGGTCTCACACATAAAGCTGAGTAATTAATTAAATAACTGGGTTTAATTTGAGTCGTCTACCTCCTAGCCATCTGGTAGGGTACGTAATATGCTATGTACAAGCATGCATTTATATTGCTGCAAATGATGGCAAACTCAAAAACACAGAGGATAGCGAAATATATATTAACACAGGAAATGACTAAAGATGTTGGTATTTAAACGCATACCAAGTTGAGTGCTTATCTACAGTTGCATCATGTTACTTGATTATAAAGTCATTCATTACGATATTAAAACTAAACACAGGTCCTTGAGTAAGCTAGAGTGTAATTTTGTAAGCGTCGTCATCTGACGGGTTTAAATTTTGTATATATAATAAGTCGTTCATGATTGCTTAAATACATGAATAAGGTTTTTCTTGTTTAATTAGATCCTTTGTGAGTGGGAGTTTTTGACTCAAATGTACATGGTTAATGTTTATCTCGTGACCATTTATGATCCATTCTTTGATCACCAAAATGTGGACCTACTGATTTTTGAATCATATGACTCTTGTAAAGAGGTTACGTGACTTACCATTTACCACTAAGTTGTACGATGGTGATTTTAAGTATTGCTAGCGGTATTGATTCGAATCAACCTAAAATTTTATTGCGAGTGTTGTAAGTAAATACGCTCTATTTTTTACGATATGCAAGAGTTAGGATCAAATGAGAAATAAAATTAAAATAAAAAGGTTAAGAAGAAACTAGAATCACACATTTCATATGCAACACCCCATAAATTTGTCATTCTTATTTAAGTTGTGTGACTTGAAATCATTCTCGCCCTTCTCATTTTATTTTTTCCTTCTCATCGGATACCTTTCCGAATATATAAACAAAATTAATTAATAAAAGTTAATTATAGTTACTTTGTGGTGAAATAGAAAAGTAATTGTATGCTTTTGTCAAAGCATAAGGAGAGAATAATGTTGACATAAATAATGCCAAAAAACATTGTTAACATTCATCGATATCTCTATGTTTTGATAATCACAAAATGTAAATTCATTAAACTAAAACTTTTGTCGTAAACAAGTGTTTAGAGATAAATATTTCAATTTGCATTCAAATTACTTAAGGTATGAATAAATAAAGTGTTTATTGCATTCTATGATCAAAAGAATTTTTTCTATAATCACTATAACTTTTATAAAATGTCATAAACATTTTATATCTTTTACAAAATCATTTTTGGAATTAAAAGAATATGTTTAAATTTCAAATTTCCAACCAAAAATGTCAAATATTATCCAAGAAAATCTCCCCACAAAAGGACAAACAAATCCAACGTTCTGGGGGGGGGGGGGGGCTCCTTAATTATACTAGGCGGCCCCTTAATAATTAAGGGGACCGCCCCCTAATTAAGGGGACTGGCCACGCTCCAGAACAGTAATTTGTTCCCCTATAAATACTGGTTCATCTCACAGATTTTTTTCACCTTTTGCACTACTAAGCTTTCTGTTCTAGATCTCCATTTCTAGTCTTTAAATCTTTTGATCATACATACATAAATCTTTGTTTCAAAGTAATCCAAACATCAACCTCTCAAGTGCAAGAGAAGAATACTTCTAACCTTCAAGACAAGAAGTATTACAACTTGTTGTTACCTCCACATCCAAGTTGTTTGAGCATCTTTCATTACATATATTTCTTTGAGTTATTTGTTGTGAATATTTGGTAGAAGATAGATTAGCTTAATGTGTAGATAGAGTGATTGCTTAGAGGATTGTTGTGAAGTAGATAGTTGGAAAATAGATAGTTGTGAAGAAGATTGTTGGGAAGTAGGTAGTTGTGAAGTAGATAGTTGTGAAGAAGATAGTTGTGAAGTAGATAAGTGTGAAGATAGATAGGTGTGAAGTAGTTGTATATAAGGTGTGATCAAGTTGTGACGAAGTTGTGGTGTGTATATTGGTGTGTAAGGTTTTCTCCGCCATAAGGGAGCTTGTTGACATAGTGAGAAAACTCTCGAGTTAGGTGCTCGGGGAGTGGAGTAGGGCAAGGAAGGTGTCCTTGTAGCCGAACCACTATAAATCTCTTGTCTCGCGGTTCGATCTTTCCATCTCTCATCTATTTCTTTACTTACATTATTATTGCTATATCATACATCTTTATTGTTGTTTATATTGTGCAAGACTTGAGATCACATAATATCGAATCTAAATTTTTGAAAGTAAAGAAGACACTCAAGCAATCTTTTGTAACAAATTAAAAAGACGTAAAACTATTCAACCCTCCTCCCTTCTAGTTTTCCACAATTGGTATCAGGAGCCACGTCTAGTAAGATTTTTAAAATATATTCTATTTTAAAACTTGTAACGATCTATGGAATCTGAAAAATATTTAGAAGAGCAATCTATGCAAAGACCACCACTATTTGAAAGTGATGGATTTTTATATTGGGAAAATAGGTTCGAAACTTATGTGAAATCTAAAGATCTTGATCTTTGGCATGTTATTACCTTTGGTGATTTTCCTCCAACTCAACAAAATCCGGAAACTAAAAAGGATGAAATTGTACCTTTTGAAAAACAAAATGATGATTTGAAAAAGAAAATAGCTAAAAATAATGAAGCTAAAATGGTAATTTATAATGCGTTACCGCGTAAAGAATATGAAAGAATTTTTATGTGTAAAACCGCCAAAGAAATTTGGGAATCACTACTTATTACTCACCAAGGTAATAGTCAAGTCAAAGATAATAAAATAGATCTTCTTGTACAACAATATGAACAATTTACGATTCCGGAAGAGGAATCAATTGATAATGCTTTTTTTAAATTTAACACTATTATCACAAGTTTAAAAGCACTTGATGAGACATTTTCTAGTAAAAATTGTGTAACGAAATTTCTTAGGGCATTGCATCCAAAATGGCGAGCTAAGGTCACGGCAATTGAAGAATCAAAGAATTTGATGACGTTATCACTTGATGAACTTATTGGCAACTTGAAGGTCCATGAAGAAATTATAAGAAGAGATTCGAAAACGGTCAAAGTCAAGAAAGAACAAACCAAATCCATTGCTCTAAAAGCCAAAAAGGAACCTAGTGACGATGATGACTCGAGTGACGAGAGTGAAGACGAAGAATATGCAATGGCCGTAAGAGAATTCAAGAAATTCTTCGAAAGACGAGGAAGATTCACTAGATTACCACAAGACGAAAGAAAGTCGTTCCAAAGAAATGGAAGTGATAACTACGGGAAAAGAAAGTGCT
This sequence comes from Artemisia argyi, assembly GCA_030686995.1. Lineage (NCBI taxonomy): Eukaryota > Viridiplantae > Streptophyta > Magnoliopsida > Asterales > Asteraceae > Artemisia > Artemisia argyi. Next base: position 190,845,858 of record CM060696.1, read on the forward strand.
TTAGATGTGGAAGTCCAAATCATCTCATTGGTGAATGTCTAATGCCGCCGGGTTATGAGAATCAAGGCGCCTTTGTTAGTGGAACATGGAGTGATAGTGACAAAGAAGAAGTGGAAAAACCAAGAGACGAAAAATGTTTTGTGGCCAAAGCAACCGACGAAATATGTTTAGGAATTGACTTGGAGCCTGACGAATGGATCAAGGATAGCGGATGTTCGAGGCACATGACGGGGAACCGCAAGCTATTTTCTACGTATAAGGCATACAATGGAGGTAACGTTATTTTCGGTAGTGACTTGCGTGGAAAAATCATTGGCAAAGGTACGATTTCTCAAGACTCACTTACTATTGAAAATGTTGAGCATGCAGATAATTTAACATATAACTTGCTTAGTATAGGCCAAATATGCGATAATAAATGTAGGGTTACCTTTACCGAAGAGGATAGCGAAATAGTTAAGAATGGAAAGATCATAGGTAGAGGAATTAGAAAAGGAGGCATATATGTTATGAAACTAGAAAACAAACCGGAAGATAGGATATGCCTAACAACCCTAGATGAAAACTCCACATTGTGGCATGAGATTAGGACATGCAAACATGCAACAAATACAATCTTTTCCCTCTAAAGAACTAGTTAGAAACTTGCCTAACCTAAGATATGACAAGCATTTTTGTGATGCATGTAAAATTGGAAAACAAGTTCATGCTAGTCATAAAGCTAAGAATATAGTATCCACTATTAAGTGCCTAGAATTATTACATATGGATCTATTTGGTCCATCCGCTGTGCGGAGCTATGGAGGAAACAAATATACCTTAGTAATAGTAGATGATTATTCACGATACACGTGGACTAGGTTCTTAAGTGACAAACCCAAGCCTTTGAAAAATTTGAAATATTTAGTAAAATGATTCAAAATAAATTAGTGATGAGGCGAAAAATGAACCACTTTTAGGGGGTCATTTAAGCCCGGAATTGAATTTATTTGATCAAATATTGCCCTAAATCGTTCCTTTTGTGATTTTAGGTACTTTGGGAGTGAAATCTGGAAAAGGAAGCAATTCGGACGTTTTTGGAGCATAAAAGTGAAGAAAACGCCAAAGACTTAATTTTCCAAGCTGGGAACAGTATGTGACGGCGTCAAGAGTAACAATTTGACGACGTCAAGAGTAAATTTCATAACGGCCCAGTACAAAAATGAAGGCGTCACAAGGAAGAGCGTCAAGAGTTAAATACGTGACGGCCTGGAAAAACTTAATACATGACGGCGTCAGATGTAGATCAAGGCAGTCCGAGGATTCTTTTGGCGGCGAGATGACGGCGTCACAATGTTGTTCTTGACGCCGTCAGCCTCAATTTTCTATATATAGTTTTCTAATTTTCATTCATTAAAAAGGAACAAGGTTGGAGAAACCCTAAGGCCGAACCATATACGAATTTTACAGGTTTTTCAAGGGTTTTCAGCCCTTGAACCCTTACATGTGTAATTGAGATAAGTGCTCTTTTAATCCAATCAATATGTCTATGTGTTGGTTGTCTATATCTTCTGCTTGTCTTGATTCCACCATGCTAGGCTAGATTTATCTTGTGTTTGCTTAGATCTAATAAAACCTAGATGTTGATAATGTGTTGATTACTTGTTTATGGTTGTATTGGATGAATGATTTCAATGTTAGGCTTAAGAAAACTGGCAGATCTCCAAATGGTAACACGCTTGAACGTCTTAGGAAACATGAACCGATGTGTACTAGGTTTTATTGGTTGTATTTAATGCATGAGTAAATTCTAATGATCTCATGTTAGGAGCTTCTTAGCCGGCTCGACATAGGAGTGAAGTAACCACTCATAGGATTGGGGAGTTAAGTACGACACCCCATGAATGGTATTAAGGAATACAATCCGTCATCCACGCAACTATAACAAGTAATTAACGTGTAAAAGATATCTAGGGAGTAGTGAAATCTAAGTAAACACATTTCTCCACTTATTGCTCAAAACCTTAATTTAATTTAGTTTATTTTCATTTCCAGTATTTTATTTTGATTGCATCTTAGTATTGGGTTAGTTGACTAGCAACTAATTCCGCCCAAATCCTCCAAAACCCGAGATTTTTACTTGCTTTCTAAAAAATATAAATATACAAAAAATAATCATCCTTCATCTTTAGAACTAGTAATTAGGTTTTCTAATCCTAGCGACACTATTCCTAGCTGAACGATCAATCCCCCGGTACTTGTCACTATACTATACTACAACGATCCGGTACACTGCCTGGTGGGGGTTGTAAGCTTCTCGAGATCCCTCGAGAGGTAACGCCTGGTGCAATTCCCACGCATCAAGTTTTTGGCGTCGCAGCCCGGGGAATAGTTATTGTCTAGGTTAGAATTTCTTTTTATTAGGTCTAGTTGCTAGATTCCTTTCTAGTGAGATTTTATTTTTATTTCTAGGTTTTCTTTAGTCTATCTTATTTCTTTGTTTCCTTTGTTCGTAAACTATTTCGATGGATAACAATAACATTGATCGTTTGATTCCTGTTATTCGTGTTTTTCGTCGTAGGATTTTCCAAATGCCCGACCCACTTCCTTTAGTGGAGAATGAGAACCCACCTAACCTCTTACCCAACCACCACTTTGACAATAATTCTGAGTTAGAAGAGTCTGATCATGATGATGACCGTAGGGCTAGTCCTTTTTACTATTCAGACTCCGATGAGGATCTTGATGATGGTGATGTGATTAATGAGAATAGGATGGAAGAGGAAATAAACCCTTTTAGGTATGTCGACCCTAGAACTAGGATTGAGTGTGATAGTTCATTCAACATGCAATTTCCTTGTAAGATCGGATTTAAGAGCTTTAACGCCTATTTTAACTCATCTCTCCCAATGAACATAATCTCGCGTAATGAATATAATAAAATCATGGTAGATGAGTTAGAATGCAAAAGAGAAAATATTATTGCTAGGGCAATACCATTGCATGTGTTTGTAGGAAGCTTGGTTTATCTTATTGAGTTCATGGTTATGGAGAATCTAGGAGAATTTATTGATGATAAGTTGACCCAAGTTGTGTTTGGAAGACCTTTCAAACGGTTGACCAACCTCGATGAAAAACTCATAGAAGGGTTAATTACATTCTCGGATGGGGATGAAGATTTTGTCTATCAAATGCCCCGCACACACCCTACGTTCAAGGATTTTTCCATGGAGAAGTGTAGTAGGTATCCGCCCATAGAAATGTTAAGTGAGAATGATAAGAGAAAAGGGCTTAAATATACTCATGAAAAAAATAAAAGATACTATCGCGGATGTTTAGAGTTAGGAGATGATTATAAGAAAGATGAGGAAACTATTAGATGACTCACTCTCGGTTATGTGAGCATAAGCGATACACGGTAACCCATGACCTTGAGTCTAGCTACAAGACTCGTAAATAAAGAAAAGCGCTTCTTGGGAGGCAACCCATGTTTTGCGTGATTTTTATTTTGTTTGTTTGTTATTTGCTTCCGTATGCATGCTTTGTTTTTATTGTTGGTAGATCATGTTTCTAAACTAAAAAGTGGAAATACTTTACTTTGTTGTTTTGGCCTAGTCTTAACTCCACCTAAAGGTATTTTTGCAAAAGATAAGTGTAAGGGGAAAACCCCAAATATGTTTTTAAGAAACAAACCGATCATGATTCTCCACAATATTAAATGAACCTGTATATTCGTATTTGTTAGAGTCAAATGCTTGTATTGAGTCATAATGAAGTTTTGTAGGATTTTCCAGGAAGCAGGACCAAGTTTTTCCAGAAATTTTCTGGAAACTTAACACAAGAATTTCTGCAGGCCACTTCTGACGACGTCATGAGCTTGCTCTTGACGGCGTCACGTGTAAAAAATCTGGAAATTTCACCAGTTTTGTTTTTCTAACGTAGTTTTAAAGTTTTTGTTGAATTATTAAGTTTTATAATCTCCAGGAAATCTGCAAACTTCATTCCACAAGCATTATATCTTATTTTGTTTTCTAGGATTTAGTAACTTATGTAGATTGCCGCCGATTTTACGCGAGGTTGCTTTGTCTGTTTTCTCAGGATTTACAGGTTATGTAAGACAAGAAGATGATTTATATTCTGGAAGGGAAGCTTTGATTGTTCATTTTCTTGGAGGAAGATTTAACCTGGCCACCTTATTATCCATACCGAGCGAATCAGGGGAGTATTTGATTTCATTTGTTTTACTTATTTCACTTTTACATTCTTTACTTGAATATTGGGGACAATGTTTCATCTTAAGTGTAAGAGGAGGGTAAAATGATGATACCTTACAAATACACTTTCGCGTGAGTTTGTTTGTTTGATAGTAGATGTGTAATAAAACTATAAGAAATACTTGTTAGTGCAATTTTAGCGCCAAATCTAAATTTTTTTACAACATTTAGGAGTGAAACTTTAGCCATAGCAAGCGTCTCATGGATAGGAGATTGTATGACTAGCACAAAACCGTACTATTTAGAAAAATTTTCCACCCAAATATGTGAGGTTCGCCTTTAGATTTGATAGGAAAAGCATTTACTATTAGTGCTTATGAGTGTACCGGTAGCATTTAGATTCTAGAACTTGCGTTAGTGATGCATCCCGAGACCGCTAGTGAGACTACATTCGTGTAGTAGGATTTACTACATGATAAGAGGCATTAGGATCACACTTGTGTTAAACCCGTATTATAATTACTTGACCATTTAAGTCATATTACTTGGCTAGTTAAGTCAACTAATTTTTCCCACACCCTTAGCGTTGTACTCATTTTTAGTACACGAAACCCCTAGTACACCCCTCCGAGCCTATCTTTTCGTTTCTAACTTTAAGTATCTTACTTAAAGGAAGAATTTGTTACACCTCACTTAAATGTACAACCAAATCACCTTAGCCTTCCGTGTATGCGCTCATCTTTAGTGCATTATTGTTATTTGTTAAACCCTAAGTTAACTATCTAATTGATTACATGGTTGCTAAGTCGAGTCATATCCTTGTACATATTATTTCGGGACGATTGGGACTCATGGGTAAAGTACTTATTTTGTGGAGTAATGGGGAAGAACATCATTTATTACCCCCGTATGTGCGTTAATCTTTAAAGTACTCCAAGTGTTTTGATTTTCTTAATTCGAGTCATTAGATTAGTTTATTGTAAAGTATGTAAAAATTCAAGTGTAAGGGGAATGTTCATTCCCTATGATGTATTATTTTGGATGGTAGGGTAAGAGTGTATGCAAAAAAAAAAAAAAAAAAAAAAAAAAAAAAAAAAAAAAAAAATCGAAAAACCAAGAAAAAGAAAAAAAAATAATAAAAAAAAGAAAAAAAAAGATAAAAAACATACGGACTACCATCCCGTTTCATTATATGTTTATTTTATGTTTTTGTTATTTTTCATTTATTAGCTTAAGTCGAGTCTAGTCTTGGCTTAGCAACACCATATTGTACATGTAATTAACCAATATTGTTAACTCGCCACCAGTAAAGACAGCCTATATCCAACAAAACCGTGTATTTCATATCCCTACACCTAACGTTACAACTCTTTAAAAGACCTCTTTGATAGTTTATCCTAGGTGCTTACGCCATGTGGTGGAGGTTTGATCCTTTCCCAAACCTATGGTAATCTATTTTGCTATGACAGGTAGTGAGAGATATTTTCCATTTCCATATTGTAATTTATACTTTATTACACCCGAGAGATGTGAGTATCTAAACGCTATTTGTGAGGTGTTAGTGTATGACCTCCGTGCTTGTCTTTGGTCTTTAGTGGAACGATTATTTGTTGTAATTACTTTTATATTAGTGTTAAATGACTCCTAACTTGTATTTTGATTAGAATAAAAGCGCATTTGTTTGAGGACAAGCAAATCTCAAGTGTAAGGGTATATGATGAGGCGAAAAATGAACAACTTTTAGGGGGTCATTTAAGCCCGGAATTGAATTTATTTGATCAAATATGACCCTAAATCGTTCCTTTTATGATTTTAGGTATTTTGGGAGTGAAATCTGGAAAATGAAGCAATTCGGACATTTTTGGAGCATAAAAGTGAAGAAAACGCCAAAGACTTAATTTTCCAAGCTGGGAACAGTATGTGACGGCGTCAAGAGTTACAATTTCACGGCGTCAAGAGTAAATTTCATGACGGCCCAGTACAGAAATGAAGGCGTCACAAGGAAGAGCATCAAGAGTTAAATATGTGACGGCCTGGAAAAACTTAATACATGACGGCGTCAGATGTAGATCAAGGCAGTCCGAGGATTCTTTTGTCGGCGAGATGACGACGTCACAATGTTGTTCTTGACGCCGTCAGCCTCAATTTTCTATATATAGTTTTCTAATTTTCATTCATTAAAAAGGAACAAGTTTGGAGAAACCCTAAGGCCGAACCATATACGAATTTTACAGGTTTTTCAAGGGTTTTCAACCCTTGAACCCTTACATGTGTAATTGAGATAAGTGCTCTTTTAATTCAATTAATATGTCTATGTGTTGGTTGTCTATATCTTGTGCTTGTCTTGATTCCACCATGCTAGGATAGATTTATCTTGTGTTTGCTTAGATCTAATAAAACCTAGATGTTAATTATGTGTTGATTACTTGTTTATGGTTGTATTGGATGAATGATTTCAATATTAGGCTTAAGAAAACTGGCAGATCTTCAAATGGTAAAATGCTTGAACGTCTTAGGAAACATGAACCGATGTGTACTAGGTTTTATTGGTTGTATTTAATGCATGAGTAAATTCTAATGATCCCATGTTAGGAGCTTCTTAGCCGGCTCGACATATGAGTGAATTAGGCACTCATAGGATTGGGGAGTTAAGTACGCCACCCCATGAATGGTATTAAGGAATACAATCCGTCATCCACGCAACTATAACAAGTAATTAACGTGTAAAAGATATCTAGGGAGTAGTAAAATCTAAGTAAACACATTTCTCCACTTATTGCTCACAACCTTAATTTAATTTAGTTTATTTTCATTTCTAGTATTTTATTTTGATTGCATCTTAGTATTAGGTTAGTTGACTAGCAACTAATTCCGCCCAAATCCTCAAAACCCGAGATTTTTACTTGCTTTCTAAAAAATATAAAAATACAAAAAATAATCATCCTTCATCTCTAGAACTAGTAATTAGGTTTTCTAATCCTAGCGACACTATTCCTAGCTGAACGATCAATCCCCCGGTACTTGTCACTATACTATACTACAACGATCAGGTACACTGCCTGGTGGGCGTTGTAAGCTTCTCGAGATCCCTCGAGAGGTAAAGCCTGGTGCAATTCCCACGCATCAATTAGGATGCACAATAGTAGCCATTAGGATGGACCATGGTAGGGAATTTGACAATGAAGTACAATTCGGAAAATATTGTGATTTAAATGGAATATTTCACAATTGCTCCGCTCCTCGTACTCCTCAATCAAATGGTGTAGTAGAAAGAAAAAATAGGTCACTACAAGAAATGAGTAGAACAATGTTAAATAAACAATCCATCCCACAAAAATTTTGGTGTCACGCTGTAGATACATCAACTTATATTATTAATAGAGTATCAATTATGAAAACTTTAGGAAAAACTCCTTATGAGTTACTAAGAGGTAGAAAACCTAACTTAAGCTACTTTAGGGTATTTGGATGTTAATGTTATATTTTAAACTAGGATTACCTTACTAAGTTTGACCCAAAATCATATGAAGGAATATTTTTAGGATACTCACAAAATAGTAAAACATATATAATACTTAACAAACACACTATGAAAGTAGAAGAATCATTAAATGTAACATTTGATGAAACACCACCACCTCCTAAAACATTACCTTTAGAAGATGATGACTTAGTTGAAGATGAAGCTATTGAGGTTAGTAAAACAAAACCCATAGGAAATGATAATGAAGACATTGACTTAGGAAATAACGAAATTGTAAATATTAAGGAATCTAAATCACATCCATTAGATAATATAATAGGACATCTTAATCAAAGAACCCTTAGGTCAGAAGCCCAAGATAAAAATAACTTCTTTTGTTTCCTCTTAGCAATAGAACCTAAGAATATTAATGAAGCATTAAAAGATGAAAGTTGGGTTATAGCTTTGCAAGATAAATTAAACCAATTTAAGGCAAATGATGTTTGGGAATTAGTCCCAAATCCAATGAACATGACCATCACAGGAACTAAATGGGTATATAGGAATAAGTTAGATGAAAATGGAATAGAAACTAGGAACAAAGCTAGGTTAGTTGCCCAAGGTTATAATCAACAAGAAGGAATTGATTATGACGAAACTTATGACCCCGTAGCTAGACTAGAATCTATTAGGATATTACTTGCCTATGCATGCGCCCTAGACTTTAAGTTATTCCAAATGGACGTGAAAAGTGCATTCCTCAACAGTTTTATCAATGAGGAGGTTTATGTGGCACAACCTCCAGGATTCATTAACTTCGCAAAACCTGATTAAAAAAAGCTTTATATGGACTCAAACAAGCTCCCAAGGCTTGGTATGATCGATTAAAAGCTTTTCTTATTAAACATAATTATTTTGGGTAAAGGGGAGTAATCCTGAACCCTGGTAAATATAATAACCAAAACGTTTAAGTACAAAGGATATGGGTGAAGTCCCATATCTCAGCCCGTTACATAGGCAAACAACTTACATAACAAGATACTTCCTATTTTCTAAACAAGAAAACAAACCACTACTCAAATGATAACATAAGACAAAATAAAATAAAATTACTTCATAAGACTTTGAAGCTTGGTGCCATACATGGCATTAAAAGTATCCAAATTCCCTGGAAGATCATAAACATGTTTTGCATAGTCATCATAATCGTAGTCATCATAATCATCTTCAAACTCTTGGCCACCACCGAATAGATTAGCAGACTCATCAAATGTGTTAGAAACCAACTCATCTTCAGAATCAGAAACTTCAATCTCTCCCACCTTAGAGAAAGGGTTAACTCTCTTAGCAGAAGAGGCGGGCGGTGTACAAGAATCACTAGTTTTAGAAGCCATGACTGACTCCTTCTCTTTCAAATCGCTCACAAGGGGTACTTGTGAAGCATTACCTGTCTTAGTAGACTCTTCTTCATTAACTTCCATTGTACGACCATAATCCCCCTCCATGTTGGTGTCATTCGTAGGAATGCCTAAAACATCCGTATCTTCCATATTAAGAGCATCAAATCGGTTAGATGTAGAGATCTTCGTACCACTCGAACTAGCCACATCAGAAGCATTCATCTTATTGTCATCCACTTTCTTAGGTTCAGGAGGAGTTTTTTTGGGTCGATACTGAAACTTCTTACCCACAACAGGTTTAGGAACCCCTCCTTGACCCGGAATAGTAGAACCACCTTGTTTCCCTTTCTTCTTATTATTGACAGTCTTGAAACCATCATTAACAGTCATAGTAGGCTGGGTAGGAGGTAACAAAACTTTAGGACAATCAATAAGAGTATGACCAAAAATCTTACACTTATCACAACGCGGTGGTTTCCACTCATATTCAACCCGAATCTTCTCAATAGTAGACCCCGAACCGTCAAGTAAAGGTATCTCAACAGTGAGGCTATCCCTAAGCACCTCATCCGACTTCACTTCAATCATGCATCTAGCAAAACTACTGCGACCCCATGATTCCTTGCACATTTGGCTAGTATAAGCATCTAACCTTTTGGGCGTACCAATCAATGTGGCAATAAGACTGAGACCATCATCAGAAAACATAGCAAGAGGCACATCATGGAATTTAACCCATATCGGGATGTTAGTCAAATCCTCTTTAAGTAGGTTAGTGTTTAAAGTCCATGGTTTGAGAATAATAGGAACATTTCTAATCAAACAAGGACCATTTTCAAGAACATCATCAACACCTTTACTCGAATTGAATTTAAAGAAAAAGAACCCCTTTGCATTCATCGTCACCTTTTGTATACCATACTTAGCCCACGCATTGCGTACATAGTAATCGACAACAGGAAAAGCAAGGCGTTGACCAAGGAAATACCTATAAAGAGTATTCTCAAATCGGAGATTCACCTCTTCCACTACTTTAATCGGGACACAAAGATCAACTTCAGTCTTCTTGTTACTGCATTCCAACCTACGAAAATTAGACACATATTTCTTAGGATCGATAGAAGTAGCACCCGCATAAGAGACCGACTTCACTCCCGTACCACTCGTATTAGAAGGCTGATCCACACCATCTAAAGTGTTAGGATCCGTATTAGTACCCTTATTAGCAGCAAATGTTGAACTTGATTCATAGTAGCATCAAAATTATTACGCGCAATTAACAATAATTGTTCAACATTAGGAGCAACCACAAGTTCTTTAGTAGACTTCTTCGCCACTTGAGGTTCATTCACCGTATCATTAACATTAACATCAACATTAGCAGCAGTACTAATGACAGGAATCCCATCATTCAGAGGTAATGGAACCCCATCATCATCCACGAACACAAGCTTACCTTCTACAATTTTCCGTTCCATGTCACGGATCTTTTCATTAAGCGAACTCGTCACAGCATCACCTTGGGAAGCAACCGATCCACCCAAGTTTCCATCTTTTTTCAGTTCTGTACTCTCTCCATCACCACAACTAGTAACACTCTTGTTCGACACCCCAACACTATTAGAGTTGCTTGGGACAGAAGCACTAAGGGTTGTATGGGTCGAACTAACCTGATAAACCACCTTAGTATTCTGATCGTGAGGATTAACATCATCATGAAGAATTGATAAACTTGGTACAGCAATCATGTCCCCACCAACATCTCTACCACTTGGTTTAACCCTTTCAATTCCATAAGTACCCTCCTTATAAGGAGAAGGGTAAACAGCTTGCATTGGCGTATTGATACCAGGATTAATCCCCTTCAATCTTTTAAACCTATCACTTAACTCCTTGACACTCACCTTAGGAACAGCTCTTGTACTAGGATTGTTCACCTCTCCCTCCTTCGATATCACCAGCAAACCCAAATAATCAGATCGTAACCAAATAAAACAAGACGAACACTACCAGGCAACAAAAACGAAAGAAACCCTAGTATAGAAACTAGGGTTTAGGGCACATAATCATACAAAAGTATTACATGATCATAATCGGTTCAAAGATTGTAAATAGAGATGAAATTATATATGAATTAAACCTACTAAAGGAAACCCTAACTCTAGCGATAATAAGAAACCCTAAAAAACCCAATGATCGATCCCAAAACAACCAGGAACACAATAAGGATTAAGAAAGATAAATTAACAGACTTTGTGTTGGAAAATTATGGGGTACGATTAGAAGGGAACAGAAAAACGATTTAGGGATAGAGGATTCTCCAAAATCGCCAGAGGGGAGAGTGTTTGGGCTTGGGCTATTATTAAACATAATTATTCCATGGGAATGGTAGATAACACTCTTTTCACTAAAAAGAAAGACCCAAATCTCATCATTGTTCAAATATATGTTGACGACATTATATTTGGATCGACTTGTCAAGAAATGTGTGATGAATTTGCCAAAATCATGCATGATGATCGAGTTTGAGATGAGTATGATGGGTGAACTAAACTTCTTCCTAGGATTACAAATAAAACAATTAGAAGATGGAATATTCTTTAACCAATCTAAGTACATTGAGGAAATGCTTAAGAAATTTGGCCTAGAAAATAAAGAGCTAAAACCCTAAACGACTCTCACTTTGGCGACTTTGGCGATTTTTCTAAACCCTTCTATACTAATCGTTCCTTTACTAATCTGTCTATTCTTTTGCGATTTCTTGCATGTTTCTGATCTAGTTATTGATTGACATTCTTTGTTAATTGTTTCTTCTTTGGATTCGTGGTTGATTCACAAGATATTGCAGATTTTTGAAATTCATTTTTAGGGTTTGTTTATCGCTTTTTGTTTCCCAACTGACCTAGGGATATTCTTTGATTTTCTTTAATCTAAGTCGGTTTATTACTCCGATCATGTCCTGTTCTTGTCGTATTATCACATTACTTGATCGATTTGCATGGAGGGTGGTTAGTTTTTGGGCGTTTAACCTCAAAACCCTAAGCGATTAGGGTTTTTATTCTTAGATCCTGTTTGCATGCGTGCTAGTTGTTATTAGGGTTTCTGTTCGTGGGTTGTTGAGAGATGATTAATAAGGGTTTTTTGAATTCGAAGGGTATAACTGCTGCTTCCAAGTCTAAAGGGAGTATTAATGTTGATGTTGATGTTGAGGGTGTTGATTTGTCGTCTGAAGTGGAGCCGATTCCACGTACGAAAGATACACCACTTGGTGATGATTTGGAGCCGAGTACAAGTGCTGATACTATGAAGCACTTGCTATCTAATGCACATAAGAACTTTGATGAAGCCATTGCTAATATTCAAAGTGAGATTGTTGCTAATAAGGCTTCCTCTTCAAGTGATATGGGGCATGACTCTAATTCGAAAGTTGCTGGTCCTATTGATTCTATGGATGATACTACTAGTGGAGTGAAGTCGGGTTCTTACGCGGATGCTACTTCTAATGAACCTCAGAAACACGTGTCTAATTTTCGGAGGTTGGAATGTAGCAAAAAGAAGGATGATGTTGACCTTTCAGTTCCATTGAAAGTAGTGGAAGAGGTAAACACGATGTTTGAGAATACTCTCTACGGTTATTTCCTTGGCCAGCGCCTTGCTTTTCCTGTTGTTGAATACTATGTACGCAATGCATGGGCTAAGTTCGGTGTGCAAAAGGTAATGATGAATGCAAAGGGATTCTTCTTCTTTAAGTTCAATTCGAAGAAAGGTGTTGATGATGTGCTTGAAAACGGTCCTTGGTTGATCAGAAATGTTCCTATTATTCTTAAACCATGGACTTTGAACACTAATCTACTCAAAGAGGATTTGACTAACATCCCGGTGTGGGTTAAATTCCATGATGTCCCTCTTGCAATGTTTTCTGATGATGGCCTCAGTCTTCTTGCCACACTGATTGGTACGCCCAAAAGGTTAGATGCTTTTACAAGCCAAATGTGCAAGGAATCGTGGGGCCGTAGTAGTTTTGCTAGATGCATGATAGAAGTGAAGTCGGATGAGGTGCTTCGGGACAGCCTCACTGTTGAGATACCATTACTTGATGGTTCGGGTTCGACTATTGAGAAGATACGCGTTGAATACGAGTGGCATCCACCTCGTTGTGACATGTGTAAGATATTTGGTCATACTATGACCGACTGTCCTAAAGTTGTTATACCTCCTGTTCAGCCTACTAAGCCTGTTTATGATAGCTTCAAGACTGTTAATAATAGGAAGAAAGGAAAACAAGGTGGTTCTACGATTCCGGGTAAAGGAGGGTTTATTAAACCTGTAGTGGGTAAGAAGTTGCAGTATCAACCCAAAAAGACTCCTCCTGAACCTAAGAATGCTGGTGGCACTAATAAGAAGAATTCTGGTGTGGCTAGTCCTAGTGGAACAACAATCTCTACATCTAACCAATTTGATGCTCTCAATATGGATGATACGGATGCGTTTGGTATCCCTACTTTTGACACCAACATGGATGTGGATGCTGGATGTACAATGGAAGTTAATGCGGATGAGTCGGTTAAGACTGGTGCTACATCACAAGAACCGCTTGTGAGTGATTCAATGGGAACTAAGGAAGTTGGTTCTACTCCTTTAGTTGAGAAAATTATTAAGTTTGAAAAGCTTCTTATTGATGGGAAAGGTACTCTTGTGGATGATGATGGTCATCCTGTTCCGTCTGCCTCTGTCACTAAGAGGGCTAACCCATTTTCCAAGGTGGGTAATGTTGTAGTTTCTGATATTGACGAGGAGGAGGTTCTTAACACGTTCGACGAATCTGCAAATCTTTTTGGTGGTGGTCATGAGCGTGAAGATGAGTTTGGTGACTATGATGATTACTCGAAGCAAATTTATGATCTTCCAGGGGAATTGGATGCTCTTAATGCCATTTATGGCTTTAATCTCCAAGGTCGTAGGAAGTAGTTTATATTTTTGTTTGAGTCTTTCTATATGATGTGGTAGTGGTTTTGTTTTCTTGTCTAGAAAATAGGAAGTATCTTGTTATGTAAGCTTTTCGCCTATGTAACGGGCTGAGATAGGGGATTCACTCATATCCGTTGTACTTAAATGTTTTTTGGAGTAATATATTTACCGGGTCTTTTGACCTTTTACCCAAAAAAAAAAAAGAAATTTGGCCTAGAAGACTCAAAACCCATGAAAACTCCCATGTCTACGGAAGTGAAACTCACAAAGGATAATGAAGGCGAGTCCGTAGATAACACTAAGTATAGAGGAATGATAGGTAGTTTACTATACTTAACAGCAAGTAGACCCGATATCATGTTTAGTGTCTGCCTTTGTGCCCGCTTTCAAGAGGATCCCAAAACCTCTCACCTAGAAGCGGTTAAGCGTATCTTCCGATACATTAAAGGCACAATACACTTAGGATTATGGTATCCTAAGGGATTCGACATAGAAACCATCGTCTATGCGGATTCGGATCATGCGGGAGACTACGTAGATAGAAAGAGCACTAGCGGTATTTGCACTTTTATGGCATGTTGTCTAACATCTTAGTTTTCAAAGAATCAAACCGCTCTTACTATTTCTACCACCGAAGCCGAATACGTAAGCGCTGGAAAGGCATGTCAACAAGCACTATGGATGAAACAAGCTCTCATAGACTATGGCATTAGGTTAGAAAATGTTCCTATTATGTGCGATAACAAAGGTGCGATAGATTTAAGTAAAAATCCGGTTCAACACTTTAGGACTAAACATATAGAAATACGCCACCACTTCCTTAGAGATAATGTACAAAAAGGAAACATATCTATAGAAAAGGTTGCATCAGAAGATAACATTGCGGATATATTCACTAAACCCCTTAAGCGTGAATTATTCAACCACTTGCGTTTAGAATTAGGAATGATGGAACAAGTTGACTAAAATCTATTGCATTTATACTAATTTTTACATGCATAAAAGTTATTTCTCTTCCACCTCTCCATATCTAAGTCTAGGAATCTATTTCACACAAAATTAAAGATTTGGAAACCTCATTCTTATTGTATATACTCTCTTGTAAAACCCAATCAAAATTTCTAGAAAACTATTCTCACATCTAGGAATTACATGAAAATCATTTTCCTTGCATTGTTGACAAATGCTAAAAACTTTTTTCTTAAATCATACATAAAATCTCACATGAATTGTCAAAGTATATAATCTAATATATATCATTGACATTCATGAATCGAGCAAAAATCGAATCAAGGAGATTTTGGATTGTTTCTTAGGAAGTTTACTTATTTGCATTTAGGAGTCGAAAAATTCACAACTCCACATTTGTTGCATATAGGCACACACTAGGACAAAATAACTCACAATGCTGTTGTTCCATCACTAGTTTTTCGATCACTCACTAGTTACCTTTGCCTTTGATCTAAGATAGTTACTCTAGGAAGATTTAGTGCCCTTGCCTTTACTTGTCTCTTCTAGATTATTATTTATTGCTTGTTTGCTCTATTAATTAAATGTTTTTGCATGTATGCTATATTATGATTAGATTAGATGCTATATTGCCTCAAAGAGTTGAACTTGCTTGAATCCAAATCCAAAAACACAACCTTTCTACAAATTTTTTGCCAAAAACACAATTATGGCAATCTGTAAAACACCAGATGGGCGGCTCCCTTAATTATGTAAGGCGGCCCCCTTAATCATTATGGGGACCGCCCCCTAATTAAGGGGACCAGCCATCTGATGGTCGGGTTTACAGAATCTTTTCTGCTTTTTAGCCCATTCAACCTATATTTCTCAATTTTCACCAACATATTTTGTCCTAATCTCCCAAACAAACCTTATCCACCCATAAACACACAAATCTTACACTCAAACCACAGATGATCAACCTTGCAGGCAAGTATATTTTTTAATCAAATACAGCATTTATGCGAGAGTTCTCAAAGGAAAAATATATAATTGTAAATCGTCTATTATCTCTCATAAATGAAAGTCCAATAAGGCCCCCATTCATGTGAAGAATACTTTCTCATATATACCATTTTGATATGTCTACCCAAAATATTACTAGTGTGATACGTCAGCTTTCATTTTTGTACCAATATGATATGTGGGTAACTGGTAAACCGGCTACATCGGCTAAACCGGTTAAAAAGTGAATTTTTAAGCAAACATGGTCCTTTGCTAGTTATTTATTTTGCAAAATAGTTCCTTTTTGATTTTCTCAATTACAATTGAGTATTCATCACGACAACATATCTAGGAAGATGATGTAGGTAAAAGACGTGTGTAAAGATTTGCCAACAAATTTCCCATAATATGTTACCCACCGCGAGAAAAATGAGAGCAACCGTGGGTAACTTAAATTTAACTGTGGCATTACCCACATAAGTGCACAGATAACTCAGTGGGTGATCTCTAGGTAATATATTACCGGAGATAATTTTCCCACAATTTACACACACCAAAATTTAGGAATTCCATAGTTATACTATGGATATTTTGTAATCCAGATGATCATTAGGCTTGACATGGCTTGCTTCTACCCGTATTAGTACTCATACTATAGACATTGTAATATTGTAATCCAGCTGAATTATATTTCCCAGTACGGTGTCTAATCAAGGAGAGTATTACTTGATTAACTTCTGAACTTCATGTCATTGGAACCATCTTTATATATGCCCCAAATATAAATGTAAAAAGTTGAAGTTACTTGACTCTTTTTATACTTTTGGCAATTGGAACCATGTCTGTAACACCCCCAAAATTTGATACAGTGGAAGACTCACAAGCTTTCGGGGTGCTACGGGAATTGGTATCCATTCAAAGTCATGAAAGAACGAGATAAAGTAAACATACGAAAAACACAACCAAAACGGGTTTTAGAGTTTACATTTATCCCAAGAATTATCCAAAGTAAGGCTCAAAAGAAATAAACATAGGTCCACAATAGTTATCAGAGTTTTAGAAAAAATAGATCCATAACCGGTGCCATTGCCAAGCCTCCAATCCCAAGCATCCATAGAGCATCACTTAATTACCTGAGAAAACGTGCTAAAAGTCAGCTTTCGCTGGTGAGATCATAGGTTTAAATTCATAATTCGATATAGTGGACATATACGCAAAACGCTTGCTAGATAGACTAGGCCTCAATCATCCAACCAAAATAATCCAACCAAAATAATCCAACCAAATCAAATCAACCCTATAGGTGCACGCTATAGCTCAAATCAATCCAATCAATAGCTTACCTAGCTCAAGTCTAGGCCTCGCTCTATAACCAATCCAATAGCTTACCTAGTTCGGGACTAGGCATCGCGCAACAACTAAATCAATAGCTTACCTAGTTCGGGACTAGGCCTCGCTTAATCCTACCTAGTTCTATAAGCATAGCAAGTTTTGAAATAAATAAATAAAGCGATAATAGTCCACATAAAACATTTGCACGTTTCTCACCCCAAGTATTGAAAACAAAGTTCAAGAGTAAAAGTGGGGCTATGACTCACCTCAAGTCCAGCAAATCCTCAAAAGAAACCGATATATGAAAGACGTAAGCAACTCAAGCAACTCACGTAACGGCAACTACAGACTCAGCACTTCCTAACAATATCAAGCTCGTTCAGAAATCATTTCCTCAAAAATCAAATATTCCCAATCCCGAACGTATTCCGTTTTACTTTCCAAAAATATCCATTTCTCTAATTAACTTCATATTAATTTGAAATTCGACGTTTGGTATCCATATGGGTGAAGGGTCGACACAACTCAAACCAAAAAGCCACAACGAACGAAATAATAAACCATCTATAGGTCTAATATTAGCCCAACATATTATTTAAATAATCATCGAAGCTTATCAAATCCGTCGATTTGGTAATCTCCCATATTTATTTACGTAATATATCGTTCCAAAATTATACCCAACCTAAAGCACATAGCACAAAAAATTCTATTTGGTATATATTGTAGTCCAATAAATTCCCTATATATATCGTCAAATCGGCCAAATTCCACGAGATACATAGTAATTTATTACCCTAAAACATATACCACAACCTATGGGCGTCGTGGGATACGATGCCCATTAATATACTCATTTTATATAGCCAAATAATTCGATCTAATCCGTCGATTAATTAAGTCACTTGTTATAGAAAATGTTTATATTAATCGTCATATATCCATGACAACACAAAAGTCACAATATAAAGTCCACTTGGACTTTAAATAACCACAACTCGTATAACTCGATAAGTTTCTAAATTTATAAAAATCACGCTTTTAATTATTATTTACCCGACTTATTATTTCGCCGTTATTTGTAGTTATTATATATAACAATAGTCCGACATTTATTACACTATTTGCATAGTATAATAACTATCGTTATATTATTATAACATTTACTCGTGATCATTTTATTATTAATATACGCATTTATATATATATATATATATATATATATATATATATATATATATATATATATATATATATATATATATATATATATATATATACGTTTATCACGTCTATATACGTATATAAACGATTATATTTTCAATAATATTATTATGAGTATTATTTTTAATATTTGACTTTTAAATATTTATCGAGTCATAGAATTTGGTCACATGTCTGGGTCATGACTCTCGGCTCATAGTCCAAGTCCAATATAAGAACCAAATCAAAATAAATATATCATCTCCGTCCAAATCAATCCCATAACCACGTGCTACAACAAGAGGGTCCGACTACGGTACCCAACTAACCTATCTCCGTCATCTAATGACCGTCTCACAATCGGTCCCCAAGTATCCACACTCGACAACACATCTCCAATATATCTCGTAACCCAAATATGCCACTCAAGTCCAAAGGAATAAATCTAATAAGTATCCATGGTCAAAAACCACAACCACGACAACAACAAAAATAATAATCCGGCAAGTAACAATATAACCGAAAACAAAACAAATTACGGGTTGAGTTACCAAGTCAACCCGGGTCAATATACACCCGAAACAAGATACGGGAGTCCCACCCGAGACCATTTGGTCTCGGCTAGCTCTATCGAGCCACTCGACCTAAATAGCCCCCCTTGGGGGTGTCGGCCGAAAAACCAAACGACCACAAGGTCGACCCAAGCATCACAACCAAGCACCAATAATCCAATAATCATCAAATGGCCAAAGATAGCACATCCAAGACCCAAGCCGAGAGCCAAAGCTCTCGGTTAGCCTTGACCCATCAAGAATAATCATAAACCCGGATACCAAACATTTTCTTTAATCCATTTCATTCAAAACCCATAAAAATCTTTCGTTATTATCCATGAACACCCGAAAAGAACCAAACCCGTGACCCTAGGTCACGGTTCGAACCAAAACACGAGCCAAGCTCAACCTACCTTCGATTCCCAAGACAACTCGAATGGATCTTCAAAAACCAAGACAAGAAATAACGATTTTGTGGTGATAACGTGGTGATTTTAATTCGAAAAAGGTGTCAGAGTGGTCCAAATCACGCGTGGTTTGCACCAAAAGATAGATCGGAAGAAAATGGTTAAGGTGGTGGTGTTAGATTAGATGAGAGGGTGGCGGTGGTGGTGCGATTTGGGTGATTAGGGTGCGGTGATGGTTGATATCGTGAGAAGAGATAGAGAGTGAATGTTGGTGATGAGGGTGTTGTGGTTGTGATGCTTTCACTGGGACGATTTCATGTAATTTACTCTTATAAAAAAAACAAACCCTTTTTATAATAATAATAATAATAATAATAATAATAATAATAATAATAATAATAATAATAATAATAATAATAATAATAATAATAATAATAATAATAATAATAGTGAGGTGTGGTAGTGGGTTAAGTAGCCCGGTGTAAATACACGGCCAAACCCGAAACCTTAAATAACCAAACAACTTTCTCAACCCGAACTCGTTCCAAAAATAATAATATCCGAACCAACATTAAATATATAATTAAAACTGTTAGGTTAACCTAGTGCCGGAGTCAATGTAGTGCCAAAGTAACAATCTCAAAATAAATCATCACGAACGAATCAAACCAAACCATAAATAAATAATAAATCCTCATAATTAACGTACGATCAAAAACACATCCCAACGTTCATAAAATATCTCGTCCAATAAACTTTGCAAAAATTCCAAAATTATAATTTTTAATGTAATGCGGGTTTTAAAAACGGCTCCCTATTTTGCCAGTTGTCACATCCTCCCAGCCTCAGAAGGAACCCGTCCCGGGTTTCTCTCAGAACAGCCCATCTACAAAGTAAAAAGCTTCGGATATCTCTTTCGAAACTCATCCTCATGTTCCCACGTGAATTCCGGTCCATACCGCGAATTCCAACGAACTTTGATGAGCGGGATGCGACTTCTCTTAAGTCGTTTAATCTCTCTATCAAATATCTCAATCGGTTCTTCCACAAAATTTAAACTCTCATCCACGCGAATATCCTTGATTGGTATAATTGGCGTTTCCTCCGAAAGACATTTCTTCAGATTGCTAATATGAAAAACATCATGAACTTTATTCAATTCTATTGGCAATTCCAATCGATAAGCTTCGGGCCCAATTCTTTCCAAAATAAGAAATGGTCCAATGTAGCGGGGATTTAGTTTCCCACGTTTCTCAAAACGTATCACACCCTTCCAAGGCGAGACTTTCAACATCACTTTGTCTCCAACCTGGAATTCTAGGGGTTTACGCCTCTGATCGGCGTAGCTTTTTTTCCTATCTCTAGCTGCTTGCAGTCGATCTCGAATTTGCGTTACCTTCTCCGTAGTTTCCAAAATAAGCTCAGGGCCTGTGAGTTGGCTATCTCCAACTTCTGCCCAACCAATAGGTGAACGACATTTACGACCATACAAAGCTTCAAATGGTGCAGCCTTAATACTTGTGTGGTAGCTATTGTTGTAGGAGAACTCCGCAAGGGGTAGATATTTCTCCCAGCCTTTACCAAAGTCTATTATGCATGCACGAAGCATATCCTCCAAAGTGTGAATAGTTCTCTCACTTTGACCATCGGTTTGGGGGTGATATGCAGTACTCATATCAAGTCTCGTCCCCAAAGCGGTTTGAAGTGATCGCCACAATGCTGACGTGAAGCGGCTGTCGCGATCAGAAATAATCGATATCGGAACTCCATGACGAGAAACAATCTCCTTTACATACAACCTCGCAAGTTTATCAACACTATCATCTTCACTAATCGCCAGGAAATGAGCAGACTTAGTCAAACGATCCACAATTACCCATATAGCGTCGCAACCGCTAGCTGTCTTTGGTAATTTGGTAATAAAGTCCATCGTGATACGCTCCCACTTCCAAACTGGGAGTTCTGGCTGCGTCAATAATCTTGACGGTCTTTGATGTTCTGCCTTAACTTTAGAACATGTCAAACACTTACTAACATACAACGCTATATCTGCCTTCATATTTGGCCACCAATATAACTTTTTCAAATCCTGGTACATCTTGTCAGACCCAGGATGAATAGAGTATCTTGACTTATGCGACTCATGCATAATCAACTCTCGAATTCCTCCATACAATGGTACCCAACTTCGCTCTCCAAAACATAATACTCCATCAGAACGCTTAACAAATCCCTTCTCATTTTCTGCCATCCCAAATATGTTCTCAGCATCTCGATTCTCTGCTTTCAATGCTTCCGTTTGAGCTTCTAATATTTGAGACGGTAATGGCGATACGATAGTCATCCCTAATGACCTAACTCGTAACGGTGGAATTCGCTCCTTTCGACTAAGAGCATCAGCAACAACGTTTGCTTTTCCAGGATGGTAGCGAATTTCACAATCATAATCGCTTAGCAACTCAATCCAACGTCGCTGTCTCATGTTAAGCTCTTTTTGATTCAAAATGTGTTGTAGGCTTTTGTGGTCAGTAAACACTACACACTTGGTTCCATACAAGTAATGTCTCCATATCCTCAAGGCAAAAACCACAGCACCTAACTCCAAATCATGGGTGGTGTAGTTCTTCTCGTGCTTCTTGAGCTGTCGGGAAGCATAAGCTATCACTTTCTCTCGTTGCATTAACACAGCTCCCAGACCTTTATGAGAGGCGTCACAATAGACGACGAAGTCCTCGTTACCATCAGGTAACACTAAGATAGGAGCACTACACAACATTTCCTTAAGTAACTGAAATGCTTCCTCTTCCTTATCTCCCCATTCATATTTAACACTCTTTTGTGTCAATTTGGTCAATGGTTTCGCTATCTTCGAAAATCCCTCAATGAATCTTCGGTAATAACCGGCTAATCCCAAAAATTGACGAACTTCTGTTAGGGTCGTAGGTGCAGCCCAATCTTTAATCGCTTCAATCTTAGAAGGATCCACATGAACTCCTTGTCTATCAATCACATGACCTAGAAATTGTACCGTCGGAATCCAAAATTCACATTTTGAAAACTTGGCATACAGTTTCTCCTTCCTGAGCAATTCTAAGATAAGTCTTAGATGCTCCTCATGCTCCTTCTCTCTCTTCGAATACATCAGAATGTCATCGATGAACACAATCACAAATTTATCTAAGTAAGGCTTACACACCCGATTCATGAGGTCCATGAATACCGCCGGTGCGTTAGTCAACCCAAACGGCATCACCTGAAACTCGTAATGCCCGTAACGGGTTCTGAAAGCCGTTTTTGGAATATCTTCCTCGCGAACTCAAAGCTGATGATATCCCGATCTCAAATCGATCTTCGAATACATACTCGATCCCTGAAGCTGATCGAACAAATCGTTGATCCTCGGTAACGGGTATCTATTCTTCACCGTTAACTTGTTCAACTCTCGATAATCAATACACATACGAAACGATCCATCCTTCTTCTTCACAAATAAGACCGGGGCTCCCCAAGGCGAAGAACTTGGTCTTATGAATCCATTTTCGGTTAACTCAGCTAATTGTTTCGACAACTCTTCTAATTCAGTAGGTGCAAGACGGTAAGGCGCTCGTGCTACAGGTGCAGCACCAGGTATCAACTCAATTTGAAACTCCACTTGTCTAGTAGGTGGAATTCCCGAAAAATCATCGGGAAACACATCCGAAAAATCACGAACTATAGGTACATCTCCAATGCACCTTTCCTTCTTCTCCTTCTCTCCTTTCTCAGAAATTTGAGCTAAGAAAAGGCAACATCCTTTTTCCATCAGCTTCGGCAATTTAGTGCAAGATATGACCGCTAATCTAGATGGGCCTCTCAAATCCTTTCTATCTCCTGGTATGTTCAGAATCTCCTTGCCGTATGGCACACGCACGATCTTCTCATCGCAAATTATATGAGCACGATACTTTGACAACAAATCCATACCAATAATAACATCAAAACTCCCTAATGTGACGGGTAGAAGATCTATGTTGAAAGGACGATTCAGAAAGTTTAACGTGCAACCGCGAATGATAGTCCTAATCCTCTCTATGTTCCCATTAGCTAACTCTACATCATAACCAATTACTAAGGCCATCGGGGGTTTCTCTAGTAAGGGTGCAAACTTAGTGGACACAAAACTCTTATCGGCACCAGTATCAAATAGTATAGAAGCATAACGATTATTGAGAAGGAACGTACCAGTAACGACGTTCGGATCTTCTCCTCTCTCGTTCCCAAGTGCATACACCCTCCCATGAGCAGCTCCAGCTTCCACACGTTGGTCCCCATTATCTTGTCGTCCACGGTTTCCTCCAGCTCCACGATTTCCATTATTGTACCCATTACCACCCGATCCTTGATTTCCTCGGTTCCACGATTCCCTACACTAATTCCTATAATGTCCCTTCTTTCCACATCCATAGCAAGTAACATTAGCCTTGCTCATAGTTTCAGGAGTAGCTAGAACCATAGCAAGTGGTCGAGCTCTACAATCCTTAGCTATGTGTCCCATCTTAGAGCAATTCTTGCACATCACAGTACATCAACCAGAATGATGCTTGTAACATCAGTTACACTTGGGTGCATCTCCATTGTAGTTCTTCTTGTCTCCATCTCCCATAGCATAAGCTCTAGTAGTTGTTTGTCGCTTGTTTCGACGATCATTACCCTTAGAGTGATCATCCCTCTTCCTCTTTCCATTCTTGTCTTTCTCAGCTTCTTCCAATGCCAACGAGTCCATCAATTGTTGAGCGATAGTGATAGCCTCATGAATGTTTGCAGGCTTAGCAGAAATCACATCGTTCCTTGTAGCTACCGGCAACCCATCGGTATACCTCTCAATCCTTTGAGTCTCAGTCCTAACCATATCGGGACAAAGTAAGGCTAACTCTCGGTAACGGCGATTGTAAGTTGCCATATCGGTACCTTTCACCTTATGGTTCTAGAACTCAATCTCCAGCTTCTTAATCTCATTCCTTGGGCAGTAAGTCTGAATCAGCAAAGACTTAAATTGTTCCCAAGTCATAGCATAAGCCACATCACTCCCAACCGAATTTCGGTAATTGTTCCACCAAGTTAAAGCTTCATCCTTGAAAGTAAAAGAAGCAAACTTTACCTTCGTATTCTCCGCACAACCACTGACATTAAACACTGACTCAGTCTTTTCTATCCACCTGACCAAGTAGACCACTCCTTCAGTTCCACCAAACTCAACGGGTCCACAGATCTTAAACTCCTTGTAGTTACATCAATTAGCACGAACAGGTGGAAATGTTCCAGCAGAATTGTTGGAATGATTTGACTCAGCTAGTAGCTCAGCAACTCGTTGCTCCACAAGTTGATTGATCATTGCTTGATCCACAGTAGGTGCGTTAAGTGGAACATGATCATTGTCTCCCTGAACATCAACATTCTGATTCCTGTTGTTGCGGTTAGTAGTGTCCAGGTTATCAGGAGTAGGGGTTTTAACATTTCGGGTAGGAAGGCGTCCTCGGCGACAAGGGGTAGTCGCTGCAGGACCAGTTCGGTTAGCTCTAACAGGGTTTCGTCGTGGGGCCATTGATCGAAGTCACAGTACAAGGTTCATAAGAATAACACGCACCATAACATCCAATAAGAATCTGATTGGTGAAAGTCGAAATACGAACATAATACCAACACAATATCAACCACGCAAATAGGAACACAATTCTCCGTGTACGCCAAAAACCGTAGAATATCATACGAAATCACCATCGTCCATACAAGTAGCGATCGATACTTCGTTCCAAAATACCAAAAGACATAATAAATACTAATCATTCCATACGAGACGAACATACAATCCAGATAACATGACTTACGAGATAGAATAACTAGCTCTCCTAACCAAGTACTCCCTGGCTTAAGAAGCAACACAACAACAACACAAATCCAAATTGATCTATCCATGATGCTGGCGTAGACTCCTCAACTCTGATCTCAAATTATCCAATTCTCTCCATAATGATTCCAACTCAACATTGTGAGTATCACTATCCCTCTTGAGGTCTGCAACCTCCTTCTCTAGCTCCGTGTTCCTCTGCCACAGCTTGCGATCTGCCTCGCAAGCTGTGAGGAAACCTCTCTGCAGACTCTTTATCTGCTCATGCATCTCCATCATACCTCTCCTAATCGCTGTCGTCCTGCCCATGACAGTAGTCAAATCAACTCTCAACTCAGCAACAAACTCAGCAATAAACTCAACAATAACCATCTCAAGTTAGTCAGACATCCGCGAGATCCTCTCGCCCTGTGCAGTAATCCGAGTCCACATCCTACCAGTCTCACCTAACTTTGCATGCTCAACAGAAACCTCAGAAGGTGCATCCGACTCAACGGGACTACCAGGTGGTAACTCAAACAAAAATGGATGATCAAGTGAAACAGGCTCTATCGGATGTATAGGTGAATCGGGCTTCGCAGAATGAGCTGAAGGTGCTAGCGGCCCATCATCATCAGGCATTTCCTCCTCCTGAGGATCATCCTCTTCCTCATCCTGAGGGTCATCATTCTCTTCCTCATCTTGAGGGTTATCATTCTGCTCACCCGCGTACTCCTCCTCATACTCCTCGTCGGAGGGGTACTCCATCAATCGTCATCTCTGAGCAGGTGAACCACGAGGCGATAAAATCGGTGACATAGGGCGACAATGAGACGATAAACTAGTGGCTGAATGCATGACCATCACGTATGGGTCATCAGGGGCCATAGTGATCTACGAGGGGCGACGCGTACTAGCAATAACAATTCTCAATAATAACACATGCAAAGGAGGCTATGATTTGTGACAACGGCGTAGGGTAGGTGTAAGTGTTTTAAAACAACTAAACCGCGAACTCAAAATACCATATCAACATCATCATATAATCCCCAATCATATATAACCAAGAAAGATTTAAAATACCGCATTACTAAAACCATTCGTAAAACATTTAAGCCATGTAATTCCTCAAAACGCATATAATTCCTCAAAACGCCATCATATCACTAAATCAATAAACCTCAAAACCTCAAATCATCTCAAGAATCCCAAATCTATCAATCATCTCAATAATCTCATAATACCTCAATAATAACAATGATGCTTCGGCTTGGCGGGCTGGCGGCCAATGGTCGAGGATCGTTTTCTATAAAAATCGGTTACAGTTTAGGTGTCTATTTACCTAGTTCTCTATAACCTGGCTCTGATACCAATCTGTAACACCCCCAAAATTTGATACATCGGAAGACTCACAAGCTTTCAGGGTGCTATGGGGATTGGTATCCATTCAAAGTTATGAAAGAACGAGATAAAGTAAACATAAGAAAAACACAACCAAAACGGGTTTTAGAGTTTACATTTATCCCAAGAATTATCCAAAGTAAGGCCCAAAAGAAATAAACATAGGTCCACAATAATTAGCCGAGTTTTAGAAAAAATAGATCCATAACCGATGCCATTGCCAAGCCTCCAATCCCAAGCATCCATAGAGCATCACTTAATTACCTGAGAAAACGTGCTAAAAGTCAGCTTTCGCTGGTGAGATCATAGGTTTAAATTCATAATTCGATATAGTGGACATATACGCAAAACGCTTGCTAGCTAGACTAGGCCTCAATCATCCAACCAAAATGTCCAACCAAAATAATCCAACCAAAATAATCCAACCAAATCAAATCAACCCTATAGGTGCACGCTATAGCTCAAATCAATCCAATCAATAGCTTACCTAGCTCAAGTCTAGGCCTCGCTCTATAACCAATCCAATAGCTTACCTAGTTTGGGACTAGGCCTCGCGCAACAACTAAATCAATAGCTTACCTAGTTCGGGACTAGGCCTCGCTTAATCCTACCTAGTTCTATAAGCACAGCAAGTTTTGAAATAAATAAATAAAGCGATAATAGTCCACATAAAACATTTGCACGTTTCTCACCCCAAGTATTGAAAACAAAGTTCAAGAGTAAAAGTGGGGCTATGACTCACCTCAAGTCCAGCAAATCCTCAAAAGAAACCGATATATGAAAGACGTAAGCAACTCAAGAAACTCACGTAACGGCAACTACAGACTCGGCACTTCCTAACAATATCAAGCTCGTTCAGAAATCATTTCCTCAAAAATAAAATGTTCCCAATCCCAAACGTATTCCGTTTTACTTTCCAAAAATATCCATTTCTCGAATTAACTTCATATTAATTTGAAATTTGACGTTTGGTATCCATATGGGTGAAGGGTCGACACAACTCAAACCAAAAAGCCACAACGAACGAAATAATAAACCATCTATAGGTCTAATATTAGCCTAACATATTATTTAAATAATCATCGAAGCTTATCAAATCCGTCGATTTGGTAATCTCCCATATTTATTTACATAATATATCGTTCCAAAATTATACCCAACCTAAAGCACATAGCACAAAGAATTCTATTTGGTATATATTGTAGTCCAATAAATTCCCTATATATATCGTCAAATCGGCCAAATTCCACGAGATACATAGTAATTTATTACCCTAAAACATATACCACAACCTATGGGCGTCGTGGGATACGATGCCCATTAATATACTCATTTTATATAACCAAATAACTCGATCTAATCTGTCGATAAAATAAGTCACTTGTTATAGAAAATGTTTATATTAATCGTCATATATCCGTGACAACACAAAAGTCACAATATAAAGTCCACTTGGACTTTAAAAACACACAACTCGTATAACTCGATAAGTTTCTAAATTTATAAAAATCACGCTTTTAATTATTATTTACCCGACTTATTATTTCGCCGTTATTTGTAGTTATTATTTATAACAATAGTCCGACATTTATTACACTATTTGCATAGTATAATAACTATCGTTATATTATTATAACATTTACTCGTGATCGTTTTATTATTAATATACGCATATATATATATATATATATATATATATATATATATATATATATATATATATATATATACACGTTTATCACGTCTATATACGTATATAAACGATTATATTTTCAATAATATTATTACGAGTATTATTTTTAATATTTGACTTTTAAATATTTATCGAGTCATAGAATTTGTTACATGTCCGAGTCATGACTCTCGGCTCATAGTCCAAGTCCAATATAAGAACCAAGTCAAAATAAATATATCATCTCCGTCCAAATCAATCCCATAACCACGTGCTAAAACAAGAGGGTCCGACTACGGCACCCAACTAACCTATCTCCGTCATCTAATGACCGTCTCACAATCGGTCCCCAAGTATCCACACTCGACAACACATCTCCAATATATCTCGTAACCCAAATATGCCACTCAAGTCCAAAGTAATAAATCCAATAAGTATCCATGGTCAAAAACCACAACCACGACAACAACAAAAATAATAATCCGGCAAGTAACAATATAACCGAAAACAAAACAAATTACGGGTTGAGTTACCAAGTCAACCCGGGTCAATATACACCCGAAACAAGATACGGGAGTCCCACCCGAGACCATTTGGTCTCGGCTAGCTCTATCGAGCCACTCGACCCAAACAGCCCCCCTTGGAGGTGTCGGCCGAAAAACGAAACGACCACAAGATCGACCCAAGCATCACAACCAAGCACCCAAGCATCAAAACTGTTCAGTGACGACAATATATTAATTGCTTCATTTCGTTCATATGCAATCAACTAATCAAGCATCTAAATTCAAGAACTCTCCATAAAAAATATCTGCACTAGTTTCACAGAACTTCAAACCATGGATGATCAACCTTGCATGCAAGTATATTTTTTAATCAAATAGAGCATTTATGCGAGAGTTCTCATAGGAAAATTATATAATTGTAAATCGTCTATTATCTCTCATAAATGAAAGTCCAATAAGGCCCTCGTTCATGTGAAAAATACTTTCTCATATATACCATTTTGATACGTCTACCCAAAATATTATTCGTGTGATACGTCAGCTTTCATTTTTGTACCAATATGATATGTAGGTAACTGGTAAACCGGCTACACCGGATAAACCGGCTAAAAAGTGAATTTTTAAGCAAACATGGTCCTTTGCTAGTTATTTCTTTTGCAAAACATTATTTTCTCAATTACAACTAAGGTTCAAGTATATTACTTACACACAAAACTATTTTTAAAATGACCTACAACAAACTGCATAGTTAAGCAAGATCTGCTCACGAATTATCAGAGAGCACCAAATACCCACAAAGAAATGTGGGAATGTGGAGGTTAAATATTTAACCCACTAATTTTCCATTGAGTATTCATCACGACAAGATATCTAGGAAGATGATGTGGGTAAAAGACGTGTGTAAAGATTTGCCAACAAATTTCCCATAATATGTTACCCACCGCGAGAAAAATGAGAGCAACCGTGGGTAACTTGAATATTTTTTTGGGTAAAAGGTCAAAAAACTCGGTAAATATATTACTCAAAAAAACGTTTAAGTACAAAGGATATGGGTGAATTCCATATCTCAGCTCGTTACATAGGCGGAAAAGCTTACATAACAAGATACTTCCAATTCTCTAAATAAGAAAAAAAAAAAAAAAAAACACTACTCAAACGATACCATTAGACTCCATTGAAAATAAAATTACTTTCTACCAAGACCGTGGAGCTTGATACCATACGTGTCATATAAAGCATCCAAATTTCCTGGAAGATCATAGACCTGATCCGTATAGTCATCATAATCATAGTCATCATAATCTTCTTCACGATCATGACCACCACCAAATAGGTTCATGGACTCATCAAACGTATTCACAACATCCTCTTCATCACTGTCTGAAACAACAATATCTCCCACCTTAGAGAATGGGTTAACTCTTTTAGTAGAAGAATTAGACTCCGGATAATCAACCTTTAGAATAGGATGACCATCATCATCCACAAGAGTAGCTTGACCATCAATAAGAAGCTTTTTAAGCTCCCCAATTTTCTCAAATATAGGATTAGAACCAACCTCCTTTGTTCCCATTGAATCACTCACAAGCGGTTCTTGTGATGCATTACCAGTCTCTAAAGACCTGTCCTCCTTATGTTCCCTTGGAATTCCAGAATTCATATCCTTAGTCACTTCATTTGTAGGAATACCAAAGTCATTAGTATCATCCATATGAAAGGCATTAAACCGGTTTGATGTTGCAATCTTCATACCACTCGTACTAGCCATATCATCGGCCTACTTCTTTGTAGTAACCACCTTCTTGGGTTCAGGAGGGGGCGCTTTAGGTTGATACCTAAACTTAGGACCCATAGTAGGTTTAGTAAAACCTCCTTTACCCGGAGCATTGTGACCACCATTCTTACCCTTATTCTTGTTATTGACCGTTTGAAAACCATCATTAACACTCTGTTTAGGTTGAGTAGAAGGTGGAACAGACTTAGGACAATCAAGCAGCGTATGACCAAAAAGCTTACACGTATCACACCGAGGCGGTTTTCACTCGTATTCAACCCGAATCTTTTCAATAGTAGAACCCGTCCCATCAAGTAATGGTATCTCAACAGTGAGGCTCTCCCTAAGTACCTGATCCGCCTTGACTTCAATCAAGCACCTAGCAAAACTACTTCGACCCCATGATTCCAAGCACATTTGACTAGTATAAGCATCTAACATTTTCGGCGTACCAATCAATGTGGCTAGGAGACTAAGACCATCATCCGAGAACATAGCAAGAGGAACATCATGGAATTTAACCCACACCGAAATGTTGGTCAAGTCCTCTTTAAGGAGATTAGTGTTTAAAGTCCAATTTTTAAGTATTATAGGCACATTCCTAATCATCCACGGGCCGTTCTCAAGTACATCTTCAACACCTTTCTGAGAGGTAAACTTAAAGAAGAAGAAGCCCTTCGCATTCATCATAACCTTTTGAATGCCATATTTAGCCCACGCATTGCGCACATAATAATCAACAACCGGAAAAGCAATACGTTTACCAAGAAAATAACCATATAACGTATTCTCAAATCTGGAATTTACCTCTTCTACCACTTTCATAGGCACTGACAAATCCACATCATTCGATTTCTTGCTACACTCCAGCCTACGAAAGTTAGACGATTTTTTCTTAGATACATTGGAAGTCGCACTAGCATATGATGTAGGCGGCTGTTACAATGCATTCTCGGCATTCTCCAGTTGGACCTTATTCATTGCATTATCAAAATCGTTACAAGCATCCTCGACAACCATGTCAATACCATTCGGTTGGCTAACAGCCCCAAGTGTACCAAACTTCTGTGATTGCATAGCGACATCAAAACTCGACAAGGAAGCCATGGAAGTCGAGACTCCACCACCAACACTTGTCGAGCTAGCTTGATCGGCCAAACTAAATGAACCATCGGGTTTGGCAGATTTAGAAGGACTATTATTAAGAAACCCTTTCTCCATCTCTCAAATACCCACGAACACCACAAAACACCAATCAAATAACACTAAATAATCACAAGCGAGCATGCAACAGCCAAACAGTAATGAAAAAACCCTAACTGAAAAGTTAGGGTTTAAGACGCATGAAAAATTTAATCCCTAACCACCATCCATGATGATCGACGCAAGTAACAATCACTTGGTTAATGAGTGCAGTCAAAGTAGGGCAGGAATCGATCAAATAATAAAATAATCACAGCCAGCGAATAAGGAAACGAAAGAATACCCTTACAAAGTGTAATCTGTAATTTAAAAATTCAATACCACCGACCCACGTTAGACACTTACAATTGAAGAATCATAGATGGACCACTGAGAGAAGATTAAATTAATGATCAACCAATAGGAATATTAGGGAATCGATCAATTTCGCCTTATTTCGCCGCCGCTAGAGAGAGTTTTACTAGTAAGTGCACAGATAACTCAGTGGGTGATCTCTAGGTAATATTTTACTGGAGATAATTTTCCCACAATTTACACACACTAAAATTTAGGAATTCCATAGTTATACTACGGATATTTTGCAATCCAGATGATCATTAGGCTTGACATGGCTTGCTTCTACCCGTATTAGTAGTCATACTATAGACATTGTAATATTGTAATCCAACTGAATTATATTTCCCAGTACGAAGTCTAATCAAGGAGAGTATTACTTGATTAACTTCTGAACTTCATGTCATTGGAACCATCTTTACCGGAGATAATTTTCCCACAATTTACACACACCAAAATTTAGGAATTCCTTAGTTATACTATGGATATTTTGTAATCCAGATGATCATTAGGCTTGACATGGCTTGCTTCTACCCGTATTAGTAGTCATACTATAGACATTGTAATATTGTAATCCAGCTGAATTATATTTCCCAGTACGATGTCTAATCAAGGAGAGTATTACTTGATTAACTTCTAAACTTCATGTCATTGGAACCATCTTTATATATGCCCCAAATATAAATGTAAAAAGTTGAAGTTACTTGACTCTTTTTATACTTTTGGCAATTGAAACCATGTCACCATACGTACGTAAGTTAGTCACATAAGTAGAGATTAGTTGGTCCTTCGGTCTAAAGAATAATGAAGTTTGATACATAACTAATCAAGTCAAGAGCAAATATGTGCAGCATCCACAATGACACAAACCTTCGACCGTCGCCAATAACGAAACCAGGGTCGGTCCCGATGGGTTCCAGGAAACTCATGAAATTTTGCGGCATAGCTGCTGTTAATTTTTGTAGAAACCTTGATTTCTCATAAATGTGTCCGGTCCATATGTAAACATCGTGTTTCTAGTTTTCTATATTTTCTCATAAATACATCCGGTTAATATGTGTCCTGCTTCGTCTCTAGTCGTCGCCACCGGCGCACTTAATTACATGCCAATATGTGTACATAAGGAAGCCAGACTCTAACCAATTCTCCATATTGTTCACAAGTGCACGGGTGTGATTATCACGTTTCAATAAATGAATTAGGTTGTATTGAATTTCATATTCTTTTGATATACCTTAAACAAAAACCGTGTTTGTGTTTTAATTTTAATTTTTTTGTCATACAATGCGTGGTTATCTTTAAAGTTATTGAACCTTTCGAGCATAATAGTGAATATGCATGATTGGTCTCACACATAAAGCCGAGTAATTAATTAAATAATTGGATTTGATTTGAGTCGTCTACCTCCTAGCCATCTGGTAGGGTACATAATATACTATGTACAAGCATGCATTTATATTGCTGCAAATGATGGCAAACTCAAAATCACGTAGGATAGCGAAATATATATTAACACACGAAAAGACTAAAGATGTTGGCATTTAAACGCATACCAAGTTGAGTGCTTATATACAGTTGCATCATGTTACTCGATTATAAAGTCATTCATTACGATATTATACCTGAACACAGGTCCTTGAGCGAGCTAGAATTTAATCTTGCAAGCGTCATCTTACGGGTTTAAATTTTGTATATATAATAAGTCGTTCATGATTGCTTATGTACATGAATAAGGTTTTTCTTGTTTAATTAGATCCTTTGTGATTGGGAGTTTTTGACTCAGATGTACATGGTTAATGTTTATCTCGTGACCATTTACGAACCATTCTTTGATCATCCGAATGTGTACCTACTGATTTTTGAATCATATGACTCTTGTAAAGAGGTTACGTGACTTACCATTTACCACTAAGTTGTACGATGGTGATTTTAAGTAGTGCAAGTGGTATTGATTCGAATCAACCTAAAATTTATTGCGAGTGTTGTAAGTAAATAAGCTCTATTTGTTACGATATGCAAGAGTTAGGATCAAATGAGAAAAAAAATTAAAATAAAAACGGTAAGAAGAAACTAGAATCACACATTTCTTATGCAACACCCCATAAATTTCTCCTTATTTAAAATGTGT